>CM031233.1:308583918-309783918 GCA_018340775.1 Taxus wallichiana var. yunnanensis
AACATGGTTTCAAATGAGATGGTCGATAAATTGGGTGCATTGTGAGAAGAATCCTAACCCTTATCGTATTGCATGGTTTAAGAAGGGTAATGAAGTTCTTGTTGATAAGAGATGTTTAATAAGCTTTTCTATTGGGAATAGTTATAAGGATGAGATTTGGTGTGATGTTATTCCTATGGATGCATGTCATATGTTGCTAGGAAGACCATGGCAATTTGATAGAAAAGTTATTCATGATGGGGAAAAATACTTATACTTTCGGAAGGATGGCACAAAAATAGTTTTGATACCTCTTAAAGAAAGGGGAAGGCTGAAAATATGCTTTCGCAAAGGAATTTGTGAAGGAGGCAAAGGAAAACCGGTTTTTGTTATGCACTAGTTGCAAATAAGGATGAACTTGTAAGTGCTCAAATACCAATAGAAACATCTAGAATTAATAGAAGAATTTTTGGATGTTATTCCTGATGAGCTACCAGATGGATTACCACCCAAAAGAGATATTCAACACCACATGGATTTGATTCCAGGTCTTCACTCCCAAATCAAGCAGCTTATAGGATGAGCCCGACATTACATGCAGAGTTGAATAGGCAAGTGGCGAGCTCGTGCGAAAGGGGGTCGTAAGGGAGAGCATGAGTCCGTGTGCAACACCACTTTATTAACACCAAAGAAGGATGGAACATGGAGAATGTGCACGGATAGCAGAGCAATCAATAAAATTACAATCAAGTATAGGTTCCCAATACCTCGCCTTGATGATATGATGGATGTGCTTGCTGGATCTAGGTATTTCACCAAGATTGATCTTCGAAGTGGTTATCATCAGATTCGGATCGAGAAGGAGATGAGTGGAAAACAACATTCAAGACAGGAAATGGATTATATGAGTGGTTGGTGATGCCATTCGGGTTATCCAATGCACCTAGTACTTTTATGAGATTGATGAACACCGTGCTTTACGGGAGTATAATGGTAAGTTTGTTGTGGTTTATTTTGATGATATCTTGATCTTTAGTAAAACTAAAGAAGAAGAACATTTGAGGCATCTAAGATTGGTATTTGAAGTGTTAAGGAAAGAGAAACTCTATGCAAATATGAAGAAGTGCACATTTATGCAAGAGAGTTTGGTATTCTTGGGCTTTATTATTTCAAAGAGTGGGGTACAGATGGACTCAGAAAAGATAAAGGCAATTATTGAATGGCCTACTCCACGGAGTATAATAGAGGTAAGGAGCTTTCATGGTCTAGCAACATTTTATAGAAAATTTATTAAAAATTTCAGCAGTATTAGAAAGCACCTATCAATGATTGCACAAAAGGAAGGGAGTTTTTGTGGACAAAGGCAGCTGAGGATAGTTTTCAATTCTTGAAGAAGAAGGTGACAGAGGCACCTATTTTGGCACTACCAGATTTTGATAAAGTGTTCGAGGTTGATTGTGACGCCTCACATGTGGGTATTGGTGATGTCCTAAGTCAAGGAGGAAAGCCAGTAGCTTTTTAGTGAGAAATTAAATGAGGTAAGAAATAACTACTCTACTTATGATGTGGAATTTTATGCAATTGTACAAGCATTAAGGCATTGGAGGCATTACTTAGTGCCTAAGGAGTTTGTGTTATTTACAGACCACATAGCCCTGAAGTATGTGAATACCCAAAAGAAGTTGAATAGTAGGCATGCAAAGTGGGTATCATTTTGCAGGATATACTTTTTCTCTAAAACATAAATCCGGAAAACAAAATCAAGTTGCGAGATGCATTGAGTAGGCGTGTGACTTTGTTTACCACTATGGAAAATGAGGTGGTGGGTTTTGAAGCAATAAAGGGTTTGTATTCTTCTGATTCTGATTTCAAGGATATTGTTGAAAGACTAATTAGTCCATTGTCAGACAATGTAGGAGATGTCCTGGATGAGTATATTTTACAGGATGGCTACCTATTCAAGGGACGCCAACTATGTATTCCAGTTGGGTCTATGAGAGAAAATATAGTGAAAGAGTTGCATAGCGGAGGGTTGGCTGGGCATTTTGGTAAAGATAAGACGATAGCCTTGGTAGCAGACAAATACTATTGGCCAAAGTTGAAAAGAGATGTGGTAAGATATGTGGAGAGATGTCGAATTTGCCAAGTCTCGAAAGGCCATGCACAGAATACAGGGTTGTATATGTCGTTGCCTGTTCCTAAAGGGTCGTGGACAGATCTGAGTATGGACTTTGTTTTGGGATTACCAAAAACACAACGAGGTAATGATTCCATTTTTGTGGTTGTTGATAGGTTTTCTAAGATGGTTCATTTTATTGCTTGCAAGAAAACAAGTGATGCAACAGGCGTAGTAGATTTTTTTTCAGAGAAGTTGTTCGTTTGCATGGTGTTCCAAAAACCATTACTTCAGATAGGGACACAAGGTTCTTAAGTCACTTCTGGCGGACTTTATGGAAGAAATTTGGAACTCAACTACAGTTCAGTAGTGCCTATCATCCACAGACTGATGGACAAACAGAGGTGGTAAATAGGAGTTTGGGAAACCTGTTAAGGTGCATTGTTGGGAAAAGCGAAACAATGGGACTTAGCATTACCACAAGCTGAGTTTGCATATAACAGTTCCATAAACAGATCCACGGGAAAGTCTCCATTTTCAATTGTGTATGGGAGTAATCCAAATGGGGTGTTAGATTTGGTACAACTACCAGTTGATGGCAGAGTTAGTGATGATGCAGAAGCATTTGCCGAACATATACAACAATTGTAGGAAGAAGTGCGGAAGAAGCTGCAAAATAGTAATGATAAGTATAAGGAAATAAAGATGTGCACAGACGGAGAAAGGTATTTACAATTGGTGAGTTGGTTATGGTATATCTATGGAAGGAAAGGTTTCCAAGAGGAACCTATAACAAGTTGAAGTACAAGAAGATTGGTCCCTGCAAAATCGTGAAAAAATAAACGATAATGCTTATGAGGTAGAATTGCCAAGGAATTTTGATATTTCTCCAGTGTTTAATGTTTCAGATTTGTATTCTTTTCATGGGGATGGTGCAGAAAGGGGATGTTATTGATGAAGTAGTAGATTGGAGGCAACAGGTTCTGGTGAAGAAGAAAGAAGAAGTGGATCAGATTCTAGATAAGAAAACAATGGACACGCGACATGGGAAATACAACAAATATTTGGTACATTGGAAAGGACTGGAACAAGAGGACAATACTTGGGTCATAGAGTGGGAGATTAAGAAGTTGGATGTAGATAAATGGAAGTAGTTTGAAGAAGACAACTTGCAGGAGCTGCGTTTTTTCAAGCAAGGGAGAATGATGCGCCAGAATTAGCAGGAACTTGACAAGGTCATAACTTGAGCTCCGGGTGTCCGTTTGAGTCCATTTTTTTTGAAACCACGTGTTTTGATGAGACGAACGCAGCGGAAACCAGCCCTACTAGTTGGGGCAAGTTTTCGACACATTTTCGGGCCCTAAATCCGCCATCTTGAGGCCGAAAATTAGGATTTAAGTTATAGTTTGGTTTTTTCCTATTTTTGAGCATTAGTTAATTTTAGTCTATTAATTGCATTATGAGTTAGAAAGTTGGAAATTCCTCTAATTTAGGGATGTAGAAGATGCGTGGCAATTTCTGTGCCCGTAGGAATAAGCATGCGAACTTACTAAGAATAGCAGGTTCTAGTAAACTGCTAAAAATAGTAATTTCCGCCACCTAGAGTAGATTTAGTCAGAGTTAGCTAGAGTTTACTTGGAAACTCGAGTTGGGAGTTGTTTTCCTATTTAGGAAACATTGTAATTCATTATTGATAATGAAGAAGGAGATCTATTTTCTTTTGGAGTTCATTTATTTGTATTATATCAAGTTGTTTTAATTTGGCTACATTATCGGTATCGAGAGTGGTTTGAAGTATTTTTAAAAAAAAAAATGGAAGGAAGAGGAAGAGGAAGAGGAGGCGGTATTGCCCAGATGAATAGAAATATGCAAGATCTGAGAAACAAGTTGTTTGCTTGCTGCAATGATAACCCAAAGAGGAAATCAAGGTGGAGATGACACAGATGAAGAAGAAGTTTGTGAAGAGGAGGAAACGCAAGCACCACCATTAGCTTTTGAAGAAAGGATGCTTGAGCATTAGAAGGAAAGAATGATGGGATAAGAGTTGATGTTTCAGAGTATGGTGGTAGTCTAAAACCAGAGGAGCTGATAGACTGGTTGAATAGCATGGGAAATTTTTTTGAGTGGAAGGCTATGTCAGAAGAAAAGAAGGTAAAATTTGCATGCACAAAATTGAAAGGTCATGCTATGTTATGGTGGGATCACCTAAAGAAAGAGCGGTCAAGAAAGGGGAAAGAAAGAATTAGGACGTGGAGTAAGATGGAGAAGAAGCTAAAAGACAAATTTTCTCCTCATGGATTTTGCACAAACCCTTTACAGGAGGTTTAGAATCTCAGACAGAACTTACAAAAAAGTGCAAGAATAGAACAGATGAGTTTTACAAGTTGTCCATTCGTGTAGAGCATGAAGAAACTGAGGAACAAATGGCTGCAAGGTATGTTAATGGATTAAAATTTTCTATTCAAGATGAGATAAGTATGCATAGGATTAAAAGCATGGAGGATGCCTATCAATTAGCCTTAAAGGCCGAGGAAAAACAAAATCGTCAAAGTTTTAGGAGATCACCTGGAATGAATAGGGGGGCCTCATCTTCCTTTCGGGGATGAGCTGGTTTCAGCCAAGGTAGGGGAGAATCATCTCGTGGATTGGAAAAGCAAGAGGATACGAGACAAGATTTCCAGAATCAACAAAGAGGCAGAGGATTTTCTAGGGGTAGAGGATATGCTGGCGATAGAGGATGGGAGGCTCCACGAAGACCATTTGTTTGTTACAAATGTGGTGAAGAAGGGCATCGGGCTTTTGAATGCCCACATACTTATACACATGAAAAAGGCAAGGAGATGCTCCAAGAGTAAATCTTGTTGAAGCTGAGCAAGTAGAAGATGAACAGGACCTAGAAATTCCACCAGATGTTGGAGAAAATTTGATGATCAAGAGGACGATGATTGCTCCAAGAAAGGAGGTCAAGGGGGATGCATGGCTACGTACAAATATTTTCAAGAACAAGATGCACTTCAGGAGGAAAGGTATGTAATGTTATTATTGATGGTGGTAGTTGTGAGAACATGGTTTCAAATGAGATGGTCGATAAATTGGGTGCATTGTGAGAAGAATCCTAACCCTTATCGTATTGCATGGTTTAAGAAGGGTAATGAAGTTACTATTGATAAGAGATGTTTAATAAGCTTTTCTATTGGGAACAGTTATAAGGATGAGATTTGGTGTGATGTTATTCCTATGGATGCATGTCATATGCTGCTAGGAAGACCATGGCAATTTGATAGAAAAGTTATTCATGATGGGGGAAAGAATACTTATACTTTTTGGAAGGATGGCACAAAAATAGTTTTGCTACCTCTTAAAGAAGAGGGGAAGGCTGAAAAAATATGCTTTCGCAAAGGAATTTGTGAAGGAGGCAAAGGCAACCGGTTTTTGTTATGCACTAGTCAGCAAATAAGGATGAACTTGTAAGTGCTCAAATACCAATAGAAACAGCAGAATTAATAGAAGAATTTTTTGATGTTATTCCTGATGAGCTACTAGATGGATTACCACCCAAAAGAGATATTCAACACCACATTGATTTGATTCCGGGTCTTCACTCCCAAATCAAGTGGCTTATAGGATGAGCCCGACATTGCATGCAGAGTTGGCAGCAGGCAAGTGGAGAGCGTGCGAAAGGGGGTCGTAAGGGAGAGCATGAGTCCGTGTGCAACACCAGCTTTATTAACACCAAAGAAGGATGGAACATGGAGAATGTGCATGGATATACAGAGCGATCAATAAAATTACAATCAAGTATCGGTTCCCAATACCTCGCCTTGATGATATGATGGATGTGCTTGCTGGATCTAAGTATTTCACCAAGATTGATCTTTGAAGTGGTTATCATCAGATTCGGATCAGAGAAGGAGATGAGTGGAAAACAACATTCAAGACAGGAAATGGATTATATGAGTGGTTGGTGATGCCATTCGGGTTATCCAATGCACCTAGTACTTTTATGAGATTGATGAACACCGTGCTACGGGAGTATAATGGTAAGTTTGTTGTGGTTTATTTTGATGATATCTTGATCTTTAGTAAAACTAAAGAAGAACATTTGAGGCATCTAAGATTGGTATTTGAAGTGTTAAGGAAAGAGAAACTCTATGCAAATATGAAGAAGTGCACATTTATGCAAGAGAGTTTGGTATTCTTGGGCTTTATTATTTCAGAAGATGGGGTACAGATGGACTCAAAAAAGATAAAGGCAATTATTGAATGGCCTACCCATGGAGTATAACGAGAGGTAAGAGAGCTTTCATGGTCTAGCAAACATTTTAGAAAATTTATTAAAAATTTCAGCAAGATTGTAGCACCTATAACACAGATTGCACAAAAGGAAGGGAGTTTTTGTGGACAAAAAGGCAAATTGAGGATAGTTTTCAATTCTTGAAGAAGAAGGTGACAGAGGCACCCATTTTGGCACTACCAGATTTTGATAAAGTGTTTGAGGTTGATTGTGACGCCTCACATGTGGGTATTGGGGTTGTTCTAAGTCAAGGAGGAAAGCCAGTAGCTTTCTTTAGTGAGAAACTAAATGAGGTAAGAAAGAACTACTCTACTTATGATGTGGAATTTTATGCAATTGTACAAGCATTAAGGCATTGGAGGCATTACTTAGTGCCTAAGGAGTTTGTGTTATTTACAGACCACATAGCCTCAAGTATGTGAATACCCAAAAGAAGTTGAATAGTAGGCATGCAAAGTGGGTATCATTTTTGCGTAGGATATACTTTTTCTCTAAAACATAAATCTGGAAAACAAAATCAAGTTGCAGATGCATTGAGTAGGCGTGTGACTTTGTTTACCACTATGGAAAATGAGGGTGTGGGTTTTGAAGCAATAAAGGGTTTGTATTCTTCGATTTGATTTCAAGGATATTGTTGAAAGACTAATTAGTCCATTGTCAGACAATGCAGGAGATGTCTGGATGAGTATATTTTACAGGATGGCTACCTATTCAAGGGACGCCAACTATGTATTCCAGTTGGGTCTATGAGAGAAAATATAGTGAAAGAGTTGCATAAGCGGAGGGTTGGTGGGCATTTTGGTAAAGATAAGACGATAGCCTTGGTAGTAGAGAAAGAAATACTTGGCCAAAGCTGAAAAGAGATGTGGTAAGATATGTGGAGAGATGTCGAATTTTCCAAGTCTCGAAAGGCCATGCACAGAATACAGGGTTGTATATGCCGTTGCCTATTCCTAAAGGGTCGTGGACAGATCTGAGTATGGACTTTGTTTTGGGATTACCAAAAACACAACGAGGTAATGACTCAATTTTTGTGGTTGTTGATAGGTTTTCTAAGATGGTTCATTTTATTGCTGCAAGAAAACAAGTGATGCAACAGGCGTAGCAGATTTTTTTTTCAGAGAAGTTGTTCGTTTGCATGGTGTTCCAAAAACCATTACTTCAGATAGGGACACAAGGTTCTTAAGTCACTTCTGGCGGACTTTATGGAAGAAATTTGGAACTCAACTACAGTTCAGTAGTGCCTATCATCCGCAGACTGATGGGAAAACAGAGGTGGTAAATAGGAGTTTGGGAAACCTGTTAAGGTGCATTGTTGGGGAAAAGCCGAAACAATGGGACTTAGCATTACCACAAGTTGAGTTTGCATATAACAGTTCCATAAATAGATCCACGGGAAAGTCTCCATTTTCAATTGTGTATGGGAGTAATCCAAATGGGGTGTTAGATTTGGTACAACTACCAATTGATGGTAGAGTCAGTGATGATGAGAAGCATTTGCCGAACATATACAACAATTGCAGGAAGAAGTGTGGAAGAAGAAGCTGCAAAATAGTAATGATAAGTATAAGGAAATAGCAGATGTGCATAAGTGGAGAAAGGTATTTACATTTGGTGAGTTGGTTATGGTATATCTGGAAGGAAAGGTTTCCAAGAGGAACCTATAACAAGTTGAAGTACAAGAAGATTGGTCCCTTCAAAATCATGAAAAAATAAACGATAATGCTTATGAGGTAGAATTGCAGGAATTTTGATATTTCTCTAGTGTTTAATGTTTCAAATTTGTATTCTTTTCATGGGGATGGTGTAGAAGGGGATGTTATTGATGAAGTAGTAGATGGAGGCAAGCAGAGGTTCAGTGAAGAAGAAAGAAGAAGTGGATCAGATTCTAGATAAGAAAACAATGGACACGCGACATGGGAAATACAACAAATATTTGGTACATTGGAAAGGACTGGAACAAGAGGACAATACTTGGGTCACAGAGTGGGAGATTAAGAAGTTGGATGCAGATAAATGGAAGTAGTTTGAAGAAGACAACTTGCAGGAGCTGCGTTTTTTCAAGCAGGGAGAATGATGCGCAAAATTAGCAGGAACTTGACAAGGTCATAACTTGAGCTCCGGGTGTCCGTTTGAGTCCGTTTTTTTTTTTGAAACCACGTGTTTCGATGAGACGAAAACGGGAAAGCCCTACCAGTTTGGGGCAAGTTTTTGACACATTTTTGGGCCCTAAATCCGCCATCTTGAGGCCGAAAATTAGGATTTAAGTTATAGTTTGGTTTTTTTCCTATTTTTGAGCATTAGTTAATTTTAGTCTATTAGTTGCATTATGAGTTAGAAAGTTGGAAATTCCTCTAATTTAGGGATGTAGAAGATGCGTGGCAATTTTTTTTGCCCGTATGAATAAGCATGTGAACTTACTAAGAATAGCAAGTTCTAGTAAACTGCTAAAAATAGTAATTTCCGCCACCTAGAGTAGATTTAGTCGAGTTAGTTAGAGTTTACTTGGAAACTCGAGTTGGGAGTTGTTTTCCTATTTAGGAAACATTGTAATTCATTATTCAATAACAAAGAAGGAGATCTATTTTCTTGAGTGGAGTTATTATTATTTTAGATATATCAAGTTTGTTTTAATTTGGCTACATTATCTCGGTATCGAGAGCGAGGTTTGAAGTATTTTTTTAAAAAAAAAAAAAAAGAGGAAGAGGAAGAGGAAGAGGAGGTGGTATTGCCCAGATGAATAGAAATATGCAAGATCTACAGAGACAAGTTGTTGCGCTTGCTGCAATGATAACCCAGAGAGGAAATCAAGGTGGAGATGACACAGATGAAGAAGAAGTTTGTGAAGAGGAGGAAACGCAAGCACCACCATTAGCTTTTGAAGAAAGGATGCTTTGAGCATTAGAAGGAAAGAATGATGGGATAAGAGTTGATGTTTCAGAGTATGGTGGTAGTCTAAAACCAGAGGAGCTGATAGACTTGGTTGACTAGCATGGGAATTTTTTTTGAGTGGAAGGCTATGTCAGAAGAAAAGAAGGTAAAATTTGCATGCACGAAATTGAAAGGTCATGCTATGTTATGGTGGGATCACCTATAGAAAGAGAGGTCAAGAAAGGGGAAAGAAAGAATTAGGACGTGGAGTAAGATGGAGAAGAAGCTGAAAGATAAATTTTTCCCTGTGGATTATGCACAAACCCTTTATAGGAGGTTTTCAGAATCTCAGACAAGAACTTACAAACAGTGCAAGAATACACAGATGAGTTCTACAAGTTGTCCATTCGTGTAGAGCATGAAGAAACTGAGGAACAAATGGCTGCAAGGTATGTTAATGGATTAAAATTTTCTATTCAAGATGAGATAAGTATGCATAGGATTAAAAGCATGGAGGATGCCTATCAATTAGCCTTAAAGGCTGAGGAAAAACAAAATCGTCAAAGTTTTAGGAGATCACCTGAAAGAATGAATAGGGGGCCTCATCTTCCTTCGGGGGGAGAGTGGTTTCAGCCAAGGTAGGGGAGAATCATCTCGTGGATTGGAAAAGCAAGAGGATACGAGACAAGATTTCCAGAATCAACAAAGAGGTAGAGGATTTTCTAGGGGTAGAGGATATGCTGGCGATAGAGGATGGGAGGCTCCACGAAGACCATTTGTTTTGTTACAAGATGTGGTGAAGAAGGGCATCGGGATTTTGAATGCCCCACATACTTATACACATGACAAAAGGCAAGGAGATGCTCCAAGAGTAAATCTTGTTGAAAGTTTGAACAAGTAGAAGATGAACAGACCTAGAAATTCCACCCGAGATGTTGAGAGAAAATTTGATGATCAAGAGGATGATGATTGCTCCAAGAAAGGAGGATCAAGGGGAGGGGGATGCATGGCTGCGTACAAATATTTTCAGAACAAGATGCACTTCAGGAGGAAAGGTATGTAATGTTATTATTGATGGTGGTAGTTGTGAGAACATGGTTTCAAATGAGATGGTCGATAAATTGGGTCTGCATTGTGAGAAGAATCCTAACCCTTATCGTATTGCATGGTTTAAGAAGGGTAATGAAATTTTATTGATAAGAGATGTTTAATAAGTTTTCTATTGGGAAAAGTTATAAGGATGAGATTTGGTGTGATGTTATTCCTATGGATGCATGTCATATGCTGCTAGGAAGACCATGGCAATTTGATAGAAAAGTTATTCATGATGGGGAAAGAATACTTATACTTTCTGGAAGGATGGCACAAAAATAGTTTTCTACCTCTTAAAGAAGAGGGGAAGGCTGAAAATATGCTTTTGCAAAGGAATTTGTGAAGGAGGCAAAGGCAACCGGTTTTTTGTTATGCACTAGTGCAAATAAGGATGAACTTGTAAGTGCTCAAATACCAATAGAAAGAAACAAAATTAATAGAAGAATTTTGATGTTATTCTGATGAGCTACCAGATGGATTACCACCAAAAAAAGAGATATTCAACACCATATTGATTTGATTCGGTGGTCTTCACTCCCAAATCAAGCGGCTTATAGGATGAGCCCGACATCATGCATGCAGAGTTGAATAGGCAAGTGGCAGAGCTCGTGAAAGGGGGTCGTAAGGGAGAGAGCATGAGTCCGTGTGCAACACCACTTTATTAACACCAAAGAAGGATGGAACATGGAGAATGTGCATGGATAGCAGAGAATCAATAAAATTACAATCAAGTATAGGTTCCCAATACCTCGCCTTGATGATATGATGGATGTGCTTGCTGGATCTAAGTATTTCACCAAGATTGATCTTTGAAGTGGTTATCATCAGATTCGGATCAGAGAAGGAGATGAGTGGAAAACAACATTCAAGAGAAAGGAAATGGATTATATGAGTGGTTGGTGATGCCATTCGGGTTATCCAATGCACCTAGTACTTTTATGAGATTGATGAACACCGTGCTATGGGAGTATAATGGTAAGTTTGTTGTGGTTTATTTTGATGATATCTTGATCTTTAGTAAAACTAAAGAAGAACATTTGAGGCATCTAAGGGTGGTATTTGAAGTGTTAAGGAAAGAGAAACTCTATGCAAATATGAAGAAGTGCACATTTATGCAAGAGAGTTTGGTATTCTTGGGCTTTATTATTTCAGCAGATGGGGTACAGATGGACTCAGAAAAGATAAAGGCAATTATTGAATGGCCTACTCCATGGAGTATAACAGAGGTAAGAAGCTTTCATGGTCTAGCAACATTTTATAGAAAATTTATTAAAAATTTCAGCAATATTGTAGCACCTATAACAGATTGCACAAAAGGAAGGGAGTTTTTGTGGACAAAGGCAAGCTGAGGATAGTTTTCAATTCTTGAAGAAGAAGGTGACAGAGGCACCCATTTTGGCACTACCAGATTTTGATAAAGTGTTTGAGGTTGATTGTGACATGCCTCACATGTGGGTATTGGAGCTGTTCTAAGTCAAGGAGGAAAGCCAGTAGCTTTCTTTAGTGAGAAACTGAATGAGGTAAGAAAGAACTACTCTACTTATGATGTGGAATTTTATGCAATTGTACAAGCATTAAGGCATTGGAGGCATTACTTAGTGCCTAAGGAGTTTGTGTTATTTATAGACCACATAGCCCTGAAGTATGTGAATACCCAAAAGAAGTTGAATAGTAGGCATGCAAAGTGGGTATCATTTTTGCAGGGATATACTTTTTCTCTAAAACATAAATCAGGAAAACAAAATCAAGTTGCAGATGCATTGAGTAGGCGTGTGACTTTGTTTACCACTATGGAAAATGAGGTGGTGGGTTTTGAAGCAATAAAGGGTTTGTATTCTTCTGATTCTGATTTCAAGGATATTGTTGAAAGACTAATTAGTCCATTGTCAGACAATGTAGGAGATGTCCTGGATGAGTATATTTTACAGGATGGCTACCTATTCAAGGGACGCCAACTATGTATTCCAGTTGGGTCTATGAGAGAGAATATAGTGAAAGAGTTGCATAGCGGAGGGTTGGCTGGGCATTTTGGTAAAGATAAGATGATAGCCTTGGTAGTAGAGAAATACTATTGGCCAAAGCTGAAAAGAGATGTGGTAAGATATGTGGAGAGATGTCGAATTTTCCAAGTCTCGAAAGGCCATGCACAAAATACAGGGTTGTATATGCCGTTGCCTATTCCTAAAGGGTCATGGACAGATCTGAGTATGGATTTTGTTTTGGGATTACCAAAAACACAACGAGGTAATGACTCAATTTTTGTGGTTGTTGATAGGTTTTCTAAGATGGTTCATTTTATTGCTTGCAAGAAAACAAGTGATGCAACAGGAGTAGTAGATTTGTTTTTCAGAGAAGTTGTTCGTTTGCATGGTGTTCCAAAAACCATTACTTCAGATAGGGACACAAGGTTCTTAAGTCACTTCTGGCGGACTTTATGGAAGAAATTGGGAACTCAACTACAGTTCAGTAGTGCTTATCATCCTCAGACTGATGGGAAAACAGAGGTGGTAAATAGGAGTTTGGGAAACCTGTTAAGGTGCATAGTTGGGGAAAAGCCGAAACAATGGGACTTAGCATTACCACAAGCTGAGTTTGCATATAATAATTCCATAAATAGATCCATAGGAAAGTCTCCATTTTCAATTGTGTATGGGAGTAATCCAAATGGGGTGTTAGATTTGGTACAACTACCAGTTGATGGTAGAGTTAGTGATGATGCAGAAGCATTTTCTGAACATATACAACAATTACAGGAAGAAGTGCGGAAGAAGCTGCAAAATAGTAATGATAAGTATAAGGAAAAATAGAGATGCATGCAGAATGGAGAAAGGTATTTACAGTTGGTGAGTTGGTTATGGTATATCTGCGGAAGGAAAGGTTTCCAAGAGGAACCTATAACAAGCTGAAGTACAAGAAGATTGGTCCCTGCAAAATCGTGAAAAAAATAAACGATAATGCTTATGAGGTAGAATTGCCAGGGAATTTTGATATTTCTCCAGTGTTTAATGTTTCAGATTTGTATTCTTTTCATGGGGATGGTGTAGAAGGGGATGTTATTGATGAAGTAGTAGATTGGAGGCAAGCAGGTTCCGGTGAAGAAGAAAGAAGAAGTGGATCAGATTCTAGATAAGAAAACAATGGACACGCGACATGGGAAATACAACAAATATTTGGTACATTGGAAAGGACTGGAACAAGAGGACAATACTTGGGTCACAGAGTGGGAGATTAAGAAGTTGGATGTAGATAAATGGAAGTAGTTTGAAGAAGACAACTTGTAGGAGCTTTTTTTTCAAGCAGGGGAGAATGATGCGCCAAAATTAGTAGGAACTTGACAAGGTCATAACTTGAGCTCCGGGTGTCCGTTTGAGTCCGTTTTTTTTTGAAACCACATGTTTTGATGAGATGAGACGAACGCAGTGGCAAAACCAGCCCTACCTAGTTGGGGCAAGTTTTGACATTTTGGGCCCTAAATCCGCCATCTTGAGGCCGAAAATTAGGATTTAAGTTATAGTTTGGTTTTTTCCTATTTTTGAGCATTAGTTAATTTTAGTCTATTAGTTGCATTATGAGTTAGAAAGTTGGAAATTCCTCTAATTTAGGGATGTAGAAGATGCGTGGCAATTTTTGTGCCCGTAGGAATAAGCATGCGAACTTACTAAGAATAGCAGGTTCTAGTAAATTGCTAAAAATAGTAATTTCCGCCACCTAGAGTAGATTTAGTCAAAGTTAGCTAGAGTTTACTTGGAAACTCGAGTTGGGAGTTGTTTTCCTATTTAGGAAACATTGTAATTCATTATTTGATAATGAAGAAGGAGATCTATTTTCTTTTGGAGTTCATATTATTTGCAGTATATCAAGTTTGTTCATAATTTGGCTACATTATCTGGTATCAGAGTTGGTTCGAAGTATTTTTTTAAAAAAATGGCAGGAAGAGGAAGAGGAAGAGGAGGTGGTATTGCCCAGATGAATAGAAATATGCAAGATCTACAGAGACAAGTTGTTGTGCTTGCTGCAATGATAACCCAAAGAGGAAATCAAGGTGGAGATGACACAGATGAAGAAGAAGTTTGTGAAGAGGAGGAAACGCAAGCACCACCATTAGCTTTTGAAGAAAGGATGCTTCGAGCATTAGAAGGAAAGAATGATGGGATAAGAGTTGATGTTTCAGAGTATGGTGGTAGTCTAAAACCAGAGGAGCTGATAGACTGGTTGACTAGCATGGGAAATTTTTTTGAGTGGAAGGCTATGTCAGAAGAAAAGAAGGTAAAATTTGCATGCACGAAATTGAAAGGTCATGCTATGTTATGGTGGGATCACCTACAGAAAGAGCGGTCAAGAAAGGGGAAAGAAAGAATTAGGACGTGGAGTAAGATGGAGAAGAAGCTAAAAGATAAATTTCTCCCTGTGGATTATGCAAACCCTTTTTAGGAGGTTTTAGAATCTCGAGACAAGAACTTACAAACAAGTGCAAGAATACACAGATGAGTTCTACAAGTTGTCCATTCATGTAGAGCATGAAGAAACCGAGGAACAAATGGGCTGCAAGGTATGTTAATGGATTAAAATTTTCTATTCAAGATGAGATAAGTATGCATAGGATTAAAAGCATGGAGGATGCCTATCAATTAGCCTTAAAGGCCGAGGGAAAAACAAAATCATCAAAGTTTTAGGAGATCACCTGGAATGAATAGGGGGGCCTCATCTTCCTTCGGGGGATGAGCTGGTTTCAACCAAGGTAGGGGAGAATCATCTCGTGGATTGGAAAAGCAAGAGGATACGAGACAAGATTTCCAGAATCAACAAAGAGGCAGAGGATTTTCTAGGGGTAGAGGATATGCTGGCGATAGAGGATGGGAGGCTCCACGAAGACCATTTGTTTGTTACAGATGTGGTGAAGAAGGGCATCGGGATTTTGAATGCCCACATACTTATACACATGACAAAAGGCAAGGAGATGCTCCAAGAGTAAATCTTGTTGAAGTTGAGCAAGTAGAAGATGAACAGGACCTGGAAATTCCACCAGATGTTGGAGAAAACTGATGATCAAGAGGATGATGATTGCTCCAAGAAAGGAGGTCAAGGGGGATGCATGGCTACATACAAATATTTTCAGAACAAGATGCACTTCGTGGAGGAAAAAGGTATGTAAATGTTATTATTATGATGGTGGTAGTTGTGAGAACATGGTTTCAAATGAGATGGTCGATAAATTGGGTCTGCATTGTGAGAAGAATCCTAACCCTTATCGTATTGCATGGTTTAAGAAGGGTAATGAAGTTATTGTTGATAAGAGATGTTTAATAAGTTTTTCTATTGGGAACAGTTATAAGGATGAGATTTGGTGTGATGTTATTCCTATGGATGCATGTCATATACTGCTAGGAAGACCATGGCAATTTGATAGAAAAGTTATTCATGATGGGGGAAAAAATACTTATACTTTCTGGAAGGATGGCACAAAAATAGTTTTCTACCTCTTAAAGAAGAGGAAGGCTGAAAATATGCTTTTTGCAAAGGAATTTGTGAAGGAGGAAAAGGCAACCGGTTTTTGTTATGCACTAGTCATAAATAAGGATGAACTTGCAAGTGCACAAATACCAATAGAAAAACATAGAATTAATAGAAGAATTTTCAGATGTTATTCCTGATGAGCTACTATAGATGATATTATTACCACCCAAAAGAGATATTCAACACCATATTGATTTGATTCCATGGTCTTCACTCCCAAATCAAGCGGCTTATAGGATGAGCCCGACATTGCATGCAGAGTTGAATAGGCAAGTGGCAAGAGCTCGTGAGAAAGGGGGTCGTAAGGGAGAGCATGAGTCCGTGTGCAACACCAGCTTTATTAACACCAAAGAAGGATGGAACATGGAGAATGTGCATGGATAGCAGAGAAATCAATAAAATTACAATCAAGTATAGGTTCCCAATACCTCGCCTTGATGATATGATGGATGTGCTTGTTGGATCTAAGTATTTCACCAAGATTGATCTTCGAAGTGGTTATCATCAGATTCGGATCAGAGAAGGAGATGAGTGGAAAACAACATTCAAGACATAGGAAATGGATTATATGAGTGGTTGGTGATGCCATTCGGGTTATCCAATGCACCTAGTACTTTTATGAGATTGATGAACACCGTACATGGGAGTATAATGGTAAGTTGTTGTGGTTTATTTTTATGATATCTTGATCTTTAGTAAAACTAAAGAAGAACATTTGAGGCATCTAAGATTGGTATTTGAAGTGTTAAGGAAAGAGAAACTCTATGCAAATATGAAGAAGTGCACATTTATGCAAGAGAGTTTGGTATTCTTGGGCTTTATTATTTCAGCAGATGGGGTACAGATGGACTCAGAAAAGATAAAGGCAATTATTGAATGGCCTACTCCACGGAGTATAACAGAGGTAAGAAGCTTTCATGGTCTAGCAACATTTTACAGAAAATTTATTAAAAATTTCAGCAAGTATTCAGTAGCACCTAACAGATTGCACAAAAGGAAGGGAGTTTTTGTGGACAAAGGCAATGAGGATAGTTTTCAGTTCTTGAAGAAGAAGGTGACAGAGGCACCCATTTTGGCACTACCAGATTTTGATAAAGTGTTTGAGGTTGATTGTGACGCCTCACATGTGGGTATTGAGCTGTTCTAAGTCAAGGAAAGCCAAGAGCTTTTCTTTAGTGAGAAACTAAATGAGGTAAGAAAGAACTACTCTACTTATGATGTGGAATTTTATGCAATTGTACAAGCATTAAGGCATTGGAGGCATTACTTAGTGCCTAAGGAGTTTGTGTTATTTATGACCACCACATAGCCCTGAAGTATGTGAATACCCAAAAGAAGTTGAATAGTAGGCATGCAAAGTGGGTATCATTTTTGCAGGGATATACTTTTTCTCTAAAACATAAATCCGGAAAACAAAATCAAGTTGCAGATGCATTGAGTAGGCGTGTGACTTTGTTTACCACTATGGAAAATGAGGTGGTGGGTTTTGAAGCAATAAAGGGTTTGTATTCTTCTGATTCTGATTTCAAGGATATTGTTGAAAGACTAATTAGTCCATTGTCGACAATGTAGGAGATGTCCTGGATGAGTATATTTTTACAGGATGGCTACCTATTCAAGGGACGCCAACTATGTATTCCATTGGGTCTATGAGAGAGAATATAGTGAAAGAGTTGCATAGCGGAGGATTGGCTGGGCATTTTGGTAAAGATAAGACGATAGCCTTGGTAGTAGAGAAATACTATTGGCCAAAGCTGAAAAGAGATGTGGTAAGATATGTGGAGAGATGTCGAATTTGCCAAGTCTCGAAAGGCCATGCACATAATACAGGGTTGTATATGCCGTTTCCTATTCCTAAAGGGTCGTGGACAGATCTGAGTATGGACTTTGTTTTGGGATTACCAAAAACACAACGAGGTAATGACTCAATTTTTGTGGTTGTTGATAGGTTTTCTAAGATGGTTCATTTTATTTCTGCAAGAAAACAAGTGATGCAACAGGCGTAGCAGATTTGTTTTTCAGAGAAGTTGTTCGTTTGCATGGTGTTCCAAAAACCATTACTTCAGATAGGGACACAAGGTTCTTAAGTCACTTCTGGTGGACTTTATGGAAGAAATTTGGAACTCAACTACAGTTCAGTAGTGCCTATCATCCGCAGACTGATGGAAAAACAGAGGTGGTAAATAGGAGTTTGGGAAACCTGTTAAGGTGCATTGTTGGGGAAAAGCCGAAACAATGGGACTTAGCATTACCACAAGTTGAGTTTGCATATAACAGTTCCATAAACAGATCCACGGGAAAGTCTCCATTTTCAATTGTGTATGGGAGTAATCCAAATGGGGTGTTAGATTTGGTACAGCTACCAGTTGATGGCAGAGTCAGTGATGATGCAGAAGCATTTGCCGAACATATACAACAATTGCAGGAAGAAGTGCGGAAGAAGCTGCAAAATAGTAATGATAAGTATAAGGAAATAGCAGATGTGCACAGACGGAGAAAGGTATTTACAGTTGGTGAGTTGGTTATGGTATATATGTGGAAGGAAAGGTTTCCAAGAGGAACCTATAACAAGCTGAAGTACAAGAAGATTGGTCCCCAAAATCGTGAAAAAATAAACGATAATGCTTATGAGGTAGAATTGCAGGAATTTTGATATTTCTCCAATGTTTAATGTTTCAGATTTGTATTCTTTTCATGGGGATGGTGTAGAAGGGGATGTTATTGATGAAGTAGTAGATTGGAGGCAAGCAGGTTCCGGTGAAGAAGAAAGAAGAAGTGGATCAGATTCTAGATAAGAAAACAATGGACACGCGACATGGGAAATACAACAAATATTTGGTACATTGGAAAGGACTGGAACAAGAGGACAATACTTGGGTCACAGAGTGGGAGATTAAGAAGTTGGATGTAGATAAATGGAAGTAGTTTGAAGAAGACAACTTGCAGGAGCTGCGTTTTTTTTTCAAGCAGGGGAGAATGATGCCAGAATTAGCAGGAACTTGACAAGGTCATAACTTGAGCTCCGGGTGTCCGTTTGAGTCCGTTTTTTTTTGAAACCACGTGTTTTGATGAGACGAACGCAGCGGCAACCAGCCCTACCAGTTGGGGCAAGTTTTTGACACATTTTTGGGCCCTAAATCCGCCATCTTGAGGCCAAAAATTAGGATTTAAGTTATAGTTTGGTTTTTTCCTATTTTTGAGCATTAGTTAATTTTAGTCTATTAATTGCATTATGAGTTAGAAAGTTGGAAATTCCTCTAATTTAGGGATGTAGAAGATGCGTGGCAATTTCTGTGCCCGTAGGAATAAGCATGCGAACTTACTAAGAATAGCAGGTTCTAGTAAACTGCTAAAAATAGTAATTTCCGCCACCTAGAGTAGATTTAGTCAGAGTTAGCTAGAGTTTACTTGGAAACTCGAGTTGGGAGTTATTTTCCTATTTAGGAAACATTGTAATTCATTATTTGATTAGTAAGTTAATATTTTATGTTTTCCTCTCTTCTTCAATCATAGTAATATAGGTAGTGTTGACATGTTTGAATAAGGTTTTTAAGTCTATAACATAGTGTTAGCAAGACAAATACTTTTGGTTATGTATTTACAACCTTATTATGGTAAGTGTAGAAACAAACCCTTAATTGATTATAATTCCATTCTTTCAATAAAGATAATTACTTGAGGCAAGATTTATTTACCCTTTTATATAATATAACCCATCTTCTTGAGAAAATAAATTATAATAAAATTTCATCTATTATGATATGATATTATATTGTAAGGCTTAATATTCATCACTTGGATAATACTAAGTTCATTATGCGGTTGCATACCAAGTTCATATTTGAATGTTTCACAAAAATTAATGGGGTAGGGATTTGGCCACTTAACCCGTAAAATCAAATAATACTAATTAAAATAAAACAATATGAATATACCTTTCAAACACAATCATAATTTTTGGAATATCACCACATATATATATATATATATATATATATATATATATATATATATATATATATGTATATATATATATGTATATATATATATATCTATATGTATATATATATATATATGTATATATATATATATATATATATATATATGTATATATATATATATATATATATATATATATGTATATGTATATATATATACATATATGTATATATATATATGTATATATATATATATGTATATATATACATATATATATACATGTATATATATATATATATATATATATATATATATATATATGTATATATATATATATATATATGTATATATATATATATATGTATATATATACATATATATATACATATATATATATATATATATATATATATACATATATATATATATATATATATACATATAGATATATATATATATATATATATATATATATATATATATATATATATATATACATATATATATATATATATATATATACATACATATATATATATATATATATATATATATATATATATATTAGAAAATTCTAATTACAAAGTCACAAGTGAATTATTATAGATGAACATAAAATAACTCCAGTGCCTTTCCTCGTATAAATTATTTTTCTCCTGATCTAAATACAAGTGCAAAGTATATCTTTCAGTTTAGATGAATTAATATTACATCATTTTCATGAAGATTAGGTACATGATAATCCATGCAAGTCATTTCACTTCTTCCTTTTTCCTTATGTGTTACATTAAAACCTATAAATCTTAAATTTGATAACATTGTCACCATTCACCCGAAATGGCATGAATTACGTTTCTCATTGCCTAAAATTCTCATGGCAAAATAATTATTTTCATTTGGTTAATTTAATACTACACAAAAATATAACATAATACTAATGAGATATTGAAATTTTAGGATCATATTATAACATAGTAATACAGATAATTCAATCCTTATATACTTAGAATAATTTAATTTGCATTCTTTAAAGAACTATTTTGTGCCTTTAAATTTTGAGTGCCTTAAAGGCCAATTCAAAAAAGACTGAATCAGAATATAACCACGGTATTCCAAATTTCCACACACCATATTTATTATCATATATAATTTTCCCCAAATCATTGTAATAACGTGACAAAAATTTAATATAGAAGACAATCTCTTATATCCATGTATCAACCAGCCATAGACACATGGATCCATCCACATTAAAAATTCTAACAATAATCATACAATAATAACATCTTCCAGCAACACTTAATATATGTCTTCGACAAGATTAAGGTAAATATATATTTTACCTTAAATGTATCAAAGATAGAACAGTAACCACAAATTTTCCTTAATCATTTCAAGACCTCAACTACCAACGTAGTTATAAATAAAATGTCAAAAGGGGATAATAGGATACAATCATACACAAATTCTCTAAGAGATTCCCATTACGTTAGTAATGCAGAGAGTATTACGTTGCCATATCTATACAGGTAAGGATTCATAATTACAAAATTAGAATTGACTTTCCCAGTACAAAACTTATAACATTTCGAGCATATTAAGGTAAATTTCATTTATCTTAAGTGAATTGGAAACCATATAATTTCCTTCACCTTCCTATTAAAGTGAAATCCTCTACATGCAAACCCAAATATCAATTTGACTCCACAAGAAGGTTCAACATGATACAGACCCAACGAATACCTTGGAGATAGCCTCCATTTATTCAATACAATTGTTAAAGCATTCCAAACAAATAATATAACACCCATTGGAACTAAATCCAACTAGGTATAGTGTCAGGTATCCTATCTCTGTTTACGTGCTCGATGATACAACTACCAAGATGAAACCTCGGGTGGTAATTAAATACCAAAGCCCTTACCAATTAGTGTTTACTATATTCTACCTTATAATATAAGTATAATACTAGTAGAAAACAAATAATATATATTTGGCATCAAAACATGAAACTAAATATTTTCAATCCCCATATCCTCACAGCACCAAACAATACAAATATAGGTATTCAAGAGAAAAATATAGAAAAAGAGACCAAGGTGAATATGTGGAATAGAAAGGCATTCGATACACTCAAGATTTAAAGTGAACTATAGATATCCTTATAGATCACCACGTTCTCCCCAAATGACCACATAACTTTATTAAAATACACAACTAAACCAAGCATATTCATACATTGATTTTGTAATGAAAATTTTAGATAAGGGGAAACATAATCCATGCATGAGATTTAGTAAAATGTGGGCCTCCTTTCTTCTACTAAGTCCTTAACTTATTTTTCAATTTTACCCCTTTCTTTCGTTGAAACCCACTAGTTCGAATCACCATAAAAACCTCCTAATCATTCCTAGAGCTTGGTATTCAAATGCCCTTAATAACAACTACTTGAATCTTGGTATTTTCTTCTAAAAAAGTAACAAATAAAGATAAAAAATGGATAATCACCAGTCTTCCTCATGCAGATCTCTTTATTCAAGCTTCAACATTATCCCTAAGAAATGTAAAACCCATCCATCCTTTCATGTGTTTTTCTTCCTACTGAAGCCTCATGATTTCTAAGGATTTTATTGTCATTAAATGCATTTAAATATCGCAGTGTCATAGTAGTGGCTTAAATCAATTTTCCCTCTTTCCTCTAAAACCGGTGACCGGAGAAATATAATAACAACTAGTGCATATATCCTTAGTCGATGCAACTTGAACTAACTCGAGTTTTGTTCAATCAATCAAATTCAAAAAAATTCACAATAATGCATGGTGGAGAAAATCAACACTTTCCATAGGGTTCCATAATCAATGAAACAATCAAACTATCATTATACTTTAGATAAACTAATTTTTAATTAATACATTCCAATAATACTAGCATTGGTCGATTGACCATTTAGACACAACTTTCAATCATCAATTCATAATACCATTGAGGTTGGTGATAGTTAAATCACCAATATATATTAAAATTACCATCCATGTATTAATGAAAAGAAGTAAGACACACTTACAAAATATAATGGCTTCAAGGAAATTTGAGGATTATAGTGGGTAGGCAACATATATATTGCAATTAGATTAGATTTCCTTAGAACGCATATAAATAGTGCTTGTATCACCATAGCCAATTATATATTTCTTGGTTATATTTTATGTGATTTGCATTATTTCATCGTACATGAAAAAATCCATGTTCATGTGCAGTATGATCAATCTTCAAGAGCCTAAACATAACAAATAGACATGTCAATAAATAAATCATAATAAAATTTTGCATTCTAATTAGTGTCTGATAATCTTATACAATATGAAATCATGTCTAGCCATGTTAGTTTTATCACCTTTCTCAATTTTTCTTGTAGTTCCCTTTTGTAAATGCCTTTGGATGTTCTGAATGGTACTGATCTATAATTATGAACAATAGTAGTACCAAACTCAAACATATGCAAACATAGTCATACAGAAATTTATAACAACAAATAGTATAACTATGTACCGCATCATCATAATCAGCAAAGAAAGGGTATTTAACATAAAAGCAAACAATAATATGTTGTAAATGTAAAGTACGTTATGAGTGCCGAGAGATAAGCGTTGTTGCAAGGATGTACATGCAACTACAAGTGAGTGTGAAAATACTTTTTCAGGATATTCATACACATGTGTGGCTGCATATACAGCTATGGAAAAGAGTTTATCCTCTAGATTTCATAACCAACCCCTCATTTACAACTTATTCCTTTCAAAAAATAAATAGAAATTACAGGATGTGAAAAAATAGCTTGAGCTTTTGGTTTTCATTTTTATAATAATATGTCCGGCATAAAATTTTGAATTCAAATAGAAATTAATATGGGTATTTTTTGTCATTACTCTAAAGGTGGGAAGAATATATGCAGATTTTTTTTTCATAGGGGCATCTTCTTCTTCGTATAGGATAATTTGATAAGTTAAATTTCATCCCATGAGTTTATTCCCTTAGGGATGGTCTTCTATCCAAACACCCATGTCATCAAGATATGTAAAACACACAATTTTCAAATTCAATTTCAGACTCTTTTTCTATTTCCTAAGTGTTATTTTTTAATTATTCTAAGGGTTATTCACTTGATGTTATTGGTTGAGATATTTTATGTATATATCTTCCTTTGATTCATCAAGTGCCTCGTACATAAATTTTTATCTTATAAATAGAGGCTATGATAATTACTATGCATATACTCTTTTCTTCAATGGTACACTTCCCGGTAATGTGTTGAAAAATATGGGTCATTGTGGGTTATAATCATTTAATCAATTAACTTGTAGTTGATGCCATTCTAACCAAGGATGTACCCAAGGTAAGTACATAGAGAAGAAAAGGACTATATAACTCGGTAAGTGTATTTTTGGTTTTTTGGGGGTTTTGACTATTTTATTTGGTTGTTTGTTTAATAAACTAACTATTGAAAATAGAAGATTCTACTCTATCTATAAATAAGAAATTATAATCTACTTAAATCAGAATCAAATAACTCTTAATCTAATGAAATCAACATGTAGAAAGGAAATGCATTTTCATAATGAAACTACTTATAAAAACACTTGAAAGAATTGAAAATACTCAAAAAGTAATTTTGGAAGAATTGAAAGTACAATATAAACAAAATATAGTGAAAGAAATGCTAGTCCAACTATTGTAATACCGAAAGTAGTTATTAGGAATACTCAGAATTCAATATTGTAAGAAAATATGGACATGAATGCAAACATAGCTATCCAAGTCCTTGGTCACGTGGGCCCTTTCTCTTCCTTATATTGGTTTGTTAACACAATCTTTTCATAATAATATGTATTTATTGATAGTAAAAAGTTTCTTACAAATAACTAAAAACAACTTATAGGAGACACCATCTCTTATATACGTCTATTTATATTTTCTATTACACTTCTATGCAAATACATAAATTTACAAAATAGACAAGAATCTTGGAGGGTGGTGGATATGAGGTCAATTTTAGAAGTTTTTTACAACTCATAAAAGAGTGCTAAGAACAAAGATTCATGTTTTTATCCTTCATTAACTTCTTCAACTGATCCTTATGGTGGAGGATATTGTGTCAATATAGATTGTGACAACAATAACTAATAGTTACCTTGAATTCATTACCCTTCACATATCACAATGCACCTCTTCAAAGTAATTAGTTGGAAAAAACCATGATCATTAGTCTACAATATTTGACTAGGATAAAATAAATTATTTCCTACTTGAACGTAATCAATTCCAACCATCTTATGCATTGATCAATGTGTTTGGAAGAAAAAGTATTAGAATGTTTGAAATAATGGGTCAATCTATGTGTTCATCAACATCCTTATTGTTTCGGGTTTTCAGGCGTAGGAGACATTGGAACATGTCAACACTAAAGCATGTCTCATGTTGATGGATTCTTGATCCCTAAAAATCATGTAAACCCTTTGTTTCAGGTTTTCAAAACTCGATAGCATGAAAATAAATCATGTCATGTGTAGTCAATTTCCCTACCCTTGGTGAATGCATTAATACTAAGTCACATTTGAACCCAAACATGTCAACTGACATGTAATTAATGCAGGTTGTTTATAAATAATTAGGATTTTCCACGTCATTTTCACCTGAGTATGAATTTTATTTTTGATTGTTTGGACCTACTTATAGCCTTCCTATTTGAAGACGCACACAAGTAAGAAATAAAGAGAAGGTATATTACACACTATGGAGATAGTTTTCCCATCATTATGTTATGAATGGAGTAGTTACAAAATGGTTGATATAGTTACACTAGTTATAACCATATTTTAGTTCAATAATTAATGACATCCTTATAAATAAGCATTACATTCTAATACCCACTCTTACGGCTTATCCTACATAAAGTAAAAATGAAAATTTTAACAAAGCTAGAACCAAATAGAAATATGTAATATTTAAATGCATTCACTTTAAAAGTAGTGCTTTGACTAGGTAGAGCTCAATCCAGCTACTTTGAGACCTTTATAAAGGTTTATCTCCGATATGAATTCTCGAGTTCCCTGATTCCACCTCCGAAACTCCTAAATCATAGATCTCCGAATTATTAGACAAACATCCATATTTATCCATCTATAAGCTCCATAAAGTTATATCATGACCCTTGTGAGGGAATAATTACAAAGATCCACAAAATCCTTTGAGCAACCATTCATACCTATCTTCATCGACTATATATCATTTCTTGTCTTAAAAGTTTAGAGAATATTAATATTATGTATTCTTCAATGTCATCACTACCTTTGGCATCTAGTGGGTGATTTATCTTTCCTATTTATTATGCCCCACAATTTTTTTTTTTAATATTGGCAAATAGTTTTTTGAAAGGGACTATACCCTTGAATACAAAAGAAGGCCTGAAAGCCGGAATAAGAGTGAGAAACAGAGCTGATGGAACAAAGTCCAAGTATTACAATGAAGTTCTACGTAGCCCAGAAACAGCTACACAAACGAGACATAACAGCAAAACAACAGCAAAAAAATAGTAAGCCGACTGCCAAGAAACAAAAATAACAACTAAAAGCAGCAGAAGCATCCAGGACTACTTCTTGGCAGCTTTATCGATACTGATCTTGACTCTTTTCCAGGCATGAAACATACCCAATGCAGTCATGTGGGCAGCATCCATCTTATCGAGCTCCTCGATGGTTCTTTTGCTCTCTTTTTCATTGCCCCAAAGTGCAGCCGGGACACCGCTGAGGTTGGAAACACTTTTGGCATGACCCTCGATGAACTCCTCGATGGCCCTAAAGGTGGCAATGTTGTAATCATGTCTAGTCTTAGCCTTCCCTAGGCGGGAGTCTAAGGAGGTCAGCTTCTTGTATATGTCTTCAATCTGACTGTTATCAATGCTCCCTTCCCCCTCCATGCTTTTCTTACCTTTTTTCTTAGCTAGGTTTTTGACCTCATCCTTCAGCAAATTTATCTCAGCCTCTAAGGCCTCCAGCCTCTTAGAAGAGCTATCCATCTGTACTTCCCGGGGACTGGCACTACTAATGTTCAGCAGGTCACGTGCAATGTCAAGTTCAATAGGCTCCTTCCCCACAGCAAGAGTCTCAAGGTTGAGTCTCCTGGAAGCCCTGGTGATTGGTCTTTTAGAGGTAGAGGTGAGGTGGGTGACAGGAGCAGCAACAGGAGGAATTGAAGGAGAAGCTTGTGCAGCCGGCATGGGGGTAGCAGCACCGGTGGCGGGGGCAGCAGCAAGGGCAGCAGGGGAAACAGGACTGGCAGCAGCAGAGCCCATCAAAGGGGGAGCCGGGCTAGGAGAGGAAGGAAGACCAGGGTACTTAAGAAGGCAGCATTTGTGAATTAACAATATAAGCCCTTGATGCAAGGGAACCACCCGGGTGTGCTTCTGGAACTCCAAAATGGAGCGCTCAAGGGAGTTTAACAGATAATGAGGGAAGCAAACCAATCTATTCCTACGGAAGTGGTTTAAAAAGATGAGATGCTTAGCAGGGACAGTGACAAACCTACCTTCCAAGGAGATGAATCGAATCATCATGCGAGTGACTTCATCATAGGGTGATGGAATTGAGCTGACAAGCAGACCCGCTGTGCTAAATATGAGCTTCTCATCTTCCTCCACAAATCTTCTTTCTTCAGCTTCTTTGATAACCCTTTTGTTGAAGAAGCGGTACCCTTCCAAGCTGAGGCCGGTCGCTTCAGCAATGAGATCTTCATTGACAAGTATCTTCTGTCCCCCATAGTCGACAGTCCTCTCTTTCCACTCCTTAGCAAAGCATACAGAAATGCTTTGATCATGTCCCTGCACCCTATCAACGAAGTTGGTGAAGCCGCCTATGCTGAGAATGTTCCAAAGCTCAGTGTTTTCCTTCCAGTCGGGGTCCGCGCATGGCTCAATTTGACAGGGAGGTCCTCCCATCTTCTCTGTGGTATACTGGTTACAACAATTTCTCGAATGCCTCTGAGCGTGAAGAACAGTCCGTTTCTTGCTGTTGAAGGTCGCATAAGACTGGGAACTATAGCCGTTGGTCTTCTCACGAACGGCTGCGTAACTGCTGAACTGAGCCTGCGGGAAGTCGCGTGTGATAACCCTTTCCCTGTCAACAATCACATTGCATTTATCATCGGTTTTCGTGGAGCTTAGCATCCGGATATCAACAGCTGTTGTACCTCCCGCGTGCGCGATTTTCAAATCTAGATAACTCCACTTGAAGTTCCCTAAATAATTCTTGCTATCATTTGAAATTGATATTATTTGCCTCGCCATATTCATTAAAGCAGCACGTGTGAAAGTATTAATGATTCTGATCTTCCTCCAAAGATTAAGGCTCATCTCTAGGGATTGCTTGCTTATGAAGGTCCGCATGGATGCTGTTGTGAAGCTGATTAGGGATACTATCATTATCCCAGATGGTGAAATTTATATTAATGCCATAATTGGCCAGTGCATCCGCCAATTTATTGCCCTCCCTGTAAGTATGTATGATTCTGATGCTATTGAAGGTGTGACTAATGCTTATGGATTCAGAGATAAAATCTTTAATACTCCAACTGGGAGATGAGGACTGATTAAGAAGTTTAATGATATTAAGGGAGTCCCCTTCAACAACAAGGTTCTGAATATTTTGAGCCCGTGCAACTCTCAAGCCCCAGAGAGCAGATAATGCTTCGGCAAAATGATTGGTTTGAATTCCCATTTTTCCAGCATATGCAGCAATCAAATTACCTTTGTGGTCCCGTATTGCTCCTCCTCCTGCTGCTGTCCCAGGGTTTCCCTTAGAGGTGCCATCAAAGTTCAGCTTGTACCAATTAGAGTCAGGAGGATGCCATTTAATCGAAGATCTATCTACACTATTCCCAGGGTTGCTCCAATTTCCAATCTGCCAATTAGATAAGATGTGTTCTTCATTCTCAGGATAACACTTGTTCTTGGGAGGTTTAAATCTGGCCATGTCCTCTTTGAGACCTTGAGAAATTTTGCCAATACTGAGTTTATAATTTTGCTTCTTATTTCTGAAAATGATATTATTTCTATCCTTCCAAATCCTCCAGATTAAATGTGGGATGGCTAATTTCCAGATTCTTTTGATAACACAATGTCTGAATGGTGGGTTCCATTGATTCCATAGCTGATTAAGATCCTTCGGCAACACCCAAAGAGCTTCGAATTTAGAAAGGACAAAGTTCCAAATTCTATTGGCATAATCACAATGTATGAACAGATGACTAATGTCTTCATAGTCATTCCTACAAAGGTGGCACCAATTAGGAATTATAAATCCTCTTCTCATCAAATTGTCAGTGGTGAGAATTCTACCTCTGATGGCCAGCCAAAGAAAGAAATTTATTTTGGGAGTTAACTCGGGCATCCAGATCTTGTTCCAGTTAAAATCAGATTGATTACTATGAAAAAGATTGATATAACCAGATTTGACTGAGTATTTCCCATCATGGGAATTGTTCCAAACCAGCTCATCCTTGGAATCCAGCTGACTTAAAGGAAAGAGATCTAAAAGATCCTGAAGGGAGGAAGTAATTTGTTTCAGCTCAATTCGCTCCACAGTAAGTTTTTTCCAAATCTTGTTGGTGCCATTTCCTTCAATGTAGTCCTTGATTTTAGTTCCATACTTGCTTATAAGGCTGTCCTTAGCTATCCCAAATCTATCCAAGAGATTATCACTAAACCAGTTATCCTCCCAGAAGTTTATCTCACTGCCATCCCCCACTTTCCATTTGCTGCCCTGCTTGATGAAGTTTCTACTCTTGACCAGATTATTCCAAAAATGGAGCCATTGGGGAGGTGTTCATCATGCAGATAGGAGTAAACAGCTTGTTGATTCAAGTATTTTGCTTTAATAACATCAATCCAGGGTTGTTTCTCAGATAGCAATCTCCAGCCCATCTTAGCAATGAGTGCCTCATTCATTTTCTCAATATTTTTTATGCCCAGCCCTCCCATAGATTTCGGGGTGCAGACCTTATCCCAGGCCACTAGGTGAAATTTGATTTATAAGTTGCATTTGTATTTTTACAATCTAAGTATGAAAATTTAGACCGGAATATTTTTCCATGGGAATTTTCATTTAATAAAATAAGCAGGATTGTGTATTACTAAAATGATTATATAGATAAAATTATGTCCTTTTCTATAACTATGATGTGCATTGTTCCATTCTCTAGATATTGGAAGAATAGAAGCGTCTCAAACAAAAATGTGTCCTAGTTTGTATTCACTTGAAAATTTGTATTTTTCCTAACAAACATGATCTGTAAATTTACAATTGCGACTATTAATCATGACTGTATAAATTGTATGATGGTGCTCTTGATTTATCCTTATTCCTTGACCTCAATTTTTTTATCGCACATAATTTTTTTATGGCCACAATTGTATTTATTTTTAATTTGTGACTATATTCATGTCTATTTTTTGGATATTTCATGCTAAAAAGGGTTGTATTTTTATGTGTTGACATTAAGTCTCAAAAAAAAGTGTGAGGGTTAAGAAGTTTTACCTTTTGTTAAGGATGTACAAGGGGAAAGTAAACTAATCTAATCGATGAATAGAAATAATGTAAAATAAAATAACAAACTTTTCTCCAAACATTATTCTTTATTCATATCTCAAGCAAATTACATTAGTCTCATACACACACACATATAGTTTCTCTCTATCCTCTATCTTTTATCTATCTCTTGATTATGGAACACATCTCTTTTTTTTCTTATGTGGCACACCATATACATTTGGTTAAGTACAATAAATATATTTCTTACAAAATAATCCAAAAGAAACTTATTTTGTCATGCCTCTATCATTTACCACCTTAATCTATTTATGTTTGTCTTTGATCTATGAGTTTGTGTCAGCTTCCACAACTTTATACAATCTTCAGCGGCTTTTTTCATTTATTTTTGGATTTGTATAGTCTTCGGAGGATTTATTCCTTTATCTATGGATTTTTATAGTCTTCTTTGGTTTTCTTCATTTATCTTCAACTCATTCCAAAACTTGATGAAGAACCCTGTCAACATCATCCCCCGACTTCAAACATTGTCTCATCCTTAAGACAACCAAGAGATGAAGAACCTTGTCTTCCTTCACAAAATTTTCAAAAAGTGTTTATTTTATCTTAATGATACATAGGCATCAACCTCCAAAACTTAGATGTATGGCGTAAGGAAAGGTTCCCTCACTTGACTCGCCCGACTAGATTTATGGGATGCCACCTTGAGGGAACATAGGCATCAACCCCTAGAGATTTATACGTTTGGTGTAAGGAAATGTTCCCTCACTCGACTCATTTGAGTGGAATTATGGGACACCATGGTTTACCTCCAAAAAATTCTCCAATTCTTCTTCATGGTGGAGTTTGGGGAATGTATTCTATAAAATAAGCAGTGATGTTATCCTCAAATTTGTACCACAAATCTAGGTGGATGGTATTATTTCATATCCATTCCTGAAGTTGTGAATTCTATTGAATCATTAGAAGGATATCTGAAGGGGGTGGCTATGACCGTATCCAAATGAATATTTTATGTACCTAATGGTAATATATCCTTGATGATGTAAGGTCCTAACCATCAAACTTTGAGTTTCCCAAGATGCTTCCATTTTATATCATATAAAAGTACTTGGTCCCCTATGTCAAATTCCTTTCTTTTTATATGGAGGTCACGCCATGTAATGCTGTCTCCCTTTCTCTTAAGTTTTATTATACGCAGCTATAAATGTTTTTTCATCCAATTTATCCAATTCAATAATTCTTTCATTTACTAAAGAATCTTCGTTCATTTTTAATATCACTTCCACTCTTAAACTTGGAAGGATGAATTCTATGGGAACCATGGCTTCAAGTCCATATACCAATTGAAATGGGGAATATTTGGTCAGCCTTTTGTAGGTAGTGTGGTAATCCCATAGTGTTGTTGGTATCTTTAGGTCCCAATCTACTTTTTGGAGTGAGCATATTTTTGTGAGCACCTTTTCCAAGACCTTGTTGAATGCTTCCACTATCCCATTGGCTTGTGGATGATATGGTGTACTATGGTTATGATTTATCAAAAAGTTTCTTAACAACTCCTTAATAGTAACATTCACAAAATGTTTTCCTTGATTGTTTGTGATGCTTAGGGGACATCCAAACCGAGTGATGATGTGTTCATAGATAAATCTTGTTGTTTTCTTGGCAGTGTAATCTTTGGTTGGAATGGATTCTTCCCATCTTGTCAGATATTTTATCCCTGTAATGATAAATCTAGCCTAAGAATGTTTTGTGGTGGGTTTAATAGGTCCAATAAAATATATGGCCCATTTCTCAAATGGGGCTAGTGCTAGGACTGGTCTTAAAGGAATCTCATCTCTTGCATTTGGTTTTCCAACCCACTAGCATATATCACAAGACCTTGCATGCTTGTGTGCATCCTTGAATAGTGTAGGCCACCATAGTCCTGCCATCATTACTTTCTTAGTTGTTTGTTCTCCTCCATTGTGTCCACCGACTATGCCTTCATGATCTTCGATAGTATGTTCTTTCATTCATGTTCTAGGGAAACCCTTCTAAGAACATCATCTTGTCCTTTCTTTTATAAATTTCCTTAAATTAAGGTGAAGGGAAAATCCTAGCTTAATAAGTTTTTTTTTGTTGTTATGTATATTCACTAGGGAATTCTATTATAGCCAGTAGTTGTGGTATGTCATCAAACTCTTTTAGGATGGCCTCGACTATAAATATATGTGATTTGGGGACGTCATCATCTACAGGTCCTTCATATTCCTTTGCTTCTATTATTGATATATAATCAGGTCCATTATCCAGCTTACCCAGTTTTACAGAATAGTAAAGTCAAATTATTGAAACAACATTAACCAACAACATATTCTTCCTTGTAGTATTAGTCTGTTTAGTAAATATTTTAGTGGCTCATGGTCTATGTAAAACACAAATGATGTAGCCAACAAAGAATGTGTATATTTTTGTAAGGCATATACCATGCTCAATGTCTATCTTTCTGTAGTATAGTAATTTCTTTCAGCTTTAGCTAATTTCTGGCTTGCAAAGGCTATAGGATGATCTATTTTCTCTCATGCTTTTGTCAAAACTACACCAATGGCAATGACGGGTTCATATACATGTACATGGAAAGGAAATTTCCAATCTAGGAATATTAGAATAGGTGCATGTAATATTTTATCCTTGAGAATCTCAAAAGCATTAACACATGGTTTAGACCATTCTATCTATTTGTTTGTTCTTTTCTTCAACATTTCTTCTAAAGGTGCACTAATTTCAGCATAGTTTCTTATAAACTTCCTATGATAGCCTGTATAACCCAGAATTGTCCTAACCTATTTTTGTGTCTTTGGAGGTGGTAAGTTTATAATGACTAAATTTTTAACTAGATCAATTAGTAATACTTCTTTACAAATCACATGCCCCAAAATTGTTCCAAAGGGGATCAAAATATACATTTCCTCAAGTTCATTGATATATGTAGTTCTTTGCATCTCTGAAACATTAGTCTTAATACTTGGATGCGAATATTCAATATTCCATACATGGTCCATCATCTAGGTATACTTCTAAGAAATCATGGATAAACTCTTTGAATGCATTAATCATTATTTTGTTGAATACATCTAGTGCATTCTTTAATCCAAAAGGCATGACAATGTACATGAAAGATACCCATTTTGTAGAAAATTTGGTTTTAGGTTTATCTTCTAGGTCAATCCAGACCTGATGGTTACCATAAAACCCATCAATGAAGGAATAGACCTCTCTTCTTGCTACATTTTCTAGAACCTCTTATGTGAATGGAGTAGGAAATGGGTCATGCACACAGGCTTTATTGAGCTCTTTATAATCCACACATATTCTAATTTCCCATGTTTTCTTGTTCTGGATGACCATAGGACTTACCCAATCTAAATCTTTGACATGTTTGATGATGCTTGCATTCAACATTTTTTCTATCTTTGTTTTTACTTTGACCTTTAGATTAGGATTTAATCTATAAGGCCTCTTCTTTAATGGTTTGATTCCATCCTTAATTTGAATTTTCATGGTTCTAACTTCTTCTTTTATACCTCGCAATTCCTTAAAATATTTAGGGAATATATCTTGGAATTCTTGGAGGAGTTCTACTACTTTGGCCACTTCTTCCTCTGACCAATAATCTCCAATCTTAGAAAACTTCTCATCTCCATTTATACCAATATTTTCACTCCTTATCTTCTAAGGATGATAATAATATTTTTCCTCTTCTACTTTGGTCTCTAATAATTTTCTTTCTCCTTCTATTGTCTTGTATCTTAAGTTTTCAGGTTTTTCTTCTCTCTTATTTTTCCATTACAAAACAATAAGTCGTCTCTAGAAATTTATTAGGATGTTCTTGCTTCTATGGTTCTTTAGGTTCTTCTTTATTTTTAAAAATCATCTTGTGGTGTCTTTAATGGTTGAGAATAAAAGGATCCTTATCTTTTGTAGTGCATGAAGGATATTAATATCTGCATCCTAAAAGTTAAATGTATGGCAAAAATATTTCACAATCTAGTCCCAACATCTTGTTTCTCTTCTTATTTCATGATGCATGTACCATGATCAAGGTATAGTTTCTAATGTCTATATGAATAATTGAGTCCATACTAGAGGATAATTTTCACCAAATATTTTTCAATGTCTTTCACACGTTTGAATGTGTATATGTGGATATCCTTCTCCTATGTACTTAGGTATGGCCACATAATAACCTTCACTTTCTAAATATCTTGTTTTTAGCAATGTGGTCAAATAATTCCAATAAAATATATTAGTTTTATGTGTTTCCCACTATCCTATAGCATTACCTTTTAGGGTATTGTCTAAGGATTCCATTATAGCTTTCTAATTTGGGAATATTCTCTCCATTTGTTCCAAACAACCTTCTAAGTCTCCAAACCCTGAATATTGTGGTAGAGTTTGGTGGGACACCCCACATCTTAGTCTATACACTCGTTTTATTGGTTTGTCCCTTGATTCTTTATTGGTGAAATAATATTCATATTCTTCTTCAAATTTATCTCATGCGGGACAGAAAATGTCAGTTGTGGGATCTGCATAATTGAGGTTATCATCATCTAAGGTCATTACATGGGGTGGCAATATTCTTGTGTAATACATATCCCTTATTCTAGATTCTGGGAAACCATGTACCCATTCCTCAACAACATTGTTAGAGATCTCATTCGTATATTCACTTCTGATCGAGATTTATCTTTCGTAATGTGGTTCAAATTCTTTATCGATGTTGGAAAATCAATTTAGAGCTTATATCCCTTGTATATCATTGAAATGCTCTTCTTCGGTGTCATGGAAAATTTCTTGAGACCATGTGGCAATCATTCCTATATGTAATGGTACATGGAAAAAAATCTCATCCGATTATAAAGTGATGTATTCTTCTTCCGAATTTAAAAATTTCCTTCTTAACAATTGCCTTGATCTTCTCTACTTCTTTATCATGAAGTCTCGATAAGAATTTATTAAAGTGCCATTCTTCACTACTAGAGGAATCTTCAGCAATGGGTATCTTGATAATATTCTTCTTTCCATTCATTGGTTCCTTTCCGCACTTCTAGTTGTTACTACAACCCTACATTTCAATTCTTCCGAGTCCTTATTTGGTTTAGAAGATTTCCTCTTGAATTATTTTTCTTTAGCCTCTTCCTTTTTCTTTTCTTTTCTGGTTTTCTTCTTGAGATAAATTCTTCCCCTTATCTTCTCCTGTCTCTTCATCATCCCATAGTATCTGTGTAATGTGTGGGACATTTTTCTAAGCATCTCTTCCTAAAGAATTTGTATTTTTAATTCCATTTCTATAAAATTGAGCAGCTTTTCGAACAACTAAATGATTCATGTCCTTGTTCATGGAAGAAACCACAAGGGTCAGGATCTATATAATTTCTAGCTAAATTTCCATCTTGTCCACATTTATAATAGTGCATAGGTCTTCTATCTTGTAACCAGCCCTTGAATATTTTTGGTTGTTTCTCGGTATCGGTGATACCCTTTATATTATCCTCATCCATTGTAGGTATTATATCCACCTCTAAATCCTCCTATATAACCTCCCCTATATCCTCTCGTGGTATCCACCACCATTATATCCTTGATAGTTGGGATTGTAGTTATTACCTTGGTAACCGCCTCTAAAGTGAGGTTGTCCTCCTTGTTGGTTTTGATATTTTAGAGAAATAATTTCTAGATATGAAGGTGGTGGGTTAAGTGTTGATGGTGGTTGTTGTGAAAGTGGGGAGTTGGTCATGTGTTCTACCTAGCTGCCACAACCCGCAGGTATTATACTCCTTTAATTATTCAAGTGCATCCACTGAAGGGCATGTATGGTGGTAATGATTATAAGATCCACAAGTTGTGTAATACATTAATTGGTTGGTAGGTGGATCTACTTATAAAAATGGAAATGTTCTTCAAGTATGTTGATCCCATAGCCTGCGAATTCCACATCAAGTTCTTTCTGTAGTAGGTATCGTACTCGAGGAAGATTTTTTTGATGAGTGTTTTATGACAACCATAACTCTCTTTGACTTATCTAAGTAAGGGAAATTTGTTCTACTGTGTCCCTATGCGAACAAATTTTACACCAAATTTTTAGTCTAATGTTATTTCTTGGTGGTGAGCTATTTCTGAGATCCTCTTTTCTCTAAATTTCTTGTTGGAGTTTTATTTTGGATAACTCTAATTGTACTCTTTCCAATTCTATTTTAAGTGAAGTTTCTCCTTCTCTTTTCCAAGGTTGAGACTCTAACCTAATAGCCATATTTATTACCTCTAAGAGGGTCTTAAATGGTTTTCCATCCAAATATTCTCTAATGTAAGGTAAAAGTCTTGAAGTAAACCATTCAATGTGTTGCTTGTCTGTAAGTGGTTCTTCCAATTTTTTGGTTACATTTTTAAATCTATGGCTGAATTATTTGACCATTTCATCTTCTTTCTAAACAAGTTCTCTCATTTTCTAACTCCTTCTGAAGGTGCTTCTAGAAAGTGAAAATTTGTCTTAAATTCCTTCTCAATTGTATCCCAATCTTTAGAGCCTTGTGCATTTTTTTTCATATACCAATGTAGGGTGTCTTCTCTCAGGTGCCTATGAAATCATATAACTTTGTTGTGTCATCTATAATGTTGTTAATCTTCCAATATGAATCTAAAATGAATAAGTGTTCCTCAACATATTTGGTGTCTTTTCCAAATATAGGTAGCTTAATTTTCTAAGCCATCTTTCTAGTTGGATGGGGATTTGGTTGTGGCTGAATATTTGGTTGTTTCTTCAAAGGTTTTACTTTCTTAGGTTGGTTATGAGTTTTTTTCAAGTCACCCTTTGTCTCTGGATAATTCAATATCAAAGTATAGATCTCCTAATAGTTCTCTGAACTCTCTTACAATTTCTTCTCTCTTCTTACTTTCTTCTTATAATTGTTGATATCTTTCCATCAAACTTTCTCCTTTTTCTACTTTTCGAATAGGTGCATTAAGCAAAGCACATGGAAAGGAGATTGATCTCGGGAGGTTCATTTCCTTTGGGCTCATGTGGTGGTTGGGGGACGTGTATCTTCTTAATGTCTTTTCATAATTATTTTCTTCAAAAAATAACTTCCTACCTTTAACATCTCTTAATCTATAATTTTCTTATAATCCTTCATTACTTCTTCTTTTCTTATTTTATCTTTCCTCATCTTTATCTCTTTTTTCCAAACTAATTTCTCCTTCATTCTTTTCTTCTATTATGTTTATCTTTTCTCTGAATTATTCAATTAATTTTTTCATACCGGTGATTTCTTCTTCCTCCTCACCTTTTTCTTTAATTAATAATGGAACTTATCTTTCTTCTTCTTCCTAGGTTGCTTCTCCTATTACCTCTTTGAAAGATGGTTCTAATTTACCTACTAATTATTGTAAATCTCTCATTAGGATAGCTTTCTTTGATATCAATTGTTGAATTGGATTATCTATGGAGTATCTTACCACAGGGTTCCATGGGGTAACCACAACTTGTTGGTCTCCATGTGATGTGGGAATTATAGGAAAACTTTGTGTTTCTACCTTTATCTCTGGGGTAGCCAATTGTTGGCCTTCACTTGAAGTGGGTTTTTGTTTCTTTTCTATTTTCTGAATTTTGTTCACTTTCTCTTTTCTTTCGTTCAAATTATTTTCCCTTTCCTCCCTTGCTAACCTCTATTTTGATATTTTTCTATAACTCCTCTATATCTATCTTCACTCTCTCTTATGATCTCTTCATCATGATTTATTTTGTTAAGTTACTAACTCACCTAATTCTCTTAATCTCTCTTTTGTCAATTATGTAATTTTGTATTGTTCTTTTCTTCATGTTGTCATATTTCCTCTATCTCAACCATCACCCCATTAATTTCACCAGTTACATCTCTTGGATCACCCCCTTCATATATGCCATCCCGCGGTACTTGTCCCATAAAGGAACTTTTCTACGCTTCTAATTAATCCTTTTACTACCAGTAAAATTTTGATTAAGAATGGAATTTTTAAAAAAATATTCCTTTTACTCCACTTAAAAAAATTTCCTTTCTTAGAGTCAAATCCGGTCCAACCTTGTATGGCCCAAGTAATTATATAAGAATCTAATGTGGTCTCAAACTAGTAATCAATTTCTCTAGTCTAGGGTTCATCAAGATTTCTGAGTATATTTAATTTTTCCTGAGTCCACTCAAAAGGTTTTCTCAAATGTAACCACGACCACTCTATTCTTTTAGTGTGTGCCAATATGCAAGGCCACAATAAATGTGGGAATTGAGACCAAAATTCCTCTTCATATTCTCCAAATACTTCGCCTCAATTTCTTTGTATGATGCTTTAAGTCTCTTTTCTTCTCCTTTGAAAAATATATTAATTTGATTCTCCCACCAATCCTCAATTTCTGTCAATGTTGGTTTCCAATACCCTAGTGGTGATATTTTTCTCGGACATCTAACTAACAAAAGGAACTTGGGCTCGAAACCAAATGTTGACCTTAAGCCTCAACAAAGTAGTGTGAGGGTTAAGAAGTTCTCCCTTTTGTTAAGGATGTGCAAGGGAAAAGTAAACTAATCTAATTGGTGAACAGAAAGAATGTAAAATCAAATAAAAACTTTTCTCCAAACATCAATCTTTATTCATATCTCAAAAAGATTACATTAGTCTCATACACACACATATAGTTTCTCTCTATCCTCTATCTTTTATGTATCTCTCAATTATGGCACACATATATTTTCTTATGTGGCACACCATATACATTTGATTAAGTACAATAAATATATTTCTTAAAAAATAATCCAAAAGACACTTCTTTTGGCCATTTCTCTATTGGATTTCACCTTACTATGTTTCGTTTGTCTTTAATCCACGTGTTTGTGTCGATTTTGTATATTTCTACAATCTTCAGCATCTTTCTTCCTTTATTTGTGGTTTTTACAATCTTTGGTGGCTTTCTTATTTTATCTGCGGCTTGTTCCAAAACTTGGTGATTAATCAAATTCACCTTATGGTTATATTGTTCATGCCCTAGCATAAAATCTTCAACATAATTTAGAAATCCCATCAAAGCCACCAAGATTCCATGAAAATGAATTGAAAATGATACAAAAACCTTAATTGGTGTGACTATAATGTCGACTAGTATATTCCATGACTTGTTACAGCTTCCTTGAATTAGAATATAATCATGGCTATACAAAACTCATGATTTTGTAGTCTTTATCTTTCCTCTTTTCAAAATTCTCCTTGCGTATCACTTTGATACCAATGTTGGAATATGTGTACAAGGAAGAAATAAAGAGAAGGAAGATTAGACACTATGGAGATAGTGTATCTGTCATTATATTATAAATGAATTAGTTACAAAATGGTTGGTATAGTTACAATGTTTGGTTACAATCATATTTTAGTTAAATAACTAATGACATCCTTATAAATAAGCCTTACATTCTAATACTTCCAACTCTCAACAAGTGATTTTCTTGGTGATTCGGATGCCTTTTCTTGATTTTTCTTCATACCCATTTAATTTTTAGTGAGTTCAATCTTTCTCATAGGTTTTTACCAACTTTTTAGATGGTATTTTCCTATCTTTACCTCATCATTTTTTCCTAGACTATTTGGTTTTTCATACTCTCATCTCCTTATTCTTGTTCAATTAAGGGTTTTTTCCTCAATTATTAGCCATCATTATGAGAAGAAAGTTTGGGATTTTGGCCTATAACCCATTTTTAACTAAATTTTGATTATCATCATGATAGACATGTCCAAAATCCCGACATGAACTTGTTAGGATTTTGGACCTATCCATCATGATGAAAACCCAACTCAATGTTTTGGAAATCTCGAAATGTCGACAAGTATTAGCCTCTCGAATTATTTGTGTCAAAAATTTAGGTTATTAAATAAGTGGAATTCTCTCGATGTTGTATTAAAACTCTTATGGTATAAAACATCAAAAAATTCCACTTAGTGTGTTGGGTTTCTCAAGGTTATAAGCAATGAGGAAAACCCAACAAAGGATTTTTGGGATTTCTAGTTTGTAAATCAAGGGTAAGTTCTTATTGTTGTTTCAAAGCATCTAAAGGAATTCTCAGACAATATTTTTACTTCATCATTCAATTCTTTAATTAGTGAAAGAGAAAGTTGGGTATAAAGCATTAAAAGAAGAAAAAGAGATGAAATGTAAGTATCAAGTGGTGTTTCCCCCTTCAAATATCAATTCAAATTTTGACATCAGAGATATAGAACTGAGCAACATTAATATGGATGACTTTTGGAAAAGTGTCAAGAGCCCTTCTAAGACACCGTGGATGTAATGCATCTATAATAGTGGATTGCATCTCACTACAATATTTCCTATCTACACAAATATTTCATAATTCTTACTCATGGTAGCTAATCACTATGATAGTGACTCTAAGACAATAAAGAATCAAGATGGAGAAATAGTAATTTTCCTAGATACTAAGTACTTTCATAAATTACCTAAGATTTTATACCTTAAATAATATGTGGATATCTATATCAATAAAATATCAACATACTTGGAATGATAATGCAATAACTTTTATTAAGCATTTAAATAAGAGTTACCTTAAGAAACCAAAGCCTGCAGTAAGTAGATTCCCAAAGACCATACCTAGGAGTGTTATCCTCCCATAAACTAATGACATCATAACCCTATTATGCAAAGTATATTTTTCTTCTTGGGGTGAATTAAATTCAATAATAGATGTTCAAAATTATCATTATTATGAGAAAGAATAAGTAATTCTTCAAATGGGGGAATTTCATCGGTGATGCCCTATATAAGCAACTAAGGGAGGTGCACACAACCATGACCTATTACATGGTGTCATATGTCACATATGTTATAGATAGAATGCGAATATATCTCAGACTCAACACATATGGTAGGAGAAGTTTAGACTATGTCTATGACTTCTATTACTACTTATCTCTCGCAACAAAGTATCAAACATTTTAGAAGGGTGAATGATGTTTTCTTATACATCATCATATGTAAATTGAATAAAGACCTTTCCAAGTGTTGTTGCATGAGAAGAAGCTTGGAATTTTGTGTCACATTTTGGATGAATCTTATTTCAATTCTCAAATTTCACTTATATCGAGTGGGAACATTCCAAGGTTGTCCATACTTTTTCTAAGATACGTAGGAAAAAAATGGGTCTTGATGGTGTTGGTGAGGAAATTGTTAGATCTTCACAAGTTCCAATAGAGAAAATATAAGGCCAAAATTCATTTCCCAATCTTATTTGGCTGATATACATGGACATTAGTGATCAAGGTAAAAAAATCCACCGAGATGTAAGGTGTGAATCTCAAATATTTTCTTTTGAGGAATAGATTTCGATTATAAGGGATTTCTAAAAATCCTTAGGACTCTACAATTTAACGTTATTGAACTTGAGGATGTATAGATCCATTTCAAAATGAAGTGTCGATAAGAAGAAAAGGATACAATCACCGACTCTAGAGAAAGTGGTCAAGTACAATATTACATAGATTCCAAAAGCCACGGTGGATGATGGGGAGTCTTAGACCCAATCTACGAGAAAATGAGAGTAACAAAATTGGGTTTTCCTTCAATCGATTGGTTAATAAAAGAAGTAATAAATATCAATGATTGAATTTCTCATATTCTTATTTGGACTAACCAATGGTTTTATTCATTAAACATCCAAACTAAAAGTGGATATTTTCCAAAGATAAATACAACTACTTCATCATAAATGGGTCCCTCCTTGGAACCTCAACATAAAGGTAAGGTACCTCCCAAGCTAGTTAAAATAAAAAAAAATTAGTAGCAAAGGGGAATATCCTCCTTCCATTCCTTCTACCACCATTATGAATGCGTATTTTCCTTCTCCCAAATAGGCTCAAGTATTTCCAACCAGCACCATAGTTGCATAGTCTCTTACCACTTCCTCTCTTATCATCACCCATGTGGTTCTTCATGTGAGCTTATCTTTTCATCTATCACCTCATCCCACTTCTCTTCCTCATCTTTCTTCTCCTCATCCTTCTCCACCTCCCCCATCCACCACTATGGTGCAAGTTTAAACTATCCCAAAATTCATTATTCCTGCATCATATTTTCCCATCTCCTCTTCTTACATTTCCTCCATACATCTTATGTTGACATAGGTATTATCCTCCCTTTTGCTGATTTATTTAGGGGTTATTATGGCCCTCGGTTCCCCTATTACAACTCTATGTTGTACATCTTCTAGTCTTATTGGGATCCTTCCCTCTATTCCTACTCTTTCATCATTTTTTCATGTGATTATTTTCTCCACCCCTCCTACCTTGGTTTTGAATTTTACACTACTTCCAGTGAAACTACTATGAGCATGTTCCCACAAAAATTTTAGATCCCTATAAAAATCCATCTTGGATTGTGATCTAAACCATAAAAAAGAGGAAGACAATAAGTTATCTGTGAAACTCTTGATTTCATTACATTGAATCTAACTCCCTCCTTTGTAGAAATGAATCCCAAAACACTTTCTCACATCACAATTGATCAACCGGGAGAAAGGTTTACTAATATTTCCATGCCCGCTATGGACAAGAGTAAGGAATATTTCGACTATAAGATAACTAAGGTAACACTATAGAAAGCTACTATGGAGGAGGCTAAACAAGATCTTTAGGTTGTCTTGGATAAATTATTTAGAAAACTCAAGAAGACCAAGACTACCAAAGATGAACTCAAGGAAAAGGTTGAGAATTTGACAACCTTACTTCTTAGGATCACTCAATCTACTCCAAAGTATCTTCTCTCACTCTATCCAATTTTGATACATCATTTGTATCAATAGATGAGAAAATTGGGAAAGAAGGTTGATCCATTAATTGATAGATTTATAGGCTCCTTGACCATGGAAAAAAACTCATTTATGATTATTTGGAGTTCCATAATGACATTGAAAGAGAAAACTCAACAATTGAGAAAATGAATGAGGAACTTGATGAAGAATACAATAATTGGGAACTCGTTTTGAAGGCCTTGAATGATCTTACAAATATAGATGTTGATAACCTAGTGCAAGGAGTAACCATAAAGAGGGGAAAGCATTTTGAGTTTTACAAGGCCATAGAATTCTAAGTTATACTTTTACAAGAGTCCATATTGAAGCTACAAAAGGATAGAGAAGAAGGAATTGATGCCACCAATGGCATTGGTGATGAATTTTCTAAGATACCTTGCCAATTCCTAGATGACGATCTAAACATGTTACCTACAAGTGATATATTCACTAATTTCTAGGACATGGTAGAAATTACAATCAATGCATAAAAATATTTTGAGTTACAATCAATTGATAAATTGATTGTATATCAAAATGTTTTAAATAATTTGGAAAAAAACTTAGAAGACTTCACAATCTCCCGAGGTAATTGATCAACATACTTGACACATGTGATGTATTGAACCAATATTCATGTGGACCAGATGAGAAATAAATATAAGAGATGATTCAGAATTTCCACACATATCATGATAAGGAAGTTGATCAAGGAGCAGATAAAGAGAATTCTAGTTGAATATTAGTCATGTTTTTCCATTTTTACATCGAACATGTAATCTTTTTGGATGTTTTGACATCATTTGGATTATCATGTTGACTAATTGATTTTTCATAAGAACCATTCAAAAAGGAATTAATATTATTTAGTATTAATAGTCTACAGTGTAATTGATTCTCTCTCTCTCTCTCTCTCTCTCTCTCTCTCTCTCTCTCTCTCTCTCTCTCTCTCTCTCTCTCTCTCTCTCTCTCTCTCTCTCTCTCTCTCTCTCTCTCTCTCTCTCTCTCTCTCTCTCTCTCTCTCTCTCTCTCTCTCTCTCTCTCTCTCTCTCTCTCTCTCTCTCTCTCTCTCTCTCTCTCTCTCTCTCTCTCTCTCTCTCTCTCTCTCTCTCTCTCTCTCTCTCTCTCTCTCTCTCTCTCTCTCTCTCTCTCTCTCTCTCTCTCTCTCTCTCTCTCTCTCTCTCTCTCTCTCTCTCTCTCTCTCTCTCTCTCTCTCTCTCTCTCTCTCTCTCTCTCTCTCTCTCTCTCTCTCTCTCTCTCTCTCTCTCTCTCTCTCTCTCTCTCTCTCTCTCTCTCTCCCTCTCTCTCTCTCTCTCTCTCCCTCTCTCTCTCCCTCTCTCTCTCTCTCTCTCTCTCTCTCTCTCTCCCTCTCTCTCTCTCTCCCTCTCTCTCTCTCTCCCTCTCTCTCTCCCCTCTCTCTCTCTCTCCCTCTCTCTCTCTCTCCTCTCTCTCTCTCTCTCTACATGTAAAATGGTAAATGCATTGAAAAGAGGAATTTTTGGGTTTGAATAGGAGGATTTTTGGAGTAAAAAATTAAATCTTTGTATTTTTCTTTACTTAACAAAAAAGGAATAAAGAGAAACATTTTGAAATTTGTTTTGAATGTTTTCTTGATGTTAATGGTGTTGTACTTAAGTTCAATGCATTACATTTTCTTTTAATTCCATATTATTCAATACAAATTCAATCTTTCTTTATCCATTTTCCACTTGTGCAATTAAATTCGATATAATTTTTCCAAGCAGAAAGTACAATTTTTTTATCTCTATTCTTACTCTTAGATTGTTCCTTAAATAAATTTCCCACAATTTTAAATTCCATTCTAAAGTAAAATAACTAAATCTACTAGGAAGAGATCATGCCCCTAAAAGTTAAGTCGGTTTGAATATTGTGAATATTTATTTTTTTGGTTTTAGTTGAGTAATAAATAGGGTTGCTCCCCTTATTTGAGGATGGACTTTGTCCTACATGTTATGGTTGAACCTCATATTTTTTCTCTAGTCAAATATCTAGCCAATACAACTGCAAGAATGGAGGACTAAGATTAGAGGAATACATGTTTTCAGATAAGGTAAGGTGTATTTATTTTTCCTACCTAAGACTTATTTCTAACCATTAAAATGTGTTTCATTTAATGTAATTAAAGAGTAAAAAGGGATAAAAATTAAGAATGATGTCAATAAATTTATGCATGATGTTTTGTATTAGGGAAGGAAGACTATGACCTCGTGTTAATGCATTCCAAAATGATGTGAAGTTACATTCATTAATTCTCGCACCTCAAAAATGTATTACATAATTGCATGGATTAATTATGACTGAGATTTTGGGTACCTACCTAAGTGAAGGAAGCCATGGTTAAAGAGATTACTATTATGGAAAAGAAGTGTTTATTGTTGTTTTGAATAACTTACTCTATAAATTTCTATGAAATTGGTCAAAATAAGAAATTAGATGATTATTTGGTGGCATTACTCCTAAAAATGGTGTAGTTGTGCAAATATTCCATTATACGGAGTTGATTGGACTTCATTAAAAAATTGAAGGGTTTGATGTTCAGTTACTAGAAGAGTTTGTTTTGAACTTTGAAAAATGCACACAAAGGTTAGAGGGATAAGAATTGAGGTTAGTAGCACTATCATAAGTTCCATATGTAGCCATCCTGAATTTGGCATGAAATTCATAGGGCACTCTTCAATAAAATACCTCATTCAACTCTTTCCTAAAGAAGGTGAACCTCTTCTTGAAATCATACTCAACCCCCAAGGGATTCAGAAAGGTATAAAGAGGGAAAGCTTTCCTAAGCCTTGGAATATTATATATTATTGGGTTATGAAATACTTTACTTGTGAGGGGTAACAATTTTTTTGGGTGGGTATGCCATGATTCTTTTAATCTACTAGAAACATAGAAGGGCAAACCTTGAACTTAGAGTTAACCTCATAGGTTTATTATTTGACATCATCAATACCATGTCAGCAAAATATACTAAGGGTAAGACCTCTTTGAAACACCATTGACTAATATATATGATCTAAAAACATCATTTCCTGAAGAAACCAAGAGGGGAGAAGGCATGGGAAACCTTCTTAGGAAAAAAATTGAAATATAAAGAAAGTAAAAGACCCTTATTACATACTACTGCCACCCCTAGGTCTACTTCATAAGCTATTATTACCCAATACCAAACCATTCCTAATATTTTGAGACCTACAATTGATAAACCCAATCAAATTTTTTTGGCAACCCGTGCAACAAGTACCACATCATGAGATAATTATGATAATAGACTCAAAAGGATAAGAAATAGGTGACCTTATTGGAAGGCCTTCAAAAAAAAGAACCAAAATAACATATTCTCAAACCGAATCAAGGAAGATAAGAATACATGTACTAACTCGGTGTCATACAAATTATCTAGCATGAAAATTTAAAAAAAATGAAGCATGACGACTAAGCTCCTAATTAAAAATTAGGCTCCCCAGTCATTGTGCATCCTTCCTCCGACTAGCTTGACTTCGTTCAACCCTCACCCGGATTACAAGAAATTCCTAATAATTTTTTCAATTTTTTTAGTGTGAAAGGGTGATTAGCCAAGGTGATAACTAGATTTAGTAAGATTCAATGAGAGATAACTTCCTCTTGAGGCCTAAAAACACCATTTTTTGGTCATTTCTCAGTTGGTAAACACCCTCCATGAATGTTTAGGGGAAAATTAAAGCATCTGAGGGTTTATTTGGATAGTATTGAATATTTTAGAAGTAATTTAGGAATATTTAGGAAATAAAAATAAGATTCAAGATTTTTTTCAAAAGTGAGTTTTCGTGGTTTGGGAAATGAAGGCTCCTCAATGAAACCTGACTTCTCTAGATGATTCATGGAGTTCTAGAATGATTTAGAAGGCTATAAAATATTAATTTTAAATCTATGGGAATCCGATACAAGGTGGAAACATCATATTTTCTCCAAGGCTCAAGTACTTCTTGAGGTATTTCAAAACTTTGTAGTTGCCCCTCTAAATTCAAAATGAAATGGGTCCTAAATGTTGAGTTAAATGAATAATTATATTTTGGTGATTATTCAATTGTTTGTAAAATTTAATTTTGAGTCAAATCATATACTATTTTACCCCAAATCATTTCCATAAGACTTCAAGGTGAAAAAAGTGCATTTAGTGTCTAAATTTGGACATATGAAGAAAAACTAACTTTTCGAAAATGGAAAAGTATCACTTTGTACATTATTTTTCCCCTTTTTCCCATAAAGGATAAGGGGGCATAAAGGACACAAAATTACATCCTCAAACTCCTCCCCAAGTCACACTTAGGTGTCCCATGTGTCCCCTCTACTCCATAGTATAAGGGGACACCAAAGTGTGACCTCCTCCTCTCATGTAGTACTTTTGTGTTCTGGTGTACCCTTTATCCCATTTTTACCCCAAGGGACAAAGGGGACATAGAAATGTGATCAATGCATGTATGTAGGCCCTAGACACAATGTGACCTCGCCAAACCCCTCTTGTGTCAATTCTCGGCCCTCATACCTCACTTTTAGCCGCCAAAACTATCATGTCACACTTTTGACACCTTTTTGTCCCCTATATCCCCCAAGGGATAGAGAGGACACAAAATTTCAATCCAATTTTTCCAAAAAACTTCCAAATTCAAAATATAGTAAAAATTACACAAAAACACATGGAAACTACACCAAATCTTCCCCTAAAAAAGTTTATTGTTTTCTCTTGTAAATTATTGTTCAAACCTCTTTGACCTCCATTAATGTATGTATTTCCATATAATTAGAATGAAAAAAATTTATCTTTCATTTCTACATAGATCCAAAGAAGAGAAATCATCTCGCAACTTGGAGTGAATGCTTGTCGAAAAATCTACTTTCATCCAAGCCAATTTTTCCATGATGAGGTGGCTAATTTTTGGAGATATAGAGGACTGATTTTTTTATCATTACCCTTCCCCATTTAATGAAATTATCATTTTCCCACTAATCTAGAAAATAAAATCATTTGAAAATTGGAACAAAGCATCCACGAAAAATCATAAAACTTTTGAGACCAGTTTCACCTCAATCTAACACCTACAAGTCTCCTTTTAAAAATATCAAGTAATCAAATCCAGGAGTGTCTAAAAATATTAAATTTTCAAACATACCATTTTTGAATTGGTGACATTCTTAATGAATAAGAAACATCAAGAAATGAAAACTACGAAAACTTGCTTAAAATAGTAGTCCCACTAGGTCCCGATAAAAATAATAAGTCTTGGAGATAAGACCAGTAAAGCTATGAAAACACCCATTCTTCTTATCTTGTTAATTTTTATCATCATTGTGACACCGAGAAGTTATTTTGTGTCCCAAATAGGAAATAAAACCCCCCCACATGCTTCTAAAGCATCGTTTCTAAGGTGATCCCGCATGACACATAGTTTGATGTAAGAGGACGGTTGGGTCAACTCATCCCAATTATGCTAGAAGAGATTCATCATGGATAAATAACATTATGATAAAGGGAAATATCAGGGTGTTAGTATGTTTGAAATATGGTAATTTAGACAAAAGGTGAAATCAAGAACATTATGAGGTATGCAGATGATCGAAACATCAAGAACCTCATTACAATTCAATTCATCAAGGAATGATCATCATGATCATGATGAGATAATATCACCATGAATTATACTATCATTCAACTCAAGCTCAACTATATCCTAATATTGTTTCTAAACACTTAATCGGTGCTTGGTAGTGTGCTCACAAATTACAAGATAGGGAGGTGGCCTTTGCAATGTTTCATTGCGGTGAGGAAGTCAAGAAAATGGAACTCATTCTCAAACATATCTTCAAGTTCCATTTAGGAATCAATCTTCCTATCTGGTGAAGAAAATCCATTCCCATGAGGAGTGGTTAAAAAAAAATGTGTTTATATTCCGTAAGTAGGTTTTCACGCATATCAAAATCTTGGTCAAGAAGGTGAATTGAAAAGAGGTCATCATGTTCAAAGGTGAAATGGGAAGCTCATGTGATAAGTTAAGGATCATCATATCCTGACTCTACCATTGTGTCCAAATCTCTTCTAGGAATAATTTAAAATGAGCTAGTCAATCCACTGATATACTTAGGACCATCATATGTGAAGAATCAAAGAGTCGTGTATTCCTTGGAGAGGCATATGAGATAAAAATTGAGGATTATGGAACTAGAAATGGAAAGGGGATAATATTCATTTGGATCACCCTATTTATAATAATAAGAAACCATATATGTTTCACCTGCTTCAATTCACATAGTTTAGTTATTGAAAACTCATTTGAAACTTGTAGTGTGATCACACTTCAAAGGAGGAAATACATTGCAACCACCTCATTTCAGTCCAATAGGTAGCCACATGAAAATCATCTCATCTAGGGATAATTCCTATTATTTGCAAGGAAAATATCTATATCATAAAGTAATAACAAAGCATCAAAAATATTTAGCATCAAATATTCAATTCGTGATAGCTAGGGTGAATTTTGAAAGGCCTAGAGAAATAATAAGGTGATCCTCACTCATGCCTTATAATTAGAAGATATAAACATATTCCCGTCATAATTCATATATCATAACAATTTTTTATGAAAACTTACTCAATGCTCCTAAATTTTCCCATGTCACTCAATTTTTATGTCAACAAGCACTTTGTTAAAAAAGGCTTCATCATCATTGAATCACCAACCCTCTCTCTCTCTCTTCCTTCTCTCTCCAAATTCTAATTATTCACCAAGAATGTAATTTTTCCCTATTTTTTATTATTCACTTAAGTGACCCTCAATTCAAAATTATGATGTTTCTTAAAAGGTGAACCTAGGGAAGGCTAGTGGTCGGGGATGTATTTGAAATGAAAAGAGCTATATTGTCAACATCTATGTTGGTCTAATGGGCACCAACACTATCACTACTCCGAAGCCCTTACTTTTTTGGGGGTTAGATTATCTAGGGATCTTAATGTGAAGTATCTGATTGTTGAGGGTGACTCTTTAAACATCACCAATTTCCTAAAAGGGAACAATAATGTGAGCTGGTCCATCAAAACTATTATTGAAGAAGTTATCCACATTCTAAGCTCTTTTCATTCTTGCATTATTCAACATACATTTTACAAAGGAAATAAACTAGCTAACATCATGGAAAATATTGGAATAAATCTTAATAATTTCCAAGTGTGGGGAGAGGATGAAAATCCTCCAACTATATCACTTGGCATTATCAACAATGAAAAATGGGTTAATTCATATATGTCGCTAATATCTTGGCTAATAATGGAACAAATCTCAAGATATTTCAATTGTGGGAAGAGGATGACACTCCCCCAACTATATTTTTCATTATTATTAATAATGAAAAGACATATTATATCTCATGTGTGGTGGTTTTGGATTACGCAAAGTAGGGTGACTACTTGTAGTGCTCATTATCAAATTTAGGTGGCTCGATCACTCTCTAGCCAGAATGGGAGGATAATGTTGTAGGGTTGAACTGGTAAATATTGATGAGTGGAAGAAAAATATTGATCTCTAGATCATAATAAGAAAGGGTGGACTCACAAATTTTATGGTTAGAGTCAAGGGTTATAACCTGCACTTGTCCCATAAATTCGAAAAAAATTGGAGGATATTTTGAGATAAACAGAGACATCATTTCATGGGTTATATGTCTCAATAGAAAAGGTTTAAAGTTTTACAAAAACAACATGGATTATGGAGTAGAAGAGCTCAAATTCTTGGATCATGGTGATTCCATTGTGCATAAGGCATGTGGTTTTATAAGGGATTATATTCCTCCCCTTTCAACATATTTGTACTAGTGGTAATGAAGTTCATAACATTAGAGGTTTTCTTCTTGATCATGCCCAATTATCACCTAGTATTTCTCAACCATTTCCTTTGAAATTTTTTTTTGAGTTTCTCTTTTTATTACTACATTCTCTTGATAATTCTATGAATTTTGTTAAATGGGACAAGTTTTTCTTCCCCTTACCTAATGCTCTTATTCTCATGTTGTCTAAGTATTTTTATTACTCAATTTCACTTCCCTAGCCTTCTTCCCTCTTCCTCCCACCAACCTCCATGCCCCCTCCTCTTCTTCTCCCTTCACCTCCACCCCTCTTCATTTCCCTTCCCAACCCACCCCTATTCTACGGTCATCCTTTTTCGCCCCTTCATGTCTTCTTATTTCGACCGCTATTCGGTAAACATTCTAGATATATCTTCTTTGGTAATTCCCTTAGGATAAATCCCCATTCCTATCATACTACCGAAGACTCTTCCCATCAAATTATTGGGGAAGGTGATGTCATCATTGGGATCCTTAAAATTATAAAGGATTCCTTTGAATCATTTCTTGAAGATGTCATGAATACCTCAATTGAGTTAGATATCCATCTAGGAAAAATTAAAAGGCTCAAGGGAAAATTTGATGCATAAAAGTAGTGATTGATCTCAACAACCATGTTAAAAATTTTGAAAAATAAATGGAAAATATCAAGGCCAAGTAGTGTGACATCCTCAATATGGAGAAGAAAACTATGGATTTCCTCTCATTTTTAATTTCAAAATTTGATGTACAAAAATGTAGAGATAAATCCAAAAAAGATACAAGCTTAAGTGATGTTGAAAATGGGCTTGATGAGGTTAAAAGAGCTTCCATAATCTCATGAGATAATCGTATTCCACCTCCTCCCTTAGCTTTTGGGTTTTTTTTTATCCTGTATTGTGAAGTTGTTGACATTGTGTTGATTCACTATTGACATCTTATTGACTTCCTATTTTATTTTATTTTCTAGTGACTCACTATCTTTCAAGTCTTATTCTCGGTTTTTGTAATGTATTGAATATCTAGAAATTGCTCTTTTTGTAAGTGGGTAAGGTCCCAGCCAAAATACCTTTATCCTTAATAAAAAGCATTGTAATAGTGATTTTTAATTAATAAGATAAATACTTACCTCCTAGAAATTTGGAAGGCCACAAGTGATGAGGAAAGATGAAAATTCATATATGGGGAGATAAAAGGATAGTTTTTAATTCTATAAATTGGAATAGCTTCTCCATTCTAAAGGGGGTCAGAAATTTTTGATTGAATGTATGTTGTTGATATTTAACACTACTACATCAAACAATAAACGTTTATTTCTTATATTTATATTCTTATTTTCCTCTACTCTCTCTCTCTAATTTAAAAATTTGTAAGCATGTTAATATTACATAACCAAGAAGGAACCGTATGTCCTTGATAAGTGAACATTCATAACTCGTGTGCCTCTATTTTATTAGTCTTGTCAATTTCTCACATTTTTTGTTTTTCTAATTGAATGTGGACCTACTTTGGTTGATGTATGTGAATTTTTAAGTCTAATCACAACATCATCTCTCTCTCTCTCTCTCTCTCTCTCTCTCGTTATTTCCCCAACTCCCATTTACCTATCTTGGTGCAAATTCCTCCATTATACTCTATACAAGCACTTTTTGAAAGTTTAGTGGAGTATTCCCTTGTGATTATTGGCTTAACGCCCACCACATAGTTTTAGGTATTTTACAAAATAATGGGAGCCTCCCATATCAAATATGGAAGGTATTATCCCCATGACGATTGATGGAAACCATTAATTTTCACGCGATAAATTATTTCACCAACATAATTGATAAAGGAACCGCACAAATTTTAGAAGAGTTAACTCAAGTTGAAATACATACAGCTATTGAAAATTCCATTGAATATCTAAATTCAAAGTATAAAGCTCCAATATATATCCAACACATAAAAGGGCATGACCAATATATATCCATTTAGTTTGTGGTGAATTGGAAAGACCGTAATGTCTCCTTTGGAGATAAGAGATTCCAAATCACTGAGGAATTCATCTCTTTTATTACCAGTCTTAGCATGGAAGGGAATAAATTTTTCAGGAACAAAATGGATAAGGAAGCAGAAGAAAGGTTGTTTTTGGATGACAAAGAAATGCTCAACATAAAAAAGGAGGGCATTCTAGTTTCTTCTATCCCGCAGCCATATGATGAGGTGACATGGATGATGGTACACTATGTCACTTTAGAAGGGATATTCTCCATCATTTTGTAGTATCATCTGGTCCTACTCAACCACTTTAGGTGTGAGGTGAAGGTAAGCCTCTCCTACTACATTCAAGTCAATGGAAAAATCCATTCTTGAAGTTCAGGGCCATAAGAGGACTATCCCTCTCCATCAAGGTGTCATATATCTCATTAGTCAGTACCTGTCTAGTGTTGTTGGCAATGACCCATGCCCTATTGTGGTTTCTCCCCTCCCTAAGAAAACTTGTATCCATTCTAAAAATCCAATGTATATAGACTTTTTCTCAAATCCACCCCCAAAAAGGGTTCTCCTTAGCAGAAACACTAAAGGAAAAGAAGTTATAGGCTCTGCACGAAGGGATAATAAATTAAGGTAGATGTTATCCCCCATTTGTTTTCCCCGATATTGATGTTGGCACCATTTGGAAAATAAATTTAACATGCAAGCTAATGTGGTTAAAACCCTTGAAGAAAATGTATATTTCTTGCTTAAGTCTACTATTAAAGAGCAAGCCTCAAACCCCAACGCAGGCCTCAAAGATGAAATTTCTGCTTTGGAAACCAAGTTTAAGACTCTTGAGGACAAATACAGAAATTTTTTAGCTATGCACAATGCTATAATGGACCTTATGTAGGTACACATTTGGCAAATCTGTGACTCAGTGGCATCCGGATACGGCTTGGAAGAATGGAAAGATTACAAGAAAGTTCAAGGCTTCAAACTGGGATCCCACCATCGCCATTTCCCTCAAACTCTACTAGGATTTTAGGGTGGCTATCAAATTTTTTAGCAAGTTTGTTGGTTAATGTTGTTGGTTCCTTGTTCTCGGTGTAACAATTTTTGTGTTGTTGTATAGTTGTTTTTTTGTTGTCGATTTGTTGTTTTTGGGCTCTTTATAGGCAGTTGGCCCCTGCCTTTGCTTTTTACTAATTTTTCCTCTTTTGGTTGGGGTGTGGACCCCATGGATCAAAAACCACATTATTTTACTTTTCTTATCTTGGTTTTGAGCCTTTTTCTATAAACTTGGGTAAGGTCCCTCCAAAACCTTTTACCAATAATAAAAAAGTCTAAAGCTCTAGAAATAAAAGAGAGAGTTCAAAAATGACATAAAACACACCAAAAATGAAAGAGAAAGCTATGGAAATGACAGAACACACACTAAAAATGAAATAGAAAGCTCCAAAATGACAAAACAATCTCCAGATATATAATAACATGCTGGAAATGGAATATAAATCTCTAGAAATGGAAGAGAAAGATTAAAAAATAGGGAAGGACAACAGGGAGAACAAGAAGTAGTGACTTCCTCTTCTACACCCAAACCTATTATATTAAAGGGTAAAGAAAAAAATTTCCTTAAGAGGAGACTAACCCCTCCTCTCATGAAGAAGAGAGGAAAGAATAACAAAGATAAATTCAATAATAAATCATGATATCAAGAGATGAAGGTATCATCTATGAATAACATAAGGACATATAATTTCTAAAAATTAAGTTATAAGTTATAGAATAAGATAACTCTTCTTCGAAAAATTCTCTTCAGTAAACAAATATTTAAAATGAAGATAAATATAAGGTCATTTCTGAATTGAACCTAGAATTTTCCAGTTTAAGAAAATAGAGAAATATTGGGCTCCAAGCTTGGGATGATCTAACCACAAAATGGGAAAACATTTGTCAAGAAAACAAAAGGCTCTTGGATGAAAATAACAAATTAGGAAATTAATCTGTTTCCAATAAAGAATCAACAAATATTAGAATCCAAGATTAACCCTATTTATGAAAAATCTCAAAACTTCTTTCTTATAAGAGGCCAACTTCTGTGTATAGTTTGTTTCTTCAAGAAAAATTATATTTTTGGCAGCTCACTAGACTCTGTTATGGCCTACCTCATGAAGCAAGTGATACAAAGATTTTAATGGATATTTAAAATACTTGTGCCAAGGAACATGAAAAATTATATCTGAATTATTTTTTTGTAATATAGTTGTTCCTAACATACCATATTTTCTACTCAATTTGTCGTGAAATAATTTCAATTAAAATATTTTCAATCTTTGTTGCATACAAATTTTTATGGAATAAAAACATTGATGATTTCATGAATAAGGAAAGGACCATTGGGTTCTTCATAAGGCCTCAACATGAAAGTACAAACCAGATGAGGATAAATTTTAGAGATTACCATTACTGATGATTTTCTAAGTATTTAGCCACATATTATGGAGAAACGCATTAAAATTTTCAACTCCTATGGTCGGGAACATTATGAAGAAGATATTACTACATATAACACAAGATGGGAAAGTTTAAACATTCCATTAGAAGTAAGGGTGTTAATATCTCCCAAAATATCATATGGAACACGAGGAGAGAGAACAATTGTAAAAATCATTTAGCATCGGCATACAAAGAAAATGATGAATGGATGGGAATGAGGACTAGATCATCTTTGGTTCTCTTCCCTATGTAATTATGGAAGAATAGTGCACAACAACATGAAGAATAGTTTAAAGAATGGGTAGATTCAGTATTTGAACATAGGGGATTCAAGAGTACAAATTCAAAAGGTATTAATATCCATATGAATAATTTAATATAGCACAAATACTTGAGAAAAGGTAATGCAGAAGTAGTTTTTAAGACAAATTAAAAAAAGGTAAGGCATAAAGGAGATGATGAGTCCATGAATTGACTGTTAAATCACTAAATAATTATGTTCTTTCTCATGAAAACGTTAATGAATGCATTGGATGGTTTGATTTATCAATTCCAAAATAGGTGAATATTTCATCTTATCCTTGTTGAATTATGCGGACTAATGTTTAATTTGGTTTCCCAACTAAATTATTTGAAAATATGCATGGTGATGTGTGAAGGTTAATAAATTCATGACTATATCCAATGTAAGGTGCCAAATTCAATATTAGATATAGTCTACTCCATCATCAAGAGAAGTTTATGGGAAATTAGTGAAGATTGGAAACAAGGAACTCAGTTCCTAATTATTTTATGAGTTGTAACCAACTCCCAAACTATTTTCATATCTAGCCACCTAGATTCCTAGGCATGTGTTGGGAGACATTATCTATAAAGTACATGTCTTGACTGAGTTGAAGATATGTATATGTTTGTATGAGTGTGTAGAATGTAATAGGATAAAGGAGTGCAAGTATTAGTTACAGTTATTTCTAGTTTATGTTCTAAGAAACTCCTTTTTGATAAATAAAAATCTCATTGTTTTGAGGGAAAATGTCACATAAATACAATATGATGGAGAGAAATGTCCCACTCAATTGAAGAATGGGCTATTTTTTATTTACATTCATGTTTTTATCACATTCTTGAATTTTGTAGTGTGCTTAAAACAATCATTTAGAACTTGCAATATTGCAATCAAATTAGCATTACTCTTTCAATAATTACTTCACCGTATCTTGTTTCTAATTCTAACAAGCTTCATTTTAAAGTATTTCCAATTCCGAAAGTTTCACTTGAAGTATTTTCAATTCTAACAAGTTTCATTTCAGAGAAATTTCATTCTACAAAGCATTTCCTAATTTTACATTGGCTTTAGTATATTTGATGTTATTTATTTTTATTTAATTTCAAATAGTTTAAATCTCTTTTTATTGTAGTATTGTTAGAAGTTGATTTATTTTTAGTAGTTAGTTTATTAAATAGTAAATACTCAAATAAACAAACAAAACCCCCTAGAACTAGAATCACCACCACTGGTTGTATATATATTGTCTTCACCGCATACTACCTTGGACACATCCTTGGTCAAAATGACATCAACTACAGAATGGTGTAGACACAAAATCATGTAATTGGGTACGTTTATAGTTCCTAAAATGATACTAGCATTTACATGATTCTTATGTGAGAAAACTAGTAATTAACGAGTTATCTTTGGCCTCTTTTTCATCTTTCTTATTTTCAATTAGGTATTACAAACCCTACAAAGACACAGTATCAAATTTAATTTTTAATATTTTATAACTTCGGATGCCAGTGCCTAGGTGTTCCTTACCTCTTTCTACCTTACCCACTCTTTTTGGGCCTCTTTTATCCTTTGGGAATCTTATTTTATTATGTTGCAGCCTTCCATTTGTCAATTATGAAATTTAACCAAGGGAATCATATAAATACATAGATATGTGATCAAAATAAGGGACCAAGCTCGAGCATTACTACTTTCACCTAAGATTTCATCCAAAAGCATCCAAATCACTCAAAGGTAGCCATTTAAGGGACAAAGGACTATATTTTCTGCATACACACTATATAGGAAGGGTAAGTTCAAGTATTCCATCCATACATGTTATACAAAGTGTTACATTATAGATCTATCCCACTATTAAGTGCAACTTGCACTAGGACATCCTAGGGCACAATCCTCACACACACTCATAAGGACTACATGGATTTTGAGATGTAGTGTAGTGCTCAGTTGTAAGTTCACTTATTTGAGTGATGGTCAAGGTCAGTCTCACTCCCCATATTGCATCTTTCGTTTTTGGATTTGATGCAGTTTTGTGGGTTTTAAAGGTGGACATCTCTTTTGCAAGTTATAATTATATCTAGTGATCAAGGTGCAACATATAGGTGACCAAAAAAACTATCAAAAAAACTTGTTTGATACCTGAAAAATCATATTCGACCATGTGTGCGATCCCACAAGCACCCTATTCTCGCCTTATCTCGATAGTTTCATATTTTATAGTGCACGGTTGCGACAAACTTCCCTTTATGTTCATCAATTTTCCCTATCGACATTAGTCCTAGATCAAACATAAATTGACTAAGTCCTTTCTCTCTCTCTCTCTCTTTCTTGTATTTAGGGTTTCATATTTTATCTTATTACTTTTTCATAGTGTATCTAGTAGTTGTACTTCATTATTTCTATTAGTTAATCTACAATTAAGGTTTTACAAAAATATATTTTTGGTAAATCCTTTTGGTGAACCCGAATTTGAGCACTCTTGGATCCTCACTTATCCTAAACTTCACTATCATAGGATCCTCTCATCATGGATATCTCCATCTATGCCTTCTTACAAGATAATCCCGATTGTAAGGCTAAGATCAACTCTCTCCTAGATAATACTTACATTCCTTCCAATACTCATCTAGACCATATATTAGCTCTTCATAGCTACATTTTCTGAACAACTTACTTTCCCATCTATTATAGCTATCACTCTTTCTAATCATGTAAATTGGCATCATCTTTATATCCAAGCTCATATCTATAACATATGCATTTGATGATTACTAGTAGACAATGAATCCAAGCTCAATATTTACAATCTCACATTTTTTAAGAGCTTGGTATTTCCTCAGCTAATTTGATTCCCACATCTATTTCTATCCATAGCTATGATTCTTTTGCATGTACGTTCATGAGCATTATCACCTTGCCTCTCATAGTTGGTCCTAAACCTGTTCCTATGGTATTCTTTTGTATCGATGCCAAAATCGAGTATAATTGCTTACTTGGTAGGCCATGGCTTCACACTATATAGATAGTTCCTTCTATAGTTCATCAATGTGTTAAATTCCTACAAGATGGATATGTATATATTATTTTTGTTGACCATGACCCATTCAAAAATTGCCACCTAGACCCACTAACTTCTCTACCTACTCCAAATCTCTATCATGATGCTAGACATACCCATACATATCTCACTGATGATTACCAACTCATAGAACATCTTGTCTCTACCACTAACATGCTTCTTCTCCAAGGATCTATCAATGCATTGGATGTCATACCACCTGCATCATTTCACTCTTCCTTGACACTATCCCATTTCATATGCACTATTTTCATACATACCTCTTATTGGCCTCATATTCCATTTGATCCCACTTTCTTTGACATTGTTTGTATACACAATAACTTAGCCTGCCTTGGATTCACACTTGATGATCTATGCCCATCACCTCATTCTCCTCACCTTTATCATGGATGTGTATTTGTTATTGTTTCTTATGGCCTATGGGTCATCCATTTATCAGTTTTACTTGTGTGCACTTCTTGTGCCTCTCCACTCACACTTGAACAATCTTTTCTTGACTACATTGGTGGTACTATGGATCCTAATCACATTGATATCACACTTCCCATTCCTTTTGGCTTCATCTCTATTTGCAATGATTCATTTCTTAGATACACTCAAAATATTACTTGTTAGTATGCACATGATTATCCACAACCACCTTTCACTAATGAAGAATATGCAATGGGAATGTATATTTTACGTTGCAATGGCTCTTTATACGATCAACCTCATACTATTGCTCATGACGTTTCTTATCTAACTTTGTTTGGCTTTGACCATGATAATAATGATCTCCTAGACAAAATGTTACTTGATTATTCTCTACATCATACACTTGGGGGATAATGCTTACTTCTCCCCCTCTTAGCATCATTAATTTCTACCATTGTTGTTATTACGCCCGTGCTTCATACTTTCTATCTCTAAGCAATATTACACAACCTAATACATACCTTGTATCATCACTACCTTATGATGCACTCTATTTCCATGGTTCATACTCGAGTATTGAGGGTCTAAATATGAAATGAACTCACCTCATTCAGGTCTCTATAATCTATATTTCTAGCATCTATTTTCAAACCATTTCCGATGATGCACTCTTTTTATATGGTTCATTCTTGACTGTTAAAGGGTATTTTATAAATGAAACTCATCTCATACTCATCCACATTCACTTAGGGGGCATGATGCTCCTATCAAATTCACATTGCATATCATTCCATCTCACTCATACACACAACATATTGCATATCTTGGTTACACATAATCTTTCTTGATTTTACTTACATGAACACTTTGTCTCCATGCTAGACAGATACTTAATATGTCATTATCTTTTCTATATTCACATGAGTGTTCACTTGGTATTTAGTTGTGAATTCATACTTCCTACAGATATTTACATACAACAATGATTTTTGGCATAGTACCTTTACCGGTTCCAATGAGGCTCCTAGGAGCATCTACATTTACTACTCTTACACACTATAGGTATTATCATCTCATTACATACTATTTTATATTATTACTAGCACACTACTTATTTCATGGATACATACATGACTTGACATAATGTATATCTTTCTAACATGATAATGGGTGTTTTATGTGTAGCATTTTCTTTGTAAGACTATACGCCACCATAGTTTTCTAATTTATCTTTCTTGTTATTATTTTTCATGGTATTGTTTCAGGGCTATGCCATTTATCTTGTGTGCACATTATATGATTTTGGAAACTTTGGCTCTTATTGTCTTGTGACATTGTGAATCAATGCACCAAGTTTGAAACAAACTTTTTACATTCTATCTTATCTTCTTGATTTCTTAGTACATTATCTTTTATATGCATACTTGCCTTTATTTCACTAACACGTGTTTCTAACCATTTTGTTTGCATGTGCCTTAGTTTATACCATGCACATCACCCCCCTACAGGTATCCACTTCATATTAGTTTTAAGTCCTCCTCTTTGGGACCGCACGCTCATATCAAAGCATCACATGCACCCTAAATGGGGGGGCATACATTGGGTGAATCAGTCACCCATATATATAGTAGCTCAAGGATATAGTACAAACCTACACAATATAGGAACAGAAGAGAGATACGGTCAAAGAATGTCCCAAAATATGACTCGGGCCCTTAAGCACAACACAAACACCAGTGCCTCGGGCTCATACATGAGTTTCTAGATTCTTTTGTCCTCCCTAGGGTACCTATGTCTTGGGGGCACATACGAGAAAATTTCTCGGATCAAGCACACAGTCTACAACAATTCACAGAGAGTAGTTTTACAAGATCAAACGTTGGCCTCATAATATAGAATACATTCAATCTCATATAATCTCCTTCAATCGGGACAATCATTACATTCATAACAATATGGAACTAATTCAAAACAACATAGGATGTAACATTTATAATGGTACTCATTCAAGAAGCATTCATGGAAGGAGAGTAACACTAGACGTCTCTCCCTAAAATTATTCTTTCATAGCTTGAGATCACCCAAAAACTTGGGCTTGTGTGATATCAACCAAAAACTCATGCTTTGCATGAGATTTCCCCCAAAACTCACTATTTGTTTAAGATCACCTATAAACTCACTCTTGGTGTGATATCACCCCAAAATATCACCCTTTTATAGCATTTCAAGACATTTTCTATCCTTTTCACTCTTTGCAAATCAGGTGCACACTTTCCTTTTTACATACTTTTACACACTTTTACATACTTTTGCAGAGTTTTCATAATACATGACTTTGACTACTATTTTTCTCTTCTTTTGTAGGTTCATCCTTAATACACAACAAGAAGCATCTCTACATCATCAAACACAAACACAACATGGTACAACACAATAGGTCACTTTCTCTTTCTTAGCTTCCATGCTTCAATTTTATCACTTCACTCTTTCACTTGTTTCTTCGGCATGTTATTGTCATCAATCTCTACAGTGGAAAAAGGTATTCATATTCAAACTACTTTATGTTATTGAGTATTCACTCAACAATATAAAGTGGGGAAAATGTAGACAAAAAATCACACACTTGGGTACATTTCTAGGTCCTAAAAGTAAACTAGCATTTTCATGATTCTTAAGTGAGAAAACTAGAAATTGACAACTATATTTGGCCTCTTTCTTGTCTTTCTTATTTATTATTTTTTCTTACACACCCTACAACCCAGTCAAAACATTACTTGTTTATATTTTATGACTTTGCACATCAGCACCGAGCCAAGATGTCAGCACCCATGTGACCTCGTCCCCTTTGGGCATCGTTGACCTCTTTCTACCTAACTCACTCTTTCGGGCCTCTTTTATCTTTTAGGAATCTTATTTTGTTATGGTTTGGCCTTCTAGTTTTCAATTATGAAATTCAACCAAGGGAAATATATAAATGCATAGATATGTGATAAAAATAAGGGACCAATCTCTAAGAATCACTATTATCACCTAATATTGCATCCAAAGTCATTCGAAGAGCTCAAAGGAATCCATCTAGCATATATACAAGGGAAAAGGACTGCATTTCCTATATACACACTACATAGGAAGGGGAAGTTGATTATTCCATCCACACATAATATACATTGTTACATTCTAGATCTAGCCCACTATCAAGTGCAACTTTCACTAGGGCATCCTAGGGCATAATCTTCACACACACTCACAAGTACTACATGGATTCTGAGATGTAGTGTGGAACTTAGTTGTAATTTCACTCAGTTGGGTGACCACTGGGGTAAATCTGAATCCTCATATTGCATCTTTCATTTTTGGATTTGATGTGGTTTTATGGGTTTTGCAGGTAAAAATGTCTTTTACAAGTTACAAGTATATCCATCGATCAAGGTGCGAGATACTGGCTACCAAAAACAACTATAAAAAAAAATTGTGACACCGAAAAAATTAGATTCTGACCATGTGCACAATCACAGGCACCCCCAAATCCGGCCTTATTCAATAATTTTAGATTTTACAATGCACGATCATAAGGTCTTCCCATTCTATTCATTAGTTTTCCCATTTAACATAAGCCTTGGATCAAGCATAAATCAACTAAGTCCTTTCCTCTCTCTCTTACACTAAGGGTTTCATATTTTATTACCTTATTGCTTGCATCATATTATATCTAGTAGTTTTACTTCATTGTTTCTATCAGTTGCTCTGTAATTAGGGTTTTACAAAAAACATATTTTTGTTAAATCAAATGGTTGATTATATTATTGGACATCATAACAACCCATCAACCACCAATTTGGGAGCATTTTCATATAAAATAATGCCCTTTGGTTTAATCAATGTTTGTGCAATGTTTCAAAGATGGATCAATATTTTTAAGGTCTTAATGGTAAGTGCATTATCATTTATATGGATGATTTGACTGTGTTTTCTAAAGATAATTTTGGTCATACTAGAGATCTACAAAAGGTTCTTGAAAGGTGTAGGAGGTATGATATTTATTTGAATCCCTAGAAAAGCATTTTTTTGTAACAAAAGAAAATTTTATTGGTCACTTACTTGCCAAAGAAATAATTTCTATTGACCCTAATCAGATTTATAATATTTTAAAAATCAGCCAACCTAATAGCAAGAAGGAATTGAAATCCTTTATTTTTAAAGAAATTATGTAAGGAAATTCATTTTTGGTTTTACTGAGATTATCAGGTCATTAAATTATATGTTGAAGAAAGATGCCAAAGTTGAATGGACCAAGGAGGCTGAAAAATATTTTCGAGATATCAAGGAAGCAATCACCCAAGCACCAGTTCTGATCAACCCTGAATTTTCTCGGGAAAAATATTTCTTCTTGTATTCTTGTGCTTCTGATCATACCATTGCCATTGTGCTAACTCAAAAATTAGAAAACAGTGAACATCCAATTGCATTCATGAGAAAAAACTTGAAGGATTCCCAACTCAACCATTCCTAGGATGGACAAGTAAACCTTTGCCTTGATAAAATAGGTGAAATTTTTTAGATTTTGTATACTTAAAATAAAATTTCATGCAATTATTACAGACCTAGCCATTAATTTGATGCTAAGAAAAATGAGTTTGGAGAAAGAATGGGAAAGTGATTGAAAATTTTGCAAGAATTTATTTTATAAATCAAACTAGTAAATGTGTTTACATGTCAAGGCTTGGCATAACTCATAGTCAATTTCAATACAAGGAATTATATCATGCAAGATAGAAAAGAAGATATGTTTAAATAAGAATGGTAGAATGGTATCATTTATTATCTATTGTAAGACACATGTTCATATTATTTAAAGAGAGAACAAAGGAGATCGTTGAGGTTTAATATATCTCACTTTATGATTAAAAAGGAAGTCCTTTATAGAAATAACTATGAAGGTTTCTATTTGAGGTGTGTCTCTAAATAAGAAGTTGTTGATATCATGTGTAATTTTCATGAGAAGATTAGAAGTGGTCATCCATTAGGTAGAGAAACTACTCATAAGATTTTAAAATATGGTTATTACTAGACAACCATATTAAAGGATGCTTATGAATATGTCAAGATTTTTCATCAATGTTAAAATTTCATTATTAGAGAAACAAATGCATCCATTTCATTGAATCGGTGATTGAGATAAGACCTTTTGCACAATGGGGCTTGGATTTCATTGGGGTCATCAACCCAAATTCATCAAGTGGACATAAGTTAATCCTAAATACCGCAAATTATTTCACAAGATGTACTAAATCTATTACTACTAAAAATTAATACCTTGGATGTTATCCAAGTCCTTGAGGATAACTTCATAGCCAAATTTGGTTATCATTTTTCCCTCATTTTCGATAATAAGAAAACAATTTCTCTCGCAAATTTTAATGAATGGGCCTATGATAATAAGATAATCATCAAGTTTGCATCAAATTATTATTCCCAAGGTAATGAAGAGGTTAAATCAATAAATAAAATTTTGATCAATTTCATCAACAAATTAGCGAGACAAAAGGTCAAAAGAGTGGAATTATTTGAGAAATTTTTCACTGTGGGATGATAGGAAAATATATAAGCTATCTTTAAAGTCTTTTCCATTTTTTATTTCGTATGGATGATAACATGTCTTCCCAATCACCCTTAGGTTGTCAACCTATGAGTTTATGCAAGAGTACATGGAAGGAGGTAAGAATTAAAGCAATAATTTTAGACATTCTTCAAATGGAAGACGCAAGAGATTTAGCCGTGAAAAACTTCAATATACATCAAGATATTGTCAAAATATCGTTCAAAAAGAGTGCTAATGTGAAAGCATTCAAAATATTAGATTTAGTACTTCTATGGGACAAATCTCATGAGAATAAAGGGTAACATAACAAATTCTTTCCATTATGGATTTGGCCTTATGAAATACCTTAGATTTTAGGCCAAAAAAATTTCATATTACAAGAATTACAAGGGAAATAAGTAGTGATTCTAGTCAATGGTCAATTCCTAAAAAATGTAAACAAACAATATATACACGTGGGTAAATTTATAGGTCCTAGAGCATGTTAATATATACATGATTCCTAAGAAAGAAAACTAGTAATTGACAATGTCTTTTTGGTCTTTATCTTTGTCTCTTATGATTTTATCGACGTTGCACACCCTATACCCCAGTTGATATTTGACTTATTTATATTTTTGGCCTCGTAAACTAGTGCCCATTTAGGACGAAGTTCTTAGGTGCTCATGTCCCTTCTAGGTGCTCCTAACCCTCTCTCACCTTTTCTTACTCTTTTGGGTCTGTTTTATCTTTTTGGAATATTTTTCACTTATGGGTCGACCTTCCAATTGTCAATTAAAAATTCAAACAAGGGAATCATATATATATACATACTTTTGGCTCTCAAATAAAGTACCAAGCACTAAACATTACTAGTATCATCAAATATTCATCCGAAGGAACAAGAGCACTTCAAATTCATCTATCTAGAACATTCACTTGAGGGAAAGGGTTACATCAATTCGCATACACAAGATAGGATGGGAAGTATATTATATTCCATCTCACACATCTTATACATTTTCTATATTCTAGAAATATATTGTTATCATTGTACAACTTGCACAAGAGCACCCTAGATAATCATTAAACACACATTCACATAGAACTACAAGGAGTATGATATGTAGTGCAATGCTCAGTTGTAAGTTCACTCTTTGGGTAACCGTCGGGGTTAGTTTGACTCTACATTTTGCATATTTTTTATTAGATTTATGTGGTTTTTGGACATGTGTAGGTATACATTTTTTTTTAGGTTACATGTGCAATTAGAACCATAACAGAAAATTCATAGTGACAAAATGAATACTTTGGAGCGAAGACCTTCCGACCGGAAAAATCCATAATCCCGAGCACTAAGTGGACACTAGCGCTATATTAGACAATAGTACCTTTGTTATTGTCATCTTGTTGAAATTTTTTTCCTTCATATTTTTTTTCTTCCGTATCTTCATCAATCCTTTATGACATTGCTTTCATTCTATTCCAACAGATACTCGAGTCCATGTCACTCTCGAATCACATCAAATCAACTAAGTAACTTTTCCATCTCATTTTCTTAGGATTTCATATTATTTTGTTCTTGTTTCTTGTCAATTTACTATATATTATCATTTTTATATCATTAGGTACATTTTTACTCTAAAATATAGATTTAATTCAATTTATATTAAATCAAAACATTACTTCTCTACAACCCCATCACAAGTCCCAATGGAATGATCTAATTATGGAAGTAGTTTAGTTTCCCTTCATGCATGTATTTATTTCTATATTATTTTCCTTCTTGAATTACGTATTTTTGCAATTTAGTTGTTGTTTTTAGTTCATTCTTTTTTTGTATAGTTTTCATTTATTTTTTTGTATTTGACATGTCTTTCTTTTTATGTCAAATAAATTGAGCACTTACTTGTTGGAAGATATGATTGTGTTTTTTTTTTTAAGTGGCTAAGAGGAAATGTTGATAGAAAAATATGAAAATGAATCTTATTATCTTTGAGTCAAACTATCCTTAATAAAATTGAATTACCCAAGTATTGAGTGGATTTTAGAAAGGTTCTAGCCATTGAAAAGTTTGAGCTTCACAAGGAAATAAAGAAAAAATTAAAGTTTTTATTCTTGATCTTGTTTGTTTTTAAATAGGAATGTCTAGATGATTGCATTTCACAAAATCCTTAACCTGCTAACTTATTTCCTAAACCTCTAAAGGAATGCATTGAAAACATTCTAATAAACAAAAATAAGAAATTTCTTTGAAAGGTGATTCTAGAAACCTCCATCAAGGCTATAGACATTTTATTGGCGGTGAAGAAAGGATATGAAAGTATCGAAAGGCATACTTTTTGGGGATATTAACACTTGGCTGGAAGAAAAGGAATTCCCAAGCATTCCCTTTTTTGAACTATCCCAAATAAGAGAAAAATAAAATCAAAACTAGTCACTGAGCTATCAAATGTGCCTCCCATCCCAAAATGACTATTGTTTGAATAGAGAACATGGTTGATGAACCCATTACACACACGTAACTCTCTTTCCTCATTTTTATGACCTAGTATGCCATGAATATGATTAAGTTATTCATTTTTTGAAAGGCATGCTTGTATTGGAGATACTCAGATTTGAATTCATAGTATTTTATTAACATTTTTGAAATACATAGATCTAAGTTCTAAATACACCGTGGTATTTTCCCCGTTGATTCACCAATTTTTATTGCATAACCCCCCACTTGTTTTAAATGATTAAATCCAAATGGGGACCCTCCTAATCTTCATACAAATTGATAGCATCTAAGTGTCTACCTTTAAAGAGCTTGGATTTGCATTATCCATCTTGTTTTGTTGAAATGATTGGATTTTGTATTGAACTCAAATTAAATATTTATACTTAGTCAAATTTTCATGTTTCTTAACTAATTGAAATTTTTTCTTCTTTTTTACAGTTCAAAAGGAAAATCATGAACATCAATGGAAGTTAAAACATAGTCTTTGGTAGCATTATTTAAAACTTAGTCTTTGGCATACTTGAAAATTCTAGTCTTCCATGGAAAAAAATGGAATATCCACGAAGTATAATTGAAAGCCAAAAATAGTGTTATGCGAACCTAGATAAAATGGAATTCCGTGGATTTGATTAATTCCATGAAGTAAATGGTGTAGTTTACTCAAAGGAAGTCACAAGGCACTCTAAGAAATAGTGAGGAAAAAAAGAGTATTCAGATGAAACCAAGTTTGGGAGCCATGGAATAGAGAACTTGGTGTTCAATGGTTTTTAAAGAACTTGGTGTTATATAGTTTTTCAAAGAAATTTGTGTTATATGGCTTTACAAAGAACTTTGTGTTCTACGGGTTTTTAGAAACTTGGTGTTTTGCGAGTTAACCTATCCCATAAAATAAAGGAAACATGATCACAACTTAAAAAAGGAAGAGTACATTCATGTCATAGCATAAAAAGAGATAAGTGAGGAGCATTAAAATACTAAGTACGTACAAGTTAGAAAGTTATAGAATAAAAAGGCTAGTGCTCCATATATTTTCAGAAGGAAACTAGGTATTCCTCAAGTCTTCATAGAATTAGTGTTTTGCGGGTTCTTCCGGTATGCGGAATAGAGAAAAACACAGAACGCAAATTTGAGGGAAGGACAAGAGGATTTTTTTCATTTATCACTCTACATTTTGGTTTTCTCTTCTCCAAAAAGGATTGAGCAATTTTATTAGGCATAGTCAACCATTTCTGAGATACAAAAAGAGAATTTTGACATTGCATAAGAGGAAAAATATTTTGTTAGCCTAGAATTGTTTTCCTCCAATTTACACACATGGAACAAATAAATCAAGCTAAAACCTTGTAATCTCTTACACATAAGTTAAAAAGTCATTTTCATACGGTATGTCTCAGTTTGAGTCAGTTTGAGATTTTTTTACATAGATAGCTTATTAGGAGAGGAATAGTGAATCACACTTTGTGGTTCTAAAACTAGTATGACATAATATCATTTCATTCCTCCCTTTGGTGTGTAATGTGTATGCATCAACAAAAAGGAGTTGATTTTAAGAGATGCATAAAGAGTTTGAGATCAATTGATGACCTTGATAGATCATAGATGACAAGTTGGAAGTAGGATACCTAAAGCAACCCTTAATAATCTTGGAATTATTATATCAAATGATCAAGATTATTGTGTTTTCTAACTAGTGTTTTCTCTTCTCTACACCATCTATTTAGTTACAATAAAATAGTATATCACAATGTTATTCTAAAATGTTATGTAGGGGTATCTCATATATCAATTTTTAGCATAACGCTAGTTCTAGGTGCACTTAGAAACATATTTATTTTTATAGTCAAATAAAAATGAGTAGAAAGTGTATAGGGCGTGTTTAATAGATCCATAAAAATGGAATGTATCTTTTGAATCAAGAGTAAATTTTCTATTTTGAGTGGATTTTAGACCCATAGAGACTCACTTGAGTGTTTTTATGTGAACTCAAAAAATACAAATTTGAATTTTTTTATATGGGGACCTTTACCATTGTGATTTTCTCTTTAAGATGGTCATTTTAGCTAATACTCAATTCCAAAAATAATTTCCTCAAATCGTTTGTTTTTGGATCATTTTTTCTATTATTAATTTTAACTTGAATTTATCATCAAGGTGATCATTTTAACTACAATTTTGGGAGATATTCGTTTAGAGAAAAATAGGATTTTTTTACCAACAAAAACAATTAGTACTCATTATCGATGAAAAAGGGCAATTATCTTATGATGTAATTGCTTCAACTAGAAATTATACTTTACTTATGTCATCCTTATATATATAGAGGAAGAATTCGAAAATCAATATCCCCAAGTTGAATATTTATTTTGAGGGTAAAATATATCCTAACAAATTTTTGATGATATTAGAAAGAAAAAAATCGAGTAAGATGCAAGCATTCCACCTAGAAAATAATATTTCTACTCTTAGTCGAGATAATTATCCTCACTTGACGATTTCATCATTCAAGTGAATCACTTGAAGCTTATACTTTATAAATATAGTAAAAAGCTATGATGATAATATCATTTTGACTCTACTTTATAAAAAAATTCATACATACTAATGTATTATCTTAAAATACTATACAAAAAAATAAATTGTGCATTATATAGGTAGTATATAATTTTCATAAGTTCTATGAGAAACTTCATAAAGAATAGAAAAACTTATATTTATTAGTTATATCCAACCTTGAGGTAGAAAGCAACATGGATTGGTAATAATTTATTATAATGTGATTATACAACCTAACAATCTAATGAGCAATGGACCTACTAAAGAAAAACGTAAAACACAACCTAATCTTAAGGGAAATCAATCAAAAATTAAAAATCTAACCCAAGTCAGGAAAAAGGATAAGGGATATAAAATTTTCAAGATAAAAATGATTTTGTAAATTTTATCATAAAATACGTCATGTTAAACATAAATGTTGAAATAAAATTGCATACTTGAAATTGGAGATAAAGAAATTAGCTTCCTCCCTCAATGATAGGTGTTACTCTTTCTGGAATAACTAGTGAATCAAAAGTAAATGAAAGAATATTCAATTCAAGGGCCTCAACCAATATGAAAAATAAGGATTCTTTATTTCAAACTCTAATGGATAATGACATAATATAAATTTATGTGACAAAACAACTCCACTTAGTGTTGAAGGTGAAGTGTCCATTGAGATAGAAAATGGTATGTTTAATAAATTTTTCCAAGTTCTAATTTTTTCGACAAATTAATTACACCTAGAAAATGAATAAATAATAAATGAATGGTTGTGTTCTTATTTATATAAGGGTTACAAGGTTAAAAAGGATGGTATATTTAGATTAAATAATAAACATTATTGCATAAATTAGAGTATACTCTCATTATTAGTTATCAACATCAAACATCTAAATAATTTCTAAAATATATGGAACTACATACACTTAGTTTATTATAGATGCAAGAAGTTAAACTTTAAGTGTTGATGACTCTACAAAATAGAAAATATATTGAAGTGATTCATTTTTTTGAACTATATTTCAACACCGAGTAGGTATCCGAGGAATATTCATAGGATTCATTCCCTTTAGGATTTTTTTATGGATATACAATGTTTTTTCTTAAAAATTTTGTGTTTACAACTAGATATGAAAACCTTCACTCTAAAACTCTAGGTGTGACAAATTTAGGAAAGCCTCTATATGATGTGAAATAATGTCAAACCCTAACCATAGGTAGGAAACCCTACAAAAATGTTAATGGTTAGGTCAAGTATAATCTTTGCACCATATAAATCAATACTACTCTTAAGAGGCCTCAACCCATATGTACTCCACCTAGTATGTGATATAAACATGGATGCAATTATTTTGAAAAATTTAAAATGAAAAAAAGTGGCTTGGTGTGCTTATCTTGACTTTTCTCATGATGTCTATGTCTTGCAAGCATGCATCTATATCCTAGATGAGTTTGATTCAAACCTATGTAGGATATACTCCTACGATAAGCTACTTATTTGAAGTCATTTACAAGAGTTTGAATTTATTTTTAAAATTATATGTTTAATGATTTATATTGAAAGTTATATGTGAATATAAATAGGTTAGCTGAACTTTCTTATATAGGTGTAGACACTAAAATTTGGTAACTTGTCCTTTTGTAATTTAAATTTTGGATATGTTCCTTGTGACGATAAATGATCACATTCAAAACCCAATAAGTAAATTTCTATGTCTATTTAGTGACATGCTCATCTAGATACACATTTCTCTGTTGTAATTAAATAAATATTAACTAATCAAATAAGTAAACTATGATTTTGTATCATCTTACAATTTTATTTGTAGTATCACACTTCTCATGTGCTATATTGTAGATTTTGGTCAAGATGTGATAAATAGTCCTATATGACTTGTGTTTTCTTGACCTTTTGTATTCTTCAAAAAAAAAAAAAAAAATTGAAAATCTTTATTACGTAATTTCATCTTCCTAGGTTTGGCCTTATTGTAATATTTCTCCTACAAAAGACTATATAAGCAAATTAATAGCACTTTATAACTAACCTAGAACTCTTTTAATATCCAATTACAAATATCATTCCAAAAGTATTTAAGTATCTTTAAAATGTTCCTAAATTAGTGGAAAACAATTAAAGTATCCCTAATACAAGTCAAAAGAAATGAAATCGGTAAAAGAGTCTATCTTCCTCCATTTTCAAGGATGCAAACGTCTTAGAGCCATGTATTAGCAAGAGAAAAATTTCTCTAAGAATTTTTAAATGGTTTCAAGGAACAAAGGGTTAAGTGTAGCTGAAGCACACCACATCACATTACTACCACATTGGATACATTTTACACTCTATACATAGCATGTTATCTTTGTATCAAGAGACACAAGGGAGCTATAAATAGTTGAATTATATCACACTCATACTTGAATAACCACCTATGATATATACATGAGGATTTGTTATGTAGGAGGAAATCTAATTCAACACTTGGATTGGTTCACTTGGGTTTACCACCAAGGTTATTCTAGTCTCGATACACACATGATATTTAATTTTTGTTATATAATGCTTTGATGAAAAATATTGTCGGTTTGTATGGTTTATACTTTATTATAGGTGATTACAAGTCATCCCAAGGTTGTTTTAAAATAGTGACATATATTGAAGGAAAATTTTGTGAAAGAAAATCACACATCAAATTACGACCCAACTATCAAATGGTCCAAGATCATACACTTCCAATTAATACGATTAAACTTTAGGTTTGGGTTATGCATGATTCCTAGGTGTTGCAACAACACAATTTATAGTTCCAAAATTGATATAAAATCATTTCTATATTATGATCTATCTTTTCCACCTATCTACACATTTGTATCTTCTTTTTTATGTCTTATACAACTAATTCCTCATATCCTCTTATGTGTTTGAGCTATCATTTATCGTTTATCAATTTATAAAATATTAATGCATAATTCTCATCATGTATGGTTAATTATAAATTGATATGATTGGAATACTATCATTTTACCAACCCTTACATCCATTTATGGTTTTTAAATTTCCATAACATAATTTAATTATCATGTAAAAATTTGGTCAACCTTACTCTTGAATCAAATATATCACTTTTCTAAACTGCTAGTTTCACTAGGTTTTCTTCTTTAACTTTGGTTTCATATTCATCAATATTCTATGGTTTGTATTTAGAATCACATATATTACATGCCCTAAATTTAATATAATTTCACCATGGCATTATGAGCACAAAATATGGTACCATATAACCAATAAATGAGAGGTTTAATTTACAAGTCAAATTCACATTGAGGAGAAAATATACATGAAGGAGGTTGAGTTAGATTTATCACAATGCAAGTTATCTATGACACTAAAATGTAATAACTCAATAATAAATTCCCTTATCTTTTGTATTGATTAAATCAAGATAGGAGTAAAATATGAAGCATTAAATAATTTTTAAGAATTACATCAATTTCCATTTCCATAAATTTCAAAGTGATATATTAACAAAAAAACATTAAAAGTAATCCAAAACAAGATCCATTGAATAACATAGACAAACAAGAGATATTTTTCTTATAATGAAACCCTCAACTTATTTTTTCAAAATCTACAATAGGAGTAACAATAAAATATCCATTACATTACATCACAAATTAAATTTTCCCTTCTTCCATTTAATAATCTTGTGATAAAAGTCATAGAATTTTTCTATAATGCGCATACATGTAGGACCAAAACACAAGACAAATAAACAACAATAATTTTTTTCTTTCATTCATTTCTTATTATACGACACCACTTGGATTCACTTAGACTAACTTAAAATTACATGAGACAATTACACAAACATGGGCTCACATATCCAACAAGATGAGAAAGTGATTGGCACCAAAAATAGACAAATCACATTACCAAGCCAACTTACATGGCTTGCAAAGGGGAAGAGATCTTCATTGCAACTACCACTTATCGTTCTACTAAGGAATCTTGGATAGCATTTTTTTCCTCCAAGATGAAATACCCCACATCAAATTCAATAGGCCCCTTATCCCTCCATTCTTACACGTTCTTATCTCTCCAACAAGACTATCAAATAATTCCTTTAGTTCCTCTAAAACAAAACACTCAATATTCCATATTCCTCCCTTCACTAGCTACACCTTGTTCCTCCAGTAAATCAATGATGAAATATCACTACAACAAGAATTATAAAAATTCAACATGATAACACAAGATGCACATCAATGCCACACTTTATCAAATGAAAAAGTACAAAACAATGACCTAACCACAATATGAACTCATGGATAGGAACTTTCCACAACACAACATTTTCATGGTTGCATCTTTATTACAATAAAATTCCATTGTTTAACCTTAAATATTTGAAGAGAATTTAACATGTAAACTTATCTTTCCATGTAACGTTTTCTTTATTTCATGTGACATTTTACTTATAATGAGTACACTTAATTTGTTCCATTTTTCTTATTGTAGTAAATGTTTAAAACTTAATTGTTAATTATAATCATTTTAAACATCATCCAGTCTCCTAAAATGATTTTGCACGTTAAGGGTTAGTTTCCCAAAAATACGTTTACTTGGAATTTTGGTTTACTTTCATTACATAGGGGAAATAACATGAGGTCAAGCAAGAATAGGTATTTAGTTTAAAAATATTAAAGTTCAATATTAATTCCCATTTTAATAAATGGTTGGATTCATTTTAAAATTTACTCCTCATGAGTTTATTTTTCCCAATTAAGAATTTTATGTTTTCATGAATGCTTGTTATCACATGGAGTAGTTTATATCCATTTTCAACAACATAAGAATTCTTGATCAAGTTATAAGAAATATATGAATTCTACTTTACTCCTAAACTAACACCTCATGAAAACAATTTCAATGGCTGGGATTTAATTACAATTTTTTCCACAATTAAACTCTTAAGGTTGTGTTATATTAAACCAATTTTTACAAAAAAATTAATTGTGAATTTTATCCACAACCAAACCACTTTTAATCAAGAAAATCCTACCTGTGGCACCTAAGATCCTTTATTCTACTCATGTACAAGTCTTGTAAGGTTGTACTTGATTTGAGTCATGATTTTCCTTGAGGTAGTAACCTGAGAGAACCACCTCCCTTTATGGTTCAACATAACTTGCTTTATCATCTTTCAATGTTGAAAACTTATATTTCCCAATTTCCCTATGAGTCTAAAACGTTCATTACAAATCCCTCTATTCTTAACCTCAAGATAACTATACAATTACATTACATACACCTTACATCCCACATGTCACAAAATTGACTATAATATTGATATTAAATCATCCCACACAACTTCAACATGCATTAATATAATTCCTAGTGGTAACCCCTCATACTCTAAACAGTGTTTAACCATTACCATTCCTATAGGGTGGTTTCATGACATTTTTGATAAGTATACATGTTCATTTGGTAACAAGGATTATAATCTTATTTCCTCTAAGATAATATGTGCTAAAAGTATAAGGAGATAGGCTCATCCTTATAATTATATTTTTCTATGTTATGACGATGATCAAACAAAAAGGGTATACTATACAAGAATTTTAGTCTAAATTTGTCCTTTTGATTTGGTCCTTTTCCTAGAATTCCAAATTAATTAGTAAAACACATAAATATTTTGCTCATTAATTACACACAAGAGAAATATATAAAAGATAATTTCATTTCCAATTATTAGGTACATTCACACCCTTAGCAATAAATAACCACGATATAAAATTCACACCCTTGATTTGAATGCCCTTTTTCCAACATTTTAAAGTGCTAAAAATTTCATATTCATCATATAATTCAATTAATAACTTCTCTATTTATAACAATACTGCTGATTTATTCTTTACAATTACATTGATTTCAAAATAAAATGCTAACACAAAACACAAGTAACGCTATGATTTCTTCCATTTCTAGGTACATATAACCATTGTAGGGTTAGTCTTGGAACTTGTATGGTAAAACCCTTATACTCAATCAAAAACCAATGCATTCATAATTTCAAGCAATATAAAAAGAGTAGGAAGACATAAAGATAGGTATTAGGGGAGAGAGAGAGAGAAGCGGAGAAAAAATTTCCACACATTCATATGTACTTTTCTTTTTCTATTCTACGAGAGAGTAAGGAAGAAATAGGACTAGAATAAATTTTATTTTCTATTCACAACATCCTATCCATATTCATTTTGCATCCATATTCATGTGAGATACATCTACGGTTTTAACACATTGGCATTTGTGAGACCAACCCAATTTCATAGTTAATCATAGAGAGAGAAAAGAGGGAGGAGACAGGAAAAACATAAATATCAAACTTCATCCATACAAATTAATTGATAAAATTATAATATACACATTACCAAAATGATATTAAAATTTTTAACGAGTTATTACAAGTCTAACAGGGAGCCTCGAAAAGGATTTTCTAGCTAAAGTTACAAGTTTGCAAAAATTGACCAAAATGGTGAAACGCTTACAAATTGGGACCTAGAAACACTCATTTTGAGTTTAAACACAAGTTTTGTTGATTCATAATAACTCCACTATATAGAGATAACTCTTAGGATTCAATGTAAGTCAATTATGGTGAATAGGGCTCAAGTTACAAAGGTGACTTGGGGACCAATTATCATTAACACTTCAAACACTATATTTGTATAACGACTAGTGGGTCCCCAAACCTACTTGTAAAACTAATTTTTGAAATTGTTTTTATAGAACTAAGAGCTTGTTTTGATTATCCTATTAGATTTATAAAGGTAGGTGGAGGTGGTTTTAGTTTTTACCAATATATATGGAAACCCTAAGCCAAAATCAAATCATATTTTTTAAATCGGGAACGTCACCACAAGTGACTAAAATTCTAAATTGCATTCAAATCATGTCTTTTCAAGGCCTCAAATTGCGTTTTTTTGTTTATTTAAGGCCCTTCATGGTGTCCTAGGTCAATAAAGATAATATTATAGGTTTCGAGTTGATAAAATAGTTTGGTATGACACTCCATGTGAGTGGTTTCTAAGGTCAATTTTTAAAAATATGTATTTTATTTTTTGAAGTTTTCAGCGGGGTAAAATTACATTTTCATTCTAGTTACATTTTATACTATTCTAAACATTTAATTCCCAAACGAGAAAACAATAAAATGTTAAATTTTAATGCAAGAGGAAGGGAAATCCATACCTATTTTGCGCATATTTCAAAATCACCACATTCAAAGAGGCCAAATTTCTTAAAATTATTTCACTCAAATAACTCACAAGTTTTTCTATGCACTCTTGCTGATCTATATCATAAATTAGAAGACCATTGTATTTTAAATCATCTTTATAATTATATAAATAGCAATGTGATATACATGGGTGGAATAGATCCTCGCTCAAAATTGTAGAATATGACTTCGTCAAGATATTTCGTAATAAATAACTCTAAGACCTATTTTATAAGAAGTGTATATCACTTTCGTCCCACATAGAAGGACAGGCTTAGAGTTATGCCAAGTTCATCATCAGTAGAACCCACAAGATACTCATATGAATTAAAAATTTATCCTACCTTGTTCGTATTCTCCTCATTGTCCATAGAGATAATGGGTTTCAAAATATGATAATATCCACTGTAGACACTAAATCACACATTTGGGTACATTTCTAGGTCCTAATCACATAATTGCATTCATATGATTCCTAAGAAACAAAAGTACTAATTGACTACTATCTTTGGCCTCTTTGATTTCTTTCTGGTTTCCTTCTTGGTCTTACACACCCCACCACTTAGTCGAGCCTTCGTAATTTTATCTTCTCTAATTCGGGAGATCAACCCCCAACCAAGACGCAAGTGCCTAGGTGCCCTCATCCCATCTGGGTGCCCGAACATCTTTGTGTCTTACTCACCTCTTTTAGGCCTCTTCTAGTTATTAGGTATCTTGATTTCTTATGGGTCAACCTTTTAGAGGTTAATTACAAAATTCAAACAAGGGAATCATATAAATACAATGTTATGTGATCAAATTAAAGGACCAAGCTCTAAGCGTCTACTATCATCACCTATGGTTACATTTAAAGGCATTCTAAGAGCATTAAAGAATCCATCTATCTATCATTCAATAGACAAGTGACTGTATTAAATCTACATGCACTTCATAGGATGGTGTTTTCTTATGCTTTTGTAAGGTAAAAAATTAACTTGATAATAAGACAACTATACCCTAGTGGTTAAAAATTTCATTGTAAACCTTCCCCGAAAGCCCTTTTGGTCATTCCTTCCTGTCTTTGGACCTATCGTTCCCTATTGAGTGGTAATATGTGTTCCAATAACCTTTTTCATAGGTGATTTAGAGAAAACAAGTTCATTCACGTACTCTGGAGATGATATCTTTCAAGGAATACTTTTCAAGAGACTTATAAATAGTTATTCTTAGCCTTTCTAAGACATGGTTCACACCCATCGGATTAGAGTTGCAAACCCAAATTCATTAAGAATCAATATTAATGATTTAAGAATATTATGAACCTAATTTAGGACTATTTTGGAAATTTTTTGAGGTTTAGGGACAAGTTTAGTGAAAGCGGTTCTTAGAGGGTGAAGCTGACTTGTAGTAACAAATAGCACCTAAGCTTTGGGAAGTGATTTGGGAGCTCTGTAAGGATTTGGCAGTTAAAAGAGACATTTTTGGAAAGGTATTTCAAATATATAAGTGATAGTGGTTTCACATTTTTCATAAGACATGATAAATCTTCCCATAGACTATTTTTAACATGCACAACCTAGGATCTTAAGGAAAAATCCTATTTTTAGGGTGTTTTAGGAAGAACCAAGGCATGAGACCCATACCATCCTTCTTAAAATTATTTTTTTAGTCAAGATCATATAAAGAAGTTCTAAAAAATACCTTGGATGCTCAAGGTATGTTGTTGATAAGTTGTTCTCCAAGTTGCGCTTTAAGACTTAGTCATTTTTTTAGGTGGACACATGTCACTTCCAGTGTCCGAATGCAATTTATTACCCCAACTATCCCATTCCCTTGAGATATTTGGGACAAAAAAATGTTTCAGGCCCCTAAATATCACCCTTGACAACCACGTGACCTCGGTTGAGCCTAAACAAGGCGGTTTAGAACCCTTACACCAATTTCAAGCACCCTCCGTCATCAAATCCTAGAGCACCACTTGTCCTCACTAGATGAGGGAGTATTTTATTACACAAAATATCCTTAAACCTTTGAAAAGTTTGGAGAAAAAAATTTCCCATCCCCAAGTTTGGCCCCTACTCCCTCACATAACCCCGAAGGTTCTTCACATGCTTGTTTTCGGCTCCCTCTCCACTCCGCCTCATCCAATGACCATCCGCCACTTCTCAATCCAATATCTAGGAACATTTTCATGCACCAATATTCTCATACCCTTGGGAAAATTGGGACATGAAAATTCACCCAATCCTAGCTCCTTCTTCTCTTGGTCATCCATATGACCGAGTTTCAGCCCTGTGTGTTTTTAGGTACTTTTTCACTCTCCCTCCTAGGCCAATCTCACGGTGCCACTGTCATGCTCAAGGTGAGAAACATTTTTTCACACCATATGTCCCAGAAACTTGGGACACATGGGACACAAAATTGCACCCAAGCCATTGAATATTTAAAAATTATTTTTGTAAATTTATAATTTCTTATGTTGTTTCTTCCATGTGCATACGAGAACCACACTTTGTAGGAAACAACATTAAAACTTCATTATCATTGCTTCCAATTCTCCATTTCTTCATTTTATCTCCATTAAAAATGATTTATTTCTGAAATAACATCCAAATCCTTTCTTTTTCCATTGCTTTATCATGCCTATTTTGAACCGAGAAGCTTCCATGAACAAAAACCAACAAGAGCTTGTATCTCACAAACCAAGAATCGGATCCCAATGAGATTTTAACCATCTCTCCCTCTCATACGAAAATTAAAGCTGAAAAAATAGAAATATGATAAATGTTACTAATCATTAATGGTATTAAAAGCTAAAAATTTTCCCTAGATTCTTCTTCTTTAGTTTCCCAATGATCGCGGAAGGGTGAAACTAGAATTTTGAACACAACACCCAGAGAAAAAACCCAAATCAAAAATGTTGATTTTTTTACAAACCGAGATGTGGAAAACCATCTAATAAAAATTATAAGTATGTCATTCTCATAATTACTATAAATATTTATAACATCAAAACCTTTCAGGAGAATAGATGTTCTAGGGCACACAAGCCAAAAAAGGAAAAAAGTGTTAAAAAATCAAAATTCTAACAATAGATAGTTTTTGAAAATGGCCATGAAACATCTATGAGAGTGTTTCGATCATGATGAGAATCCCACAACACTGATTCAAAGAAAAAGAAAACCTTTCCCAAAATAGCAGCTCCTAGAACACATGGTCTAAAAATAGAATGTTTCGGGTTCAAGTGCAAGAAGTTGTTACCATCTCAGTTTTGACCCATATTGTTCTTTTTACCACCATGAAGTTATAATTATCTATCCTTGAGCTCGTTTCATAATGTTTATCATATTACTCCAATATAGGTGATAGTGATGTTGCCTATATAGACTTGGAAGAGCTCAAATCTAGAATGTTAGGTGAACTAGCATAGCCTATCGAAGAAAAATCTTCATGAGCATATTGTACGTAGCTAGTGGTCACCCTATGTTAGTGCAAAGAAAATAATGTTGTCTTTTTCCCATCACTATAATTCATACACCCAAACAATAAGATTTGATGACAACTCGCTCCTCGCGCAGTGCTTATCCCAAAGAAAATATCTCAAGGCATGTAGATTCCAGTTGGAAGTAAAATGGTAGTGATCACCAAGGAGGGTGCAACAGGTAAATGGTCCAAGACTGAATCATTATTTTAATGCATCTCCCTTGGCTCATGGTGGAAGTAAGGAGTAATCCCTCTCATGTTCCCAATAATATTTCTCGGATTGAATTCCACAAGGTATTATCTCGATGCTATCATTCTTCTAAGTAGAGTAATGGGAGAAGAGAGAACAAAATACTTTCAAGACTGGATGGCATTGTACATTCTCACAATCCTAGAAGGTAAGAAGAAAATTTACTAGGGATAAATCATCAGGGATATCTTGCATTGCCAATTACTTCAAGTGACATCTTCCAAGAAGTTCTTCATGACTTCATACCTAGTTTACGCCTTGGCAAACACAAGACCATTGAAGGTCCTGACACTTGCAAAGAATGTTTCCTAAAATTCTCCCACGTCTGATAAGTATACGTACTTTGTCTTGAAAGAGAGAAATCTTCACTTTTCAAAGTTTAATGAAACTATCACAATGTATCTTGTAAAATTTTTGGAGGGAAATATACATTAAATATTGTCTACACATGCCACTACTCTAGTCAAAAGGTATGGATTGTACTTCATTCAATTTTCAACCTTTTCATATATACGAATGTCATGTTTTGAAATTTCTCTGCAAGTGTTTCCATGCTACCCAAGTGATAAGATCATGGTCATTGAATTATCTAGACAACTAGTTCATGTCAATCATAAGATGAGGAATAGAAAGAAGAAGTTGATTTCCTTCCCTATCTCACTAGGTATTTTATCTTGCAAGAGTGATCATAATGCTGCCAACATGGAAGCTTCCCTGTCTCCTATAAATATGTACTCATACACTCCAAGGGAAAAATTTTACATTTGAGATGATCTAGATACCTTTCACCTACTTGATTTGTATCATGTCCCTCAAATTGAAGATTTTTGGGTGAACTGTGTTGATGATTTTGAAGTACGAGAACATGATCACAAGAGGAAAATAGTTGAGAAAATGATAAAAATCAAGTTTGAGTGGTATGAAGGTGGTGTTCAAGAGGAAAACACTGAAATGTATGATCCACAGTACCTGACGGTGAAAGCTTCTCCTCTCCCCCAAGTGGTTTGGATCATTCGCAATTCTAGAGATAACAAAGAATGCATAGAAGTATTGATCAAAAGGTCAAAGGAGTGGTATATGAGATATAGGTTTCATCTCATATCATATGATAACTTCCCTTCCATCTAGAGATAGGATTCTTACCATTCCTCTTCCAAGGACAAAGAAAAATCTTCTAGTTTGGCTCAATCAGGAAAAATCAAGCTAAAATCAATGGAACCTGAGGCTCCTCACTACAGGAGGTTACATAAGAAAGTGAAAATAGTGGAGGATCGTGTAGTTGATTGGGAACAAGGGGATACTGACCCAATGCATCTCTTAGCCCAATAATAATCTTAGAGCTTCTCTTACTCCATTTCTAGACCAGCCCCACCTACTCTTGATGGTTCTTCCCATTTGGAGAAATAGGATGTAATCTTGCCAACTGCAAAGCTGAAAAACACATGATATATTTCCTTAGGTATAGGAAATGATCACAAAAAAATATTACACAGTCCAATAGGTGACCATTCCTAATTTCTCACATATTTCCTCGATGGTCGAAGTAAGAAAGAAAGATTGTCTCAAGTAGCTTATTGTTTTTCAATGGGACCTTGGATAACTAGTATGCAAAAGAAGTTATGTCAAATGTTGTCAATCCCATTGAAGAAATGACTCTAGATTACTATGAAATGATCAAAATTCACCTAGGCCTAGTGACATTGAGGGTGATGCTCACTTATTTTAAGAGTCTTCCACTTGTCTTGTCTCGAAAATCTAAGAATACAAGGATAAGTTAGACCAAGCGAGAAGACCATATCGGGACCTCACTTCATATGTACATGTGATTTTGGATCCAATTGTTTCCATGGCTCTCCCATCTAAATAAGTAACTCTAATAAGTATCTTCAGCACTGATTCTATTATAAAAACATAAGGGTTCACCGTGCAAGGAAAAGTGAATGAAAAGTGGGTGAACATGATCCTGGAGAAGGGGAAGGTATTGCTACTTGAAACGTTGACATTGTAAGAATTACATGGATGTCACGGACATGAAAATAATCACAACACATAAATTGATTAATGTGTGGAAGGATCACTAAGATCAGGTGTATCCATTGGTCATGGAGATGGGAAAGGTCAAATCATCCCTCCTGATAATCAAAGGTGTATTCTCTTCGGCATCGGATGACTTGTCTCAAGTTTGGGCTCAAAATTTTATCGCTCTATATGAAATTATAAAACGTGTTATCTTTCATCTTGATTCATATGAGGAAGAGGTTGAAAATATGTAGAAGGATGTTGATGCTCAAGTATAAAATCTTGGAGTGCCAACCATGAATGAAGACACTTCAATAGATGATGTTTAATTCCTTTGAAAATCTAGTAAAAAGGGAAGTCGAGATCCATTCTCATTTAATTAAGACATGTTGGATTTTTTAGCGGAGATAAGGGTGATAATTTCTAACACCACTAAAGATCATTAATCTTGGTAATCTTAATGTAGGAACATTAACTCCCTCACAGAAATTTGGATCAAATCTTTGGATTTTATTGATTCCACAAGCTAAGAAAGCGGCACTTATGGTTGCGAGGTTCAGCAAGCAATTAATGGGAATTTATATTTCACCGTGGAGATTTCCATGAATCCATTAACAACATGGTCTTCATAAAAATATTTTTCTCTCTCTTCCCTTCTTCTCTCCCCCTTTCTTCTATGTTTTATTTATTCAATGGGGGTTTTATTTTTCATTTTTCATATTCCTATTTTTTCTTATTCATTTAAATGTGACTAAGTTTTTAATGTAATAATTCACCCTTAATTTATAAAAGGGGACTTAATTCTATTCCTAGGAATATGAAAAGTCACATGTTGTAAAGGGACAAATGAAAATTCATGTGGGGGTAGGTGAAGAGTCATTCTCTAATCTATAAATTGTAATGACACCCTCATTCTTAAGGGTTGTCAATTTTGTATGCTCATGAGAGATTACTACTTGTGAAGAAGAAAAAGAGATAGCATTTATTCTAATTCCCTCCTTCTATGTTCTTCCATTTCCTACTATGTACAACTTTGTTAAAACATCAATGAAAGAGAAAGGAGTTTATTTCCTTTTTATAAGGATATTACTGAAACTTTGTGTTCATAATTATATCGTGTCTTATTGCTATTAGCAAAGTTGTGTTATTTATTTCTATGTGTGTTGAATTATTCTAATTAATGGTTATAGGAATCTGATTTTATACCTACAATATTAATTATCCTTCTCTTTTTCCCACTCCCTTTCCTACTCTCTCAACAAATTCCTCCCTTGTAAGAAATTGCAATATTTTTCCGTAGGTTCAGTGGAGTGTCCTGTTGGATCCCTAGCCTTTAAGGCCACCAAATATTTTAATTTCATTCACACATAATAAATGGAGTTTCCCATTCAAGAAGAGGGACATAGAGTCTTAGAGCATTGGTGGATATCCATTAATTTGTCCACCTTACAAATTTTATCGCCAAAATTTTTGGCATGCACTGTGGGGAAGAATTGGAAAAAAAATTCACCCAAAATATAAATCACAAAAAAATACAAAAAATTTCAAATATCCAAAAAAATTTAAGAACTCATGAAACCTTATGTCTCATATCCATGGCTATTCCTAATAACCTCAGCCTTTCCAAAGGCTTGAATTCTTATTCCACATCCAAGAAGATATTGTATCCAACTTGAGGGGATCTATCGGCATAACAAAGAAAAATTACACATCACTTCATAGCTACAAAAGTGCTAGATATTGAAGAGCAACGTGTTGAAGAAATGGAAAGAGTGAGACATGTACGGGAAAAAAAAAAGGAGAGCTTAAGTCCACTACAAATCTACAAGATAGTTGGTAGAAGATATACTAAGTCATAGAGGCAAGGAGGAAATACCAATCCAATCTTTGAAGAGCTTTAGAGAAGGAAATAATTAATTAGAAATTCAAGTCCCTCCCTTCATCCAAAAATTTCTCTCACTGGTGGTCCAGTGGTTGTAACCCTTTGTACATCGAGTTTCCAAATCTAAATGAATATTTTGAAAATTTTACTTGATATGGAAATTGAAGCAAAATTTGAAGAAAGAGTAGAAGTGGAAGGATCAATAGTTGAAATTGAAGTAGAAGCAATATCTCAAGCAAGAGTAGAAGAAAGAGTTGCAGCTAAAGTGGAAGTAAGAGCAAGAATCGAAGCAAAAGCTGAATTCATAATGGGTTATGAGGAGATACCAAAACCTATCATGTCATGGGGCAAGAATACAAGCCCCTTGCACTACCAAAACCTCTTCATGCGCTGCCACAAGGTTTGGCTGTTTTCCAAAGTTTTGGGAGATGGCTCACAAATCCCAAAAGAACATGTAGCGGCCTTCATCACCTCCTATGGTGTGTTGGGTGCTAAACTTGAAGATTTATCGGTGATTATTCATGGATTCTTCACAAGAAAAAATGGCAGAATTTTTTTACCTTTTACCAAGAAGAGAAATCACTTGTTGGGATGATAAAAGAACCTACTTTGATGATAGATTCAATTCTATAGAAGACTAGCAATATCTCTTGGTTCAATTCGTGTATATGAATAAAGAGTCTAATGAATGTATGAGGGATTTCATAATAATATATAACATAGTGCTTAAAAGGATACCTCTTGAAGCCAAGCCCTCGAGATAATAATTTATAGAGATTTTATACAAGTTATCAATTACCTAAAGTGGGTTTATGTTTAGAAGGTCCTACCTAGAAATTTGAAGGAATCTCAAGACTACACCATCAAAATGGAGGATGATATGATTTTATCTACAAAAGTGAATAACTCAAACAAAAAAAAGGGCGAGTTCCAACACCACTCCCACAGATCCCATGATTCAAAAAATGGCCAATGATATAATTTCTCTCAAGAATAAACTCTCTCAAACCACCATGAGGAATGTGCCAAAGAAGACCAATCTCCCAAACAGGCCAAGGATAGCTCCACCTCCTAGAAGGCTTGCTCGTGAGGCCTTTGTTGATCAATACAACCTATAATACGAAGAAGCAGAGAGGAGAAAGAATATGTGGAAGATCCAAAATAAGAAGAAGAAATTAAAGATGGAAATGTTCTCAAGATTGAGGAGGTTGAAGGTGATTCTCAAAATGGTCTCATTGAATACCACTCAGCAAGTGAGGATGATGATGATGAAGAAGCACCTAGATTCTTGTGTGTTGTGTTCACCCACTCCTAGTCTAAGAAGGAAGATCCCTCCCTAATAGCTACTGCAAAGGAGGATCCTTTGGTAGAAGTTCCATAGAACAAAATAATCAATAAGGGATCTCTAATTCTATCATCAATGGATTCAACAAAGGATAAATTAGACCTAATAGTGAGTAAGAAGCTAACCATCATGAAAATTAAGTACTCTAGTGTCTCTCCTAATTCAAAATATACTTCTAAAGTCAATCCTTCACCTAATGTTATTCCTAAAAAATCTTTTAAGTCATAACCAAATTTAGTCACCCCTTCTCCTTCTAAACATAATATCACATCCACCAAGAGTACTCAATCTCCCAAGGTAGCACCATCTCCACAATGAAAAACCTATGTTCGCCAGAGAACATCAAGTTTTCCCGCCTTATATTTGTTTGATTATGTCAAATATGTAAACAAGACCAAATTTCAAATTACTGAAATTGAATATTTGGAGACACACCCAGACCAATCCAAGAGGTTCGTCCATGTTTTCGAGAGTGGTAGCCCAAAATCCAACACTTTGAATCCTACGTGTGTTTTTGGGGGTATTTTTACAGGCATGTCATCAATACAAAGTTTTGACATGCAAATGGTTGGAATAAATCTTATAGGTTATGATACAACATAAAGCGTAGGTATCCAGCTTTTAGCACAACAACTAGGACACAAGGAATTTCAACTACTAGACCACATTTCATGGAGAGACATTCAATAGGTTCGAGTTAAACCACCATGTAAAATAAATCCTGGTGGAGGTTCAAAATCAGTGCAGTATGAACCTCGGGGGCGGGGTCCCCCACCATAATAACTTCCCAAAAAAACCACCACCAAATCATCCTTAGAAGACACCACCTCAATAGCCATAGTAAAAGACACCCCAAGCCTACTTTAAGATGTCTCTCCACTTGCTAAAATATAGAGGTGTGGAGGATGCAGGTGAGTATGTGCACAAGTGTGAATTTCTATGGAGAATTAAGGGCATTACAACCCTTGATAGAAAGGAAAGTTAGTTTTCCACCATAATTTAAGGGGGCACACACATTTGGTATAGAAAGTATGATACGTACCATCTGCAGTGGACTATGATGCATTATCTGCTACGTTTTTGGCTGAATTTCATATTCCAAAATTTGAGCAATAGAGTAGTAGGGCACTCAAGGACATCAAGAAGGGCTTGTTTGAAAGTATGAGGGAGTATGATGCATGGTTTAAAATTCTCTTTTCTAAGCTATCTTATGATATTCATCAAATTCAACATGCACAATGGTTCATTAGAGGATTACTAGCTCTATTTCAAAGGGCCTTCCAACATAAGACCTACTTAAAATCTTCTCAAGGATTTGGAATCATCTCTGAGTGCTAAAGCAATTAGGAGTGTGGAGACTAGGATGAGCCCTTTACTTGAAGCAAAGATAATGGCTATAGAAAATAAATTGGAGAAGTTGTATTCTAATTCAACACATGAGACACAAAATTGGTTATGGTGCACCAATTATGATGTGGAAGGGCATACTAAGGATAGTTTTCCATGCATGAATGTGCTCACACTATTACAGTCTTGTGATATTTTCCAAAAGAATCATGAAGTCCATAATTTCTCTCTCAGGTGTGTAATAATGAAGAATGTCTCCATGTACTGCAAGATCTGTGGAGGCAAATACCCATGAAATAGAAAAAAATTGATAGATCATATTCATGAGGCATGCAATCTTTGGATTACGATAGACCATAGTGGCGGTAGCTCTCGGATGTAGGAAACACAACCTAATGAAGGATACAATAATGGAGATGGTGGATTCCAAGGTGGATATAGGAGTAGAGGATATCGTGGTAGAGGAAGATTTACATGTGGGACTTTTTATACTTATGGATCCCGATATCATTAGTAGCACGAGTGTCCTAGAATTAGGTATGTATGTATTGTGTAAAGTAACATAAGCTTGATGACTACCTTGATCTTTAAGAGAATATGTGTAAAAGAAAAATAATAACAAGGGTGCGAGGATAATCAAGGTACATCATGTGAAGAATGATAAATGGACACCAAATAATATGTGAGATCCATAAAGCTATCCTATGTTGGTTACCACCCATGAAGAAGCAACACACATGTGTGAGACATTTAAAGCCAACCACTCATCAGAGAGAGAAAATATGCATGTTAAGTATCTAGATGTTTCTCATCAGAGGGAGGTCTATCAAGAAACTATGGGGTGTGATCAGAGATTTGTAGGGTGAGATCCATTGCTTAAAAGAACATGCACGCAAGAGGGAACACATGAAGAATAGTGAACTCCCACATAAGGATGTTGATGATTTGAAGGAAGTGTGTACAATCTTTGAGAGAGGATAATATCATACCACTATTAGGGGAATTGTTGCATGAGAATATACCTCATGTTGGATTTGATCACAAGCGACAGATCCTACATGAAAATTTTCCACCACAGATCCATGATATGAAATATAAATAACATTGGATGTAGTGATTAATGGTTGGCTAGTGAATAACATTTTGATTGACACAGGCACAAAGGTGAATTTTCTCGACCTTAGATGCATGGAATAATATGGGGATACCATCATTGCAACCATCTTCTAATGTGTTGTACATGGAAAATAAGACAAGGTTAATTCCTATTAGGGTGTTGAAGGATGCTTCAATTACCATTCAAGTAGCCAATTTTACATGGGATTTTTAAGTTTTGAAACTGGATGAGGAAGACAACTTCCTTGGCATTTTTGGGTGACCCTAGTGTTATGTGAATAATGTTTATTTTCGCTTCAACAAGAGATATATAATTTTTAGAACAAGGATGGTCATGTGATCATACCCATGGATGAGGTGAAGGTTTCACCTTACATTGAACTTATGAGTGATAAAGAGATGAATAGGATTTATGCATGCACAATGTGTGACCTTGGGAATGTGGAACCATCCTAGGAAGGTGTACTTCAGTGGGAAGATGCACATCTATCGATGACACTACTAGTGTCACTTGTAATAATTGGGCCCATGGAATGTATGAAATGGTCAGGTGGTAGTTCAAGGGAAGAGTTACCAAAATGATCGGACTATGTATGATTAGGCACTTGGGAAAAATTCAATTACCCATGTATACTAGAGAGGAAAATCCTAAATTTTTCTTGCGTGCCATGGAAGAAAAATGGAAGAATAAAGGTGATAAAAGGAATATAGTGGTTTATAATTTGTTTGGAATAGTCAAAATTTGGTGGGAAATACACAAAGACAACATGTTGGGTTGGTGAGAAGTGATAATAACCTTTTTGCAAGGTTTCCTAGAATAATGTGCCTACTCTTATACATGAGTATGATGGGAAGACTCATGTTTTGTTACACATTCATAACTGTGAGAAAAATAAGCATAATTCTAAGATGCTTTACCACCATATCTTTGGATGCATAATTTCTAATCTACTCTATGTGGATACATGTGTACTTGATATGTGCATACTCAGCTCAAGTAAGAGACTACAAGTTGGTGAGATATGATTGAAGGTATGGCTCACACTTTTGATTATTTTTCTAATAAGCCACTAGTACATGAGGCCTTGCAAATTATGAAGCACATCACATTGGGGAATAGCGCAAAAGAAGAGGATATCATGCTTGATTACTTGGGGACCTATGATACATTAGAAATATATGAGACATTATCGAGGTACACTTGGAAAGAAAAGAAAAATGGAAGATGGTATACCTCATTGATGATGAAGAAGTGGAGAACCTAGATATTAGCCATATATAATTGATGATGTAATTTACTCTGTAGATGAAAAGGAACATGCAGCCATGTTCCTTATGAAGATGAATATGCACCTAAGGAGGCCATCAATGGGGATTATTGGTCGAAAAAGAGGTAATAAAGATCATTAAACTATTGTGTGACTTCTAGGATTTGTTTCCAAGAGGTTACCATGAGTTGAAAGGTGTGCACCCCTCATTAGGAGATTTGAAGATTACACTAAAATAAGGCATGAGTCTGGTTTGGAAGAGAAATTACAGGATGAACTGAATGTTTGCATGAAGTTCAAAGAAGAAAGAGACAAAATGTTTAAGTCTGGAGTCATTGAACTAATTAAGTAATTTGAGTGGGTTAGTCCCATGGTGAACAACATTAATAAGGATGGTTAGATTAGGATCTTTATAGATTAAAGGGAACTTAATGCATCATGTTTCATATATCTCTTTCCTACGTCATTCATAAAAGAGATACATGAGGGAGTTACAGGGTGTGAAATCTACTCTTTCACCGATGGGTTCTCGGGATATCACTAGGTATGCATTGCATGTGAGGATCAATAAAAGGATATATTTTCTAATGAATGGGGAATTTTTGGATATATTGTGATGCCCTTTGGATTGAATAAAGTGTTAGAAGTTTTCTCATGCATAGTTGTGTAGGCCTTTCACAAATTCATCCATAAGTTTTTGAAGGTCCATCTCAGATGATTGGATTGTCTATGGGTTTGTAAAGCATCATTGTGACAATTTGAGGATCATGTTTGAAAGATGTGTGTAGTTAACATCTCTCTAAATGTAAATAAGTGTGTCTTTACTACACCCTTTGGAAATTTTATTGGGCACATCATTTGTAAGGATAGATTATTGGTAGACCCAACTAAGATTGCAGTGATTTTAGGATTAGAAGATCCTACCAATAAAATATAAGATTTCATTTTATTGGGGCATATTGGATATTATAGGAAGTTTCTCAAAGGATATGTGTAGATTTCAGTGTCCTTAGAGGAATTACTCAAGGCTAAAGGAAAATTTTAATGGGGCGACACACAATATCAAGCATTTAAAATGTTGACAAAGAGAAGCTTACCACTACACCAATCTTGCGCTTCCTTCATGGAAAAAACCTTTCCATGTACATGTTGATGTGTCTTTCATGGCTATTGGCTCAATCTTGGTGCAACCAAGAGAGGGTAATGTGGATCATCCCATATGCTTTACATGTAGGAAGTTGACACCAAAAGAGAAAAATTATACAAAAATAGAGCACAAGGCATTGTTTGTTATCTACGCACTTCACAAATTTTGATCAGTATTTATTTGCCACACCATTTCTCTTTTACACATCATATGAAATTGAATTACTTGGTTAAAAAAATAGTTTTGCAAGGGTGCATTTGTCGATTGATACTTCGTTTTCAGGATTTTAGTTTACATTCTTTATAAAGCCAAACAAGAGGAATCTGGGACTTGATCACTTATCTAATATTAATTATGGAGAGGACATGCAAAGTATTGAAGATATTATGCTTGATGTATAATTATTCAAGTTAAATCATCATGCCCTGCTGATTTGGAAGAAATTACATAATTTTTACGTACTGTACTTATGCCAGAGGGGATGAAAACATTGGAGAAGAAGTGCCTTTCCATTAGAGCAGCTCTATATCCTCTCATTGGAGGTGACTTGTATAATATGGGCAGGGATTAGGTTTACACAAGTGTGTTCTAGAGCATGATCATGAATCCATTATGGAAGAGGCACATGGGGCATTGTGGGAGGAAATTATGCATGATATGTAACCACACACAAGACCCTTCTATTTGTTTATGGTGGGAGACATTATACAAGGACACTAAGGCCTTTTTTCAAAGACTATGTGATCATTTATCGAGAGGATTGACAATCCTAGAAATAGAGATGAAAAATTTCATTTCATCATATACCAAGTGTGAAACCTTTTGAGAAATGGGATGTTGATTTTTAGGTCCTATTAGACAACCCACATGAATAACTAGAGCACGCTACATCATCAAATGTATTGACTACTTAACAAGGTGGAAAGTGGTTTTTCTTATAAAATATTTCATGGCAATGATGGCAGAAAGGTTCCTTTGGGAGAATATTATTAGCAGGTATGGATGCCTTTTGAGTTTTACAAGTGATAGAGGAACTCATTTCTTAAATGATACTAGAAAATTTTAAGTTTAGTGCACCATAAGACTACTCCTTATCACCCTTAATAAAATGGCACTATGAAGCTTTTAACAAGATCTTGGGAAAAACACTAAGGAAGATATGTGATGTTGAAAGAAAGGATTGGGATGATAAGGTATCAGTCATTCTTTGGGCATATAAAGAGCCATAAATGGTTTAACAAGGCCACACCTTTCAGTTGGTGTTTGGCACAAAGGTTGTACTACCTATGGAATTTATGTTACCATGATTGTATATTGCACTCATAGGTGGATTATCTGATGAAAATGATATGGAGGAGCGCATTGAAAAATTGATGTAATTAGATGAATAGCGTCTCATTGTGTGTTGGAGAAAGAAGACAAAAAAAAAGAAAGAAAAAGGCTTGGCATGATAGGCACATCAAGAAAAATTATATTTTAGTTGGAAAGATGGTACTTTTGTATGACTCCAAGTTTGTGCACCACCCAAGGAAGTTGAAAGACCATTGATTGGGAACCTTTGTAGTGACCAAGATATTGAATCGGGGCATGTCAATTATAACCATTGGATGACACCATGTTACCTTGGTTAATTTAATGGGAGAAGGTTGAAGCCCTACTATAAATAAACTTCTTTGTGTTTTTAATAAGGTAGTATTACCACTTAGATTATATTTCCTTTCATGTTTTGTTTTTTCTTTTCTTGTTTTGTTGTAATAAGTGTGTTCATGCATAGGAGATGATTACCATTTATTAAGTTAATGCACAGAGGACCATGTCTACTATTAGTATGGGGTGGAAACAAGTGTAATGTCATCAAAAGGAAAGTGAAATGATGGTTCTTCTCTAGGATCCATCTTGAAAGGTGCGCGTGAAAGGAAAAGGAAGGTGTTGTAGGAGGATCATGAAAGGAAAATGAATCATGGTGCTTAAGGGGGTTTAAAATAATGAATCCATGTTTGAGTAAGATTCCACACACTGTAACGGAAGGGAGGCAGTAGTAGGATGGATTACTTACTATATGGCATGAGAGGAAGATGGTTTGCAGATCAAACAAGTACGCACAAGGATGTCAATGTGGGCTTGGAAAGTACTAAACATGCTAGAAGGTTACTGACTACCATGTGTGAAAGAAATGAATGGAAAGAAAAAAATCCTTAGGATTATAAAGGTGTTTTAAAACAACAAAAGTACTTTAAAACATAAAAGCGGGAAAATGTGTTTTAAATCCAAAAAGTAATTCAAAAAATCTTTTAAGTATGAGAAATTTATAAAAAGGGTAAATCGGGTTATTTTCTAACATGTATTTGAGAGATTTCAGAAATCAAGCCAAGTGACCAAGTGTGACAAAGTGAATCGGGAAGTGAAGACTAGTGAGTTGTAAGTTTGGAATTTCAGAGAGATGGGGAATTAAATAGAAAATTCCTCTACATCACACACAAGATGGCACACAAAACACAATAAAACATTACACGAGTTCATTGTCAAGGGGATTGTCGAGGAAGCTAAGGAGAAAACTAAGAAAGGAGAGAAGATCATTTGGGGCTCAATCCTCTTATTGATTGTATTCTGGGAGATTGGTGTCACATATGGACTAAAAGAATATATGTGGATTCACCTTTGTAGAGAATAAGTCCCCCATGGTTAAATTTGAAGAATTTACATGTGAAGGAGAAATTAATAATCAATATAAGGAACTACTCGATAAGTGGTACAATAGGATGTGAATTTTTTTCTTTAAATGAATGGTGTATACCACGGGAGTTACCTAAAGAGGTTGGAGATTGGGAAAGGTTTACAATAATGCAACACTTTATTCTTACATATTTTATGATGGCTAATAAAGAGATGGGGTGGTGTGGTGTAAGCTGTTGTTTGCATTCACAACAAAATATTTCAAATATGCGGTAAATAGAATCAACGATGCACAAAATTTGAATTTTGATGTGAAAAAAATTGACTCAGATTGGCATATTTTGTGCACAACCTTTGGATATCCTTCAAATTCATCCTTCTTAGAGACATCCAAGCCACACACCTTATATTTGAATCCCATTGTGAATGTTATAATCGTAGGAATGATATGTAGGGTTTTTGTTATTTTGCACTAAAAGACAAAGGATGGAGAATAAGTTGAGGTATGTGACACTCATATGCCTCAAAAAAATAAGAGCACTGTGAAGATTCCAAAGAAGAGTAAAGAGAAATCCCTATTTGAAAAAGAATAATGAGAAGTTGTGCTAGATTAGGGGCATAGGAATGAGATGTAATACAAGAGAAGGAAGCATAGTGAAGGCACATACTCTTCTCGGCTATCAATGTAAGTCCATAGATTACTAAGAAGGGGAGGAAGGGGCCCAAGTGATATTCATCATCAAACACGATAATTCATTGCGGGAAGAAGAAGAGAGAGCCAGCGATAGATATGGAGCCAAGACTAAAGAAAGGAGAAGAAGTGAACAGATAAATTCCCATGCATAGAGAAAGTACCCAGTTCACGAAGAAGAGATGTGAAAGTTTGAAGGATCACGAGGAAGACAAGGAAGGTGATGGAACATATGTTATTAGGGAGGATAAGAGACCTTGGTGGTGAGACCAATACAGAGCCTTTTACACTAAAAAGTTCTGAGACCAATACTAAAGCAATAAGGAAACAAATGCCTCCTAAATAACCACATTTAAATTTTTTTGATGATCCTACAAAATTATTGAGGGCAAGATTTTAGAGCACGATTTGTATGGAAAAATTATTTAGTTGGTACTTAATGAATGAATAAGGAGGGATCTCGTAGACTTAAGGTCTTGGTCTATTGGTGAGTTACAAGTAGTTTATAATCATCAACCCAAGTTCCATTCCCATTTAGGCCATTGGACACTTTCAATAAGTAGCCATGGAGACACCTTTAGGTAGGGGTCAAACTTCTCCATGTGAACCAAGAGGAAAACAATGGGGTGCTTTGAATGTAGATCGTTAACAGTGGACATTAAGGACCCAAGCCCACCTCCATGTCCTACTTAGAGAAAGTGCTCCTCTAAAACCACCACTCTAGTTCATAGCTCTGGTATAATAAAAGTGTTTACCATCCAATTTTTTTCTAATGGGGTCAGAGTGGTGCGGTCAAGTCACATGGTTGTGTTATTTCCCACCCATGTTCAAATCCCCCAATAGCACAGATCCTCCTCGAGAGATGGTTTCACTACTAGAGGTGGCATCTCTACATTAGCAGTAGACACCGGTGGTTACTCCTCACTACCGATGAAGGTGGAACCTCCTCGCAGCTAAGAGGGTGGCTCTTCCTCTAATTGCTGATCTTAGTGGCTAATCAAGCTCCTTTGTTGATGCTCCTCTCACTTCGACACTAGTGGTTTCTCCTCTTGCTGAGACTTAACATTTGGTAGTTGTTCCTCTCGCTTAAATCAGCGATAGTTATCCCACTCATTGCGGTCGTTATCATTAGTCACCGCATCTTCACTATGGTTTCATGGTTTCTTGATTGGGTTTCTAATAGTGGTCCATTCATTGAACTAGGTTGTGGATCACCTCAAAATTATCAATTGTACAAGGATGTGGTTCCTTTCAACACCCTCAATTACAAAAAAAGAATAAGGAGGGATATCACACACTCAAAATATATTAGCATAAAACATGCAATCACGTGCGAGAGGAGCTAGAGTTTGAGGTCAAGTAAGAAGTCCTAATAAAAATTAGTATTGAAAAACAATCCTAGGAAATATTTTACCATCATCGATCCCACAAATTTAATAGATGAATAGGCATGTAATATCTTGAATAAAATAACGATTGATGTTACATGTATAAACTTGGACAAGGGGCTACCATAAATCTTATGGTAGAAGATAAAAAGGGAAATGAGCACAAATTCCAACAAATTTGAAGGATAATTTGGAAGGAGAAAATAAGTGCATGAAGGAGGCCTATGATAGGTCAAGAGCATTGGTAAAATAGGTCATAGGAGCTGCCCCACCACAGTAATTAATCAAGCTTGAACCTGATTATTATGATGAGATGAAGTACCTTGAGGACTTGGTTAGGATGTTACTTTTGAAAATCAAGAGGGCATAGGGCCATCGGTGGAAGAGTTGGCCAAGGCCAAAAAGAGATATAGAGAAAATGTGGAAGATAAGGCTTTATTTATAAATTTTAGGGAGGTCAATAGCAATGTAGAGTTGGCTTTTGACATATGCTAGAACATGTGACCCGATTTTGAGTGCATGCATCACCAATGATGAAGCACGAGATCAAAGTGATATAGGAAAAGTCATCAACAAACAAGCTTGAGTGGGAAAGGGTTGTGGCAAAGACATTAGCACAAAGGAACTGATAAAGGCCATGAAGGATACAATGGAATTTTGGATCAAGAAGACATAAATCTTGTTCATGGAACATATGGATGTTATAGATGGATTTACTACAAATATAAATGTTGTCATAAAGGATATTAATGAGAAATTGTATGAGTTAACTCCCGATCATATATCAAGTATTGTAGAGGCGGTGCAAAAAGGCCATAGAGTAGCTCGCGGAATGGAAGAAATCATAAGATGCATTAAATGCAGAGTTCTCATAAATCCTCTAGTTTCTTGAAGCGTTATATTTCTTACACAGAACTTGAGATTTTTTATTCTTTAATTCATGATGATGTAATCTTATTCTTTATTCTTTAAAAATTCTTTGATCCACTCATTCATTAGAGAGATAAGTTGGGTGACACATTACCGGGGATAGGAAATGACTTTAATGTGGGGTATTGTTGAGAAAGAAAATGGCTAACTACTAGCCATGCATGGAGGTTTACAACCACACATAATGGATGCGCGAAGGGGTGCACACACACAATAGGGATCAACACACTAAGGTTAATGCATGAGAAGAAATTTCAATACTTAGCCAATTTTCCAAGACATGGCTAAAAATAGAAAAGAACAATTGGAGTGATGCCCAATTAAGGTGTAAAAATAGACAAAAATAGGGTAGCTTGGGATGCATGCAAAGGAGCTAAAATTAGAAAAACACATACAAGAAAGAATTAAAGGATCATGCATAGATCACGATAATAATAAAATCAAAGCAAGTCATATATTTAAGATAATCTATTATTAGCAAGAGTTATAAAAAGCATGCAATCCATTTTTTACACACTCCTATTATTAGGAAAGTGCATGAATGCGGTGAAGGGATAGTCCCCACCGTGTGCGTGCCTCTATGTGTGTTTGTGTGCATGTGTGCATGCATGTGTGTGTCGAGTGAATCCATGTTAAGGTGGGTGTGTGTGTTTTTAGGATTCGATTCAGTGAGAATGTGATCTCTCTGGTTCTATCTTAGGGTTTTGGGGTCTAAGATAGAGAACAAAAATTCTTGTATTGATTCAATTATGATGTAATAAACCTTTTGTTATGTAATACAATTATTCTTATAATGGTGGTTTAGGAATTTAATTTTTATTATACATCATGAATGGTGATTTTTACCTTATCAATTGTGTTTCTACAATATCATGTCTATGATGATCATTTATGCATGAATGGATGTCTTGATTATGAATCGGTAAACATTACATGATAACCATATCATATTTATAGTAAGGGAGGGACATCGTGGTTGTGTGCACTTTGGTTGAGCTTCTAGGATTATACGTATGAGCTTCCAATGTGTATATCAATTAAGTGGGTAAACAAAACACTAAAACACATTTTTTCTGATTTGATGTATGCATATACATTTTAAAGCTCAATATGGAAGAGGGAGGGAGGATGCGGGTAAAGGTGAATTGATCTGGTTGAATACCTATTTGTTGCATTTGGTGAAACAACAACAAGGTTGTGGGAGGATGTCCATACCTACTCCAACAACCTCATTCAATGCACCAGTTTCAACATCGATAAAGTTCCTATCTTTTCCTTTGTGTGAAGATTTCAATTACAACATCTAACAAAGTTCCTATATTTTCCTTAGTGTGAAGGTTTTCACATCGACAAAGGAACTAGCCTTTCCCCCATGCCTCTATTCTTCCTTCTAAGACACTCTAACTACCACCAAGCCCAATCGATATTCCACTAAATCCATTCACCGAATGCATTAACCCATTTATATATAAATTTGTTTATTTATTATTATTAATGTTTCATTTTACACTATTTCTTATTATTTATTTAACCAATTCTTTTATCCATGGATTAAAATCTATTATTTTTATTCTTATTTTGATTTATTATATATATTTAATTTAAAAATCCTCATTTTGCATTATTTTTAAATGTTCATTTTTATTATTGTAGATTTACGATGATGATGTTTACATACAAAGCCACTAAGGACAATGAGGTTAAAAATTGGTTTGTATAGACATGTCATTTTCTTATGAAATTTGATCCGAGTTGGAACTAGAAAATCTTAATCAACCTCAATAGGCCAATTTGGTTTCACGAAATCACACCATGGGACCAACTTGAGCTCAAGAAAATGAAGTCGGCAATGTGGAAGCGAGAGGGCGTTACATATCCCTCCCATTAGAAGAGCATAGTCCTCAATGTGACATGATGTCAAGGTAGAAAGAGGGATAAGTAAATGAGGAAGATCAAAAATGAAAAATTATGTCTAAGGAAAAGGGCTTTGTTGCTAAAACATGACCACCAAGGAGTTAAACACATTGTACAATTTTATTTAAAAATTCTTGAATTTTTCCTTTAATACTATTTCTTAGTCTCAAATCTCATAATATTTCATTGTTTAACAATTAAAATTTTAAATTTCTAACAAGTTTCCTAAAACACTTGACATCAAAATGTCACATAAGGCCTAAACATAACACTAGAAACCCACAAAATACTATGTTAACACATTTTAAATATTGTAACTCAACACAAGACCCCCAACTAAACATGGGAAGAAACATAGATTCCACATCACATAAGTCTTGGACACACATGCCCTCGCTCTAGATAGTGTATGTAACATGTGTTTAAAATAAAAATAAGACATCACAACAATACATATGCACAAGTTTCACATTACTCAAAAGTGTGATCTGTAACCATACACACTCAATATGAGATCAAATAAAACATCATCAATGAGGAGAATCAAGCCTCAACATCATATAACATATCAATAATCACATGAGTACTCGTGAATCATATATACCAACTCCATGACCCTCCAAAATATCTATAAGTCTCCAAAAATAACTCCATAAGCCTCCCAAAATAGAGAAAAGAATCATAGTACCAAAACTAGACCGAGTTATTCTATGGACCTGAACACATAGAGCCCCGACACCTAAAAAATCAAAGTCATAACAACATGCACTACCGGGAAATACAGTCCTACCACCTTTGGTCATAGACCACACATAGACTATATCAAGTCAATGGAAAACATATAAATAGATACAACAAGGTAGAACCAACTCATTCAAAAATTTAAGAAGGTCCACATTGGACAAAAAATAGCCAAGTGGCATCAAAATCATAAAGCTTCAAGTTTTGAGAGCAACTAAAGAAAGGAATTTTGATAAATCAAGAAAAATGGCTAAGTAGTTACATTTAAACACCGAAATATTGTAAAATAATTAACAATCCTCAAATATTAGCAACAAATCAATTAAAATTATTGGTTCCAAGTACAATCAAGTTTACAAATAAAACACATGAAAATATTCACATCACAAGGCACTACAATAACCTCCAAATATGTCACTCACTAGGGTAATATTTCATTGAGTGTGCATCTAAGAATGGGTATACTCACTAGGGTAGATAGTATTTAATGTGGTTTACCCAATTTGGGCTACATCCACTAAGAATCACTTGCTCAGATTTTATTACAAGTCACCGCTCTCTCAATACAATACCCCGGATCTTTTGAGCTATGCTCAAAAAACTCTATAGAATTCACACTTGAATTCAAAACACCTCTGCAATGTTACATAATACCTACCATATGCACAACACTACATAAGTAGACAACTACTTAAGTAGTTTTACTAAACCGTGGGTATTAAAACCATGGGCCAAAACTGTCCAATAAACCTATGGGTCAAAAATCTAGCCCATATGAGAAAAAGCACATTTCTTGATATATCGGGCACATTTTGTTTCGAGGCGAGACAACTATGGAAAGTGTATTTTACTCTTAGTGTACGAGTATTCAACACTTTAACCCATGAAAATAGTATCCACAACCTAATAATCTCCCACTTAGAGACTAGTTTTCTCTCGAGAAAACTTCTCAACCCTTCACTAGTTTCCGTGAAGACAAACCAAATCTGAACACATCTTCAATGTTTCCTTGTGACCACCTTTGTCATCATGTCTATAGGATTCTGACTGGTATGAATCTTCTCCAGCTTCAACTTCTCTTCCTCTAAAGTTGTCCTGATGATATGGTACCTTAATTGTATATGCTTCATCCTAGAGTGGAAAGCGAGTTCTTAGCAAGTTGTATAGCACTCGACTATCACTATGCATCTTTCTTTCCTCCTTCTTATGCCCCAACTCCTCAAGAAATTACTATAACCAAATCATTTCTTTTCTTACCTATGTGGCAGCAACATACTCAGCCTCCATGGTTGACAAAGCCACCAGCTTATGTAGTCATTAAATCCAGCTTACTATTGTCCCACCTAGAATGTAAACATAACTTTTATTGCTCCTCATGTTGTCTACATCTCCAGCCATATATGAATCTACATAACCACACAAAGTGGTATCGATCCACTATAGCACAAAATTGTCTCCATAGTCCCTCTCAAATACCGAAGGACCCACTTTAATGCCAACCGGTGATCTCTATCTGGATCACTCATAACTCTACTCACCGCTCCCACTGCATGGGTAATATCAGGCTTGGTGCACACCATGCTATACATCAAACTACCAACCATTTTTTAGTAAGGTACCTTGGACATTTGTTTTTTCTCCTGCACTATCTTGGGACATTATTCCTTTGATAACTTTAAATGGCACGCCAAAGGAGTCCCAGCCGGTTTAGCACACTACATAATAAACCTCTCCATAACCTTCTTAATGTACTCTTCTTGACATAAAGTCAGGATATGCTCCTTCCTATCCCGAGATATCCTCATACCAAGGATTTTTTTGGCTACCCCCAAATCCTTCATAGCAAAGGATTAACTTAGCTACTTCTTGAGTACTTTTATTTCCTACATGTTTTTACCTGCAACCAACATGTCATCCACATACTGGACACGAGGGTATTATAACTATCATCCTAAAATGTCTTTGTATACACAAAATGGTCGAGAATGATATCTAATATAACCTTGCTCCATCATAAAGCTATCAAATTTCTTATACCATTGACGTGGATCCTATTTCAAGCCATACAAGATCTTCTTTAGTTTGCACACCATCTCGTCTTTACCTTTGACCTCATAACCCTCGAGTGATGCATATATAGATCCTCCTTCAAATCACCATGGAGAAATGTAGTCTTTACATCAAGATGCTCTAAGTGCAAGTATTCTCTGCAATTATTGCAAGAATAGTTCTAATAGAAGTCATTTATACTACATGAGAAAAATATCATTGTAGTCATTTCTATGCCCTCTCAAAGAACAAGGAAATCCCATGCGCTCTATCCTATCACCCAACGGGTGTTGGGTGCTCACTCAGGGAATGTGTGGGAACTGAGTCCCTCATTTATGTAAGTTAGGTGAGAATGCATTATTTATGATAGAAACTTAAGTGAACATATTGGAAAGGAACCATACACTCATCTTAGAGCTCAGAACGGCTTCTAGACCAATGTGTTCATTCATATAAGAAAATCATTATAGAACATAGATCTGAATCATAATAGAAAATAAATACACAAGGGTTTACACCCACTCATATGAAATATATATATAACTGATCCATACATATGTAAGTAGAACTAGAACCACACATATATTCATGTTAAGCATGTTGATAACCACATTACATTAACTCAGGAAATCATATATTCATATGATAATGTAGACCAATGTCATGCATTGGAACTAGATTTAGGCCCTTCATAGTACAAAGAAAAATGTTCAGACCCATCCCCTTAATACAAAATACTCCCATAGATCCTCTAAACCCAACATATGGAGCTCTCATAATATTTCGACATGGCCTCGGCTCTTTCTCCTTCTGTTCTCGGTCTCTCCATATGTCTCCTCTTTTCTCCATGTCTCTCCTTGTTTTAGCGGGTGCTCATATAAATATCCTTTTCAAAATAAGCCATGCCTTTCTAAAGTTGTAGATCACTTGCCATGTGTCCAAGTGGTCCTATATGGGAGAATGCTCCTTCAGATGCAAGCTCTCTATTCTTTGCCATGATGACCTTATGGAATCTTCTATTATAAGGTATATTCCTTCGTGGGCACCAAGTTACCAAGATGACTCCTTATCCACTTTGCATGCACAGTTGGGTCATGCTTTCCTCGTGTCCTGCCCGATATGCCAAATATGGTTAAGTCCCAAGATCTTTTCTCTTCCTGTGCACACCATTGGTTCCTCTAAAACCCTCATAAAACCCTATCCTGCTTGCTTTCTCCTTACGTGCCCTTATTCAAATAGGCCTTGTGCACCCACATGCCTTCTTGTAGTTAGCCACTATTTTAGGGGCCCAAAATTACCCCACACTATGCCTGTTCTCCCCTCGGGAACACCTTCTCAAAGAATAAAGAATGACTATCCTTAAATACTTTGGAGAAAGAATAAGGGAATGAAGAATTTTAGGAAGAATGAAAGAATGAGGAAACTATGATTATTTCTACAAGAGGAGAGGAAAATTCTTTTTCCAGTTTTCCTCTAACTTATTCCAGGTATTGACCTCACTCTGTGCCTATTGATAGAGGTCACCGACTAAGGTGCTCACCTCTTCAAAGATTAGCCCTTCTCCTTGGGTATCCATCGTTTCCACGATCCCCTCTAACTTTTTTCCCAAATCCTTGAGCATGTCCATCCTTCGAGTGATCTAGGGATATAACTCTTTCAGCCAGTTTTTGATTGAGCCCCATAAGGTCTCAATAGCCTTTGATTTATTCTCAACCTTGGCTAGGATTTTGTCACGTTTCACCCCATTCCCCTATTTCTTCTCCTAGAACTCCTTGAGCTTTACTTCATGGGTGGCTTCTAGAATTCTCGCCACTCTATATCTATCGGTGCAATTGTCATAAGCGGCCTTAGCGACTTAGGCAGTGTCTTTCACATCTACAAGGACTTTCTTGTACTAGGAAATAATTTCCATAACCTTCATCTTGTCCTCATTTTCTTTACATGTTAATGCCTCCTTTGCATAATCCAAGGACAATGGTCATCTTTCCATGACGTGGGTCAAGTCCTCTAGACACTCTAGGGTGGATCCATACTACGTGTTGGTGGCGTTAGATTTGAATGCTTCAAGAAATTGTAATATTTGATCATCTTTGTTTTCTTGTAGACCTCATGCACCCTTGTCTTATATTCTTTCAACTCATGCCTTAGTTGTGCATTGATCATCTCCTCCATTTTAAATCCTTGGTTCTTTTCTCCAGCTATTCTTCCCTTTTCTCCAGTTCTTCCTCCAGGAACTTCACCTGTCATTCCTCCCGAATAGTCTAGCCTCTATTTCCATGAAACCTTGTTCGGTGCATTGCAACTTCACTCATCGATAGCCATTGAGCATTTACTAAGGGTTTATTACCTTTTCACTCTGGTACCTTCATTATTTCCCCTTAGCTTACTTAGAATTTTGGTTTGTCGATGTGGGGCTCAAATGCCAAGAAAGAATTTTCCTCATCATCGAGGGTATGCACCTTCCTCATTAAATGATGTCATAGCTAAGATTTTATCCCTTGGTATGGTGCTTTGAAAGTGTGTAATCAACACCTTGATCAGATCATCAATATAGCCCATCCTCTCAACTTGTGATGCCTCTGTGCTTTTTCTCCTTGTGCGCGTGGCCTTAGGAAAGCATGACCAAACCGAGATCCCCTCCCATACTACCATATTCCTTTTCTACTATTTCCTCCTCTTCTTCCTTCATCACTAGGTCTGCATTGCATTCCATCTCTTGCTCTACTAGGTCTTCAATGATCTTGAATACTTCTTTCTCCATGGCCTCATCTATCTATTCCTTAGTGACGCTTGGGGTCCTCTGTTATTTTTTAACTTCCTCACTTACCCCCTTGTTCGAGTATCCTCTTCTCCCTTGTCATTCTTCCTCTTGACAAATATGTACTCATTTTCTTCTTCCTCTCCTTCCTCCTCCAAGTCATAAACCTCATAGATAGGATGGTCCTTGTCTCCTAGTTCATCTTCATCATCATCATCTCTCTCACCTCTATAGGTCTCCAACCTCTCTGTGTCCTCTGAATCATTTTATTCTATCACCTTTTACTTCTTCCTAGCAAGAGATTTTGCTTCCTTCTCTTCTGCTCTGGTGAATTTTCCTGGGTGATGGGTTCACCTCTTCTCTTTCCCTCTTCTTTGGTGTGGGCATGTTTCTTCCTATAGGGTCCTCAGGGATGGATACATCATTTTCCAAGTATGCACCCTTTTCAAAAAAATTATTGATGTGAAGGTATATCCTTGTTGTAACCCTTCCAGCGATTACTAATGTCACTAGTTTCATCATCTGTATCTAATGGGAGACATATCTCTCCACGTATGCACACTTTTTGGGATAAAATAACGTTTTGCGCAGCTCTGTGTGGTCTTGATCCACCTCACTTAGGTCAAACCTTAGTTTCTTAGCTTCTTTAAACCTAATCACCCTTACTTGGAATTATTACATGATGAAGGATAAGGGAGATTGCACCATGGGCTCAGCGATTCATCTATCAACCTGAATCGCCAATGCGAAGTGTTGATATCTTTGTGAATGTTGCTTCTCCTTGCACGAGTGTGGGTAACTTCTCTGGAATCATCCATTCCACTCCAAACATGTCCCTTGTGCACTTTTACCATTTATCTAAACACGCCTTGTGAGGGGCTACCATGGTCTCACAAGTATACTTTGAGAACCATTTAACAAGTGAGGGATCCTCTTCTGGGTACTCCCAAACAAACCTTTCCGGCCCATCAGCACTCGATCTCTGAGAAGACAATTGTGAGGAGGACATTACCAAATAGTATCTTCTCACCTTTTTGTGCACTACTGATGATTTTATCCATAATGAAAGTGGACAAGTTGTAGATGGTCCCCTCATATATTTTTCGGCATGCGATCCTTTTTTGTAGTCATATACAATAATTATTTCCTTGATGGCCTCCTTTTCACTTAGGTCATCATCAATGTTATCCCCTTCACTAGATAAGGCCTATGAACTTGGAAATTAATTGGGGAGTTATGTGCATCTTTTTCCCCACGAAATAAAAATGATCTTCATGAACACGCGCCATAAGCCACTGGTAGAGGCACTCGGGTTTTTGAAGTAAGGTAATTCATAAAGTTGTAGTAACCCTGCCTTCTCCAATTTAACCTTTACTTTGTCCTTTGTAGATGGGCATGCCTTCTGGTGTCCTCTTATTTGTTGGGAGAACCAACTCCAAAGCCATTTCTTTTTCTGTCATGTTGGTGCGGTGATTATAGTCACTTACAGTCATCTTCCACAAATGAGATTCCCATTATTTTCCTATAAATACCCCATCTAGGTATTGTATCTCCGCGTACCATTCTTCATTTGTGCTTGCGACGGTAGCCATTTGCTTCCCCTTACCCTTGCCCTTCTACTTTTTAGGTGAGATGGTTTCTTTCTTTGGTGCCATTCTTCTGGTTAGGTTATCACTTCAAGCATCTTTTCCTCACTCTTCTCTACCACTTTATCAACCCTAATGCACAACCTTACGAAGAAATCCTCCTACACCATGCCCTAGCCGCCAAACCCTAACTGGAACAATTCTTCCACAAGACGGTGCTTCAACAACTTCCTTCTCAACAAATTCCTCCACACCAGTGTACTCCTTTCCTATTGGTTTACATATCTTCTCTAGTCACGTCCTCTCAGATATCTTAAATTTTTCTTCGCACAGATCACCTTTGGATGCCCTAGTTTGCGAGAGCTCTTTTCTCTTTGTAAATGCAAGGTAAATAATGAAGTTCCTGACTTCTTATTTATAGATTTTCCTTCTTTCTAGCATTAAATGTTATTTTACCTACCACTGTACTTAGTATTAAATGTAACTTTTTCCACTAAGTTGACCTTACACACCTTCACCTACGTGCCCAATCTTGCGTGAAACATGTTAAAACCTTCGGCATGTAAACAATCCATCCTGATAGAAGACTCTTACATGTGTGTCAACATCACTTGAAGGAACTTATTTTTCCACATTTTTTTATCTTGCCTACCTCATGTTGTTCTAAGCACTTCCTTCATCCTTGTGCGCTTTGTATCCATCAATCTGGGAAATTCACCGTACTTCTACTTCAGTTCACTTTGTATTACGGGCCTATACTTCACATTACTCCACCCCACACTAAAATAGATGTGTAGTCCTGTGTGCATCCACAACCTTCTAAAAGCAATGTGGTTACCAGTGCCGAAGGAAAAAAATAAACAACAGAACAAATGATGAGAAAGGGAAACACAAGAAAGGAAAATTGCATAAAGGGAAACTTATACTAAATGGAAAAACTACCTTATTACAAACACCAAGAAGACTTATTTATAGTAGGGCTTCAGCCTACTTCCATTGAAATGGCCTAGTAATCTCATTCCATCCAAAGCACTCTCAACTAGCACATACCTGAATTAAGGATGTATGAGATGATATAGGGCCCCAACTAATGGACTTTTAATTTTCCGAGATGGTGCAAAAACTTAGAATCATATAACAATACCATCTTCCCAATCTCAAATTGTTTATTTCTAATGTGGCGATCATGCCATGCTTTTTTTAGCCTTTTCAGCCTTTTGACTCCACCTGGCCAATGATTGTCTCTCGTCTAATTTCATCAATTTGTCAATCCTTTCCTCCAACATTTATTCGTTAGCCAATCCTCCTATGCACACCATACACAAATAAGGTAACATAAATTCAATGGGTAAGATAGCCTATGCTAAACACCAATTGGAATGGTGTGGCTTTATTCAACCTCTTGTAGGTTGTCCTATATGCCCATAGAACTACTGATACTTTTTCATCCCAATCTCGTCTACCAACGTCACAAATTTTAGTTAGGGTATGACTCAGTATTTTATTAAATGCCTTAACAATTCCATTTGCTTGTGGATGGTAAGGGGTAGTCTTATGATGAGCCACCATGAACTCTGCTAGAAAAATCCAGATGATCTCATTTAGGAAATGCGTACCCCTATCACTAGTTAAGCTCAACGAGGCATTCATACCTGTAATAATATTTTCCCATAGAAAATTTGGTGTTGTAGCCATTGTATAATCCTTGGTAGGTGTTGCTTTTGTCGATATTTCCAAATAGTTTGTGCAAGTGATTACATAGTGTGATCATGTCCTACGCATGGCATTTGGAAAAATGGGGCCTACAAAATATATGGCCCACTTTACAAATAATTCCTCCAATGGCATGGATATCTTGGTATATCCCTTGATGAACTTCCTATAATAACCCGTACGCCCGAGGAATCGTGCACGGTGCTTTGGCTAGTAGGCTCCCTAAACCCATGATGGTGCAACCTTGGCGTGATCTACTAGTAAGCCCTCCTTGCATATGATATGTCCCGATAAGATTCCAAATGGAGTAAAAAGACACATTTCTTGATTTTTAGGGATATCCTCAACTGTCGGCACCTTTCAAACATTAGTCCTAAGTTATCACAATGGTCTTTTACTAGACCATACATAAAGTACAATCATCTAAATAGACTTAAAGGAATTTATGGATAAAATCCTTAAAGGCTTGCACTCTACAATGCACAAGAACACAGAAAGCACATTCTTCAATCCAAAAGGCATGACCGTATATGAAAAACTTCCCCATTTAGTGGCAAAATTTGTCTTTCTTTGGTATTCCTTTGCAATCCTCACCTTGTGGTACCCTAAGAACCCATCCGGGAAGGAGTAGACTTTTGCTTAGCCACTCCCTCTAAGGTATCTTCATTGAACAAGGTAGGGAAGGGATTTATGACACATACTACATTCAGTCCCTGTAGTCAACACAGATCCTTATCCTCCCATCTTTTTTGATATTGATGACCATTAGGATTATCCATTATGATTCTTCCATGGCTTTAGTGATACTGACGTTATCATTTTGTATATCTCCTCATAGACCTATACATGTAAATTTGGATTCATCCAGTGTGGCCTCTTCTAGATTGGGCATGCACCTTCCTTTAGTTTTATCTTCATCTCCCCCAAGGAATGGTGGATGCCCTTGAGTTCATGATACCCATGAGGGAATAAATCTTGGAATTTACATAACAGATCAATGATCTTTGAGACCTCCTTTTCCGACCAATAGTCTCCAATGATTTCTTCCTTAGGTTCTTCCTTTGATCTAATGTTAACCTTCTTCATTCTTAAGGGCTCATGGTAAGTATGTGTCCTTTTATCAGTGTTATCTATAACATCACATGTACCTACATAGTGGTTAACATCTAGACTCTCCATTTCCTCTCCATCTATGACATAAACCATTTTTCCTTTTTCCTTTTATAGGCATCCTTTCTCAAACTACATCTCCTCTAACTCATCCTCGTCAAACTTTGCCACTAAATTGGGCTCGCATAGCAAATCCAAGTATCATGTCTTCTACTATGGCACTATCCCCCATTGTAAGGCACTTGATCACTTGCAATGCCTTATCCACTGATGGTTTTGTTCTCTGATATTCAAAAGATTGGATGAGATCAGTTGTCAAACTCTACTAATTTCCTATCTTTCGGTGGGTTTTGAATGCATATACCACACACATGCACAACCTTGTAGTTTGGAATATATATAATGTACCCATAATGATGGTGGTAAGGATTTTGTGCATCCTATCCAAGCCTTCTCACATGCTTGGATATGAAATGAAGTGGTCTCTTTACCATGGTAGTCTTGAATGACCGTAGGCGCGTTGCTCTAGAAAACCTTACAGAGAATGTGATTCTTACCTTACGCCACTCTAGGAGGCTCTCTTGATGTGTAGCCCACCAACATGCTACAGTCTCGAGTAGGCTATAACTGAGCATCCCTCTTCTTTCATCCTCATTTTTCCACTAAGCTTCCATGTCTCGTAAGAAAATTTTAGGGTATGCCCCTCTAGAGTAACTTGGTAACTTATTTCCTCTTAGGCACTTGAGTGAGCATGCCTTGGTCATGTTTTTACATACCCCCTCAATTTTCACCCAATTAACTCATAGGTCCCATGTGCCCAATTGTCACATGCCATGCTTGTGGTATCACTCATAGACTGGGCATCCTAAAATTGGATAACTCCTATAGGATGAATTATCTTTGGGTCTCTGATGGAGCGCACATAAATTCTATAAATGACATCTTCTCCCAAAGTTTTTGTGTAAGGTTCTGACTTCCCATCCATCGAGTGATGATGACTTGTTCTTCCTTGTTCTTAAAATTTATATATCCATTGTTTAACCTCAGGTCAACGTTGTTCTTATAACACGATGGGCACCCAAGCAATGCTGGAAAATTGTCTACCTCAGTGAGTGCCAAGACTTTGAAGTCTCCAGTAAACTTGGCCCCCTAAATGGTAATCACTGCATCCTTTAATACTCTAATGGGCATTTCCTTATTTTTTTTTTGCCATGTACAACATATTTGAAGATGGCTATAATGTGGTCATTCCCATTTGAAGCCAGGCATCCAATGTAAGAACATTGACTTTTACTCCTATGTTAATCAATATGTTTCTTAGAATCCAACCATCCATAACTACATTTAGTGTGATTTCTTTGTCATAATCAAGGCTATGGGGAGGAAGGTTTGCATGCAACACTGCCTTTCACACTCTAGTCTAGTGTGTGGCATCTTCTCCCATAACCATTCTCCTAGCAAGGGAATAATATACTCTTGCCTTAGAATTTTACACACTTCTTTAACCTCATCCAAGTCCTGCGAAGCCTCGGCATTTGTTCTTTACTCCGCTTCTTAGACTCATCTTTAGACATTTGTACTTCTCCTATAAAACTTTGAATGGCATCCATTATCTCTTGATATACTTCCTTCTGGTGGGAAGGGTCCAGATACTTCCCATGCACCACTTCTTCTCTTGAGACTAGAGTCCTTTTCCTTAGTACTTCTTTGGCATGTGCAACCTCTACTCATGTTGTCACCAGAATAGGTTCTAACCCTAACTCACACACCACTCTAGGCATCCACTATGTGTTGGCCTTCTTTATACTCACCATCACAGCCCCCTTGTCCTTCCGGTGTTATTGGCTCATGTGCTCAAATAACTTAGGGAACTCCTCATACTTATGCTTTTTCCCACACCATGAGCACTGTAATAAATCTAGACACTCATGCCTGTAATGTTCTGTAGATCCACATTTGTGGCAGGTTCCTCATGACAACTCACTTCTTCCTCCTCTACTGTTACTCGACCATAGAATCCTCCGCTTGAACCTCTCCCATGGGTCCTTCATAACAGTGATCATCTTCTTTAGAACCCTTTGGAAAGGATGGTCTAGCACACACCATAATCAATGGCCTCATGGATCGATCAATAAGCCTAAAATCATTAGTATCATGGGTTATAGAGGTGTAGATCTTATAATAGCAAGACACATTCTTGGAATTGTGCCCTGTAACAAGAGGCATCTACTCGCATCATCATCCCCATGAAAAAAGTAACAATCTATTGATATGGCACGTATTGAATTCTGGGGGAAACTATCCTTGGCATTCCCTCTATTTCATAATCCACGCACCAAAGACCACTACGAGTATCATGTGTAGAGTTTGTAGATAAATTCTCTAACTGTTTGGCCATGATCACAATTCAAGCCTCTAGAAAAGGGCTCACACTAGTGTCAATGCTCTCAACTACTTCAGCACGTAAGGTAGCCTCTAGAGCCTCGTGTGTGTCGAGTAAATGTTTTCGGGATAATGCCCTCATAAATGAAGTGATCAAACCTCCAACAAACCATTGAGCATGTTGTGAAGTTTGAATGTCATATGATAATTTTTACGGGGAGAGTCTTAAGCCGTGCATCATAATCCCACACACTTTATGCCATTCCTTGTTGGATCTCTTTCAAAGTGTTAATACTCTTTTGTTCAAAATCTGGTATATGGAACTCCACTAGGAAGGCATTTTTCAATGTAGTATAGTCTACCACCATCTGATAGGGGTTATACTTCCTGTACTAGCTATACACGTGTACTTACAATGTTGTTTTAAATTGACTTTCCTTCCACTCTGGGGTAGTGATCCCCTTCGCGCGGCATAGAAATTCACACTTTTGCACATGTTCCACAACATCCTGTATAACCTGGAAATATGGAAAGTGTAAAGACATTTCAAAGAACACCTAAGGAGATGGTTGAGGCCCCTGTACTCTTGATCTAGATCCTTGGTTACCTTCGGTGTTTCCTGCAGTGTTCCCTCCACAAAATTCACTGGATCCACCAGGTCTTGTTCCTCCCTATCCACCATTTCCACCTCCAGATCATCCTATAACTGGAAATTGGCCTAAAGTGGTCATGCCTAGTGTTCCCAACGTCCCACTAAATTACACACCAATAGTCTGTGAGTTTGTTCCATTGCCATAAGTGTATCCCGCATCACTCCCAGATGTGTTGCGTAAACCTTGTATACTTATAGTTTGCCCAAAATTCCTCTAAACATCGAGAATGGTATGTGCGAGACATGGACATCGAAATAAAAATTATACCTCCGGGTGTCGATCATTCACTTCCACCGATACCAACCAGTGGGTTATGAATACTCCTACGATTTGGAAAACTAAGTGCCGATGGATGGTTTCCATGTGGGTTTAGATACGTGTCAATGACTCTCCTTTCTCCATGTAACGAACTCTCATCATATGTTGAAGGGGACTCTCTCCCATGCCTTCCAATATGGGGTATCACAGACTTCTAAGGATCCACATCCTCCACATGAACTTCAACACCCTCCTGCAATGTATACCTCCATAGATCCATCACACTTACAACCTCGTGTTGTCTAGTCATCTCCCTTTCATGAGCTTCACTATACTTGAGTCATCTCTCCTCTCTTTCCTTTTCATCTGTAATGTCTACCATCTTCCTCCACCCTAGCTTCCTCACCCAATGCTCATAGTATCTTAGCGATCATGGGGAATGCTTCTAAACTCAAAGTAACAACCAAGATCTTTATAGCCAGAGGAATAACACTAAAAAATGACCCTCTAAGCTAACTCAAAAACTCAAACTTAGCAACTTCACGGGCAAGAATAATCAAAACATCAAAATGGCAAGAAATCCCTTCCACCAGTGATCAATAGCACACATCTAAGTCATATTTTTGTATTGCGGCCTCGATAGTCATCTTGGGTCCATACGAGTGATCTATTAAACCATCTTAATCTAGATGTGTATGTCAAGATCAATCATATAGCTCTACTAGGAAGTAGGAAAAGAATGTCTCATACAACTCATGGTATAGGTTCTCTTCTATCCATCCAAACGTATTGAGCTTAGGTCCAGTCTTTGAATATTTGAGCGAACTCATCCTCCATGCTCTTGAACCATGTTTTAACACTTTCTAGAGTTAAGCACTTTGTTGTTACACATCACAAAGATAAATATGCATGTAGTCATTTCTCACAACAACTTGAAATGAGGTTCTGGCAATGGAACCAATATGTAGTAATTTTTACGCCCTCTTAAACAACAAGGAAATCCCATGCCTGTTGGCCTATCACCCTACAAAGCGCCGAGCACTCACCCGAGGCATGCTCGGACACCGAGTCCCTCCTTTATGTTTGTTGTGTGAGAATGCATTATTTAGGAAAAAAACTTAATTGAATAGATTGGAAAGGAACCATACACTCATCTCGAGCTCGGAATGGCTTCTATACCAATGTGTTCATTCATATCAAAAAATCATTATAGAACATACATCGAATCATAATAGAAAAGAAATGCACAAGGATTTACTCCAACTCATATGAAATATATATATATATATATATATATATATATATATATATATATATATATATAATGATCCATATAGATGTAAGTAACATTGGAACCACACATATATTCATGTCAAGCATGTTGATAACCACATTACATTAACTCAGGAAATCACAGATTCATATGATAATGCAAACCAATGTCATGCATTAGAATTGGATTTAGGCCCTTCATAGTACAAAGAAAAATGTTCAGACCCATCCCCTTAATACAACATACTCCTACAAATCCTCTAAACCCAACCTATGGAGCCTAAAATATACCTACTGGCCTCGCCTTTTCTCCTTCTATTCTTGGTCTCTCCATCTATCTCCTCTTGTCTCCATGTCTCTCCTTGTTCTATTGGGCGCTCATATATATAGCCTTTTCAAGCACCGTCATGCCTTTATGAAGTTGTAGATCGCTTGCCATGTGTCCAAGTGGTCCTCCATGGGAGCATGCTCCTTCATATGCAAGCTCTCCATTCTTCACCATGATGACCTTCTGGAATCTTCTATCGCAAGGTATATTCCTTCCGTGGGCACCAAGTTACATGGCTAGCACCTTATCCACCTTACATGCATAGTCAGGTCATGATTTCCTCGTGTCCTACCCAATATGTCAAATATGGTTAATTCCTAATATCTTTTCTCTACCTGTGTATGCCATATGTTCAATTAAAACCATCCTAAAACCCTATCCTACACACTTTCTCCTTAAGCCATTATTCAAATAGGCCTTACATCCCCACGTGCCTTCTTGTACTTGGCTACTATTTTAGGCTCCCAACATTACCCCACACTATGCCTGTTCTCCACCATCGAGAACACCTTCTCAAAGAATAAAGAATGAATGTCCTTAAATAGTTTGGAGAAAGAATAAGGGAATGAAGAATTTGGGGAAGAATGAAAGAATGAAAGAATGGAGAAACTATGATTATTTCTACAAGAGGAGAGGAAAATCCTTCATGAAGTCTTCCTCTAACTTATTCCAGGTATTGACCTCACTCTGTGCCTATTAATGTGAAGCCACTAACTAAGGTTCTCACCTCTTCAAAGCTTATCTCTTATCCTTGGGTATTCATCATTTCCATGATCCCCTCTAACTATTTTCCCAAATCCTCAAGCGCGTCCATCCTTTGAGTGATCTAGGGATATAACTCTTTCAGACTTGTTTTTGATTGAGCCTCGAAGGTCTCAATAGCCTCTGATTTCTTCTCAACCTCAGCTAAAATTTTGTCATGTTCTACCCTATTCCCCTTGTTATTCTCCTAGAACTCCTTGAGCTCTACTTCATGGGTGGTGACCAGAATGCTCGCCACTCTATCTCTATCAGTGTAGTTGTCATAAGCGGCCTCAGTGACTTGGGCGGCATCTTTCACATCCACAGGGAATTTCTTATACTGGGAAACAATTTCCAAAACCTTCATGTTGTCCTCCTTTTCTTTGCACATTGATTCCTCCTCTATATAGTCTAAGGCAAGTGGTCATCTTTCCATTGTGAGGACACAAGTCAAGTCCTCTAGACACTCTAAGGTGGATCCATACTTCTCTTTGGTGGTGTTAGATCTAGATGCTTCAAGAAAATGGTATCTATGATCATCTATGTTTTCTTGTAGACCACATGTACCCTTGCCTTCTCTTCTTTCAACTCATGCCTTAGTTTTGCATTGATAAGCTCCTTCCATTTATAAATCCTTGGTTCTTTTCTCCATCTCCTCTTCCCTTTTCTCTAGTTTTGTCTCTAGGAAATTCACCTGTCGTTTTAACCCAAGAGTTTGGCCTCTACTTCAATTGAAACCTTGTTCAACACGTTGTAGATTTTCTCATCTGATATCCATTGAGATTTTACCAAGGGGTTGTCACCTTTTGACTCAGTACCTTCATTATTTCCCCTTGGCTTACTTCAAATTTTGGTTCATCGATGTGGGACTCAAATGCCAAAGAAAGCATTTTCCTCATTCAAGGGTATACACCTTCCTCATCAAATGATGTCATAGCCAAGATTTGCTCTATTGGTATGGTGCTTTAAAATCATGCACATAACACCTTGTTCAGATCATCAATATAGCCCATCCTATGAACCTATGATGCCCTCGTGCCTTTTCTTCCTTTACGGGCATTCTTAGGAAAGCTCACACCAAACCGGGATCCCTCCAATCTTTGTCATATTCCTTTTCTATGTTTTCCTCCTCTGCTTCCTTCATCATTAGGTTTGCGCTACATTCCATCTCTTGCTCTACTAGGTCTTCAATGATCTTGGTTACTTCTTTCTCCATGGCCTTGTCTATATGTTCCTTAGTGAGGCTTAGGGTCCTTTGTTCTTTTGTAACTTCCTCACTTACCCCCTTGTCCTGAGTATCCTCTTCTCCCTTGTCATTCTTCCTCTTGACAAATATGTACTCATTTTCTTCTTCCTCTCCTTCCTCCTTTGATTCATGAACATCATAGATAGGATGGTCCTCACTTCCTAGTTCATCTTCATCATCATCATCTCTCTCACCTCTATAGGCCTCCAAGCTCTTTGTGTCCTCTGAATCATTTCTTCTATCACCTTCTACTTCTTCCTAGCAGGAGATTCTACTTCCTTCTCCTCCTCCTCTGGTGAATTTTCTTGGGTGATGGGGTCCTTGTGCTCTAGCGCTTATTCCTCTAGAGTCTTTGATTTTATTGGGGAATTATTTCTCTACACATAAGTCTTGGGCTTATCGCTTGTCTCTCAGTGCGCTTCTTGCTTGTGTAGCCTAAACACTTGGTGCTTTCTACACATCTTCTCTTTCCCTCTTCTATGGCATGGGATTCTTTCTTCCTATAAGATCCTTAGGGATGGATACATTATTTTCCAAGTATACACACTTTTTAAAAAAAATCTTGATGTGAAGGTATATCCTTGTTGCATCCCTTCCAACGCTTGACAATGTCATTGGTTTCATAATCTGTATCTCATGGGAGATATCTCTCTCAATGTATGCCCACTTTTTGGGGTAAATTAACTTTTGTGCAACTCTTTATGGTCTTAATCCACCTCACTAAGGTCGAACCTTAGTTTGTTAGCTTCTTTAAACATATTCACCCCTTCTTGGAAGTATTGAGCGGTTAAGGGGAAGGGGAGCTTGCACTATGGGCTCATTTTTTCATCTATCAACCAAAATCTACCAATGCATAAGTGTTTATTTACCGTGAATTTTTTTCTTCTCCTTGCACGAGCGTGGGTAACTTCTCCTGGAATACTCCATTCTTCTCCGTACGTGTCCCTCATGCACTTGTACCATTTCTCTAAATGTTCCTTGTGAGGGGTTGTCATGGTCTCACAAGTATACTTTGTGAATCATTTCGTGGGTGAGGGATCCTCTTCGCATACTCCCAAACAACCTTTACGGCCCATCGGGCACTCACAGTCTCTAAGAAGAAAATTGTGGTGAGAACATAACCAAAGAGTATCTTTTCACCTTCTAGCATGCTATTAATGATTTCATTTGTGATGAAAGCGGACAAGTATTAGATGGTCCCCTCATATATTTTTTGGCATACGTTCAACCATGTCGTGTTCACTTGAGTCCATCTCTCTTGTTCATTGAGCTTGGTTATCAATACCATGGCCATCCTCATCACGGGGTCTGGGATCTCTATGATGTAGTCATATGTAATAATTGTTTCCTTGATGGCCTCCTTTTTGGTTAGGTCATCATTAATGCTATCCCCTTTGTACATAAGGCCTGTGAACTTGGAAATTAACTAGGGAGTTATTAACATCTTACACCCCATGAAGTAAACATGGTCTTCGTGAACACATGCCATAAGCCACTGGTAGAGGCACTTAGGTTTTCCAAAGTAAGGTAATTCGTAAAGTTGTAGTAACCCTACCTTCTCCAATTTAACCTTTACTTTGTCACTATAGATGGGCATGCCTTCTAGTGTCCTCTTATTTTTGGGTGAACAAACTCCAAAGAAATTTATTTCTCTGTCATGTTGTTGTGGTGATTATAGTCACTTACAGTCATCTTTCGCAAATGAGATTCCCATTCTTTTTTCCTAGCAATACCCCATCCGGGTATTGCATCTCTGTGTACCATTCTTCATTTTTGCTTATAACGGTAGCCATTTGCTTCCCCTTACCCTTTCCCTTTTGCTTTTTAGGTGATATGGTTTCTTTCTTTGGTGCCATTCTTCTGGTTAGGTTATCACTTCAAGAATCTTTTCCTCTCTCTTCTCTACCACTTTATCCAACCCTAATGCAAAACCTTGCAAAGAAATCCTCCTACACTATGCCCTAGCTACCAAACCCTAACTAGAACAATTCTTCCACAAGATGGTGCTTCAACAACTTCCTTCTCAACAACTTCCTCCACGCCCTGTACTCCTTTCCTACTAGTTTGTGGATCTTCTCTAGTCATGTCCTCTCAGATATCTTAAATTTTTCTTCACACAAATTACCTTTGGATGCCCTAGTTCGTGAGAGCTCTTTTCTCTTTGTAAATGCAAGGTAAATAATGAAGTTCCCAACTTCTTATTTATATTTTTCCTTCTTTCTAGCATTAAATGTTATTTTACCTACCATCATACTTAGTATTAAATGTGAATTTTTCCACCAAGCTGACCTTACACGCCCAATCTTGCATGAAACATGCTACAAAATTCTGGCGTGTAAACAATCCATCCCAACGGAAGACTCTTATGCGTGTGCCAACAAAGATCGAAGGCACTTCTTATGTCCACATGGTTTTTGCTCTCACCTAACTCGTAATGTTCTTGCACTTCTATTTGTATGTGGTTTCTCTGGTCTTATCCTAACACCAACATTTTTCATCCACCTCTTCTTCCATGCAATTCCTTCATCCTTGCGTGCTTTGTATCCTTCAACTGGGAAACTCATAGTACTTCTACTGCCAGTTCAATTTATATTACGGGCCTATACTTTGCATTACTCCACCCCACACTAAAACATATGTGTGGTCCTCTATTCATGCACAACCTTTAAAAATTAATGTGGTTACCTAAAGGCGTAAGGTGTAAAAGAAACAATCAAAGAAATGACAATAAAGGGAAACACAAGGAAGGAAAATTGCATAAAGGGAAACTTATACTAAATGGAAAAACTACCTTATTACAAACACCAAGAAGACTTATTTATAGTAGGGCTTTAGCCTACTTCTTTTGAAATGGTCAGTAATCTTGTTCCATCCAAAGGTGCTCTCAACTCACACGTTCCTAAATTAAGGATATCAGAGACGATATAGGGCCCCAACAAATGGAATTTAAATTTTCTTAGATGGTGTGCGAGAAAATTAGAATCATATATCAATACCATCTACCCAATCTCAAATTATTTTTTTCTAATGTGGCAATCATGCCATGCTTATTATTTAGCCTTTTGATTCCACTGGTCAATCATCCTCTCTCATCCAATTTCATCAATTTGTCAATCCTTTCCTCCAGCATTTATTCATCATCCAATCCTCCTCTGCACACAATACACAGAGAAGGTAACATAAATTCAATGGGTAAGACAACCTTTATGCCAAACACCAAATGGAATGGCGTGGTTTTATTCAACCTCTTGTAGGTTTTCCTATATGCCCATAGAATCGCTTATACTTTTCATCCCAATCTAAATCTACCAACGTTACAAATTTTAGTCAAGATATGACTCAATATATTATTAAATGCCTTAGTAGTTCCATTTGTTTGTGGATGGTAAGGGGTAGTATTATGATGAGCCACCATGAAATCTGATAATATAATCTTGATGGTCTCATTTAGGAAATGTGTACCCCTATCATTGGTTAATCTTAATAGGCTTCCATACCTTGTAATAATATTTTCCCATAGAAACTTGGTTGTTGTAGCCATTGTACAATCCTTGGTAGGTGTTGCTTTTGCCCATCTTGTCAAATAATCCATGCAAGTGATTACATAGTGTGATCATGTCCTACATGTGGCTAGCAAAATGGGGCCTACAAAATCTATGGCCCACTTTTTAAATGGATTTGTACTTGGAATAGGGCACAAAGGCATTTCATCCCTCCTTCCTAGTTTTCCAAGGCACTGACAATGATCACATGCCTTGCAATACTCTTTATAATCTTGATATAGGGTTTCCCACCATAACCCAACTTGTAATATCTTACGCATAGTGGCGTCCCCTACATAGTTTCCACTGTGCTTCCTCCATGCACCTCCTCCATAATCGCCATGCTCTAATGTTCTAGCATGCACCGCGCAAAACCTAATCACGTCCTACTTTATATAAATCACTACTAACCAGCATGTAGGGTACGACGCATATGCCTAATTGCTTCCTCTTTAATTATTTCATCCCTTCTGGTGCCTGACCTATTTTGAGAAACACCACAATATCCTCTAAGTCTGAGGGTGCGCTCTGCAACCTAAATAGTTATGTCTCTGGCATGGTCTCCTCAATGCTTTGTGCATCCTCTCTTGAGTTAATTCTAGACAAGTGATCGGGCCCAGAATTACTCTTTCCAAGCTTGATAACCACTGTGAACTCAAATTCCTAGAATAGCAAGACCCATCAACATATGTTCCCTTACATAATGGACTTGTTCACAAAGTATTTTAAAGCCATGTGTCCTGTGTAAAATACAAATGGTGTCACCAGTAGATATTTCTTGAACTTCTACAGTGTGTAGATCATGGATAGTGCTTCGTGCTTAGTAGTGGTGTAATTTTGTTCCGCTTATGTTAACTTCCTACTTGCAAAACACAAGGGATGGTCAATAATCCCTTCACTAGGTTGTGTCAGTACTACTCCAACGGTTGTACCAGAGGCATCCACATGAACATGGAAAGGCTTATCCCAAATGGGGAAATAGAGAATGGGTGTTGTGACAAGCTTATCCTTCAAAGTTTCGAATGCCCTTTGTTGCATCTCTCCTCAATGAAAGGAACTCTTTAGTCTAAGTAATTCCTCTAATGGCAAGATTTCTTGGCATATCCCTTGATGAACTTCCTATATTAACCCGTATGCCCAAGGAATCCATGTACGATGCTTTGGCTAATAGGCTCCGCTAAACCCACAATGGTTGCAACCTTAGTGGGATCTACTAGTAAGCCCTCCTTGTATATTATATCTCATAATAAGGTTCCAAATGGGGTAGAAAATTCACATTTCTTGATGTTAAGAGATATCCTCAACTATCGACACCTTGCAAAAATTAGTCTTAAGTTATCACAATGGTCTTTGACTAGACCATATATAGTCCGATCATCCAAATAGACCTGAAGGAATTTATGGATGAAGTCATGAAAGGCTTGCACTATAATGCGTGAGAACATAGCAAGCACATTCTTCAATCCAAAATGCATGACCGTATAGGAAAAAATTCCCCATTCAGTGGAAAAAGTTATCTTTCTCTAGTCTTCCTTTGCAATCCTCACCTAGTGGTACCCTGAGAACCCATCCGTGAAGGAGTAGACTTCGCACTGACCACTCCTAATATTCTATTAGTGAATGGGGTAGGGAAGGGACCAATGACACATACTACATTTAGGTCTCTGTAGTCAACACAGATCCTTATCCTCTAGATTTTTTTATTTTTTATGATCATTGGGCTTATCCATTATGATTCTTCCATAGTTTCAATGATACCTGATGCTATCATTTTCTCTATCTCCTCCTTGACCAATACACGCAAATTTGGATTCATCTAGTATGGCCTCTTCTGGATTGTGCTTGCACCTTCCTTTAATTTTATCTTCATCTCCCCTAAGGAATGGTGGACTCCCTTGAGTTCATGATACCCACGAGGGTATAAATTCTTTAATTCGCATAACAGATCAATGATCTTTGAGACCTCCTTTTCCAACCAATAGTCTCCAATGATTGCTTCCTTGGGTTCTTACTCTGACCCAATGTTAACCTTTTTAGTTCTTAAGGTCTCATGGCAATCATGTGTCCTTTCATCAGTGCTATCTATAACATCGTGCGTACCTATAGAGAGGTTAACATCTAGACTCTCCATTTCCTCTCCATCTATGACATAAACCATCATTCCTTTTTAGTGTAAGGTGTCGACTTCCCATCCATCAAAGGGATGATGACACATTCTTCCTTGTTCTCACAATGATATATCCTTTGTTGAAGCATCGGTCAGTGTTGTTCTTATAGCACCATGGGTGCACAACCAATAATGGAAAATTGTCTACCTCAAAGAGTGACAAGACTTTGAAGTCTCCAGTAAACTTGGCCCCACAAATGGTAATCACTACATCCTTTAATACTCTAATAGGAAATGTAGATCTTCCCATTTGATGTCAGGAATCCAATGTAAGAACATTGAGTTCTTCTCCTGTGTCATTCAATATGTTGCTTAGAAGCCAACCATCGACAAATGTGTTGAGTGTGATTTCTTTGTCATAGTCAAGGCTATGGGGAGGGAGGTTTGCATGCAACACCTACCTTTTGCGCTCTGCTTTGGCATGTGTCATATTCTCCCACATCTATTCTCCTAGCAAGGGAATAATATTCTCTTGCCTTAGCATTTTTCACACTTCCTTGACCTCATCTTGGTCCTTCTACAGAACCTCGGCATTCCTTCTTTACTCCTACTACCTAGACTACTCTTTTAGACACTAGATTTCTCCCTACAAAAATCTGAATGACATCAATTATCTCTTGATATATTTCATTTTGGTTTGTAGGTTATAGATACTTACTATGAACCACTTCTTCTCTTGAAACTAGAGACTTTTGCATTGGTACTTCTTTGGCACGTGCAGCCTCTACTCACGTTGTCACCGTAATGAGTTCTAACCATGACTCATGCATCACTCTAGGCATCCATTGTATGTCAACCTTCTTTTTAATCACCATGCTAGTGCCCTTGTCTTTCTAGTGCTATTGTATCATGTGCTCAAATAACTCAAGTGCACTCCTTATACTTATGATTTTTCCTGTACCACAAGCACTACAATAAATATGGAAACTCTCACGTATAATGTTATGTAGATCCATAGTTATAGCAAGTTCCTCATGGGAACTCAGTTCTTCCTTCTTTGTGGTTCCGTGACCATAGAATCCTCTACGTGAACCTCTCCCATGCTTCCCCTCCATCCGCGCATCCTTCATGCGGTGATCATCTTCTTTGGAACCCTTTGGAAAGGATGGTCTAGAGTGCACCATGATCAATGGCCTCATGGATCTAGTCAATAATCCTATAATCCTTAGTATCATGGGTTGTAGAGGTACATATATTATAGTAGCAAGACACATTCTTCTGAATTGCGCATTACAACAAGGGTCATCTACTCGCATCATGGTCCTCGTGAAAAAATTCATAATCTACTACTATGGTGCTTACTTGAATTTTGGGGAAAATATCCTTGTCATACCCCTTAACTTCACAATCCACGCACCAAATAACATTACGAGTCTCATGTGTAGAATTTACTGAGATATCTTCTCTAACTATTTGGCTATGACAATGATTCAAGTCTCTAGAAAAGGGCTCACACCAGTATCAACGCTCCCAACTTCTTCAACGCGTAAGGTAGCCTCTAGAGCCTTGCGCATGTGAGTAAATGTTTTATGGGACAATACCCTCCTAAATGGAGTGATTAACCCTCTAACAAACCATTGAGCATGTTGTGAAGGGTGAATTTCATATGATAATTTTGACAAAATAGTCTTAAACCTTGCATCTTACTCCCACACACTCTCTCCCATTCCCTGATTGATCTCCTTCAAAGCATTGATGCTCTTCTGCGTTTAAACTCCGGTATATGGAACTTCATTAGGAATGAATTTTTCAATGTAGTGTAGTCTACAACCTGTGTCGATGGGGGTCATACTTCTTATACCAGCTATCGCATGTGTCCTCACAATGTTGATGCAAATTTACTTTCCCTCCTTTCTTTGGGTAGTGATCCCCTTCATGTGCCATAGCAATTCACACTTGTGCACATGTTCCGTAGCATCCTTTATACCCTGGTAATCTAGAAAGTGTAAAGACATTTCAAAGAACACCTGAGGAGGTGGTTGAGGCCTTTGTCCTCCTAATCTAGATCCTTGGTACCCTCGGTGTTCCCCACCAGATCAACTAGATCCATCGGGTCTTATGCATCCGATCCACCAGTTCCACCTCCGGCTCCTCCTGAATCGCAATGGGCACGAAGTGGTCGCCTAATGTCCCCAATGGCCTACTAAAATGTGTGAAATGGTTAGTGAGATTGATCCACTTCTAGAAGTGTATCTCGCACCACTCCTAGACATGTTGCCTAAACCTTGTGTACTTGTACTTTGCCCAAAAATTCCTCAAAAAACCAGAATGGTATGTGCAACCATGGACGTCCCAAAAAAATATACCTCTTAGGTGCTGATAGGTCACTCCCACTTGATACCAACATGGTTATCAATACTCCTCTCGATTTTGAAAACTAAGCACCAAGGGTTAATCGCCATGTGGGTTTAGATGTGCACCAACGTCTCTCCTTTCTCCATGTGATGAACTCTCATATGAAGCTGAAGGGGACTCTCTCCCACGCTTTCCAAGATGGGGTAGAATAGACTGCTTATGCTCCATGTCCTCCATGTGAACTTTAACACCCTCCTGTAACGTCTACCTCCATAGATCCATCACACTTGTAACCTCATGTTGTCTAGTCATCTCCCTTTCACGAGATTCACTATACTTGAGTCGTCTCTCCTCCCTTTCCTTTTCAACTATGATGTATGTCATCTTCTTCCACCCTACCTTCCTCACCCAGTTCTCAGAGTAGCTTAGCTGGCCATGGGGAATGCTTTGAAACTCAAAGTAATGACCAAGATCTTCATAGCTAGAGGAATAGCACTCAAAAATGACCCTCTAAGCTCCCTCAAAAACTCAAACTCAACAACTTCTAGGACTCCCTTCCACCGGTGATCAATAGCACACATCTATGTCGATATGCATCTTATAGCCTCTCGATAGTCATCTTGGGTCCATACATGTGATCTATATAACTAGCTTGATCTAGATGCATATCCCAAGAACCATTCATATAGATATACTAGGAAGTAGAAAAATAATGTCTCATACATCTCATGGTATAGGTTCTCTTCTACCCATCCACGCACAATCAACTCAAGTTACGTGTTGAATATTTGAGTGAACTCGTCCTCCATGCTCTTGAACTATGTTTCAACACTTTCTAGAGTTAGGTTCTCTGTAATTACACATGACAAAGATAAATATGCAAGTAGTCATTTCTCACAACTTCGAAAAGAGGGTACTGGCAATGGAAACAAGATGTAGTCATTTTTACACCCTCTTAAAGAACAAGGAAATTTCATGCACGTCGGCCTATCACCCGGCCGGGACCTTTGGGTACTCACCGAGGTACACATGGGCATCGATTCCCTCCTTTATGTGAGTTGTGTGAGAATGCATTATTTACGATAGAAACTTAAGTGAACAGATTGGAAAGGAACCATACATTCATCTTAGAGCTCAGAATGGATTCTAGACCAATGTGTTCATTCATATAAGAAAAGAATTATAGAACATAGATCTGAATCATAATAGAAAAGAAATGCACAAGGGTTTACACCCACTCATATGAAATATATATATAACTGATCCATACATATGTAAGTATAATTGGAACCACACATATATTCATGTTAAGCATGTTGATAACCACATTACATTAACTCAAGAAATCACATATTCATATGATAATGCAAACCAATGTCATGCATTGGAACTAGATTTAGGCCCTTCATAGTATAAAGAAAAATGTTAGACCCATCCCCTTAATACAACATACTCTTACAAATCCTCTAAACCCAACCTATGGATCTCTCACAATATTCCTACATGGCCTCTTCTCTTTCTTCTTCTATTCTTGGTCTCTCCATCTGTCTCCTCTTGTCTCCATGTATCTCCTTGTTCTACGATTGCACTAATATATATCACCTTTTCAAGCACCTTAAATCCTTTCGAAGTTGTAGATCACTTACCATGTGTCCAAGTGGTCCTCCATGGGAGCACGCTCCTTTAGATGCAAGCTCTCAATTCTTCTCCATGATGACCTTTTGGAATCTTCTATCGCAAGGTATATTCCTTCCATAGACACCAAGTTTCTAGGTTGGCACCTTATCCACTTCACATGTGCGGTCCAGGACATGCTTTCCTTGTGTCCGCCTAATAAGCCAAATATGGTTAATTCCTAAGATCTCTTATCTTCTTGCGTGTGCCACTATTTCTACTAAATCCCTCCTAAAACCCTATTCTACGCATTTTCTCCTTGGGTGCCCTTATTCAAAAATACCTTGCTCACCCACACATCTTCTTGTACTTAGCCACTTATTTTAGGGGCCCAACACACATCAAAATATATTCCTTTTACGTGCAAACCCCTTGACCACCAACCATGCCTTGTATCTTTTCTTTCCTCCTTCCTCTTTGACTCGAATACTTACTTGTTCAGTAATGCTCTTATTCCTTTAGGTAGCTTCATCAAATCCCATGTTTAGTTCTCCATTAGATCCTAATGCTCCTTAGCCATGGCTTGCTCCAAATTCTTCCGGCATCTACCGCATTGCTTCATCAAAGCTCTCGGCTCTCCACTATTAGTGAGTAATAAATAATAAAGAAAAGGTGAAAAATGTTTAGTTTCTCTTCTTACCATTGATGACCTCCTCAATATAGGAGTTTGGGGTTCCTATTGAGGAGGTTCTTGAACTGATTCATGTGTCACTTTCCCATTAGGAAGATCCTCTAGCGTTGTATATTCTTTCTTGGATTATCCCCTTTTTCCCCTGTAACTACTACTTATACATGACTTTCTCATTAAATACCACATCCTGGATCAAATTATTTTCTTGTCCTTAATACTCCAACATTTATATCCAAATTCATCACCATCATAACTAATGAAAGAACATTTTTATGATTTAGCCTCTAGTTTGATCCTATCATCCTAGTCTCTATGGACAAACACCTCACATTCAAAGACTCCAAGAAATGAATAATCAACTTTCTTACCATACCAAGCCTCCTTAGGTATGCCTCCATCCAAGGAACTTGAGGGTCCTTTTTTTATCAAGTACACAATTGTGTTCACCACTTCTTCCCAAAAAGAAAGAGGTAATATTGCATGTAACCTTATGCTCCTAGCACGTTCCGTTATTTTTTTGTTCATCTTTTCGACACCCCATTATGTTTGGGAGTTCTGGAACCATCCTTTTCCTATAGATTCCATTCTTATAATATTAATCATCAAATTCATTGTTGCAATGCTCTCCTCCATTATCGACTGAGAGTTCTTATCTTAAGACCCATTTTCATTCTCTACCAAGACTTTCCATTTAAAAAGTTTCAAATACATAAAATTTGTTTCTAATACAATAAACCCAAACTTTCCTTGTTGCATCATCAATAAAAGTAACATAATAACTTGAACCCCAAGATATGATACCTGAGACGACCCCCACACATCAAAATGCACTAGCTCTAACTTACTCTCTTTCTTTATAGGTCCAACCTTGAGAAACCTTACTCACTTTTGTTTCCCATATATGCAATCCTCACAAAACTCCAAACTTGTTTCTATATATCCAGGAAAAATTTTATTTATGGTCTTCATGCCCTTATGGCTCATATGACCAAGCCTATAGTGCCACAATGTTGTATTTACTTACAAGCCACGCGATTACAAACATTAGTGCCATAAGTGGTAAAATATAAGGTTACAACCTTCTTACCTATTTCCACCACAAGAGCACCCTTGATAACCTTCCAAGATTCTTCTATAAATATCACATTATAACCATCACTTCCTAACTAGCCCACCGATATCAAATTTCATTTTCAAGTAGGCACATATCTAACATCCTTCAATAGCCATGTACTCTAATTATGCATCTTAACCTGAATGCATTCTTTTCCAACTATACTTGAAGGCTCATCATCACCAAGAAAAACATTCCCCAAATCCCCTTAAACATAATCAACAAAATATTTCCTATGTGGAGAAGCATGGAAAGAATCCCCGAATCTAAAACCCAAGATTCGGTAATATTGTGCAAAGAAAGAATAAAAGCATCTTGACATACATTACCCGTTGCCACATTTACCTCCTTATTTTTTTCCTATTGTTTATTCTTGTCCTGAAGCTCCTAAAATTCTTTATTTGCATGCCCATACTTTCCACATATCTAGCATACTATGTTGCTTTTGGAATTTGACCTTACCTGATCTTTTGATTTTCCACAGTTTCTTCTATTCTTTTGTCTCCTATAGTTTCCACTATCAAAACATTCCCTGAAGTAGAAGATTCCCTAGAGTGTATTCTTTGCATTTCCTCACTTAGAATCACCTCTTCAACATCCTCAGACTTCAACTTTGAGTTAGTTGGAACCGAGTTGCTTACTACCATTACCAGGTTATTCCAACTCTCATGTAAAGATCATAGAATTAATAAAGCCCTAAATTCTTCATCAAATTATATTGTAACCAAAGCTAGCATATTAACAACCGTATTAAAATCATTTAAGTGATCTGCTACTAAACCATTCTTAGACATCTTCATATTAAACAACTTTTTCATTAAAAATATCTTGTTAGAGGCAGAGGGTTTTTCATACAACTTCCTAATGCATCCATCAGTTCTTTTGATTTTCCTTTGAAACATTAAATAATACCAAAGATACAAGACACATCCGGATTTTCCCAAGTGACTTCCTATCTAGCAAATCTCATTCTACAGCTGCCATGCTTGAGGTTTTGTTCACCTTCTCGACAATAGAATATAAAGATCCTTCGACAAAGTTAATCTTCCATCTACATCTTCCAAAGACTCGAAATTCTACCCATTGAATTTATCAACCCTTGATATTCCATCATTTGTCATAGCTCTCACACAATCTAAAACTTTCCCTATGATTCAACACTTCAGCAAACCAAACTAGGATCTAATACCAATTATTAGGAAATACGAGATAAAATATGTGGAATAATCCCTCACAAAATCACTGTGAGAAAATAATATGCGAGAAAATATTACAGATCTCAAATAAAAGTGTAGAATAATAATAATAATAAAACATAAAGAGACAATATTTAATGTGGTTTACCTGATTTGGGTTACATTCACCAAGAATCAATTGCTCATATTTTATTACAAGCCACCGCTCTCTCAATACAATACTTAAATCTGTTTGGAGCTATGCTCAACAAACTCTACGAAATTCACACTCGTATTCAAAAATAATCTACAATGTTACATAATACCTACCATATGCACAAAACCACATAAGTAGATAATTTCATAAGTAGTTTTACAAAACCATGGGCTAAAACCATCCCATAAACCTATGGGTCAAAAATCCCACGCATATGAAAAAAAAAAAACCACGTTTCCGGTATATCGAGGCACATTTTGTTTTGAGGTGAGATAGCTATGGAAAGTGTATAGTACTCTTAGGGTACAGTCTTCAACACTTTCACACATGAAAACAAGCTCCATAACCTAACCGTGGCAAGGGCATTGGGGTGCCAAATACCATTTGTACGCACTTGTGACTATGCATATGGTCATATCCTCATTTATCTAGTGTCGTTAGTGCTTCACTATTCTTCATCACTAATCACATGTAGGTCACTTGAAGATCGATGAATTCGCTGCTAACTTGCAAAATAGACAATATATTTCAAAAACCAAAAACAAATCAACTCTTAAAAGTAAAAGATGTAAAATGGGGAGTCAGACTGACCTCGACAATCACCTGACATAGTGAACTTACAACCGAGTGTTGCACTACATCTCAAACTCCATGTAGTTCTATATGAGTGTGTGTAGAATCATGTTCGTAGGTTTCCCTCATGCCAATGATGTCGAAATAGTGGGTTGTAGCTAGATAGAATGTAAATGTGTGGATGGAAAAATGAACTTCCCATTGCTATGTGGTGTTTGTGCAGAGTAAAAAGGCCAAATTTAGTCCATTTCATAGTATGTAAATATGATTTCCCTTTAGAACTACCCACCCTTCTAATGATATGTATGTTGTGTTTATATAAGGATCTCTTGCTTAAATTTTGACACTAGTAACATGACATGCCGACTAGGACCTCAAGGGAGGAGTAAGAAAACCAAAAAGGCCAACCACAAATTTCAAAAATGTGAACAAAAACAAAGAGGATAGGAGCGCTTAGGTTAGATAGGAGTTTTTGGGTGCTATCGTCGACCCAAGGAATTATTTCCTTGCAAAAAACTAATGAAAAATGTGTGAAGACTGACATAAAGGGATCCTTGTGACCTGACCAAAACTCAATTAGATAGGAGTTTTTGGGTGCTAGCATCCATCTAGGGAATTATTTCCTTGAGAAAACTAATGAAACATTTGTGAAGACGGCGAGAAAGGGATCCTTGTGACCTGACCAAAACTGGGTGTAGAAGTGACAAATGTGAGAGATAAAAATAATAGAAACAATCAACACAAGTGGATGGACTAGGAAGTGTGTCACCAGTGAATACTTTTCTTACTCAAGATCCATACATAAAACAACATACTTGGCAGTATAGTAAAATAGTAGTATGTGTGTGATTTTGTGTCTACATTTCCCCCCTTATGCTATTTGAATGAAATTAAAAGTGTAAAGGAAGTAAGGAACATACCTGTGAGAAGTCTAGAGAAGCCATGTTGTAGAAGTACGTGTAAAATAAGAACATATAGTGTGGTGAACCATGGATCAATGCGTTGATATATGTTGCGACAAAGAGAGATGGTGAACCGTTGTAAGGAACGCTTGGAGAAATTTACAATTTTATTTTCAAGAATTTGGAGATTTCAATTGTTGTTAATGGTGATTTTAAGGGGTAGGGAGTGATTACTTCCCAACCTAATTTAGTATTCTTGAAAACTAAAGGATTTGGGCATCCTACCACCAGAGGAAGAGTTTTAGGGAGAGAGTTCTAGTTTTACCCTCCAACTATGACTACAACCTCAAAATCTCTAACCTCTACATATGGATAAAGAATAAATTTTGTTCCATTTTGAATAACTCATATAGGAGCAGTATAGGAAATTCAATGGCATCTCATTTCCCTCACTCCATGGGAGTCAAGATTTGTATAGTGTTAGATGGATTCCATGTTAGGTCATCAAGAAGTGATGTAAAAAAAAATTCCATGTTAGGTCATATGGGAAAGATAATGAGGTAATGTAAATCCCAAGCTAGGTCATTTGGGAAATATGATGCTATATTATATCAATCGATTGACTTGATTCAATTATTGCATGAATTGAATGTATGCAATAGATTAATCTTAGCAAGATTTTTAATTTTTCCCCAAATTAGGTCATTAGGGGGAGTACATAGAAAGTAGTAGAAAATGTTGAATGGTGTATGAGACTATTTGTACCTTCACTTGAATAGTGTGATAGAAAAAAAAATTAATGATGTATTAGGAGTGTTAAATGACCATATAGTAGCCTAAGGGGATCATAGGGTGATCTATTATATGCCCCTCCTTTCAATAAAAGGGGAGTGCAAGTGAGAATGAATGTTAAGCCGAAAGTAGATGTGAGATGATATAATAGTGAGCAAAAGATAGTATAGTAGATGTCACAAAATTTTGTGTATGGTGAGTTGAAAAATGAGTTAGAATGGAATATAGTGTTGTGGAATATGTATGTATGATAGTAGGATAAATCATTAACCAAATGGCACATATGGGGAAGAAAATGAAGTAAAAAATCTCAAGATATGACAAAACACGTGTGTTGTGTATTAGTTGGGAGAATAAGCATAAATAGTAACTATGAGAAAAATTTTATATATAGTAGTGATAAAAAGAGAATAGTGACTACATTTGAACCGTGATTGATTGAGAATTGAGCTTTGGGCTAGGAAGGATGCAAAAATTAGGTCCACAAGGTTGACTAGGTTTTCATATGGTGGCGGTGTTCATGGTGTCACAAATGATAGATGAGTTTGTAAGTAAAAGGATTTGTGAAACATTTGTTGAAATTAGCTCGATTTTCTCAATTTTTGTGCGAAAAAAAAATCTAATTTCTAGGCATTTGTGACCTATGCAAAAGTGGAAAAGGAATTGGCATCCTTTGGGACACCAACACCTATTTCAAGTACTTATGACCTACTCCTAGGAACCTACATTGTACTCTTGGGTGTTGGCATCCCAAGAGGCTGTTTTGACCTCAAAATGTAATATATGTGGAATTTGATGATGTTTTGTAATATCAGTTGTTTTTAAATATATATGAGGTGCTAATGTCATGATTTTATTGGTTTTTGTGTTGTGTAGAGGGATATTCATTCGAGGGAGTTCCGTGGAGGTCGACACTTGAGTACATTGTTGACTTTGGGCCTATTTGACGCTGAAAGGGATATATTGGACCATGTCGGCCTGCTCCACATAATGAAATAGGGGATGTACCCCATAATATGCCTATGATTACTATATTTTGTGAGAGGTGGTGCGCATACACTTTTACTTTTTGGTTACCTACTAGGGAGATGATTGTGACCCTAAAGGATGTATATCACATATTGTGACTACCGGTTGATCCGTAAATTGGCCAATAATTTTTTCTTGACCACGAGACACTTAGACACAATTAATTATTTTACCAAATTCACCCCATTATAATAAGTTTTAATCACATACAATGTAAGAGTAAAAACCATAGTGCACAAGGGTTAATAATAAAGTTTGGTAGAATGCCTACGTCTCCAAGTTCAAAATTTTAATTGGTTCATCAAACACTTTTGATTTCTAAATTGAATACAAACTTACAAATGAAGCTATGAATATGCAACAATGAACATGATTCCAGTCAATTCTATGAATCTAAACTAGCCTAGGAAAGTACAATGCTCTAACACATCTCCCAACCCCAAGTTGATTCGATATAATCGAACTAGTCATATGAAATATTGGTGTTATAGAATAGCTCCTAGATTTGACACCTCTAAAAAGACCCCAATGCCTTCATTGCAAGGAAAACTAACCTCTACACAGCAGCTAAGCCTCCAAATGTCGATGTTGATGATGATATCCTTTCACTCTATTTCACAACAAGATAACCTCTATGCAGAGATAAGTTGATCTGTGTTGCCAACGAGATCAATGAGTATGACCCTCCTCTATGGCCTCTAAGAAATTAACTTAAAAATAGTGTTGAAGTGTTAGAGATCCACTATGATTATATGAATCTCTGATACTTCGCCACATCCCTCATCTTCAAAGGGTCTTCAAAATCCCGCATGTGAATAATTTAGCTCTAAATTTCCCTTTATGGTGTCGGTGAGTTAACAATAATAAATCCTAAGCTATTACAATGTGCCTAAAATAATAGGACTTATTTTATAATCATGCCAATAATAATAGGAATTTTTCTTCTACCAATGTCTATAACAAATAATATAGGTCTTATATCAAATAATAATGTGCCTATTTAATTAAATAGGGTTTTATCCTCAATATTGCCTATCTAAGGCTTTCTCCATATTTTTCACCCTCCTTCTATGCCTTCATATCTCCTCTCTACGCATCAGCCTTTGCATTTGAGGAAGGCTTGTTGTGTTTGTAATGGAGGGGGAGGATTTTATAACCTAGCTTGGCTTGAACTCCTCACTATATACCATATTGCTCCAACTCCCCACATAGCGAGTTTGATTGGAAAGTTGGTTAGGATGTGGGCATTGTGGAAGGGAGGTAGGTGGTTCTAATCTTAATGATGTTTCCACTACGAGCTCATCTAATTATCTATTATTGACTTTTTCCCTACCAATTTAGTCGAGCTCTATATACCGTGCTACGATCTCACTTGTCACCAAGCTACTCGGCCATCCTTTTTCCACGGGTTATGCTTTGGTGGGAATGATCCCACATTCTTTGAGGAAAGATTTAGATAAGCCTTTATAAAATATTTTCCTCCCAATTGGACACGTGGATGCGGCCACGTTATTCATGTATTTCTTTTGCCAAGCGAGAGAGATTAGCTCATTGATTGGGCTCGGTGACTTGGCTCGAATCACCCATGTGTATTAATTCACGGAGATGATGGCATAGCTCGATCGATAAACTTAGTGCAATGTGACAATATGGTGGTGGGCCACATGGTGGCCTAAAAACCCACCATGTTAGCTATTTTTTTAATTATGTTGCTGAAGATTATTATTGAGCATCAAATACTTGAGGTCTAAAACATTATCTTAATTTTTTCTCTTTTACCCAATTATACTTTTTCCATGTTACACTTTGAGTGGCCGATTAACCCCACTTGAATCAAAGCGTGACCAAACTTTGATAAGAAAAAACTTTGACATACGGGCTCTGTTTTCCATGTTCTTATAGTCACCAAAAATCTCTTGGAATATAATTTAGGGAACATCCATCCTTTGAATTATCCTCCATATCACACCTCCCCACTAAGGAGGATTTTGTCCCAAAAATGTTTTGTTTCTCCACTCCTAGATCCTGAACTCTAATGTTCTCTCATAGAAATATTTGAATATGACACACTTTGACCTTGAATTACTTTTAATTAGGAATTTGGTTCAATCTCTGGGACCTATGGCACTTGGGCTCACTGCCTTCGATGCATCACTCGATGTAAAACCTAGATGAATATTTTTGTCTGGTCTTCATAGGACTTCATATAGAGCTTTGATTACCAATGCTGCAAGAAAACAAAAGGCATTATAAACCTATCATGGAGTTCGTACTTAATTGGTGGCTTTGGTCTCCTATGTCTTATCAATAAGTGGTAGAATTCCCCTTTTCTTTATTAGCCTTAACCCTCTTAGTGTGATTCTTTTGCTCTCGACACGAGATCACACAATGAATATTGAATCCACGTTATGTATATGGATATGTCCATAAAATCTTTGGGGTTATTATAGGATCCTTGTTGTAGTCAAAGAAAACATGATCATACCTCTTAGGGATATCAAATTTTCCTCTTCTCTCATCATTCTTCTGAGAGTTTGATATGTTCCCTATTGTAGGTTGTTTCGGGAGGACTAGTGGATTGGGCTCTACACTCATTATCTTAGATCTTTCTCATGCCTCATTTTTATATTCATTATATCCTAGACCCACATATATAGGTCTTTCCTCCACTTAGATAGGGTTAGTGATACCTTGGCTATTCACACCAAGGCCTTTTCCTTCATATCCCATTTTAAAAATAAATTTTGATCTTATACCTCTAGTGTAATTTTTAAATTCACCAAAAGCAGGATCTACATTTTCAAGCGGAGGAAATTTCAATCAATCACTTATAGTGTGTTGATTGGTAGGTGTAACTTTCTTCTCCGCATTTTTCCATATTTAAATGTTCTTAGGAGAACTTCCTTAGATTTTCGTTCACACTTTGTAACTTTGTGATCACTCTCCCGGGAATTCCGCATAAGTCTCAAACTTGTCTTGTAGCTCTTGCTTCTCTAACACCACGAGCTATAGATGTTTCCTCACCTAAGAATCCTTCTCTTTTTTGGATATGTGGATACAATAGGCTGACTTCTACTGGTATTTATCGGTTATTTTATATGTTCCACCATTCAACGTTGCAACCACCTTGGTACTCGATCTAGGAATAAATACCAATATTGTTCCTTGTCATTCCTACTCAAAGAGCAATGTGCACATACCTGAGGACCATCCCATTTTTCTTGGGTTCCCTATTGACAAAATTCTTCTTGTAACATAGACTTTAGGATTTTCATGTTCTATCTTAGTTCCACAATCTAACGTGCTCGATTTTGTCAATGCAGATTATCAATGTGTAGCATAGCACCTAGTACAGTGAGTATAATGGTCCATAGTATGAACTAATACAAGTCCATATCACTACTACTACATGTGACAACCTAGTTCTTGATATCAAATTTTTCAAAGATTGTAAGCTTACGGGTACAATACCTGCTCTAATACCAAACTTGATCGTAAACGGCCAATAATTTGTTCTTGTCCACAGGACCCTTATTGAAAATTAATTCTTTTACCAAATTTACCCCATTATAATTAACTTTAATCAGATTCAATGTGAAAATAAGAACTACATTGCACAAGGGTTGATAACTAAGTTTGGTAGAATGCATATGTCTCTGGGTTCAAAAGTTGAATCGATTCATTAAAAACTTCCAATTTATAAATATAATACAAACTTACAAATGTAGCTATAAATGCACAAAAATGAACCTAATGCATATTGATTCTATGAAAACAAATTGTTCTAGGAAATTACTGTTATCTAAGAGAGCTCCCATCCCCAAGTTTATTCAATAGAATATGATCTAGTCCTTGGAGATCTTGGTGCTCTAGCAAAACTCCCTAGATTTGACACCTCCAAAATAAACTCAATGTCTCCACTACATGGAAAACTAACCTTTGTATAGTGATAATTATCCAAATGTCGATGTTGATGATGATATCCTTTCACTCTGTTGTATGACAAGATAACCTCTACATACAAACTAGGTTGATTTGTTGTCACCAATGAGCTCAATGAGTACGAACCTCCTCTATGGCCTCTAAGCAACTTATAGACACTAAAATTAGGTCACATTCCCCTTGGTCCCTTGTCAAATAACCAATTTGAACACACTCACCTAACCATGGCCCCTTTCAACCCACTCTAATATTAATTTAATTAATTTAATGAAATTAATTCATTATATCACCATATTTATTATTTAAATATCCTAATTGGGATAATGCCCACCATCCACCTCACCTATACACCTCATCTAGCCACCTCACCCTAAGACCTATTCTTAGTATGTTGCCATAACTAACTAAGACCTACCCAAACCCTAAAAATCAAATCCTACATTCCCTCTAACCATATTCCCACATGTTAGAAAAAATATTTCATTCTAATCCGTGGAGCAAACGAATGAGATCCCAAAAAATCAAGGGGATCTGCCTAGTTTAGTAAACCTAGGAAATCCCACCTTAACCGATGTTGGTTACCCTAAACCACCACTAGTTAAGTGGAACTTCTGCTGGTTACCATTTAACCCCTAAAACAATCTTATTTTGAGGTTTTCACATTTCTAAGAGATAATCACATCTTTTGAGAACAAGTGAAAAAATCAGAGCTGCATGCAAGTAGAACAAGTGTTAGCACACACATCAAAGCATCCATACAAGACCTTTGGAAGCAATCACATAGTTGTTTTTCCTTCATGGGAGCATCTCGGGAGGTGCCAGCACCACACTAAGTTCCTTCCATTTGATCTCCCACCATTGTCAAGAAGACATCAAGTTCATACAAGCAGTAAGTTTTTGTTAACCACATATAGTTCATTAGCATTTTAGTAGATCTTTTTACTTTTGTTGTTATTTTCTACTCCCATTCCCATTCCCCACCATTTTACCTCCATGAAAACTTGACCATCCCTTTACCCACACCATTGAACTACCCACATCTAGACTTTCATCATTAATGTGCATACCTAAGACCCACACGAACCTTGTCATTGCCTTGTCATTCTCATCTAGCACCAGATCTATCACCTTACCAAGTTTTATTGAGTTTTCTATACCCGACCGCACGTCGACACCGATTACCGCAACCATCACTAGTTAACCTAAACCGACACCGATCATATTAGGCGACATCGGTCTCTATGTATTTTACCAGAAACCAAGAACAAAGCTTCCAAACCTCCACCAAATACCCAAAAACCACCCAAAATCTCACTCTAACCAATACCGCACTCTGTGAGACCTTGACCTTCAAATTTTGTCATAACTTAGCCTGTTGTGAACGAATTTTCTTATTATAGATGAATGAGATACAGAATCATTTTAACTATAGTAGGATTTCCTTTATTGTGAGCATTAAGTTGTTTTAAATAGTGGATTGACAACCATCTAGGAAGTATCGCGCTTCTTGGATTTAGCACACGCGATAAGGCAATCCACCGCATATACTATTTAATTGTTATTTGGTGGTCTTGTATTCCATTTCAAGTAGTTCCTCCAAGCAAAAGGAAGCTCTCACGATCATTTCGGATCCGAAGTCATACGCACGCAACAACCTATAACCATCATTTCAACGGTATTCCTCCCGACCCTTTACCCTTATTTGTTTCGTCAACGTTCAAGAAACACTATAGAATTAGGTATTCCTCCAGCCTTTCCCTCTAGATCTCATGTGCCCATATCACCTTTACCCAAGAAGGTACAACCTAAGGACAAAAATCCGCTACCCTCTAATAAGGTAGTCAAAACAACCACACACTCTCCTATCAGTTCATCTACCATACCCCTACGTAAACAAACATGACCAACGCCTAAGACCATACTAACACCTTAAACCATATCTCAAGCTACTCCCCCTCATGCAAACACCATTCCTCTACAGTTTGTCATGCCTACACCCAAACCTACCTTCACTTCCCATTGCGATCCACTAGCAGGGTCCTATGCAAAAAACTTAACCAACCTTCTTGAAACTTATGTCGTCACATTACCACCTCTCAGACCTTATGACCCACTCAAACCCAAACCAAAGGGGTTCAATGAGACCAAAATTTATGCCTACCATCATGTGCCAGGCACAATGTAGAGAACTACAAATCTTTAAAAATCATTCTTATCCGGTTGTGTCCTCCTAAAGAAAACTTTGATGATGATGAAATTCTTGATGTGGACCCCATTCACATAGCTCTTCCCTCACTACCTACTCAACGACTCGGACCTTTACCCCACGGATCGTAGAACTACCTCCGAGATTTGAAATTAACATGGTTCGCATCAAAGAACTCATCAAACCTCCACCCAAATGTCAGTGTACTCAACTCATCCCAAAAGGTTCCTTCCCACCACTGGGATTTTTCCCTTGATGTCGCTATACCTTTCATGGCTCACCTACCTCACCTACCTCCCCACCTTAGATCAACATGATCTACCTCGCTACCCATGCTCAGAAGGACAAAGGCAAGGAAAAGGTAACTGACTCACCAACCAATCCTATACCCAACATACCATATGCACCCACACCAAAAATCACTATCCATGGCCCCACATATCCTATTTATAATGGGGTCACACACCACGAGATTCTAAAACAAATACATCAATCTCCCCTCAAAATTTTCCTATATGACCTTAGCCAAACCTCAAAATCCCATCATTAAGCTCTCATTGAGGTCCTGCAATCTATTGAGGTTTTATCTAATGACCCTACACCTATAGCCTCCATTATCACACCCCATCATGTAGCCTCTCTCACCAAATTACCACCTTTATCCACGCCTCCACCTACTCACCAAATAGCATCCCTTAGCTTCTCATAGGAAGAGATCACACCACACCAAACAAATGACCCAGACCCAGCTCTCTTCATCTCTATCCACATCAATGATATACGTGTACGTCATGTTATGATTGATGGGGGCACTAGCATTAATATCATTTCCTTACATGCATTCGCTAAAATGTGCATACCTGAAAATTACATGCATAAACATCTCATCATGTTGCGTTCATTCAATGATGCTATCACCTCTACACTTGGCACCATCATCCTCCACATTCATGTGGGGCCCGTACTATTCCAGAGTTATTTTATGTCTTGGAGGGGGAATTTCAATATAACTTGTTGCTTGGTAGACCCTGGATTTGTGTCATGGGTTGTGTCCCTTCCACTTTGCATCGTTGTGTGAAATTCAAGCATGAAGGACACACCTATACCATTCCAGCTGACCCATCACCTTTCAAAATTTGCAACATGATTTCTTCGACCCAATGACGTGCTCGTACCCATTAAAGTACCTACCTCCACAACCATTGCCTCTTCACCTCCATCTCCACTCACTAGTGTAGCTGTTGCCTCAACCACACATACCTCCTCCATTCCTACCATCAAGCACAACATCCATGGCCGAACCATTAGCCTCACAACTGCTACCTCCACCTCCGATCTAACCTCCGACACATCATCTATTCCAGCTACCCACATACCAACCACTGATCCCTTAGAAGGAATTTTTCAATGCCTTACTATGGGGGAGTATCACCTATATAGTGTCAAACATTCCTTACTATGCAAGAGTATAGAAGTTTTCACTAGCACCCTTGCTTATGATCATCGTATAGGAGATCACCTCCTTTATGTTCCTCCCCACCTTCATACCAATCTCACCTATAGAGGACTTGATACTAACACTTATGCACTTGAACCACCGTCACAAACCTACCCATTTTCCACCAACATCTAGTCACTCACCAATCACCGTTTCGCCCACACCTTCCTGCACCAATGTGCATGGAAGGTTTTTGGTTTTGGCTTTTATGAGCAAGGCTTCCATCTTTGTTATTCCATGTACTACTCGCAAGCATAATGACCATAGTGGTATCAACTTTGTTGAACCACCTACCAAGAAGGCCCATATTGAATTCATTGAAGGCATTATCCCTTCTCCACCTTCGTCACCACCTTCGCCACCTTTGCCAACAAAGTTAATGGATCCAGAATCCATTCCTCCTAACTTTTTTTTCATAAACACCATTTCCTTGGGGCCTTTGACTTATCAACATGAGGGCGAGGCTCCCTCTTCTCTTCCCTTCCTATACCCTGAAATGATTGAGGATGATACACCCTCGATTAACATCATTCAATGCTAGGATGATGAATCTATACTCACCTACCTTGGTGCAAAAGACTCATATATTCATCATCGCTACCATCTGAGACCCAAACCATGTTGAATGAATCAACTATCAAAATCAACATTCATACTCAGGATGACCCTCACATTCTAAAGATCGGTCAATCTTTGGATGTTGTTGAACAAGAAGCCATCACTTCTCTTCTTAGAAACCATAACCACGTTTTCGCTTGGTCTTATACAGATATGCCCGGTATTGACCCCACCATAGTGGTCCACAATATCATAACCATTCGTGATGCTAAGCCATAAAACAAAAGCTGAGGAAAATACACCCTCATATTACTCTTCTCGTCTAAGAAAAACTTGAGTGCTTGCTTTCCATTTCCTTCATCTTACCCATTTATTATCCTCGTTGGATTTCTAACATTTTCCCTGTCATTAAGGCAACATGGGGACTTCACATTTGCATGGATTTCCATGACCTTAACCTAGCTTTCTGAAACATAATTTTCCGCTACCTAGTATTAACCAAAGTTTGGTTGACCTTACCGCTGGTCATGAGATGTTGTCACTCATGGATGGCTTCTCTCGTTATAACCAAATCTTTCTTTCCCTAGAGGATCAACACACAACTACATTCATCACCCCTTGGGGACCTTCTGCTATCGAATCATGCCTTTTGGCCTTAAAAACTCGGGTACCACATAACAATGGGCTATGACTTACATCTTCCATGACATCATGCATATTATATTGGAAGATTATGTGGATGATTTCTGGTCCAATCTAAACACCGCTCGAGCACCTCACCGTCCTAAAAACCATCTTTGATTGTCTCATTAAATATTGCTTTCACCTTGTGCGAGAAATGTTTCTTTGCAGTTCTCTCGGAAAGCTCCCGGGATTTATCATTTCCATATGTGGTATAGAAGTTGACCTGCTAAAGTCAAGGCCATTCTTGAGATGCATCCACCCACTAACCTTAGAAAACTTTGTAGCCTACAAGGTAAGTTGCAGTCTATTTGCGTTTCATTTCACAATAGTCGATCGGTGTCAACCATTTCATCATCTTCTCAAGAAGGATGTCTCCTTTAAATGGGATGATGACTACCACAAAGCTTTTGAGGCCTTAAAACAATACCTTCTCGCAACTAATTGCACTAATTCTAGCTAAATACAATCAACCCTTCTACCTATACATCTCAGCTATCGATCACTCCTTGGAGCTATGCTCGCTCATCACGATGAAAACATAGGGAGCAGGTGGTTTATTACATAAGTCATACTCTTTTGGACTAAAAACCCTATATACCCATGCGAAAAAAATTGTTTAGCCTTAGTTTTTGTCACCGAAAACTCCGCCATTACCTACATAACCACAAAACCTATGTTGTGACCAACATGACCCCTTACAATTCATGTATGCTAAACCTTACCAAAATCAACATGTTGCATGTTGGCTTATGCTTCTGGCCAACCTTGACCTCAAATTCATCCATCAAAAGTCCATCAAGGGCCAAGCTATCACCGACCAATTGGCCAACGTACCTATTTCCAGGGATCAACTCTTTAACTTTGACTTTCCAGATGAGTCAATTGCCCCCTTTCCCTAGACGAGCCCGTTTACCAAATGACACTCTTCTTTGATGGCTCCAAGTGTCGGTGTGGGGGTGCAAAGAAGAGTTATCCTCATTCTACTTGATGGTGAACCCATGCCTTTATCCTTCAAACTAGATTTTGATTATACAAACAATATTTCCAAATATGAAGCGCTCGTATTAGATCTCCAGGCTACATATGCCTTGGATGTCAAATACATCAACATCTTTGGTGACTCCTAATTGGTCATAAACAAATTCAATGGTATATACCAATGTCGTAATGAGACACTTCAAAAGTATAAACATCACGTGGACATACTTTTGACTACCTTTTTACCTGTTATGACCTTTTAACTATCCCCACTCAACCAACAAATTTGTAGATACCATGGCTCGCTTGGCATCTCAAATACCCACTTCACCGCTGATTCTAAAATCTTTGTCACCGTATAAAGACTCCAATCACCATCTTATTTACCTCGTGAAGTTTACTCTATCGGAGCCACTACTCCTGACCCGAGTGACCTTTGGTATAAACAATATTTAGAGTACCTTTCTTATCCATCTTGCCTCTCAACCTCACTCATTATGGACAACAGGCCTTTCTCAAAAAGGTCTCTCATTACGTCATCATGGGTGCCCTCCTCTATAAATGCAACTTTGATGGCATTCTCTTACAAGTGCCTTACGATTTCTGAAATTCCTTATACCATTAAGGAGGTTCATGATGGAATATGTGGAGCTCACTTCGGTGGCCTCGCTATTACTCAAAGCATATTCTTCACCTAGGCTATTCTTGGATGACCCTTAACCATGATTGTTGTGACTTTGTTAAGCATTGTGTAAAATGCCAACAACATGCCAACCTTCATCATACACCCAATCATGCCTTACAGGTCACTCGTGACTTTTGGCCCTTCTCTCAATGGGGTTTGGATCTCGTCGGAGAAATCAATCCCCATTCTTCCCAGCGACATCAATGGATCATCACCACTACTAAATACTACACAAAATGGGTTGAAGCCATACCTCTCATTTCCACAAAAGCCAAGAAAATATGTGAGTTCATCAATCATCACATCATTTTTCACTTTAGTGTCCCTCATCACCTCATCACTGATAATGGAAAATAATTCAAAAATAAAACCTTGCAAAAAAATTGAGACACCTTGACATTAATTTGAGTTTCTCATCACCTTATTACCCACAAACCAATGGCCAAGCCAAATCCACTAACAAAACCCTAAACAAAATTCTCATTAAAGTGGTTAACGATCTTTGGGAGGGATCGGCATACGCACATTCCTTTCACCTTGTGGGCATACCGTACTAGTATTTGCACTTCCATTGCTACCACACCTTTTTCTCTGGTCTACGGTATAGAGGTTATTCTACCTCTTGAAGTCCAAATTCCCTCACTCCGCATTTCTCTCCATGACATGCTCAATGATGATGAATTTCATCGGAATTTCATTTAGCACAACTTGAATTATTAGGCGAACATCATCTTAACACTCTTAACCATCTTCAAGTTTACCAAAAGTGTATCAAACATGCCTACGAAAAACGTGTCCATGAATGAACCTTCCAAGTTGGTGACCTTGTCCTGAAAGAAAATCAACATGTAACCAAAGCAAAAAAAAAGTAAACGGGAAAATTTTCTCCGATTGGCTTGGACCATACGGCGTGACTCATACTTATGGATCAGGTGCTTATTATTTATCTTCACTGACGGTAAACCCAAACTTGAGCCCTTTAATACCTTGCATCTTAGACCATTCTACTATTGACTTTTAGTCCTTTCTCATTTTTGCCTCTTTCCATGCTCGTCCCTTGAGCGCTATCTACTTCCTACATAATCACCAATGATTAAAGAAGAATCATGTGTGTACCCATCACTTTTTATCTTCTCTTGAATATGTGTACCACGGTGCTGCACATAGCATGATTCTCATGGATACTTTTCATCTATTTTTAGATGAGATCCCATGGTTGTTTCACCCTACTTTCTGAACAAGAATCCTATTCTTCACCTTAGTCTTGTCTATGACTTAAAATCCCTCACATGGGATCTAACTCCTTGAGTCAAACTTCTAATAAAAATATGACTCCCTCAAAAGGACATCTTTCTCTCTACAATCACTGCTATAAATAGACTGCTCCCTCGAAGGATAGCTATGTAAAGCTCTTTCAAAAAAAATATGAGAATCTGAAGCTTCTCACATCAATTAGCTTCACGAAGACCTCAAGGAGTTAATTTCCTCATCCCATATAGACTTTCGCATCGATCAGTCTATCTTAAATCCAAGTCAAATAAAAAAATTCATCATGGACTTTCCCATTGTGACCTTAGATCTCTTGCCAAAAGGCATGATACCTACTACCATGTAAACTACCAATTTTCACCCTCTCACCATTCACATTTTCATTTCCTACCACCTCAAGGGACCCATTGGAACCATGACATTTGGTGATCATATGACTACTTTTCACCCTTAGAACAATCAATCATGCAATGTCTTTAGGGTCTTACGTTCATCAGCTCCTCCAAGGTATGACCTACTCGTTATGATCCTAACCAATCAGGAGGCTTTCTCGCCTCCTCTTATTTTTTAACCTTCCTTATTACGATTTGATTACCTTATACAAGACTCGGTTTTCTATGCTTACCTTTGGGAAGTCTTCTTCTTCTACCACAATCAAAATCACCTATACCAATTTTCCCACAACTCACCCAACCTAACAGGACCTAAACTGAAATCATGCCTAAAGCCCACCAACTCATTCTCATACCTCCTCATATTCTTCCCTAGATTATGGGAGAACTACATCGGCCTGAGGTCCCTTTTCACTAGGACTATGTAGGTAGCACTCCGAGGGCATAAGGCCCTTAGAGGTTAGCTCGGCCACTCTCTACCCTAACCAATTCATCTTTCATTTTCCCCAATTACATTTTACCCTACTTAGTTTCCTTTTTATATCAAAAATTGGAATCTAAACTAAACAAACAACAAATTGCTTCACATTTTTATCATCAGCAAAACATACATTTGTTATGACTACCATTTCTTTACCATCATCAAGCATATATTATAAAACATCTTAAATATGACCCATATCATCATTCATTACACAAATTAATGAATTACAACCTCAACCAATTTAAACTCCACCATGCCTATGACCTAACTTCACCATGCCTAAAACCTAACTCAATCCATGCCTAGACCACAACATAACTCGATCCATGCCTATAACCTAACTCCACCATGCCTAAAACCTAATTCGATCCATGCCTAGACCAAAACCTGACTCAATTCATGCCTAGACCAAAACCTAACTCAATCCATGACTAAAACCTAACATGATACTGACCTAGACAAAAACCTAACTCAACCGTGCTTAAAACCTAACTCAATCCATGCCTAGACCAAAACCTAACTCAATCCATGTATAAAACCTAACTCAATCCATGCCTAGACCAAAACCTAACTCAATCCATGCCTAACACACCTATCATGAATCCATCTATGCATAATAATAAAATGTTATCAACACAAACACATAATGCCCATAATCATCATCATCTCTATAAATAGAATACCCATATCCATAAATATCCAATGTCTTCGGCACACAGGCTAGTGTATATAATCCAGTCTCTCAAAACTCTCATACATCCTCACCATCTTCAAAGACACAGGTGGTATGTATCAAAAATGTCTAAAATACATCAAAATACGGGGATGGGCATCGGGCCTCATCCCGCCGACCATCCTCCATGTTAGTCTCTCCAATCTCCTCCTCAACTCTGTCTAATTGCACGATATCATCTCACTTCCCACCATAGGTCATGATTGTCCCCCTGCTAGTACATCACCTAGAGCTGGCCTCCGTGAGCTAGTGGCCTCACCCTAATCATGTCTCGGGGCTTGATGGCCCCTGTGCTCTCTACATTGTGAGTCCGAGATCTAGTCCTCTCACTCGAGGCCTGTTGTGCCATGTACTCTCCATAGGATAGAAAATCTATCCCAGCCACCATCAACTGATCCTAGTAGTATTTGGCCTCATCTAAGGCATCCTATAACATGGATATGGGTACAGTCTTTGGTGGCCCCATAGGCCTCTACCCCTATACCTATCCTGTGGCACCCTATCCCGCCCCTTCTGTGAACTAGGACCCAGTCCCAGTGCCTGTGGAGGTGTCATCGGCCTCACACCCTGTGCCTATACCTGCGCACTTGTAATGCCTAAATTTATGCCTATGTGGTGGTTAGCTGCCCCTGTAACCCTGTAACCTATGCTTGTAGGGCAGCCACTTGACCATCATCACCATCTCCATCTCCACCTGGGCCATCTGGGCCTGAATATTGGCCACCTGTGCATGTAACTCAGCCACCTCCACCTCTGAACTAGCTAACTACCCTTGCACCATCCCCAACTAGGTAATCAGGGTCACCACTTTCCCCTATAAGGCGTCTCTGTACACTCTAATGGTGGCTAAATCTGGTTGTCCTAGTCTGGGTGGTACTACTCGTAAATGAGCTACCCACCATCTATATCTATCTGTCACTTTGGCATCATCGATCTACCGGTCTATCACCTACTCCTCCTGCCCTATCCATTGTCGGATGTGGTAGAGGCAATGGCCTCTCCACGTTGTCTCTCTATCCTGTAGGAAGGGTGGAGGTATATCCTATCACAGCCCAAACTACCGTCTAACCCTATCAATGGGGATCATCTCATGCTCTCCTACATGATGCCCCTCTATCCATCTGAGTAGCTGAAGGCCATTGCCTAACTCCTCACCATCTATCTCGTATAAAGGATAACCCACATACGGTCTCTATATAATATCTACCCCAAACAATCCCTCCAATAGCCACGGGGAATACACTACCTTCCTAATCTCTACTCTCCAATAACAGGCACCCATCACCTATACCCCACCCACACAAAACCTGGCTCAAAATCATCTACTCGGGGCATACCCACTAGACACACATAGATAATGTGCTCATAGGCCCAGTAGTGTAGAATGAAAGTGCAACACAACTGAACCTGCAGAGCTGCCCATACGCCCATAGCTCTCTATATAGTTGTACTAGGAATGTTGGCACCTAGGAAAATCAGGTCCTCTCCATCATCATGTCATGTAGCACACCCATCAGGGATTGTGGGAATCTCCCACCCTCTGCATCCAGCAGTGCAAACTAGTATCTGCCTCCATCGGTAATACTACTAGCCTCATCTCCTCTGGACGGGCTAGGTACATCTCTCCATAGCTAAGGTTGGTATTGTGGAATGTTAGATCTTCCATCCCCTCCCCAAACATTGTCAACATCAACTCCTTAGATGCCTCTGAGGAGATCAAATATACATGCATCCCCAATATGGGTAATCACAGGATCCTGAACACATCCTCCAGGGTGATTGTCATCTCACCCATCGGTAGGTGGAATGTGTTGGTCGTGGCATCCCATCTATCGATGAGAGTGACCATTAAACTCAGCTACCGGACTGTATGCCGATAGTGAAGGACCCCACTTAGGCCCACCTCCTCCACATGCCACAACTCCTCGAGTGTCACTGTGCCACGAACTATCACGAGTAGGGGTGGCACCATGCCTTGTATTGTAAGTTGATCTCTCTCCTACATCCAAAAAATCAATCATGTTATTAAAACAAGACCATATCTACATTCATCCATACCCATACCCATTACCCTACCTCTTTAACTTCGCTACTCACCTGTTTATCCCCTGGCCTACCCTCCACCCCAAACCAACCATCACCAACCGACCCCAACCCAACCCTAACCAACCGACTTACCTACCCTACACCTACCCAACCCAATATCACCTTACCTATTTACACACACCCCGATCCCTCACTTACTTCCATTTTTGACCCACTCCCTGACCTTACCTATTTTCCCACACATCTATACTTTTTTCCCTAACAACTCCACCCTTACCTATTTTTACCCCTTACCTATATTATGATTTTCACCTAAACCACTTTCCTCACCTCTATCTACCTCACCCATCCAACCTCGGGCACCTTTTGGCCCCCTTTTTCTCCAAATCCGACCGGTACCGGTTAGCCCTAACCGACCCTGCGCCCTACCAACCCAATCCTACCCAAATCCCTCCTATACCCTCCCCAACCCTTCTTCACCTAATCCCCTCCCTCCCCACTCTTATTTTACTAGATTTCTCTCCCATAATTCAAAATTTCTTTTCCCCCAAAAAAAAAAAAACCATTTTTACCCACCTAACCTTTAAATTCAATCCAACAAATAAAACACAAGTGAGATTCAATCCTACCTCATCTTACCATACGTGTGGTGGCACCTCTATTGTGTGGTGGCAGTCCCCTCTACCAGCTATCAGATCAAATCAATCCAACCTGGTGGTCCCCCTCGCGATCCCTCTCTCTCTCTCTCTCTCTCTCTCTCACCAAATGACCATCTCACTCTCTAATCAATCAATCCAATCAAATCAATCAACCTAGCCCACAAATCCACCTATCAACCAACTATCACCTACCATCTCTGGCTCTCTCTCTCTCTCTCTCTCTCTCTCTCTCTCTCTCTCTCTCTCTCTCTCTCTCTCTCTCTCTCTCTCTCTCTCTCTCTCTCTCTCTCTCTCTCTCTCTCTCTCTCTCTCTCTCTCTCTCTCTCTCTCTCTCTCTCTCTCTCTCTCTCTCTCTCTCTCTCTCTCTCTCTCTCTCTCTCTCTCTCTCTCTCTCTCTCTCTCTCTCTCTCTCTCTCTCTCTCTCTCTCTCTCTCTCTCTCTCTCTCTCTCTCTCTCTCTCTCTCTCTCTCTCTCTCTCTCTCTCTCTCTCTCTCTCTCTCTCGTCATTTTCCCAATTCGCTAAAAGACAAATGATTTGAAAAATATGGCAATTTTTCTTTTTATAACCTACCCGACCTAACCGGAAATAGTTTCACCTTAACCGACATTGGTCATATGCCCTAGCTTACCATGGTTGGTCCATCTTGACCAAAGCATCGGTCCCTTCAAACCATCATCGGTTATACTGCTTAGTCTTTCTACTACCCCCTACCCCCAATTTTGACTGAATCCTTTTTTACCTCACCCACACCTCACTTGGACACTTCACTATATCCTCTTGACCTTATCATTTACCCCCACCTCGTCCTCATTCGGGGACTCCTTATTTTTCCCATACCTCGGCCCTACCCATGTCATGACCTAGATACTTGGACCTGAAACATTGCTAGTGACCTTTGACCCCATGTGTTCGTTATACCTTGCAGCACTGTTACCTGTGTTGATTTCCATCCTGACCTTACCTTGCCTCTTGCTGTGACCGTTTATCCTGACCCTACTTTTAGTGTATTAGAACACACCTAAACGTTCTTGCACCTGACCTATGTCATGTTTCTTGACCATATCCTATACCTTGGATACCGGAATCACCTCAACCTTATTTGGATAAACCTATCGAGCTTAGATAATGTAGATTTTTGTTCTCTTCAACTGATGTCTTTGCTATAGTTTATACATGCGCGTGTGTTTGATATTACTACCTTTGACCCTAAACCATTACCTAGATTACCCGAGTGGACCTTTTCCCCTTTTTACCCATTACCCCACTTCTTCTTCATCACATTCACCTTTTATCAAACCACTTACCGATTCCGCCTACTACCTCATCGAGTTCTGGTATGAGGGGATCACCTTCACTCACACATGGGGCAACCACATCTTATTTTTGTCGTGTCACTTACCAATACAAGCTACGCAACAAAAAGGGGGAAAATGTAGACACTAAAATTAGGTCACACTCCCTTGGTCCCTTGTTAAATAACCAACTCTAACACGGTCACCTAACCATGGCCCCTTTCACCCCACGCTAATATTAATTTAATTAATTAAATTAAATTAATTCATTATCTCACCATATTTATTATTTAAATATCCTAATTGGGATAATGCCCACCATCCACCTCACCTATACACCTCATCTAGCCACCTCACCCTAAGACCTATTCTTAGTATGTTGCCATAACTAAGACCTACCCAAACCATAAAAATCAAAGCCTACATTTCTTCTAACCATATTCCCACATGTTATAAGGAGCTTCCATTCTAATCCGTGAAGAAAACGAACGAGATCCCGGAAAATCAAGGGGATCTACCTAGTTTAGTAAACCTAGGAAATCCCGCCTAACCGATTGATTACACTAAACCGCCACCGGTTAAGCGAGAAGCTAACCGTCGGTTTCCATTAAACCCCTAAAATAACCTTATTTTGAGCTTAGAACAATTTCGAGAGATAATCACATCTTTTGAGAACAAGAGACGAAACCAGAGCTTCATGCAAGAAGAACCAGCGTTAGTACACACATCAGAGCATCCATAGTCAACACTGGAAGCAATCACACAGCCATTTTTCCTTCACGGGAGCATCCGGGGAGGCACCAACATCACACCAAGTTCCTTCCATTTGATCACCCACCATTTTCAACTAGACATCAAGCTCATACAAGCAGTAAGTTTTTGTTAACCAACATTGGTTCATTAGCATTTTAGCATATCTTTTACTACATTTGTTAGTTTCTATTCCCATTCCCATTCCCGCCATTTTACCTCCATGCAAAATTTATCATCCCTTTACCCACACCATTGAACTGCCCACATCTAGAATTTCATCATTCTTGTACATACCCAAGACCCACACGAACCTTGTCATTTCCCTGTCATTCTCATCTAGCACCAGATCTATCACCTTGCCAAGTTTTTGAGTTTTTGTACACCAACCATACCGACATTAGTTACCTGTAATCGTCACCAATTAACCTAAAGTGACACTTTGGTCATATTAGACCAATGTCGGTCTCTATGTCTTTTACAGAAACCAAGAACAGAGCTTCCAAACCTCCACCAAATACCCAAAACCACCCAGAATCTCACTCTAACCAATACCTGCACTCTGATAGAGACCTTGACCTTCAAATTTAGTCATAGCTTAGCCTATTGTGAATGAATTTTCTTATTATAGATGAATGAGATACCTAAATCATTTTAACTACAATAGGATTTCCTTTATTGTGAGCATTAAGTTATTTTAAAATAGTGGATTGTGACCATCTAGGAAGTATCATGCTTCCCAGATTTAGCACACGCTAGGCAGTCCACTACATATATTATTTAATTGTTATTTGGTGGTCTTGTATTCCATTTCAAGGAGTTCCTCCAAGAAAAAAGGAAACTTTCACTATCGGTTGTGGATCCAGAAGTCATACGCACACAACAACCTACAACCAGCATTTCAATAGGTATTCCTCCTAGCCCTTTACCCTTATTTGTTTCATCAATGTTCGAAGAAATAATCTAGAATTAGGTGAAACACAACTAACTTGACAATAGTGCCAAAGTGTAAGAGCTCCAAAGTATGATTATATGCTTCGTCATGTCCCTGATCTTCATGGTGTCTCCAAGTTCCTGCATGAGAATATTTTTCCTCCAATTTGGCCTTTATGGTGTCAATGAGTTAAGAATAGTAACTCCTGAGATCTTACAATGTGCTTATAATATTATGACTTATTTTATCATCATGCCTATGATAATAGGACTTTTTATTCTCAAAATACCTATAATAGATAATATAGGTCTTTAATTAAATAGGGATTGATCCTCAATATTACCTATTAAAATAATAATAGGACTTACAATTTTATGCCTTGATTTTCTAAGGAATTCTTCATATTTTTCACCCTCCTTCTAAGCCTTCATCTATCCTCTCTAAGCCTTGGCCTTTTCATTTGAGGAAGGCTTTTTGTGTTTGTAGAAGCGGGGAGGCCTCTTATAGCCTACCTTGGCCCAAACTCCTCGCTATATACCTTATTGCTCCAACTCCCCATTTATCCAATTTGGCTAGCAAGCTCATTAGGAGGTGGTTGTTGTGGAAGGGAGGTGGGTAGTTTAAATCCAACCGATGTCAACACTGCAAGATTTTTGAGCTATCAATTGTTGGCTCGGTCCTGTTGAGCTAAACAAGTGTTATCCATCGTGCCATGAGCTCACCTATCACCAAGATGCTCAGCCATCCTTTTTCTATGGGTTATGCTTTGATGGGAATAATCACACGAGTCCACGGGAAGATTTAGATAAGCCTTTATAAAGGATTTTCCTCCTAATTACACGTGGTTGTGGCCTCGTTATTCATACATTTTGTTTTCCAAGTGGAGAGGATATCCCATCCATCGGGATTGGTGACTTGGCTTGAATTTTTCATGTGTATTAATTCACCATGTTGGTGGCATAGCTTAGTCGATTAATTCAATTCCATGTAACAATATGGTGGCATGCCCGAGAACCCACCATGTTGGAAATCAAGGAAAATTTTAGTGGTGAATTTTCGTAAACTCACGAAAATCAAGGATTATGGAAATTCAAATTGGCGAATATTCTATGATTCACAACTGACTTATTCACCAAAAAATTCCACTCGACATGTCCCTTATACTATTCATTTCTCCTAGATTTTACACATATATAAGAGCTTATGAATGTAATTCACCACCAATTTGAATCATTTCATGTGCATATTTGCCGAAGTAAACATAAATAACCCTTGATTCATCCAACCCTAAGCATTCCAACCTTGATCCATCCAACACTAAGTGTTCCAACCCTGGGATGTCCAAACCTAAGTTGTCCAACCCTAATTCGTTCAACCCTGAGTTTTCTAACCCTTAGTCATCTAAAAACTAGGTATCAAACCACTTATTCATCTAACCCCTTCACCATCCAATCCTTGGTCATCCAACCCATTCATCGTCTAACCCCTTCATTGTCTAACCCTTAGCCATCCAACCCCTCACCGGTCCAATGTACCCACCTAACCCCTAGTTGTCTAACCCCTCACTCGTCCAACTCTTAGCCATCCAACCCCTCACCTCTCCAACACACCCATACAAACCTTAGCCATCTAATCCCTCACTCGTCCAACGCACTGCCCAACATTTATCCATGTAACACCTCACCCTCCCATCTCATCCGTCCAACCCTCACCTATCCCACCCTCACCCATTCAACCCCACCGCGCCTAATAGTCATCTAACCCCTCACCCATCCAACCCACCCCCAACCCTTAGCCGTCCAACCCCTCACCCGCCCAACCCCTCAACCATCCAACCTCGAGTCTTGACTAACCTACCCAACCAAATTTGTGAAACTAGGGAAAAATGCTCTCTTTAAAATTGCCTTTGCCACAAAACATTTTTTCAGATATTCACCAATGATTGGAAAGTTGATTTTGAGATTTTCCAACGATTCAAAAGTCAATTTTGAGATTCACCAACGATTCGAAAGTAATTTTTTAGAGGGGTCTTCTTAAAATGAAACCTATTGGAAATTTTTTTAATCATGTTGTGAAAGATGATTATAGAGCCTCAAGACCAAAGGCCTAAAACATGATTGCACTTTTATCACCTTTTTCTTGATTAAACTTTTTCGTCACCGCTTAAGTTGAGTTGACCTGCTGAGTCGAACTTTGACCAATGACAATTTTCTCGTATAAGATCTTTTTCCACATCCTTATAGTCATCATAAATATCTTGGATTCTAATTCCACGCTATAGCGATCTTGAGAGGTTTTGGGAACATTCGACCTTTAAATAATCCTCTTGATCGAGTTGTTTGTGAGAGATTCTAGGTTATGGTTATAGAGGATGCTTAGATGAATATGATAGTAATGAGGTGATACTTTACGAGGACAAGGGTACAAACAAGGACCCACATTATCCTAGATGCCATATTTAGATCAGGTGTTCCATAATTGTGGAAGTTCATTCCAATTGTTATTGGTTCATCGGTGGTAGTAGAGGGTATTGTATAAGCTGCATGATATCTCGTCAGGTAGATAGAGGAGGATGGGATTAGATTTGTTTGGTCTCGATGTGTACTTGTGCATTTATATAGAGATCGATACAAGTTCACGTAGGAGTATCATGGAGTAGACTTGCAGCCACCACATTGTTCCATGTATGGGCCTATGAAACATTACAATATTTATGTAACTCATTTGGCCACATGTAAAATGGGTGAAGCTCGAGATATTTGTATTGAGGTGTATAGGCATGCGTAGTAGGATATTGGATACTACTTCCTATAAATTTTTGTTTGATCATATGTGACGAAGGGCTATTATATGGAGGTCATACCAAGCATATGGAGTGTAGTGTGAGGATAGAGTAGATTTACGATGTATCTAACATGCTATGTGGTTAGAGGAATGCTTCCTGTGGATAGCCAAGCTATTTCAGGTAGAGCGTGTGTCCTAGAAATTTGGTATGGCTCAGGATGTTCCCCGAAGCCATATGTATATGCAAGAACCACTAGAGTGCTAAGGAGGTCGGGAGTGAGACAAGGACCCATATGTGCATAGTTAGTTCTTCTGGTCCAGATGTGGTGGATGTGACCATAGATTTGATAGAAGTGGATGATTAAGGATGTACTCAAGCTAATAGTGCATGGTGGGTAGCACACCGATGGGTACTATTGTTTCATTTTTTTGTAGATGTTGTGGATGCACCACCAATTGGAGGAGTAGCGGGGCAAACACCTACCCTCAATGGCTATGGCACAACAACAATGCTAGCATAGTGTAAATATTGTTTGTTGTTATATGTGACTTATAACTTGGTTATCATACATGAGTAACGAATGTGGGGCTTTATGGTTGTAAGTGACTCTTATAGGTCTTTAATCGTGGATCCATCGATCCACATATTAACGTAGAATTTACCTCTAAATTTTCTCATGGGAGGGGGATGTTAGAGCAATTAGATGTTATTGAGGGTGAGCATGACCACTTATTTGAGCCTGGGGGTGATAACGGTGATGACATATATTATACTATTGAGTGAGCATGACAAGGCACGAGCGGAGACTCAATGAGCTAAGGAGAATGTAGGAGGAGAAGCCTTAGTGCGGGATGTGTTCACACATATATGGATTTGTAGAGGTAATTTTTGGATTAGTCGGTCAATTTGGCCTTATTAAAGAGTAAGGTGGAGCAATATAGATGTCACGACTAGCGGCATAGGCTAAAATGTGAAGCATCTAGTTTTAGAGATTTCACAATTTTATATTATGACGAGTTAGGAGGATGTATCACATATATTAGTGTAGTGATGTATGGGGCTTTCCGCCAAATAATTATACTTTTTAAACTATGATATTGGTGATATATATAGATAGATGATTGGCATTATTGTGTTGTTTTGAAGTTTTATCGATAAGTGATGTGATGATTTTAGTCATATGATGGTTTTCACTTTGTGTGAATGATTATGTTGATTTGAAATAGATGATGAGGTAGATAGGAAGTAAATGGGAAATGCTTGAAGAGTGGATTATGTGTATAAATGATGACAAATAGTATGTGATAGTATTAGATCTAAGTAGGTAAAATGAATGATATGATGTATGTGAACATGTGGGAGTATGATGAAGAGGGGGAGAATAGTGATGCCCCCCAGTGTATGTGTAGAAAATATGAGGTTCATTTATATAAGACCCTTGGAAATCAAGAATGAACCATAGAACAAGAGTGTGTCATCAGGAAATGGTTTGATAGTGTGCACTAGATAGATAGATCAATGAAGCATATAGCACAAAGATGGAACAAGGTTCTTATTGTAACAAATCCCTCAACAGTCATGTAAGAACCATAAGAACACAAGTGCATCATCGGGTAATGATGTGAGAAAAATCACCTACCAAAAATGCAAAGGCTTGCGAGGAGTAGTGGAAGCATGTGAAGTGGTAACAATAAATGTGTAAGAGTCAAACTTAATATCAGATGCAATGCTTCCAATGCTAGGAGATGTCCTGGTAGGAAGCACATATGTCAACGGCGTAGAAAACCAATATGAAGTAGGAACACGTGAGGCGAATGAGATGATGCAGCGGTTGATGAGCAAGGTTGAGTTCGTGCATGAATACCAAATTTAGGTGGTGAATGAGTGACGACCTTAGAAGTGGGAGGTGTAGATAAGTAAGCTGAAGTAGTGCACACTTGTGTGGAATTATAGAAATAGACCACTCACGAGAGTGAGAGCTAAAGGCAATGACAACCTTATATTTTAATTGTTGTAATTTTCCATGAACGATGCAACACTAATTGTCATGATGGCCAATGATGTAATGAAAATCGGAAAAAGTATGATCATGCTATTCATGCAAGTGATGAGGAGGAGGATGTTGATTAGAAGGAAAGTGAATTAATAATTTATCAAATAGAACATGCAAGAAATCATGAGGCTTAAAAGCATTCGAGAAATGCAATGGCTCCTAAGTAGGAGATGAAGAAGATTTAGGTAGAGAGTGACGCGGTGGCAGAGATGGAGGATGATTATGCGGTCGATGGGATGAAACATGCTTGCGAGGTGGTGAAGATAGAGACCTAGGAAGATGTTTGAGAGATGGAAAAGGAGAAGAACTAGGAGATGATGCAATAGTATGAGGATCTATAACATGTGTAGCAATTAAATCTTGTTCTAGATCCATAACTTATAGCATAAAAGTGTAAATGATTCACATGTATCATATTGCAATTGTTCCTTTAAATAAGGAATCAAACCACAAAAAAATATAAATTATTTCTATAGATCAATAGGTTGAAATACTAACTGATGCATGCAAGAATTGAATAGTAAAATGTAATCAATAATAGGTTCTTTCTTTCCCGATGCAAATTGTAACTCTAGGACCATTGTTAAGCATAAAGTGTCTAAGAAAAGCATCTTCCATTTCACAATATGTACTAATAGATCTAAAAGTAAAATGAGTGTACCATTGAAGAGAATCATCAACAAGACTATGACGAGAAGGATTTTAGCAATAATCGATCATTTGAATAAGAAGCCATAACTAAATGATAATGCTTAAGATGCAGATATGGATTTCCAGTGCCATTGAAGCATGAAAATGTAGGCATGATGAAATCCTTAGGAAATTATGAATTGTGAATTTTCTTTAGAATATGATTTCCATGAAGAGAGTTATTATCAATAGAAGTATAACAAGTTTTACTTTCAAGACTAAGAGATTGAAATTGAAATTACAAGTGGCCAACATCATGCACGAGTGACATAATATCATGTGGAGGAATCATAGATGTAAGAGGCACATTGAGAAGTTGAAGCTTGTTGTTATGAGTGGTCATGGGAATGTGAGAAGAAAAAGAGAACGATGAAGATGTTATGGGAACACTAGATATAGATGCGAGTAAGAAATAACGGGAGGTATACTAGGATGAATAGATTAAGAAAGATAAATATCATCGAGAGAAAAAGAAGAGTAAAATGGTAGAGAAGAACATGGGATATTAACCGAAATTCTAGCAGTAGTATCGAAGAAACCATAAGAGGTGAGCTAGTAGGAATGGAAGAATCATCATGAATGTCATCAAAAATAACCTCAGAAGTAAACAAAAGGTGGTGGAAATTCACATTCAACATTCTTAAGAGAAGTAGAATCTTCACTAACATGTTCATGCTCTGAAATATAATCAGTATCAGACAAATTTTCACATGCAAGTATTTCATCAAGTGAGTCATCAACATATAGAGAAGTAGGAGAAGCACTATCATAAGATATATCTTTACAATTAGTAGAAACATTTTTAGAAATAAAATAAGCATGAGATACAACTTTACATTCATCCTGACTAGTATGAGAAACATCATCATGCATATGTACATTTTCATCATTAGAAGTAGCATGATTTTTATCTATAGTAGCACAATCAAGACCAAATATAATCAATAATAGCATCATCAAGAGTTTCAAAGCAGAAATAGAAGAAGGTGGAGTAACCTTGGTGACTATGGAAGAACAAGGATTACATCCAAAAACAAATTTGTCCTTAGAAACAATGCTTAGAGTAGAGTGGGAAAAACTAGTAGGAACCTTGTGTTCATTAGCAACAAGAAATATTTGAACATTGTCATCAAATTGAACATTATGATAAAGATCAAGAATTTCAGCCTCAACAACATCATCAAGGATAGGATTGACACTCTCATGATGCATAGCTTTCCTAAGAGAGGAAGATTTACTTTTATCCATTAGGGTTTTGTGGATCCTAGGGAAAAGAGTTCTAAGAGTCGGGTTCACCAAATAATTTCATAAAATCTTAATATTATTAAATATAATTTCAAGTCACTACAATGATATACAACAAAATAGAATATACTAAACACTCTAAATATGTAATTGTGTGATCAAACTAAAGAGATAGGGCACTTATATGATTTTCACTAATCCGTGGAGTAAACATGAACTAGAGAAATTGATGAACAAGTTGGGCATAATATGGAAATACTTGATATAAATTCTGGAGCTTGTAGAGTACCATGGAATGGGGTGTTTGGGAAAAGGCAAGGGTACATGGACACCAAATACCTTTTCTAGGTGCTTGTAATTGCGCAAAGGGTCGAGTCTAATTTCTCTAGTGTCACTAGGGAATTTCTATCCTTTTTGTTGATCACATGTAGGTTGCTTTAGAAGATTGCCGAATTTTTGGTAACCTACAAAATAGACAATATTTTTCAAAACCCTTAAACATATCAACACTTAAAAAGAAAATATGAAAAATGGGGAATCGGTCGACTCGACGGTCACTTGACACAATGAACTTATGAACGAGCATTGTTCTACATGTCATACTTCATGTAGTTCTATGTGAGTGTGTGTAGAATCATGTCCTTCACGTCAATGATGCCAAGATAGTGGGTTGTAGCTAGATAGAATGCAAATGTGTTGAAGGAAAAATGAACTTGCCCTTCCTATGCAAAGTAATAATAACAAAAATGTAGTCCCTTTGATAGTATGTAGATATGCTTTCCCTTTATAACTACCCACCCTTAGAATGATATGTATGTTGTTTTTATATAGGGATCTCTGGTTTGAATTTCGACACTAGTAATAAGACATATCGACTAGGACCTCAAGATAGGAGTAAGAAAACTGAAAAGGACGACCATAAATGTTAAAATATGAACAAAAATAAAGAGGAAAGGAATGCCGGTGTAGGACACGAGCATCAAGATGCTAGTGTCCAGTCTGGTGCCATTGTTCTAAGACAACCGATAAATAATGTGAGAAGACTAAAAGATAGGGATCCCTATGACTGATTTGGAAATGGGTGTAGAAGTGACATATGTGAGAGATAAAAATAATAGAAATAATCAAAGCAAGTGGATGGACTAGGAAGTGTGTCACCAGTGAATACTTTTCTTACTCAATATCCATACATAAAACAACATACTTGGCGGTAATGTAATATAGTAATATGTACATTATTTTGTGTCTACACACGATATGACACAATTCACTACAAAACATTTTTTATCATGCAACACATTAGTAGATAGACAATATCACAAGATAATTAAACACTGCTAACAATTTTCATAGTTCGCAATAACATTTCCTTTATGTAAAAAGATGGTAACACACATGAAATTCACATTGAATTCATGTGTGAGAGAGAGAGAGAATATACCATCTTCTTGTATCACATCAAGATCATAATAAATCCACACTAAGTGCTATATACAAGAGGTACATTCATATTATCAAAAGTACACATTTATTACATCACAACATAATATAACATTACCCTTCCAACTCTTCCACCATCATGAATAACCATCACAACACCCAACTATCCTAGAGGCTTTGGAGCATGAACCTACAAAGTTATGATAGTTGTATCATATCAGAGGGTTATAAAGAGATATTACAAATTTTTTAGCACGTTATTTGGAGTGCCAAAGGGTGAAGGTCGAGCATCAACATCTTGTGGGTATTTTATATCCGAATGACATTCAAGTGAGGATAAGACATTGTTTGTATTGATTTTATTGTTTATCTACCAACCTTTGCATACCATCATAATGTAATCATGGTCACTTTGTAGACAAAATGACCAAGGTAACACAATTTTCACCGAAGAAGACCACTTATATGGATAGAGTTATATCCAGGTCTACTTGGATGACATTTTCGAGCTACATGGGATTCCATGAAAGATCATTTATGATCATTATTTATTTTAAACTTCCAAATTTGTGACCAAGATGCAGGATACTTTGGGCACACTTGATTAATTTTAGCACTACTTACCACCCTCAAACAGATAGTTAGACTAAGAGGTTTAATCGGGTATTAGAGAACATGCCTATCATGTATGTTATGGATCATCAACCCCATTGGGAGGATTACTTGTACTTGGTAGATATTGCTTATAACACTTATCACGTTTTATTGGTATACCTCGTTATAAGGAGTAATATGGATGAGAGTGCAAGACTCCTTTGAGTTGGGACCAGATTGAGGATAGGGTTTCATTGCGTCTTGCCATGGTACAAGATATGGAGAAACAAATAGTTATTATCGAGTAAATGACTTCAAGAAGAACATCATAGACATAAGAAGTATACTGAGACACTCATAGGATTAATCATAGTTTTGAGGTGGGCATGAAGGTTTTCTTGTGGGTTAAACAACATAAGATTCCTATCCACTATCAAAAATTATCTAAACCAAAGCACCATGGGTTTGGGACCCTTTGAGATTTTGGAGTGCATTGGACTAGTACCTACCGCCTTACCTCTCCACCTATCTTGTCTCGTATCCATGATGTTTTTCATGTTTATATATTGAGGAGGCATGTACATGATCTTTCTCACGTTCGAAATTGGACATGCTTGGAAGTGGAGGAAAACATAGTAACTTTGGATCCTGTGTGCATTTTAGAGAATAGACCCTGGGCCTTTGAGGTCATGATATGAATTAGGTGTGAATACAACTGTTGATATGATGATATTTTTGCCACATAGGAGGATTCTTTTATACTTAGGGTATAGGACCCTCACTTATTTCAAGGAATTTCAGGAGGAAATCATGTTTTAAGAGGAGGGGGATGTAGTGAACACTTCCCTTAAACATTGTTTAGTTAGATATCCTTTCATACTATAATTTTCATCATATGGCTCATTGTATATTTTGTAACACGGGGTGCCTAGACTCTCAGTTTATTTTGGATTATGGATTTTGTGATTTTGAGTTGGCATAGGGTGCCAACCTTATGATTGACTCACATGGATATGGCATAACTTGATGGTATTTTGTATGCTTTTGGATGGATATATCTAATAGATGTTACAGGTGTTGTTGTTTGTAGATATTCTAATTTTGATGATGATAATTGATATATTTTGAGCATGTTTTAAATTCTAATGAAAAATGAAATACATGGGAAATTGGTGTGTTTATTTCCTAATTTAGTAGTAGTGATTTTGGTTAATCATGTTGAGTGGATATGACATATGCGTTGAGTTGTACAGATGGTGAATAGGTACCCAAATTCTATATGCAAAGAAATAAAAACTAAACACACCAAAGAGGATGGAGGGAGACTAATTCCGTGAAGCTCCTTAGCCAACACAAGTCACTTGTACTTGGAATTAGGTGGTTTGGGCTATGTGTATGGTGAAAAGTGTTCAATTTATTTATTTTCTTTTCCTTGTCTTGTTGTTTGACACCTTCATGAGACCCTTAGCCAAATTAATTATTTTTAATTAATTCATTTTAAGTCTTTTTTTGTATTTGGGTTATAGGGAAATTTATTACCAGTTTTGGGTGGATCTTACCTTGATGGGGTGGTTGAAAACTTTCTATTTTAGGTAAATTTCGGATTCTTCCATTGACACTACTTTTGAGTGGAGTGTGGGACAAGTAAAACTTGTCCCACATTCAAAAACTCTTCCTTGCACCTACCCATGGGGTAGGTGTACTTTTTAAAGAGTTTTAGGCCATTTGGGGGCTCATAAGGACCCCATAATGAGCCTTGGGAAACTTTCCAACTACCATGTATTTATTTTGATGTGAGTTGCTTTATGAGGGTGACTTGTGATTTAAGTCATATTATTTTGAGTTATTTGAATTTTGACCTTTTAATTTTTCTCATGAGTTTTATTTATTAGAGAATTTAATTGGGTGGTTGATTTTGGAAATATTCTAGATTTGTCCCATGTGGGCATGGGTTTGAAATTAATGTCTTTTGGGATTTGGCTTTTCCTTGGGAACTTAGGATGTTACCACTTGGCACCATTCTAAGGGGGTTAGTATTTGAAATGTTTTCTATTTAATGGAGCTTGTTTCCTCATTTTGGGAGAGTCTTGATCTTAGGTACATGTTTTTGGATTGATTTAGGAGTTCTTGAATTCTTGCTATTGGTATAAAAGAAGAAGATGAGCAAGAAGTCAATAAATTTATTTGTTATTTTCTTGAAATTAATCATTCGATGGAATGTGTGTGTTTTTTTTGCCCATTTGAGTTGTATGGAGTTTTCCTTTGTGTTGTATACTTGATATGCACCCATTGTGGGGCTATCAAGTTTATTTTTGTGTATGGGGGAAGGTAGATCCATTAAGGAGGTATAAGTAGAGGTTAAACCAAAGTAAACTTGTGTAATATTTTATGGAGGAACCAAAGGGACTTGTGATTTATACTAGTGGAGGGATAAATGGGTTTTTAATAAACTAGATGGAGGGATAAATGTGAATGCATTCTTATATTATTTACATAGATGAACCAAGAAATTATGCCCAACCCTTTAGTGGAGAGATAAGTGGTTTTCCATGTCTCTAGTTCCCTTTTTGCAAGCTAAAAAAATATTGATAGTGCATGTTTATGTTTGAAATATATCTCCCTTGCTCTCATAAACCTTCTTTTCCATATACTTGTTTGATTTTTTTTGAAATGCATGTGTGTTGGGAAATTTTGAGATGTTTTGTGATCCAAGTTTTGGTGTTGGATATAGAGTATTTTCAAGATTTAGGGGATTTGTGGGGCAATAGGGAAGGGATTTTCCCCATTACATGGCTAGGAGGTGAATGTTACCTCCACCCTCTTTTTTTGGTAATGTTTGTCACAAAGTTCCAAAAAGGAAACAATAAAGAAAGCATATGTTGTTGTAATTTATTTATGTGTAAAACCATTTTCTTGATGGGTTGTAAGTTGAAATGGTTGATTACCAAGTTGTGCAAAGTATATTCTTGAATGTTGTATTTGTGGATTTTTGTATGAGGAGATGTAATGGAAATTTGAATAGTGAAATTCTTAAATATAAAATTTGACTTATGTGAGCAAGTGTGTTTTTACTTATTGAAATGAGAATTTCGTTGTTGAATGGAGAAAATGAGATTTTGAATGTGTTGGTAAAATTGTTATACTATGGGTACCTTTTTGTATTATTAATAAGATATTTATATTATGACTGTATTAAGGAAATGATTAAATTTGGTTTGGGTAGCTAGTTAAGAAATGATTGATGCCTTCACTTATTTTGATTTTGGGTATATGTTTTGGAATGAAACTCGTGATTGTTATGCTCATTTGGTTCAATTAAGGATTAAATGCATCCATGAGTATTTAGAAAAATATTACGTTGTGAGATTAAGTGAATGAGTTGGTTCTTAGTTAAAAAAAAAGGATGAAAGTATTCCTTAGTTGTTTCTTATGTATCTCATTGATTTAGATAAGGAAAATGTTGATTTCTTGTGCTCTCCAAACTTGGACTTATATTAGAGTTGAAATAAGGAAACTATAGTCACCTTAAAATGATTCATTTACTTATATCAATTTTTATCCCCATATTTTTTCATTTGTTAACTATATCAAATTAATTCACATTTCCAAATTTTACTCCTACATTTAACATGATGGAAACCGAGGAAAAAAATTAACTACTTACTTTGAAAAAACATATTCTTGTAAATTGAAATCATTATTATATATATATATATATATATATATATATATATATATGGTAAATTATATGTATGTTAGATATATATTAAATAATAGATATAATAAAAATTCATATTCTTAGGTATATAAAACAAAAGACATGGCTTGCTACAGTTAACCTTTTCACATTTTAAGTTTTAAAACTATATATATATATATAAACCTAATTATGGCCACCCCAACCTACCATAAACCGAGTTATGGTCACCCCCAACTTACCACACACACACACCTAGCATTAGACAAAATCACGTGCATATTGTTATTTTACTATGTCATCAAGTATGTTGTTATATGTATGGATCTTAAGCGAGAAAAGTATTCATTGGATACACACTCTCTAGTCCATCCACTTGTTGTGATTATTGCTAATGTCTTTCTTTATCACATCTTTAATTTCGGTACCCAGTTCTAGTAGGGTTACAAGGATCCTTGTATGTCTTTATTTTCATATTTGTTTTCATTTATTCCAGGACAACATCACCCATTCTAAACATTAGCGCCCAATCACTCCTATTCATTTTGGGCACTTATGTCCTCTTTATTCTTGTGTACATATATGACATTTGTTTGTAGTTGGCATTTTATTTTTCTTATCCTTATCCTGAGGTCAATGTTAGGTTGTGGAGTCTGTTTTCATGTGAGAAAGTGTTGAAGACTATACACTAAGAGTATTGTACACTTTTCATAGTTGTCTCTTGCTAGGTCTAGGGCCCGCCCCCTAAGCAAGGGTCCGGGGTGGCAACCCCAATAGTAGGGGTTCAAGGGCACAACCCCGAAAAAATATTGGCCTTAAAATGTGCTTGATATACCAGAAATGTGTTTTTTCTCATATGGGCGGGATTTTTGACCCATAGGTTTATGGGACGGTTTTGGCCCATGGTTTTGATACCCATGGTTTTGTAAAACTACTTAAGTAGTTGTCTACTTATATGGTTTTATGCATATGGTAGGTATGATGTAACATTGCAGATGTGTTTTGAATTCAGTGTGAATTATGTAGAGTTTGTTGAGCATAGCTCCAAATAGATTTGGGTATTGTATTGAGAGAGCGGTGGCTTGCAATAAAATCGAGCAATCGATTCTTGGTAGACATAGTCCAAGTTGGGTGAACCACATTAAATATTGTCTTTTTGTGTTGTATTATTTTATTTTGCACTTTTATTTAAGATCTGTAATATTTTCTACATATTAATTTCTACTGTTGTGATTCTGTGAGGGATTATTTCACATATTTTATCCCTTATTTCCTAACAATTGGTATCAGAGCCTAGTTTGGTTTGCTGAAGTGTTGAATCACAGGGAAAGTTTTATCTTGAGTAGGAGCTATGGTAGATGATGAAAGATCTAGGGTTGATAAATTCAACAGCTAAAATTTTAGTCTTTGGAAGATGTAGATGGAAGATTATCTTTATCAAAAGGATCTTTATATTCCGTTGTCTGAGAAGGTGAACAAACCCTCAAGCATGATGGATGTAGAATGGGATTTTCTGGATAGGAAGGAACTTGAGACAATCCGGTTGTGTCTTGCATCTTTGGTATTATTTAATGTTTCAAAGGAAAAGACTACAAAATAAATGATGGATGCATTAGGGAAGTTGTATGAAAAACCCTTTACCTTTAACAAGATATTTTTAACGAAAAAGTTTTTTAATATGAAGATGTCTGAGAATGGTTCAGTAGCAAACCATTTAAATGATTTTAATACAGTTGTAAATATGCTAGCTTTAGTTACAATAGAATTTGATGAAGAAGTTAGGGCTTTATTAATTTTGTGCTCTTTACATGAGAGTTGGAATAGCCTTGTAATGGTGGTAAGAAACTCGGTTCCATCTAACTCAAAGTTAAAGTTTGGGGATGTTGTAGGGGTGATTCTAAGTAAGGAAATGCAAAGAAAAAAACTGGAGAATCTTCTACTTCAAGGAATGCTTTTGAGATGGAAACTAGAGGGAGATAGAAGAATAGAGGAAGCCATGGAAAATAAAAGGATCAAGCACGGTGAAAACCCAAAAGCAAGATAGTATCTTTGGCATCATGGAAGGTCCGGGCATACGCAAAGGATTGTTGGGAACTTTGGGACAAGAAGAAACAACAAGAATAAAACAAGGAGGAAAATGTGGCAATAGGTAATGTATGTGTTATCATATGGATTTGCACGCATGCAAATGACATGCAATAGTGTGGGAAGGAAATCCCTCCTCAATGAAGGTGAGGATGCCTTTATTGAACACCAAAGCTGTATTCACATTTGTACATTTAAAATTGTATGTGGGGGTGTTTTGGAACATCAATTGAAAGAAAAGTGAATGAGGGAGATGGAATGGAATGAATTGAAAGAACATGCAAGAGTTAGGTAAAAATAAAGCCTAATATTGCACGAAGAGGAAAGATGAATAACTAACACAATTAAAACAAAGTTTGAGTTAGCTAAACAAGAATGTGGAAAAGGGAACACACGTGAGCAAGTATATAATCGAGCTTGATCATTGTGAATAAAAACAACAACTTAATAACATTGAAAATAACATCAAAGATAATATTTGCATGCAAGATTCAAACATCTAGCATCTAATGAACATAAGAACATCAAATGTTACAAGAGACAATGAATGATACACAAAGTTCGTATTTCATTAACTCCAAAATGTTTTCACAAAAGAACACAAAGTTTCTTCCTGAAACAAATCTTACACACAAAAGTATTTTCTTCTCCTCTCTCAAAGTCACCCTTTACAAATGAGCCCCTGACTTCCTTTTATAACCCAAAAGTTGGTTACAAAGTAGTTAGGGTTTTAAATGCACATTAAATAGGGCACTTAAGTGACTTTGAATTTTTCAACCAACTTTATTAAAAACAACTAAAAATAGAAACCACTTAAGTTTACTCAAACGCGAAAACAAACATAACATTATTTAAAATACCATTTTCAAAACATTCACCAAAAACCAGTGCCTTATACATTGGGTGTGGGGTCCACCTATCTCAATCATATGAGAAATGGACTCTCCCACCCTTGAGGAAATATAGAAAATCATCCTACTATGTTGTTGAAAAATAAGGATCCTGATTCTTTGTCATTTCATAAGACTTAAGATTTTGCAAAGTTGTCTAATGCATATTCTCTTCTTCTTCTCGAAAACAACTTGGGAGAATACCACTTCACATAGACTGCATTTCAAGAATATTACCTAGTATAATATGCAGTCTGCAGACTTTAGATTGGATTTCTTCACAAAGATATTTAATTTCAAACATTGATACATAGAAGAAGTGGAAAAAACATCAATAGGAGTATACATTTCATGTATCAATTTTGTAAACTTCTCCACCGTGTGTTGTAATGAATTCCTTTGGTTTTGTTCATTGATAAAGATGCATGGAATCTCTTCGATGAAGACCTGAATCAAGAGAGAGCGGTATAGGATTTGTCAGACAAACCATCAAACTCGAATTTCATCCTACTATGTTGTTGAAAAAATAAGGATCCCGATTCTTTGTCATTTCATAAGACTTAAGATTTTGAGTTGTCTAATGCATATTCTCTTCTCTCGGAAAACAACTTGGGAGAATACCAGCTTCACATAGTACCTGCATTTCAAGAATATTACCTAGTATAATATGCAGGTCTGCAGCTTTAGATTGGATTTCTTCACAAAGATATTTAATTCTGAAACATTGATACATAGAAGAAGTGGAAAAAACATCAATAGGAGTATACATTTCATGTATCAATTTTGTAAACTTCTCCACCAGGTGTTGTAATGAATTCCTTTGGTTTTGTTCATTGATAAAGATGCATGGAATCTCTTCGATGAAGACCTGAATGGAAGAGAGAGCGGTATAGGATTTGTTGTACAAACCATCAAACTGAATTTCCAAATCTTCCAGATCATTTTTCTAGACTTAGCATGATTTAACCATAAAATATGTGTCATGCGATGATCAAACTCAAGTATTCCCTCTGAAACCAAGAAATTAGATTCCATGTGGGTGAAATCTTAAAGAGTTGGAAAATTTTGATCTAGTGTAATTAATTCTATAATGAGACACTCCTTGAATGGGAACACTAGATTGAGGTAAGCATAAATATTCTCGAGATATTTTAATCACTTCACCAATTTTTTTGAACCACCACTTTCAATCTCGAAACCCATGATCTTAGAATATGTCCCAAAGTGATCACATCTTTTGATTGATTGAGAATTTCTTGATCCGAGATAGGCATCATTTTCGGAATAGGAAAAGAAGACTCAATTGGGCTAATCAAATGCCGAACATATGAAATCGTTGATTCTTTTCTTCCTTGAGTTCGGAAATTTGAGATTTGTATCTCTCCATCCTTTTAAGCACACTATTCATTTAATCTTTTTCCATAGCAACATCACTTTCAAAAGTGATCTTACTAAGGGCTATCTTAGATACTTCATAATCGGTGATTGTTATGTCTCCATGATCCTTCTCAGTAGTAGGAACTGTAATTTTTGCAAACTTATCTCCGCTATCATCAATCACTACTCTGGAGAAAACCTTAGGCTTTTTGGGAACCACTTTATTGGAGAGGGCAGAAAGTGATTCCAAATCAATGTTGGCCACTTTGACCAATCTCTTTCTCTTTTATTTCAGAGTCAACCCAGGTCGGTGTTTCATTCATTAATTCGACACAAAAATGTCGAGAACTGGAAGAAAAATCCTCTTTTCCTTTTTCATGACTAAAACCAGTAGGCAGTGGTTCTGTGGTCTCAATCCTTGGTGAAGTAGCATCTGCAACACATTCTTGATTATCCTCATGTTCTTGTGTAATATCCTTAACACCTGGATGTTCAGAAGAATTAGATATCTATACTACTAGGATTTTCTTGGATTCTAGGTGTATGACATTGGTGATTTGGATCTTTGGTAGGTCTATTGGAACTCTCAGTGATGTGAATAGATGAATTTGGGGTAGAAATACCATAAACACATTCTTTTCCTTCCCAAAGATGCACACTCTTTACCGATCCTTGAGACACTACTTCTTTATTAGGGATATATTTGGGTAACCACCAGCTTTACATCTAAGATGCATGTGATGATGTTGGTGTGGATCGTGCGAAGAAGTTTGCACCACCTTTTCTATGTCACTCCTCCTTTCATTGGCAACCTCTCGTATTTCTAACATGTGCCCGAAATGGGAGAGGATTGGCTATCTCGATTCTCATGCCACTTCATAGTCATTTTTAACACAAAGTTGATTTATAACATCTAAGGAACTTTCATCTCCTCTACTCCAATCAATACCAAGGAGTGGAGTGAAAACTATTTGATCATAGGCATGATCCATAAGAATAATTCCACTATCGTAAAGGGTTAAGGGAGGATCTCTCAATCCGTAATTCGTATTTGAGCCAAGGTGAGGTGAGAAAAATTTTGTCGTCTTACCTCCCTATCATCCGCACATTCCGCCCAATAGTCTTTTATGTTTTCCTTGTGCTTATATGTTGCACCTAGAGCTTTTTCCATAGATCCTTTAATATTGAATTGAGCCCTGCTTGTGAAAGGATGTATAGTTATGCAAGAAAATTCATTTTCCATAAGTTCTACACTATGAGAATTTGGACATTTGTATTCCCCAATCTGAATTGGGAAATGAATGCCTTCTTTGCATTTGTCCACCAATAGGCAATGGATTTTGAAAAGCTGATGTGAGAGTTCCATCAATGCTATTTTGTCACTGACATATTTAGGAAGCCTGTAAGGAGCTCCCACAAATCCATCAACTCGTATATAGGAGTAAGAGGGAAACTAGATAAACCAAGTTCCCCATTGTTTTATCACCGCTTTGGCATCTTCTGAAAATCTTTCCTCCGGGTTTCTTCTCAATGACTAGATTATATAAAACAGAAAGCATCATTTACCCTCCGAAATGATGAAAACCATTCTTGAACTCCAGCTGTGGGTAAAAATGAAACACACTATTCTTGCCAGGACCCATTGCACCTCTAGTTGTTAGCCCTAAAAATATCCTCCTTCTCACTACAACATAAATCAAATATGAAGTCATGTAAAAATGACATGTCATCCTTACCTCAATCAATTGCTTATGTAAAGTATTGCTAACAATACTTGCCCAATCAATGAACATCTTTGCATCAAGGATAATACAAATGAACTTGTACATCCAAGGGTGAAAATTTTTGGCAGAAGGAAGACCAAAAACCCTACTGAGGAGAGTAATCATATCTCCTATTTCTTCATGAAATTCTACCCAATACAACTCTTTGGGAATTCTTGAAGTGTGAGTCTTTGGTTTGACTAACCGTCTTCGACCATCTCGAGGATTTTGATCCCAAAACGTTGTGTCAATTCTTGTGTGATGTCGTATTTTCTTCATGGAGTGGCACTCTTAACAAATCTTCCATATGATCTGGATAATTGAGCAGAAAAGGTTCATTTCTGTCATTAAAAATTCCCCGATGCTCAGGATCATAGTGTTCAACACAAGCCAGGACAAATTCAAGGCATTGTATGGAAACAGAAATGTTTCGCTTGAGGTAAACCGCAACAATAAAGCCTTTTTGAGAAAATAGTTCCCCCTTCCCGTCTCACCCTGTCACATAACTGAACCATATCTACGTGACCCAAATCGGTATCCAAAATGTTGTCATATGCTGAATTTAAAGGCGATGTTGGAACTAATCCTTGGTATGCATATTTCAGTGCCGACTTATTAGAATGTTCACCCATTATGATTTTTTTAATTAAAATAACACAGAGAATGAAAATAAAATCAAGACACTGAGAAGGTGTCGGGTCTAAGTCTCCGGACCACCATTGTTGCAAGAATAATATGACTCTTTCTATTATTTATTTATTTATTATTATTATTTAAATAGAAAGAGATTCAGTGGATGCCGAATTCAAAATGACCATACAACAATATTGAGGTGAAGCTCGAATCATCATCGAAAAATAATACAATTTTGGATCATCTTTACACTCCTAGCGATGAGTCGAATCTTCGAAGCTCCTTATTATTTATTTATTTATTATTTTATTTTATTTTTACAATATTCACTGTGTGCGTGAGTATCTCCATCGACCCTCGATGTGGGAAAGTTGTTGTCTTCTCAGCATGCGTAGCACCATGAATATAAAAATAATAAAAGAAAACACAAGTAAACTTGCGTTGAACTTCACCATATTGAGCATGCATAAACACTCTATTTTGAATTGTATTTTAACTTGGTTCCTCCTCCTTGGCTAAGTCAAACATAACTTCAAGTTTGTGACTAGTGTGGGAAAAACAAATCTATTACTCCTTCCACTCATCATGTGCCAATTTCTAAGCATTTTTTATCCTTTGTGCAGGCTGTGTGGATTTTTGGGGCCAAGAAACAATGCATGCGTTGGAAATAGATCAGAAAAAGTGCATGTGTGAACTCCTTTGGTGAATGTGTAGAACTTCAGACTAATTTTCTTTGCTTTGATTTGTTTGAATTTCCTTTTTCAACGTGGCTTCATGTTGTGTGTTGGCGTGGACTTCTGGTTCTTTAACCTACGTGGGTGTATGATCTCCTTGGGTGAATGCGTGGAGATCCAACTCTTTGCAATTGTTTCCCTTTCTGCTATAACTTTTTGTTTCTCCTGTGTGGGCACTGCTGCAATGAAGATCTCTAAAAACAATATGTGGCCTTCACCTTTGCAGTTAATTTTCCCAATGTGTGGGCTTTTGGTTTGGCTTTCAGCTACTGAATGTGACACAAAAACAACAAAAGAAAGACCTCCATCTATGTGGAGCTTCACCTCCTTGGAGCAGCAAATGAGATTTTAGATTAATTTTACTTGTGCATGGACTGGCTATGTATGGAAAACTTGTCTTTTGCCTGCACAAATCAATAACAAACAAAAACAAACATGGAATTTCACCTTTTCCTCTGCTGCATACGGGATTTATTTGGGATTCCAGATCAATCCTTGCACGTGCCTAAGATTGCCTTCACCTTTGCAAGCATGGATCTCATAACCTTCTTGCTATTGCTTCCCTCCAATGGAGAAAACTACCTAAAACTCTCAAGGTTGCCTGGCTCTAGCTAATGCTCGTGCCAGGTTTCCGTGTGAAAGTCGGGTAGTGTCTATAGAATAAGTTTTTCCTTCTCTAGGCTCTGGATATCTACAATATCTCATTGTTTCTCCTTCTTCCCAATTTCCTCCGCTTCGCAACCTCTTGTAACCATCTCCTCATCAATTCCTGGATGATAGAAGCAAAATCAAAATTGTCTACGGCAATTGGAACTAGAAGAAAAATTGCCCCTGGCAACTCACAAAGAATTACAACAACTAATAAAAAGAAGAAAAAAATTCCCAAGTTTGTCGAATAACTTCCATCCAATATTAAAATTAACATTTATTAATTAAAAAACCTAAAATTTAATAAATATTAATTTTATTAAATAACAGGTAAATATTAATTAAAATAATCAAAATATGGTTTGAGGTGTAGTGAGAGAAGGGCTTATTCAAAATGAACGAATCAAAAACTAGAATGACGGTGAAAATAAGACAATTACGGTGGAGGAGAAAAATCTTGCAAGATAACACTTCGAATTTTTATTTTATTTTAAAATTTTCACGTTTACTAATTTTGTGAAGTCAAAATTAGCTAATAATAAAGATGTCAATATGTTTTGATTCTTTCTTTGCACTATATTATTCAATCTTGGGTTTTAGATTCAAGGGCTTTGCCCATGCTACTCCACATAGGCATTATCATATAAGAAACAAATGTGATGTATTTGACACTTTTGTTAAATGGAAAGCATTGGTAGAGAATTAAACAAGTCTTAAGCTAAAATGTCTCAGTCGATAATGGAGGTGAGTATTACAATAATGAATTTGATGATTAATATTCTAAGAATGAAATCCGCAGGAAAAAGATGGTTCTAGAACTCCACAAAGAGAATTGGGTGTCAAAAAGGATGAACAGAACAATAATGGAATGTGCTATGAGCATGAGGTTACATGCAAGGCTACCTCTTTCTTTTTGGGTAGAAGCGGTGAGCAAAACTATGTACTTGATAAACATAGGACCCTCAAGTGTCTTAGATGGAAGCATACCTGAGGAGACTTGGTATGGTAATAAAGTTGATTATTTATTTCTTAGAGTCTTTGGATGTGAGGTATTTTTCCATATAGACAAGGATGATAGGACCAAGCTAGAGGCTAAATTAGAAAAATGTACTTTCATTAGTTATGGTGGTGATGACTTTGGATATAAATGTTAAAGTATTAAGGACAAGAAAATCATTCGATCTAGGGATGTGGTCTTTAATGAGAAAGTCATGTATAAGTAGTAGTTGCAGGAAAATAGGGAAGAATCCAAGAAATAATATGCAGCGGTAGAGGATCTTCCGGATGGGAAAGTGACACATGAATCAAGTTCAGAACCTCCTCAATAGGAACCCCAAACTCCTATATTGAGGAGGTCTTCTAAGGTAAGAAGAGAACCTAAACATTTTTCTCCTTCTCTTTATTATTTATTACTCACTGACATAGTGGAGAGCCAGAGATATTTGATGAAGCAATGCAGGTAGATGTCTAGGAAGAAGTGGGAGCAAGCCATGGATGAGGAGCATCAAGCTCTCATGGAGAACCAGACATGGGATTTGGTGAAGCTACCCAAAGGAAAAAGAGCATTATAGAACAAGTGGGTCTTTAGAGTCAAAGAGGAAGAAGGAGGCAAGAAAATATACAAGGCATGGTTGGTGATCAAGGGGTTTGCACAGAAAAAAGGTATAGCTTTTGATGAGATTTTTTCTCCTATAGTAAAAATGACTTCTATTAGAATTGTTCTAAGAATAATTGCAGAAAAGAATTGCACTTAGAACAACTTGAGGTAAAGACTGCAGTTCACCATGGTGATTTGGAGGAGGATCTATATATTCATTAGCCAAAGGGCTATGAGATCAAAGGTAAAGAGGAGATGGTGTGCAAACTGAAGAACAACTTGTATGGCTTGAAACAAGCTCCACGTCGATGGTATAATAAATTTGATAGCTTTATGATGGAGCAAGGTTATATTAGATGTCATTCGACCATTGCATGTATCCAAAGAAATTTTAGGATGGAAGGTATATTATCCTTTGTTTTTATGTGGATGATATGTTGGTTTCTGTAAAAACATATAGGAAATAAAAGTACTCAAGAAGCGGCGAAGTGAATCCTTTTCCATGAAGGATTTGGGGGCAGCCAAACAAATCCTTGGTATGAGGATATCTCAAGATAGAAGGAACAGAAGCTAACTTTATCTCAAGAAGAGTACATTAAGAAGGTATTGGAGAGGTTTAATATGTAGGATGTTAAACCAGTTGGGACTCCTTCAGCAAGCCATTTCAAGTTATCAAAGGAGCAGTGTACCAAGACAGAATAGGAGAGAAACCATATGTCCAAGCTACCTACCTTACTCATCTGATTGACAGTTTGATGTATGCCATGGTGTGCATGTGCACCAGTCTAATATTTCCCATGCAAAGTAGGAGTAATGAGTAGATTCATGAGTGATCCAGTAGAGATCACTAAAGCAGCGAAAGTGGATCCTTTGGTATTTGAGAGGGACCATGGAGACCGTTTTGTGCTATAGTGGATCAGACAACACTTTGTGTGGTTATGTAAATTCAGATATGGCTAGAGATGTAGACAATAGGAGGAGAAATACAAGTTATGTTTACATTGAGGTGGGACAATAGTAAGTTGGATTTAACGACTACGAAGCTAGTGGATTTATCAACCATGGAAGCTGCGTATATTGTTGCCAAGAGGCAACAAAAGAAATGATTTGGTTATAGTAATTTCTTTAGGAGTTGGGGCATAAGCGGGAGGAAGAAAATTTGCATAATGATAGTCGAGTGTTAAACAACTAGCTAAGAACTCGCTTTCCACTCTAGAACGAAACATATATAGTTAAGGTACCATTTCATCAAGACGGCTTTGGAGGAAGAGAAGTTGAGGCTAGAGAAGATTCATACAGTACGAATCCCGCAGACATGATGACCAAGGTGGTCACAAGGGAAAAGCGAAGATGTGTTCATCTTTAGTTGGTCTTCACGAAACTAGTGAAGGGTTGAGAAGCTTGCTTAGAGGAAAACTAGTCTCCAAGAGGGAGATTGTTAGGTTGTGGAGCCTATTTTCAAGTGAGAAAGTGTTGAAAACTATACACTAAGAGTCTTGTACACTTTCCATAGTTGTCTCACAGGGGTTCGGGGTCGGGCGGGTCCTAAGTGGGGGTTTGGGGGCAATAGCCGCCGTAGAAGCAGTGCTTGGGGACGCAACCCCCGAAAAAAAAAAAAAATTGGCCTTAAAAGGTGCCCAATATACCGAGAAACATGCTTTTCTCATATGGGTGGGATGTTGACCCATAGGTTTATGGGATGGTTTTGGCCCATGGTTTTGATACCCACGGTTTTGTAAAATTGCTTAAGCAGTTGTCTACTTATAAGGTTTTATACATATGCTAGGTATGATGTATCATTGTAGATGTGTTTTAGATTTGGGTGTGAATTATGTAGAGTTTGTTTAGCATAGATCCAAATAGATTTGGCTATTGTATTGAGAGAGTGGTGGCTTGTAATAAAATATGAGCAAGTGATTCTTGGTGGACGTAGCCCAAATTGGGTGAACCGCGTTAAATACTATCTCTTTGTGTTGTGTTATTTTATTCTGCACTTTTATTTGAGATTTGTAATAATTTCTACATAATAGTTTTTCTTGTTGTGATTTCGTGAGGGATTATTTCACATATTTTATCCCTTATTTCCTAACAGTCTCTAGTCCATCCACTTGTTTTGATTATTGCTAATATATTTCTTTATCACATCTTTCATTTTTGTACCTAGTTCTAGTCAACTTACAGGATCCCTCTCTATCTCGTATTTTCATATATGTCATCATTTATTCCAGTAGGCAACAAAGTTGCCCATTCTGCATACACTAGCACCTAATTGCTCCTATTCATTTTGGGTGCTTATGTCTTTTTTTTTTTTTTTGTACATACATGACATTTGTTTGTAGTTGGCCTTTTAGTTTTCTTATCCCTATCTCGAGTTCATAGTTAGCATGTCTTGTCACTAATGTCAAAACTCAAACAAAATATCCTTATATATGCACAACATACACTTTATTATAGAGAGGTGCAATTCTAAAGGGAAATCACATCTACATAATATCAATACAATCAAAGGGACTATATATTTGGGCTGCATACACTGCATAGGAAGGGGAAGTTCCAAATTCCAGCTCACACGTGTTCATTGATACTATAGCTATAGATCGTTATCTTAGAACATGGAATGAGGGAAACCTAAAAAACACTATTTCACACACAAGCAAAAATAACTACATGGAGTATGGAATGTAGTGCAACACTTGGTCATAAGTTCACTCTTGTGTGACCGTCAAGGTCACCGATTGCACATATTGCATATTGCATTCAAATTTTATGTGTTTGTAAGCTTGTACATGTAAAGAACAGTTTGTTTAACAAGTTATAGGTACCCTCAATGATCAAAGTGTGAAACCCAAGAAACACAAAAGGAAGCAAATTCGAGCATTTCGACATACTAATGGCACCCAAAACTGGTCTCTGCACCCCGACGCTCTTTCCCCCACCCTAAACGCTTGTTTCCGATTTTGTCTATAAGTAACATAATTAATATTAAGCATTTGCAACACTCTTCCCAGCCTATTCATCGGTTGTGTCAATTCATATTTGTTCTAGGATAAAGCCTAAATTAGCTAAGTATTTTATCTCTCCTATTTTCTTACAAGATTACATCATTAGAGTGCTTAGCATTTGTATTCTACTATATTTTATCATATTAGTAACTCTAAAATTAGATTTAATACTATTTTTATTAAATCATTTGGTGAACCCATCTCTTGTTCGAACTCCTTTCCCTAGGATCCCCAAAACCCTCATGGCTAAAAATAGATCCTCTTTTCCCAAGTAGGCTATGGAGCATATTAGTGTGTAACCTATCCTTGACAATGTTGAGAAGTTGAACTTAGTGATCTTTATCGCCATGCTCAATGTGATTATGAAGTCCTCCAACAACTTCTTTCTTTCCAAGACACCATTCCTCTTGGCACTGATAACCCTCATATTTGCATGCTCTCTCATGACCAAAGCTATGCTTCATGTTCTCCATCATCATCTATAGTCACCCATGTTGTTATACCTTCTTCTCCTCCTCTTATAACACATGATAATGTTATTATAGATCCTTGTTTGGTTACATTTATTCTTTAATATATTCCAATAAATCTACTTCGAGGTTCCAAATGTAAATCTGCATGGTGATGTTTCCACTAATAGTCAAGATGAATGTAAAGCTATATCATCTCCTCTCGACTTTTATTTCTAAAAATTTTTCTAATGATTACAATGATAAATCTCATGATAGTTCTCCTACTACTTCTCTATATGTTGATGAATCTCTTGATAAACTGTTTACTTGTGAAAATTTGACTGAAAGTGATGTGGATTATGATTTTGATCATGAACATGCTAGTTAGGATGTTACTTCTCTTAAAAATGCTAAATGTGAATTTACCACTCCTCATACTTCGAGGTTGTTTCTAATATTCTTCATCATCATTGTTCTCCTTCCATTAGTACACCTCTTATTGTGACTATTGAGTCTACATCTCGCATTCCGTAGAGTTCCCACCTCATTCTCCTTCTACTACATTCACTCCTTCTCAGGTCCCCATGATCACCCTTGATGGAAAACTTCATCCTCTTAATGTAGCTCTCACTTCTTCTACCATCCCCTCACATGATATTCTATCTCTCATGCATGTTGTTGATAATTTGTAAGCTCAAGTATATTCACTCACTCTTGAAAGCAAAGACTATTATGATTCTATTGATCATAATTCTCTTCTAGGAAATCCAATCCCTAAAAGTATTCACAATTTATTTTTTCCTAAATATTTCATCATCTCGGCCCTTTACATGTTTTGATGGCACTAGAAACCCTTATTTACATCTCAAGCATTATTGTTTAACAATGGCTTCATATTCTAATGATATTTTGCTCAAATGTTTTCATCATATTCTTGTAGATCATGCTCTTCAATGGTATACTCATTTTCCTTATGGATCTATTAGTTCTTATTATGATATGGAGGATGTTTTTCTTAGGCATTTTATGGTAAACAATGGTCCTAGAGTTACATATGATCTCTTTCCTAATGTGCATCAAGGAAAGAAAGGGCCAATTTTAGAATGCATTTTGTGTTTCAATTCTTGCATGCATCGATTACTATTTTAACTCGTGTTCATGTAAAACTAACTATGCTATGTGAATTGAAACTAACACCTAATAGTTTCAAAGCAAAGTTAATCAAACAAGAACCATTAAGATAAGAGCTTATAGAAACTAAATTCTTCAAATGCATGAAACTTGAATAAATCAAACTAACATACTAAGTCATTCCTACTCTTTAGATTTCTAACTAAACATGAACCTAGTTAGATCATTTAGAAATCAAAGTTTATTGTTGTTTGCCTCAAGAATTGAGGATGGAATGTCACCAAGAAATGGCTACAAGGCCATTTTGGATCTTCTCATACTACTCAAATTTGAGTGAATGGATGCAAGATGAAGAGGCTAATCCAAATCAATGGAGAATTCTCAAGATCAAAATGTCTATAGTTTTCACTAATATAAATGACCTGTAAGGAAAAAGTTAAGGAAGGGGGTTCTTTACACAACTTGTCGGTTTGGGCAAGGCTAGCAATTTGATGTATATGGGATAAAGGTAAAGCGAGATTAGGAATGGATAAGGTTGCTTTAGAAAATGTAACCTTGATTTAGAAGAGTTTAATTTGTCATTAGTAACTCATGGGAGTTATAGGATGTTTTAATTAATCAAACGTGATTAATTAATAGGTAGAGGTAAGCTTATAGAAGTTAATTAGAGGAAAAATAGTATGATTTGGGGGATATAAGATGGGGATTTGATCCAATAAATGGTGATTTATTAATTTAGAGAAGCGAGTGTAATTAATTAATAAAAATTAGTCAACCCAAATAGAAGCGGACATTAATTAATGAAGGATAATTAATTAGTGAAATGTAATTAATTAACGGGAATAGAGAGAAAATGGTGGTTTATTGATGAAGTGTCGTCAATTGACCAAAAGAGAGTTGAATATCGTGGTTAATTAGTGAAGTGTCATTAATTTACCCAATGAGAGGAGAAGAGATGTTTATTTGATGAAGTGTCGTCAATTGTCCAAATGATAGGAAAGAAGATAGTGTAATTTTAAGTATTAAAACTACGTAAGTAGATTTTAGGTGTCTACATTTTCCCCTCTTTGGGGTGGCGTAAGCGACACCACTTCAAAGATAGTAGACAAGTATAGACATAGTTTTTTTGAAGGGATAGAAGAAAAATTAGTAGAATGAAGGATTCCCCCTCGAGTGTCGATGGGGTGATGGAAGAGGTCAATCGACGATTGAAAAATATGAAGGAAATGGGTAGAAGAAATGTGAAGGGGAGGCAGATAAAAGGTGATCCCTATTGCTCTAAGTGATTTGGAAGAATAGTGTTGATAGAAGAAAATGATAGGGAAGAAAAATGAAGATGAAGAGAATGGAAATAGCTTTCATCCAAATTGATGTAAAAACAACTTTATTTCATCATTTTGCTTTATGATCTATGTCATGGATCTTACTAAAATATACGCATACAAAAAAGTGTAAGATGACATGGAAATATATAATACAAACATTTTTTCATCACAAATCACTAACTCAAAAAACATATATAATGTAATGTAATATGAGAAAGCACACAAGCTAACTTTATAGGAAAACAATACAAACACATACTCAAACAGACAAAGTTTAAGACGTTTCCACAAATTTTTTGTTATTAAAATTCAATTTTAACTTATGTGAATTAACAAGGGTTAAGAATGGCACCCCAAGCAAGGATACATGCAAGGTGAATAAGCGAAGGACATAAGCAGTCCCATGAAAAACCAATCATGCACTATGAAAGCGCCCCAAGTAGCGTGATCATGCAAGGGACATCGGTTATAGCAAGCAAACCAACTTTTGTGAAGGGAGGTAGATCCAGATGATCCATGAGTCGCACACAAGAACATGCAAGAATCAAAGAAATATGTTTTGTAGGACAATTTTCTATATTTGAGGACTATGCATTTGATACATGCTTCATCTAGGTGCATGCTTTTTACCAATTTTTTGTGGGATTTTGAATTTTTACAAAAAAAAAAATTGGATTTTTCTTTTATACCAATTTTTTGGATTTTTGAAGTTTTACCAATGTTTTGAATTTTTAATAATTTTTGACAAAGTTTTTAGGGTTCTTTTAAGTTTTCCAAAGCTATGTATAGGAAAATGAAAATGCAAGGATGCCCCAAAGAAGAGGTGAGAATGTATAAGAGAAAATATTGCATGTATATACAAGAAGAAGATAAGTTGGATCAAGGACACAAAGGATAGGTTCAACATGACGATGAACTCAAACCAATGAAGTACCAAGAAGGAGCGAGCATGCCCCGAGTGTGATATGGCTAAGAAACATATGATAAAAAAGAAGTATATTTTTTTAATCAAAACAAGGGACAAAGTTTCCCTCAAACATGATAAAAATGGAAATCTTATACACATGGATGTTCGAATAAAGAAGAAGAAAAATATGAATGTTATAGATGGATATCGAAAATGTAGTTAGAAGATTGGCGATAAAAAGTGATAAGCCAAAGGCACAAATCATGAGAAAAAATAAGGATTAAAATAAGTTTGAACAAGGCCCAAAAACACTTGGTAACATACTAATCATGTTTGCTCTTCAAGATCCAAAGTGTGCACATGCAAATTAATTACTTCTTGAAGGGAGGATTTGATAGACAACCGATGAGACACACTAGCCCATGTGTAGGAATGATTTATTTTAAAAGGTGATTTTTGAATGGAGGATGGAAGGAAAGTCGTACATTACTCTCTCATGCCACTGTATCCATAGCCCTGATGGAGATGTATTTGATTCTAGTCGCAACATTGCTCTTTGTCATCCAAGCATCTATAGTCCCAATAGAGCTACTGGAAATACCCGAAGAGAGTTATCTATTGCTTTTATTTTGATTTGTGATGTTTTGATTTATTTTGTTTACTTTCAACAAATTATTTAAGCTCTCTCAATTATTTTGATAAGGGGTTAAGAACCACTGATGGCTTGATGGAAGGATGTGGAAGTGATTGTGATGATGACATTAGCTAGTGTCAATAAATACACCCAAAAGTTCTTCACAACAATTTTATTATATGTAGATAGTGATAGGATCTCTAAGAGGTCAGTCGTTCTTTAATTTACCAAGGTGATAAAAGATCAATGTTAAATGGATACTATAGAGATAAATGTCGCACAATGAGTGCGAATAGACTAACGAAAAGATCATCGAAGGGATGAAAATGGTTGGTGGTTTACAGAAGAATATGAAGAAAGGAAGGAAAGAACATCCATGTGTATGTAATACCTGATTGTAATGTTTGATCTTTGTACCTTTGATTTTTTGTAATATTTTAATGTTTTTCTCTTTTTTTTATTTTTTATTTTGGATGGTTTTACGAAGGGAAAACCGTGAAGGGAGAAGACAATGAAGATGAATGATTTAGAAGTTGGGACCAACAATTTCACTCCACATGATAGGATCCAACAACAATGTTTGTGATTTCTTTAATGAGGGAGACTAGGAGTTTTTGTTTATCAAGAGTGATATTATCTCCAATCTTGATGACCGTAGTGAGATCATATTCAATAAGTGACTGCGACTTATCTTTCAACATGGATTTTGTATGTGGGATCTTGAGTTCCCTATCTATAGTTTTCTACACTTTTTTCCATACCTGGCATTTGCATTGGTGTGAAATCTTGAATTGCATTTTATTTTAATATTCGTGAGCATCGAATTTTTTTGGATCTTCGTATTTTAATCTTAGTTTGATGAAGAAACTGTTGGTGTTTCCTAAAAGCTAATGTGTGGTTTTGTTGATGTCGAGAAGTGGGAGAAGAAAGTGGATGTTTGGGATTGATGATAGGTTTTGAGGTTAAACCATATAACAGTGTTGCACATATCTATAATCGATAAAACATACAGAGATAATGAATGCGGAAATAACCGAGAAGATAAAATTAACAAAAGAAAAGATAACACCAGCTTTAACGTGGCTTACCCAAAGTGTGGGCTACATCCACCAAGAACCAACCAATATTATTATTCAGTGCTTTACATAGGAAATATAATTAATATTTGCAGTCTTCCAACAACTCATAGGATATTCAATGTTTTTTCCTCACTCAGCTACTCTTTCTTTCTCACTAAGAAAACTAACATGCAAACAATTGTTATTTTCTTCTCTCGTACCCTCATACAATGCATACATGCATATATATCTATTTTGGGCAAATAACTATGATTTTACAATTAATAAATCATCTTTAAAGCAAGAGATTTATTATAATTCTCGTTAAAGAACAAAAGCACCATCGCACATGTGGTGATGTCGGTCCCTACCGACCGATGTCGGTCATGTCCTAACCAATGTCAATTTTCCCATGACCAATGTCATTTATTCCCGACCAATGTCGGTCATTGTCAAAACCAGTAACATGTAAAAGCAAGTTTCTTATGAAGCAATTAAGCTCCATACTCAACAATCTCCCACTTGGAAATCAATTATTGTACTATACAATGTATCACCATCCTTGGTTCATTTCCCTTAGCCCATTTCTTCCAATTCAAGTCTCAAACTCTAAGGCCAACGAAGTGGAGTGAAGCTCCAACTTCTTCCTTACCAATGGCTTCGTTAGCATATCCGCAAGGTTTTCATCCATATGGATTTTCTCTAACTTTAGTTACCCATCCTCTAACACTTGTCATATGAAGTGATACCTCAACTGAATGTGTTTCATTCTTGAATGAAATGATGAGGTCTTTGTCAAATGAATTACACCCGACTATCATTGTATAACTGTAATCCTCTTGCTCCTTCCACAACTCTTCCATGAACCTTCTCATACATATCATCTCTTTTTTAGCTTATGTAGTTACAATATACTCGGCCTTTGTAGTATACAAAGTCATAACCTTCTGTAATCTCAAAATCTAGCTATCTGTTGTTCCACCTACTTTGAAAACATATCCAAAGTGGTGTTCCTCCTACCATCCAAATCTCCACCACATCTAAATCAACATATCCACGTAAAAAAGTATCGACCCTCCATAGCATAACTCCACGCTAGATGTTCATCTTAAATACCGAGAGAATCCATTAGACTATTTTCCAATGTTCTTTACCTCGATTATCCATAAACATTCTCACAACTCTCACTTCGTGAAATGTCGGTATAGTACAAACCATGGCATACATAAGACTTACTACTATTTAATAATATGAAACATGTGTCATGTACTCAACCTCCTCGTGTGATGAAGGACACCGATCTTTTCTCAATTTTAAGTGTCCAACCATAAGTGTACTAACAGGTTTTGAAAATTGCATGTTAAATATTTCCAACACCTTATTGATATAATCCTCCTAAGATAAATACAACTTCTTGTTTTTCTTGTCTCGGTGAATTTACATGCCAAGGATTTTCTTTGCAGCTCCCAAATTCTTCATTGCAAAAATGTGAGCTAACCTTTCTTTAAGTTTACCAATGTCCTACATAGTAGATCTTGCAATCAACATATCATCCACATACAATAACAAAATAATATAAATCCCTTTTTCAAGCTTCTTAAAATAAACACAATGGTCGATTCACATCTCATATAACCATGCTCATGCATAAAACTCACAAATCTCAAATACCATTACCTTGGAGCTTGATTGAGCCCATGTAGGCTCTTTTTAAATTTGCACACAACTTTTCCTTACCCTTGAATTCATAACCAAGTGGTTTTTGTATGTAATTATCTTCCTCCAAATCACCATGAAGAAAAGTCATCTTACCATCAAGTTGTTCTAGATGCAAATCTTTTGTTGCAACCAAACTTATAACAATACAAATAGAAGTCATCTTAACTACAAAAGAAAAAATATCATCAAAGTAAATTTGTGACTTTCTATGCAAATCCTTTTACCACAAGCCTCACCTTATACCCTTTCAATCCACCCTCTTCTTCCTTGATCCCGTAAACCCATTTATTCTCGTAGTGCTTTCTTACTCTTGCTTAGCAACTTGACCAAATCTCATGTCCGATTTTGGTCCAAGGAGTCCATCTTCTCATTCATGTCATGCTCCCACTCCTCGTGGGTAGCTACCTACATTACTTCTTCAAATCTTTCCGGTTCACCACTATCAATAAATAATAAATAAAAAAAAGAAGAGGTGAGAGTCTCTCGGAGGTCTACTTACCCTTTGTGACCTTCTCACTAAGATCTCGGGTGTCTGGGGCTCATTTTATGCATGTTACACATTCATGTCAATATCATCAGTGACCAACGTCGGTCACTTGTAATCGACCCAGATTCCTCTCGTAATCGACCATGGTTCTTGTCTTTGAACTCACTTTGTAGTTGCCTTTACCGACATCGATTCAAGAGGTACTAATGTCGATTCCACTCGTTGTATTATCTAAACTTGATCCGTCTGCCGATGCCAATTAGCCTAGCTGATATCAATTTCTCGTAGAGCTAACGTTAGTGTTTGTGGATGTCTTCTTTAGGTCTGAAATTTTATTTTCCTTCAAAATCTCCTCAACCTGTTCATGTTTAGGCACCAAAACCCGATCCTTATACATTCTTCTTTCATTCAAATCATTTTCACAACTTGTAACAATCTTATAATCTTCTAAATCCTAAAATCGATATCCAAAATCACTAGAGTCATAACCAATGAAAGTACATCTCATAGAATTAGATTCAAAATTCCTCCTATTTTATTTATCAACTTGCACAAACGCTACTAAGCAAAATAATCTAAGAAAAATAAAATCTACCTCTTTTCCAAACTAATTTTCTTCCGATATTCCACCATCGAGTGTTGTTAAAGGGCCATGGTTGATCAAGTACACCATTATATCTACTACTTCTGCCCAAAACTTCAAAGGCAAGTTGGCATGTATCCTCATACTTCTAGCACATTCCATGATTGTTCTGTTCATTCCTTTTGTAACTCCAATCTCCTATGGAGTTCTAGGAACCGTTCTTTCTCTTCATATTCCATTGATTGAATAATAATCATTGAAAGCCTTATTACATAACTCACCACCATTGTTAGATTCAAACCACTTTAATTTAAAGCTTATTTCATTCTCAACAAGGGCTTTCCACCTTTTAAAAAAATCAAAAACATCACATTTACACTTAATACAATAGATTCATACCTTCCTTGTGGCATCATCAATGAAAGTCGTATAATATTGGGACCCTCCAATTACCTAAGCTGATCACCACACATTTGAGTGTAGAATATCCAATTTATGCTCATTCTTTGTTCACCCAACTTTGAGAGATCTCACTCTCTTCTTCTTTCTAAATATGTAATGCTCACAAAATTCAAGATCTAATTGTTTCAAATCGATAGTTTACCCTTAGCCTTTAAGATTTGCATTTCTTTTCACTCACATGGCCCAACCGATTATGATCAAGGAATCATTTTTATATCAAAATTTTCCTAAACATCCCTAAATTGTATCAATGAGAATATATTTTCGAGAAATTTCCATCGACTATGAGAACGTGACAAAGGGACATTGGGAGCTCTAGTCATGTTTGGTCAAAGTTCACCAACAAAAAGTCAACTATGGTCAACAAGTTAATAGTGGACCAATAACACTATGACATGTGGCAAAAGGGCATTGGCAAAATCAGAGAGGTTTTCACCACCAGTCTTTGATATCATAAAATGATATAGCTCGTGGGAGTAAGAGGCTCAAATTTTTTTACGGAGGGGAGCTTGATCGCCATGAGGACTATGGTATTATCGCCGATGTGGTGGGTCCTCAAGCCACCACGTGGCTTGCCACCATGAATCAAATACGATCAATTTTTCTATCAAGGATCAACATCAAGCTATTAGCCGAGTCATGCAAGGACCGAGTTACATTTTAGCTCAATGAGCTATCCATAGTGATCGGGCTCATCTATATTGCATGGGGTCTATATTATCCCATTAACCTCCAACTCACCACGTAGTGGCATGAACAACTTTCCAACCACTTGGCCCACACAATGGGTGAATTAAACATAGTGATCAACTCGTATAAATCGCCAACCCCCATTTACATGTTAAAGACCACGTGGTGAAGCGATGGGGCATACAAAGCCCATGCATGAAGAAGACCATGTGAAAAGAGGAGACACTACCTTGGAAAAATAAAAATGCCGCCCCATGTGGAATTTTATCCCATTTATCATGCAAGCCACCCAATATGGGATTATACTCCCATCTACATGCTTTGGTCAAAGCTTATAAAAGCATATAGATAAAATATGTAGCATTATTTTAGGGCCCCATTTGGCTATAAATAGGGGACCCTTGCATTGTAAAAACACATCGGGACACCAAAGCTTATTATTTTTAAGCTTAATTGTGGGATTTGGGAGATATAGTAATAGGATAATTTTAATATAGTTTTGGGAACTATATTAAAATCCTAAAATTACTATAGGCAAATATTGTTTATTGGCCTATTATTTTTTAGGCAATAGTAGATGAAATATTTGTGATTGGGAGTATCACACTACCCAATAGGCCCATTGAGCCACAATATTTTTCACTTGTAACACTTGGAGTATCGACGGAGTAATGAAGGATGTTGGGAAGTGTTGGGAAGGCCGATCAAGTTCGAAGGAGGTTGTGCATCAGGAAGGTGAAGAACAATTTGACTAATCATCGAAGTTCTTCGAAGGATTGGCGTACTACTAGGCAAGTGGAAATTCCATTAGGTTTTATTGTAAGAAATAACATTGTACTTACAATTTTTACTAGTGGAATGGTTCGAAAGAACCTAGAGATGTAGGCTATTGCAAACTCCATAATCAATCATTGTGTAATTTGTAATTATATGCTTGCATTAATTTTAAATTAATTACTTAAAAGGAACAACTAATCGGCAAAGAAAATGAGCCTATAGGGGTTTGAAATTAGGTAGACACTTGATCATTTTCGGATCAAGTTGGTATCGTGAGCTGGTTTTACAGAGTTGGTTTTGTCAAAATGGATCTATACATCTTCTTCTAGTTTTCGAGTTATGCTTGTGTTAGTGGGCACCATGGTTCAAGTGATAATGACCCAACATTGAGAACATGATCGCCAAATCACATAATTACAAACCCACATAGCTACCATTTGAGAGCGTCGGTATAAAAAGAAGAATAACTCATTACAGAGTTATAGAGAAGTCTAAATGTTCCACTTGGAAAGGTGACTGAAGGAAGTCATCTTCAAAAGCGTCGTTTGGAGAGGCTACCTTCACTAGACTCATTCATATGTCATCATTGTGGCAAAGGGCACGACACCAAGAAATGATGGAAATTATATCCAAACAGGAGGCCTTAGTGGATACAGAAGAAGGGCAATGCTAGTGTAGGACCCAAAGACCAATGTGTCGGTGGCACCATTGGGATGGAGAGCACCAGCAGAACATCCAGATATTATAGTGTGACATGTGAGTGCCTCAAGACAGGTGGATTAAGGTGATTTCACAAGGTCAATTAGTCACCCTTATTTTTGATTGGACTATCAGAGTAGGGTATGTGACTATCGATTTGGTACAACGATTGGGACTTCCCATGACACCACTTCCTCAGCCTAAGATAGTTGGTACAGAGGATGATACTCTACATGGAGTGTCTATTAGCTATTACACTCTAAGCTTCGTAATTGGGAGACGCATTTTTGACAATATCACTCTCAATGAAATCCCTTTGGAGATTGATGAAATGGTATTATGAAACTTCTACCTAACCGCTCATCAAAGTTATATGACCGATGATAGGAGCGGAGTGGAGCTTCACATTGGGCACGGTGGTGGATCAATTCACGACGGGACATGTTGTTCATCTTGCATAAGGTGAAGACAGTGAAACTTTAGACTCATATATACCCATGGATCATGTAGATCATATTGTAGATTCAAGCTCATATGTCCTCTGTTGATAAGTCGAGATCCCGACATTGAGGTCGTGTACATTCTAGGAAACCATGAGGATCGTATTCGAGGAGAGAGAGCTCAAATATCTACGGGATACCTATTAAAGTATCCTAGATAGACACTGAGGATTCTACATTTGGTAAGAAATCTAAGGTGCAAATAAAGTTGACTTTGTTCAACTATTGTATTAGTTTTTTTTAGCATTATTTATTGCTCTTATTGTAATAAAACCATAAAATTTTTTGTTAGGTAGAATGTATGAATAAGACCCCTGTGTGGTTAATTTTTGTATACATTTAATCGATCAGGACACATTACGGTAAAAGACCCAATTCTTGGGCAATTTATGTACTCTTTTATACTTACATTAGTAAGACACCTTAGAGGGAAATTATTTTGGTAAATTGCTAATACCAAGAGATGCAATATGTTTTGGTCCTGTTGTGTTATTTGTCTAGCAGGAAAGAGACAAATGAGGTCAAACCACGATTGAAATGAAGTGGGGAAGACCAAGTACATAAGCTACCAAGTAAGAGAAATTTTGTAACAAGTTTATCATGTAAAGTTATTTATCTATACTTTGGTAACTAATTTTAGTGTACAAAGACTCCAAAAATGAAGCATTTTTTACAACTAAATTTGCATGATGTATTAGGAAATGTTTTCCTTACAATTGTATTTGAAATTTGTAAAAAAAGACCCTTTTAAGGGCACATATCTCCTAATCAGATATGGAGTGACCATTACAGTTGATTACTCATATCTATGAGCTTGGAGATTGGTCAGCCATTTGTACAGATAGTAGAGTTTGCAAGTATTAGCTAGGAACTTCATTTTTGTAGAGACATTGTGACCATGCAGTAGAATGGTAGTTGAATCACCATTGGCATTGACATCGGGTCGAACTTCATTCTGTGAAGAGTCCATCATGGTCATCTAGTAGAATGGCACCTGATATTATTTGTCAACAAAAGGATCTCTTAAAATATTAGCTCGAGTAATGACGTTCGTGTAGAGGCATTATGACCATGCAACAGAATGGTAGTTGATCATCAGACTTAGCATCATGCATTAGAGGCTTGAGGTCTTGAAAGAGACTTAACATCATGCACTTTGGAAGTGTTGAAGTCTAGAAATGGACGTGACATCATGTCGAACTTCATTCTTTCTAGAGTCTCTTATGACCCTATAGCAGAGGATGGTACTTGACAAGTCATTACCCATCACCGAAATTGGATCACTCTTAGCTCTACGTAGCATGGAGTTCCTTCGAACCAGTTTGGATTCTACGGAAACAACTAGGATTCGGGAGCGTGTTATAGAGTCAAAGAAGATCCTTGTTGTCAAATATCCGGAAACCAAGCATCGCACACACGAGGCGTGGAGGTCTTCTTGAGATATCAAAGTGGCGGACAAAAGTGGTGGGCCCATAACTCATAGGTCGGGATCATAACAAAGTTTTGAAGTGAGAACGTTCTTTGATGAAAAGACCAAAGGTTATACTACAAAAAACACTTCCAAGGTGGTAATGAGAATTTTGAGATTCGGGACAAGTTCGTAAAATGTTCCAATATAAGCTTTTTGGGACAAAAAGCCTTTCCTATTGGGGAGGTGTGATTAGGGGATAATTTTTATATCAAAAGTTCCCTAAATATAACTAAATTTTGTCAGTGCAGAAGGTATTTTTGAGAGCTTTCCATCGACTATGAGAATGCGAAAAATAGACATTGAGAGCTCTAGTTATGTCCGGTCAAAGTTTAGTCAACAGGAAAGTCAACTTTGGTCAACATGTCAATAGTGGACCAATAGCACTGTGACACGTGGCAAAAGGGCGTTGGAAAAATCGGAGAGGTTTTCATTGCCATTTTTCGACAATCATAAAATGATATAGCTTGTGGAGCAAGAGGCTCAACTTTTGTTACGGAGAGGAACTCGGTCATCGTGAGGATTATGGTATTATCACCGATGTGATGGGTCCTCAAGCCACCACATGGTTTGCCACCATGAATTGAATATGATCAATTTTTCGCCAAGGATCAACATCGAGCTATTAGCCGAGTCATGTAAGGACCGAGTTACATTTTAGCTCGGCGAGCTATCCACATTGATCGGGCTCATCTATATTGCATGGGGTCTATATTATCCCATTAACCTCCAACTCGCCACATAGTGGCATGAAAAAAAATGCCAATCTTGGCTGGCTCACACAATGGGCGAATAAACATAGTGATCAGCCCATATAAATCCACCAACCCCATGTACATGCTAAAGACCACGTGGTGAAGCGGTGGGAAATGCAAAGCCCATGCATGGAGAAGTCCATGTGAAAGAAGGGGAGACTAAGGTATTAAATACCTTAGCAAAACAAAAATGTCACCCCATGTGGGATTTTATCCCATTTATTATACAAGCTACCCAATATGGGATTATACTCCCATCTACATGCTTCGGTTAGGCTTATAATAGCCTATAGATAAAACATGTAGAATTATTTTAGGGCCCCATTTGAGTATAAATAGGGGACCCCTTGCATTGTAAAAAAGACACCAGGACACGAAGCTTATTATTTTTTAAGCTTAATTGTGGGATTTGGGAGATATAGTAATAGGATAATTTTAATATAGTTTTGGGAACTATATTAAAATCCTAAAATTACTATAGGAAAATATTGTTTATTGGCCTATTATTTTTAGGCAATAGTAGATGAAATATTTGTGATTGGAAGTATCACACTACCTAATAGGCCCATTTAGCCAAAGTATTTTTCACTTGCAATGGTTGGAGCATCGACCAGTCTTTCAAGGATGGTACGAGATGTTGGGAAGGCCGATTGAGTTCGAAGGAGGTTGTGCATCAGGAAGGTGAAGAATGATTTGAATGATCATCGGAAGTTCTTCGAAGGACTAGCGTACTACTAGGCAAGTGAAAATTCCATTAGGTTTTATTGTAAGAAATAACATTGTACTTACAATTTTTACTAGTGGAACGGTTCAAAAGAACCCGGAGATGTAGGCTATTTCCGAACTTCATAATCAATCATTGTGTAATTTTTCATTATATGCTTGCATTAATTTTAAATTGATTACGTTAAAGGAGCAACTAGTCAGCAAATAAAATAATCCTATAGGGGTCAGCGGTTAGGTAGAAACTTGGTCATTTTCAAATAAGAATATGGCACGTGGTTGCATCTCGAAAGCGTAGTAGATAGCACAGTAAAAGGAATCAATAACACGGGTAGACAAATATAAAAATTCAACCTTCTTACCTCTTGCCACAACAAGATATCCCTGGTAACCTTCCAAGAATCACCGTGTGAATGTCACCACGCATACAGATACACCAAGTTGCCCCTGTAGATATTAGATATCTCTTGAGGCTTGGAAAATGCCTCACATCTTTCAATACCCATGGATTTTCATTTTACAACTTTAGATAAACATCACATTTACCAATAATATTGCATGGCTCATCATCTCCTAAATAAACTTATCCAAAATCACCCGAACATAATTTCGAAATAACTCTTATTAGGGTAGCATGGAAAGAAGCTCCAGAATCTAAAACCCAATATTCTAATTTATTATCCAATAATAGAATAAGGGCATCTTGTTTTACCTCACTTGCAACATTTATCTCTTTACCTTTTTCTTTACCTTTGTCGATGTATTCTCTTTGTTTTCCTTGGACCAACACTCATTTACGTGTTCTCTCTTTCCACAATTCCAGCAAGGTAAATCTCTGTACCTAGATCTAGACTTGTTATGTCTTAACTTTGATCTCCCATTCTTCTTGCTCTTAGCCGATATCTCCATAGATCTTCCCTTGCTTTCTACGATTAAATCATTTACAAGTGATGCTTCTCATGAGTTTTTCCTTCGTATTTCCTCGTTAAGGCTTACACTAACCACATCATCAAATTTGAAACCTTTAGAAGCGATGTCGTTGTATTACTAATAGTCATTACCAAGTTATCCCAACTATCCGGAAAAGAGCATAAGAATAAAAGCGTTTTCACTTCATCATCAAATAGAATTTCTACCGATTTTAATTGATTTATAATAGACCGTAAATCATTCAAATGATTAGATATAGATTCGTCTTCTTGTATCTTAGAATTAAACAATATTTTCATCAAATATACCTTATATGAAGCACTAAAAGTTTCATACAAATTTTCTAAAGATTTCATCAACTCTACCGTGGTTTTTGTATTTGTAAAATTCAAAGTCACCGATACTTCCATGCTCAATCATATGGATCCCAGATTCTTTCGTCAAGAACCTTCCATTCTTCATCATTCATCATGTTTGGTTGTCCATGCTCATCCAACGGTAAGTATAGATATTTTTATACAAATAATCATCCACTTACATCTTCCATAGTTGATAATTACAACCGTCAAATTTCTTTACTTGATATTTGTTATCTTTTGTCATTGTTATGCTCCCACTCAATCAAAAAACCCTCTCGTGAGTAAATCATGTTAACACATAACCTCCAAACAAAGCATTGATACCAATTGTTGGGGTTAAACCATATAAAAGTGTTGCCCATATCTATAATCAAATAAAGCATACAAACAATGAATGCGGAAATAACTAGAAGATAAAATAAACAAGATAAAATAAACAAGATAAAGATAACATGATATTTAACGTGGCTCACCCGGTGAGCTACGTCCACCAAGAAATGGCCAATATTATTATTCAGTTCTTTACAAAGGAAATACATCAAATATCTGCAGTCTTCCAACACCCCACAGGATGTTCAATGATTTCCCTCACTCAACTACTCTTTCTTGCTCACCAAGAAAACTAACGTGCAAACAATTGTTATTTTTTTTCTGTCATACCCTTTATATATATATATATATATATATATATATATAATGGGCATATAACTATGATTTTACAATCAATAAATCATATTTAAGGAAAGAAACTTATTCTAATTCTCGTTAAAGAACAAAAGCATCGTTACACAAGTAACCGATGTTGGTCCCCGCCTAACCGATGTCGGTCATGTCCTAACCATTATCAATTACCCTCGACCGATGTTGATTTCCTCTTAATCGATGCCATCTTTGTCAAAACCAAGTAACATGTAAAATAAAGTTTCTTATAAAGTAATTTAGCTCCATACTCAACAATAGGAATGTTATGAATGATGGTGGGCTTACCACCATTGTTGATAGAAGGATGATAAGATGGAAGAAGAAGATATGGTCCAAAAATTGAAGAGGATGGGCTACCGGGAGTTGAGCCATAGATAGAAGATGAAGGGATACTAGGATGTGGCCCCAAGATGGAAGAAAATGGGCTACCAGGAGGTGAGCCATAGATAGAAGATGAAGGGCTACTAGGATGTGGCCCAAGTATAGAAGAAAAATGGGCTACCAAGAGGTGTCCCATAGATGGAAGATGATGGGCTACCGGAGGTGTCCCATAAATAGAAGATGGAGGGCTACTAGGACATGGCCCAAGTATAGAAGATGAGGGGATACTAAGACGTGGCCCAAGAATAGATTATAATGGGCTACTAGGATGTGGCCCAAGTATAGAAGATGAGGGACTACTAAGACGTGGCCCAAGAATAGATGATAATGGGCTACTAGGACATGGCCCAAGTATATAAGATAATGGGCTACCAGGAGGTGAGCCACATATAGAAGATAATGGGATACTAGGACGTGACCCAAGGGAAGATGAAGATGGGCTACTAGGAGGTGGCCCACATATAGAAGAAGATGAAGGGCTACTAGGAGGTGACCCAATGAGAGATTGTGATTGAGGAATTTTGATATGTAAGGAATGATTGGGTAATGAGAAGATAGGATAAGGATCAATGATAGACCCAAGCATTTCTCCATGTAATGGGGAATGTGAAAATGGAATAACAAGAAGAGGATCAAATTTGATGATCTTAGGATCTTCCTCTATTTTATGACAAAAGGAATCAAATTCTTCCCCACAATACACAAACACATCAAGTTGAGAAGAGAATCCTTGCTCATGATCCTCTAGAGGAATGTCATCATATATCCCAATGAATTCTCTGATTTCTTCTTCATTCTGAAATAAATCGATCAATATGGGTCATTTTGGTCGATGATAGTAGGTTGATTAGAAGAAAGAGGTCCAACAAGTGTGGAAGATTTAAAATATGTTTGATGATGTAGATGAGGGAAGGTTTGACATTATTTCTCCCACAAAGGTATTGTATAGTGCTTCGAAAAGATATCTTAGCACATCATTTCTTGTTAATTATTCGACATGGACGCAAACATCAATCTTTAGAAGATTGATAAGGATATGGTAAGATATAGTTGAAAGGGCTCAAGGGCCAAAGAGGGATTGGATTTTGATTGATAGAAGAAGATGACTCAAGAGACGAAGTTGATTTGGATTTGGACATCTCACGAGTTGAAGATGTGGATTTGAAATATCGTAGTATAGGTATAGGTTTTCCTAGAAGATGAAAAAGAGGATCGCGTAGCAATCGGTGTATTCGACATAAAAGGGTGACTTGGATGATTGGTCGATGAATTTTGAGTCACATGGATCTTTGATGAGATGAAGAGGTCATTGAGGTGAATGATAAAGATGGTCCTACGAAGAAAGGGAGGAATGTGACTCAAGAGTCGAATTAGAACAATTATAGAGAGAACTCGCGGTGACACAAATCCTTACAAGAGTAAAACTATGTTTAGGAGACCATTTATTCCTTAGAATAAATTCAATTCAATGAGCCTCGAGAGAGTCGAAGGGAATCTCAAAGATAGTATGGCTTTGAATCATCACAAGATTGAGAGGGATCGAAGAATAGTTTAGGTTTTAATCAAGATATTAAGAGGGATCATAAGAATAGTTTGGATTAGAATCGGGAGACTAAGAGGAATCGGAAAAATAACATGGATTGGAATCATTAGAAGCATACCACTGAATATAAGATGAAGGTGGGGAAAGGGGAAACTAAATGGGTTTTCTAAAGTGAAGAACTAAACAAGGTTTAGTCGTGATGGTCATATTTCGATGTGAATGCCTTAACCTAGATTCCCTATTGTTGTAAGTGTGAGAAATCATGTGATAGTTAGTCATTATTGGCATCGTTGGGTCTAAATGCCTAGACCTAGATAGTGTGATTGAACCCCTTCAAAGGGAAGGAAGTTCCATGTCAATTCAGGAAACATAATGACAACCACCTAGACATTTTGTAAGTATGGAGATGTTCGTGTGTTTTCTAAAAGGGAATCTAAGGAAATCATACATTGTGGTGACACAATTTCAACAATCCAAAAAGGTTTGGATAACAAGTCTGCAAGTAAAAGGATCAAAGGACCAAAAGGATTTTCCTTAAAAAAATAATTCTAAAAGATGAACAATCACAAGGAACAATCACGCAAGTTTAGCAAACCAATCCAATCTACAAGAAACTACTCCCTTTACAAAGTGTATCTCAATGGTAGTTTGGCACAAGATGATCAACACAATGTCAACACTTATGTCAATTTTAAAATAAATGAGGCATAAGTATTAGCAATGGGTTGAAATGACTTCAATACCAAGTATTTTATAACCAATCTAGATACAAACAAGGCCTAAATCCCAAAAAGTGGAAGTTACAAATTAGATACGTTAATAATATTTTATAACCACTTAGATACGTTAATCAAGATTTGTGGAAAAGCATAATATTAATATCAAAATAATATTAATACGATGCGAACAACGTAACAACATTTTTCAAGGTTGAGGCAATGTTTGGAAGGAGACAAGGTCAAAGTATATTAAGAAGTTGTTAAGGTGTGAGCAACGTAACAGTACAATCTAGATACTTAAATCAAGTTTGAGAGAAACAAGATGTAATAATCAAAATTGTATCGAGGTGATGCAAGCAAAGTAACACCTCAAGGGAAAATCGATGATGAAGCAAGCCTAACTACGATGAAACATCTTGATGTGGGTATCAAGATGAGGCTACTCAAGATTTTAAGACGTACCAACACACTTTCAATGCTTACTATTGTAGTCGCAATAAGAAAAGATGTAAGCGGGTGCAAAAGTGGTGGACACAATCTTGAGTAACACTACGTATGTATGCTTTCTTTTGTCCCAAAAGGGAAACAAGAAAATAAAGGAGTAGACCAAGTGGGGGTGAAAAATACTTGACGTCACTTTCAAAGTTTTGTTTTGTCTTAAGACAAGTGAAAAACTAAGACAAAGTAACACTTCACAAATTTTGTGATGAATGTCACGTGGATCTAACTTTGATGGACTCTCCCCTTATTCAACTAACAAGGTTTTGACTCCAAAAAAGTTTTCACTTTGTGAGAGCTCTTTGAAACATGATTAATTTTGGTTCACTCTCTAAGTATTACAAACTATCTCTGCGAGCGCTTTGCCAAGAAAGTCGCAATGACTAAATCAAGGAGTATACCATCTTTACGCACGCCTTCGATATAATGAGAAAAAAATTACGTTTAGTTGTATCTCACTTTGGGGTCACGTGAAGATAATGTTGACGCTAATCGCACAAAGGCATACTAGTCAAGTGGGTAAGCAAAGCACTTCCCATTTCATGCAAGGTTCCCTCAAGGTATGGATTACTTTGGGGTTCCTAGGGTAATCCTCATATTGAGTTTTATGGCTTATGCCAAGCAACTTCCCCCACTTTTATGCAGATGATTCGTAGCTCTTAACCAAACCTGCAAATATCGTGTTTTGAATAGTGGTGTTTTCTATCTTTTAGCTTAGTTTGGTTTTACACATCGTTGTCAACATGCAACAAATTGTATTAGTATTAGTTTAGATCTTAATTCTTTACCACGCGAGTATTGGTCTTGTACGTGAATGTAAATAGTTTTCCATAAGATCTCAACATCATGAGAGAGGTTTACATGGTGTTTTTGATTCTCAAGATCATTCTAAGACACAAGAGAAGAGCATACGCAACAATGATCTAACAATATTTAAAATGGAAAAGCTTACAAATCAAAAAACAAGGAAACTCGTTTTAACCAATTATTGTTCATTCCCTTAACCATGAATTTAATGAAGGGGTTTTTAAATGCAATAAGGATTAGAATTTTTTCAATTCCCAACATCTCCTAAAAGGTGTGAGAGAAGAGCATATGCAACCCCATCACAAGATATGAAAACACGACATTCATTAAATATTATCAAACAAGTGAGTAAAGACGTGATTAGAAACACCCTGCAAACAAAGGTTAACATAAAAAACCTGTAAAGATGTTACAAATAACAAAGATCAAATCCTACAATCATTGAAAACAGAGCACAAATTTGACATAGTATACCAATGTGACCCTAGTGACAATAGACAGACCAAATTCCATCGGTGCACCCTTAATAACAAATACGTGACCCAAAACACACCAAGACAGGTCTAATACAAAATTGGGACTAGCAACAAATAGACTAACACTAGCACGTGCAAAGAGATATATAAATCACTAATGAGACCAACATGAGTATGAAATAGAAAGAAAAGCGGCAACACAGACTAATAGGAGCACGACCAAAGAAGCAACAACACGTGGGGCACACCAACGCAGGGGTGATAAAGTAGAAAACCGACGGATAAAAGTCTAGCAAAGGTGCGGTCATCATAACAGTAGTGTGGCTCTAATGACACCGCACGACACTTCTAACAATGGCGCATGACTTATGATAGCGGTATGGGGTAGCTTAACACCCGACGAGCTTCGGAATGACATCATAAATACGTGAATCTATCATCATAGCCCATAAATACTCAAAAAGGTCAAATTTTGGTCATATTAGCCCAAAATTAACAACCCATCTCCTTTCAACCTACAAAAGAAACTCAACACATGTAAAGTTAGCAAAATACATCAATGAATTCAAGTTATTTAACATGTACATAATAAGGGTTAGCCAAAATTGAAACAAAATAACAAAACTTGAAATCAAATGCTATGGGGTGAGTCCCACCAGCGTGCCAAATGTGTTCATATAAAACTATGTTATGTGAATTGAAACTAACACCTAAAATTCCGAAGTAAAGTTAATCAAACAAGAACCATTAAGATAAGAGCTTATAGAAACTAACTTATTCAAATGCATGAAACTTGAATAAATCAAACTAACATACTAAGTCATTCCTACTCTTTAGATTTCTAACTAAACATGAACCTAGTTAGATCATTTAGCAATCAAAGTTGATTGTTTTTTGCCTCAAGAATTGAGGATGAAATCTCATCAAGAAAAGTATTAAAATTGCGTAAGTGAATTTTAGGTGTCTACACATCCCATTGATCTAGAAAAGTAATTTATCTTTTTGTCATGGCTTGATTCATGCATTAAAAGAAAAATGATTATATGATGCATGTGAATCTTGTACGCTTTTTTACTATAAAGTTATTGATCAAGAAAAGATTTAATTGCAAAAAGCACATGTTCTTCTATCTACTTCTACTTCTTCTCCTCTTCTATCTATTGAGCATCCTCCACGGTCCCCATCTCCTCCATGTAAGTGTATTACTTCACCTCCACCACGTCGTTCTATACCTAAGTCTTCTTTATCTCCTCGTTAACCAATACACTTTTCATGATGTCTTGTGTAATTTGTTTGATAAACGCTTAATCTGTTTTCCTTCTAATCATCATCCTCGCATTTCCAGCGTGATCTTCCTTATTGCAATTTCCACTACATAAATGTCCACCGTGACAAGTATTATTGTGCGCTACATCATAACATACAATAAATAGAAGACAATGTCATTTCCTTTGGCTCTCGCTCTTGTGAGTGGTCTCTTTCTCCCATTCTGCATAAGCGTATTTCCACAACTATTCACTTATCTCCTCCACCCACTTCAAAGGTTTTCATTTGTCCACCTCCTAAGATCCTTAACCATCCACACCCTTCATCTAGCTCATCTATTGCTACATCATATTACCCTCTTCACGGTGCTACTACATCCCATTGGCTTTATAATCCATCAAAGCATCTCTGATTCCCACCACTACACTTTCCATGGTAGGCACCATTTCATCGACATTCAATTCAGATCTGACCCTCATGTTACCACTGTTACACATGTTTCCACCATCCCTTACAGGCCTCTCCATCATAAGTAGGTCACATCCATTTGATAACCTCATTTCCTAATGGCACACTCATGTTCTCAAGGTTCTTACATGAATGTTGAGGGATTTATTACAAAAATGGCCCTCATTGTCACATTAAGGCGGAATCTCTCTTCTTCGCTCCCCCCAGTTCCTTTTCATCATTCATTTTACGCTATTATAAACATAATCTTACATCTCCTCATTATACATATATCAACACATCATTATTCTAATCTATTATATTATCTACATCACCTTATCATTTCTACTACTCTATCACATTACATCATATACATACATTCTTATCATCATATCACTATACTACTCATTCACATACAAATCATCTTCAATTCACTACTTACCTATTATTTCCACATCATGATATGTTTCAAATATTCAACAATCAAGACAATCATTTCAACAATGCATACAACATCTAGCAAATCAAAGTACATATGACAACCATCACATCAATACAAGTGCACAACACATATGATATCCAACACATGTGTGTGTGTGTGTGTGTGTGTGTGTGTGTGTGTGTGTGGGTGCGTGTGTGTATAAATATATATACATATCGTCATAATCATCATAGTTACATACTACATACGTTGAGGGTAAAACCTACATGCATCAATATAACCATAGACATCATATATCATCCTCATTATCACTATATACAATCGTGGGAGCTCTAGAACTAGATGCTTCACCGCTCAATCTACGTCATTCATTAGAGCTTCTATATCTCTCTACCTCTCTTCGTAGTAAAGCCACCTCAACCGATTGCTCCATGAATCAACCCCGTAGCTCCACATATCTCTCTAATACATCAAAGGATAGAGCTCCTCCTCCTATGACTTGTTTAGCTCGCTCCGTCTCCACATGAGCCTCATCACACTTGCTCAATAGCATAGTACATGTGGCTACTATTATAGCCATCAACTCAAATAAATGTGCATGCTCGCCCACAATAGTGTCCACTCACTTTAGCATACCGCCTCTCACGAGCACATCCGGAGGCATGTTCCACGTTAAACTGGATATCAATGAGTCAATAATCAATGACCAATATGCATCACCTGCAACCATACCACAACACATTGGTTACTACAAAAATTTAAAATATCCAACATCTAACAAACAACAACGAATAATACTTATGCTTCGCTAGTGCCGCTGCTTACGCCATCTCCATCAAGGGCAAGTGCATGTCCCTCTACTCCTACTTCGGCTCACCCATCACATCTATAACAATCGAAATATTAACACCCATCGGTGTGCTACCCACCACTCGTTATAAGCTTGAGTGCACCTCTCATCATCAACATGTATTGACTCTATGGACGCATCTACCTCATCTAGACCAGGATGCACTAGTTATGCTCCGTAGGACCTAGACTTGATTATAACCGCCTCGGCGCTCTAGTAGCCATCACCCATACATATGGCTCTGATGGCACATCTTGAGCCATATCAAACTATTTAGATACACGCTCTACTTGGAAAAACTTTTTCACCCTTACAAATTGATCCTCCAACCACATGGTGTGTTGAATGCACCACAACTCTACTCCATTCTCCAACCAACCACCATAGCCTATATATGGCACTGGATCCATTTAATCTAACATAGACTTGTAAGTGGACGTATCCATCCATCTCGCTCTTGGTTCCTACCCACCTCACCGAAAATATCTCAAGCCTTGTCCAATCGGTTTGTGGACCACCGAGTGGTCTCAATATCGTAATATGCTCATATGCCCATACATGTAATAAAGTGGTGGCTCCTAGTCCACCCCCATTATCCTCTTCTAGAGTGATGTGTATTTATAATAATACACTTTCTTTCCAACTTCTAAACACACTTTCTTATCTTATCTCACGAGTTATGCATATTTATAACATACCTTTTTCAAGGTTAAACAAAAGTTATGAACACTAAATTTTTATCAAGAGTACTTACCAAAGATATTATTTAAGAATATCTTGGTTAAGCCAAAATTAAAATTAGGCTCTATTCTTTCTATGTTATAATATTTTATATAAATCAAATACTTATCAACTAAATACTTTTGAGAAGATAGAGAAAATATCATACATACACACATCATATCTTTAGGTTTAAAAAAAAAAAAATTTATATTATATGTTCACTTTATAATGGTCATAACACCAACACATATTTTATTGATCAAAAATAAATATACTCTCAAATAAATGAAAGATTACAATATTAAAATTTGATCAAGAAATTGTTCTTGTTAATTTTCATACACAATACAATCCCTACGATATGTCATGTGTGGCATTGTAAGAAGTATTAATTCTTTTATAGGAAGTACAACATTAGAGTAATAAAAGTTAAAAGTACACACTACAAACAATGAATGATCAAATTTGAAATATTTAAGTTAGATAATCAGATAAATAATGATAAAAAAGATATACGAAATATCTAAAAGAATGTACTTTAGTAGATAATCGATAAATAATTATTAAAAAGATATACCTGAAATATCTAAAAGAACCCACTTAAGCATAGCTAAAATGTCATCAAAATTCCTACCAATGTGACCTAAGTCGAAATAGATGACAAAATTAAAATGGTATGAAATATTTTCATTGCAAAATACTTGTATATTTCTCCTAAGAAAATTTACCTCTAATTCTTTAAATATTCTATTTCTCTAATAAGTTTCTTACAATAACCTTATTCCAAAATATCATAAAAATTTATAAAAAAATCATGACTTTATATTATAAATAATTTTTGGAGTCAAATCATAATAATAATAAAAATATTTATATGATCCCGATGAAGACTTAGGAAACATCAAAATAAAGATGATGTTAACATGGATTGGGAGGTGAACTCAAGGTCTTTGGCTATTGATGAGTTACAAGTAGATTGTAATCATCAACCCAATTTCCATTCTCATTGAATTCATTGGATGCTTTCAATAAGTCGCCATGGGGACACCTTGAGGTAGGGGTCGAACTTCTTCATATAAACCAAGTGAAACATAGCAGGGTGCTCGAATGTGGATCACTCGGTGGACATCAATCACCTAAGCCCACCCCATGTCCCACTTAGAGAAAGTGCTCCTACCCAAGTCCATTTTATAGCTCTAGTATAATAAAAGTGTTTACCTTCGAAATTTGTTCCCCACCCCACGGGTTTCGCAAAGTTAATTTTGATGGGGCTTCCAAAGGAATCCCATACTTTTAGGAGCAAGGTGCATTCTTCGTAACAAGTGTGATGATTTGGTTAGCACCGGTTCGTTTCATCTTCAAGATGGCTCATGCAACCTAGCTGAAGCCCAGGTCCTCCTTTTTCAAGTAAAAAGAGCACTTGAATGCGAGATGCTCCCATCTTCTCATCAAGGAGATTCATAGGTTATTATACATGAAGTTAAAAATGGTAGGGCTATTCATTGGTCCCTTGATTTCTATATTTCAAACATCCTATATTGGCTTGACAAACAAGACTCTTAGAGCATTGGCCACATGTTAAGCGAGGCCGACTTAGCGGTGACTATTTGGTAAATTGTGTGGTGACGCAAGAAGAGGAGGCCATTATATCCAATGATAAGGCTAGGTGGCCCACCTTAGCCACCATTATACAAGGTTATGCTAAATATAAATTTGATTAAATTCAATGGGACTTGGCACGTGGAAAGTTGTCCTTAAAATTATTTTTTACCTTTTCATTTTCCATGCCTATACTTTGCAGTTTCCTATGTCTAATCGATTGAAAGTTTGAGAAGAGCTCTCATCACTTTCCTAACATTTCTTTATTTGTTTCGAAAGGGGAAACCCGTGAAATGGATTTCTATAATAGCATCTCTCACTCCGAGGCTAAGGAAGGTTTTTTGCATTGGTTCGGTCTCTTTTTGTAATGCGATGGAGTGCATTATAGGGGGAAAGCTATGTCCAAGGTAACGATCGCGCAAGGGTAAATCTAGAAATCACCTCCATTTTCTTCTCCCATTTGTTGATAATCGACAAGAATAAGGAAGAAACTCTCTTGATTGCTTGTCATATTATTCTACCAAGGCATGCAGTGGGGTTAGAGGATAACGTGGCTAATATTTGTATGTCTTCGGCTTTCCTTCAAGAGTGAGTTGCAGGGGAGATGGAGATGGTTTCCTATGAACACGTGGTTGATTTGGAAAAGAGGAATAGAGCCCTCTAGAATTTTGTAGTAGCGATTCACAAGAAATATCTCATGAAGGACTCTGGCCCAACATTCATTCCTCCTTTGGATCTCGATTCTCTCTCTGTGCCAATTGGGTCTCTTCCTCCTTGAATTAATCAACTTAGGTCCAAAGGAAAGCCTTCATATTAATTCCTATTCAAGGTCGCTAGTGGAGGATAAGTAGGGCATTGTTCTAATATCCTCAAGAAGGTATCGAGAGGTTGATGTCGTTCCCAAAGCTCCTGAAGAGGAGATAATGGAATTGTCTAAGTCTATGTTTCAAGTTTATTATGTTGTCTAGTTTGGCTTTTGTGTGAACAGTTTTACGGTGGCATAGTATAGCTATTTTTATATAGTTTTCCCTGGTTTTTGTTAAATCTATATAAAGTATTGTAAAGGAGGGTGAAGAATCCCTAGTTTATACCTCCAAAGTAAAAATCATTTACTTATTAAAAAAACATGGATTGGGAGGTGGGGGCATAACTTAGAAACCATAACATACAAAAATATAAATAAAATAATACAACATCCATAATAAATATAACACATAATAAAACTTTAGTGTGTGTCCACATCAATATCAAAAATATGAGACACCTTCAAAATGTTGCCACCTCATCATGAAAAGAGTCGGCGTATTCATCAAAATCCACATATCCAACATTTAAAATAACTCCCCATTTAAATATAGAATGAAATATAATTTAAATAACATATATGCAAACTAAAATATATATAAAAAAATTCCATCTTACAACCATCACCAAAATATAAAAGATAATGGAAATTAGAATAGTTTAGGTATATCAAAAGAAGTTTGTACATGCAAATAAACTTAAATCATTAAACTATCTAAAAATAGAAAATGTAAGAGCTCTAGGAAATTGTAAATAGAAACAAAATCATCATGAAAAATTAATCATCCTCTCCTTATTCAATTTTAGAAAAGACACATTAGTAGACTTGAATGAATGAAAGCATGCATGTGATAAACAACCATTATTTCACCATTTCTCATATATTAGCCAATTTTGGGTTCAATTTTCATGGTCCATAACTATTAAACAATAATTGTACAAAAGGCAGATGACATCTAGGTTCCATTTTCATAGTCCATATGTGTCAAGTAATTTCAAATATAGAACTCTAAGCTCAAAATAAAATAAGCTCTCTTAAAACATTTGTGTCTTTCAAAAAAAAATCATTATAAAATTAAGGATACTTATAAGCAATGTAATGACTTAATAAATAAAAATCATATATAAAACAAAATGATTACCAACGCTAGAACAAAAATCACCAAAAATAATTCTTCATCTAAAACTCATTAATCACACAAAATTTCTCATTGTTCCAAACAGTAGAAAAATCTACATAGTCCTCATAGTCCATTCAATTATGAAATTGATAACAACAATATCCATAAATAAGAAAAAGAATGGAGAATAAATGGTAGGGAAATAATTCAACTTTTCTAGCCTACATAAACACTATACTTTCAATAAAACATGATTTCAAACTCTAAATGAAATTCATTCAAAGTGATCAAATTTCATATCTACAAAGTTTTATATTAGTCTGTTAAATGTTAATACCATTTCCACCCATAGAAAATAAAATAAATACCTTGAAATTAATAAAATTAAATGACATATCCAACGGGTAGTGGTGTAACAGTTCTTAGGTCTCTTTGTAATTGGGAGGTCCAACATTCAAATCTTGGCTTCGTGCTAAGGTGGCCTACTATCAACGGTTTGGATTCTCTAGTGATAGGGCACCATGATAATGTGGTTTAACCCATGGGCTCACCGAGAGCTTAACTACCATCCTTGGATGGTTCCATGGCAGATGTGGGTGGTGATGCCATATGGGCTAGGGCCCTCTATCTAGGTAACTCAAGAAAAAAACTAAAATGAAATAACATGAAAGAAAAAGAAAGAGAAGGTTCTTTATTCGAAAAATAAACTTGCATACAATACTCGATGAAGAGTCTATTTATCTATTTTCAACTTCTAGAAAAAACTCTTCACCAATGGCACATACCTTTCAAATAGGTAATAAATCGACAAGCTACATGAGGGTCTACCTTCTTCATTTAGTACAATACTAAGAAATGATAGAAGCTATATTTTCTCATATTTCTTAGGTAAATTAAATCCAAAAAGGGATCAACACACTTTTTATCTTTTAATTGGTTTACTAGGAACAAGTTTTCTTATCTTTGTATTGATATTAATCGTTTACTTGTTTAGATTGTTTATGTATATTTCTCAAGTAGTTGTCTATTTGTCTAAGGTGGTAGAATCACATCATTATTTTAGTATGTAATGAATTGTCATGGAAATAATTGGTATTAATTCTCTAATTTTGAGTATTAGTTGGTTTATTTTAAATTTCATAAGCGAGATTGTATGATCTCCTCAAAACATGTTCCCTACATTTTAGGGTTTGTCTTGGCTACAAGGTTATATTAAATAATGTGTGACATAAATGGGGTGATAATGATCAATGAAGATCCACCTTAATCCTCACATCCTCTAGAGTACGCATGAAGTAACAAAAAAATAGAGAGAAACATACATCAACATAAAGAAACGTTTTTTCTTATCTTTATATTGATATTGATAAATTGTACTTGTATTGTTTATGTGTCTCTATATATTAGGTGTATCTTTTTATGAGGTGACAAAATCACCTTAACATCTTACTAGGTAATGAATGGTTCATGGAAGGAATTGATATCATTTTTATAATTATGACTATTCCATGGTTTATTTTGAATTTTGTAAAAGGATTGTAGGATATCCTTAAGGTATGTTCCCTACACTATAGGGTTGAATTTCATGGTTTCTTCAATGATGTGTGATGTGGGCAAGATGAGGGTTCTCAATGAAGATCCACCTTACACTCGCATCCTCTAGAATACATGTGGAAGAACTCAAATTGAAAGAAACATGCATCAACATAAATATTTAAAATGAACATAAATTTAAAAAGGAACAAATCTTTGTATATTTTGTTCAAAGAAATATAACCATCAAACTAATTACCAATGCTTCAACCTTTTACACATCAAATGGACATGTGAAATATTGCATGTATTATAACTCGCCACATATAAGTTCATTTCAATAATCTTAAAGTTATTATTACATTGTTACTATGGTTACTCATCCATAATCATGATTTGTTGAGCATTAATCTCACATAAAAACTTGAAGACTCCTCAATTTATAAAATTAATAAGAAAGGATCAAAAGAACCTAATAATCGGCCCCAACATAAACAAATTTATCCTTCTCTAAAATCATGCCTTCAAACATTCAATTATTCCAAATTCATAGTTTGAAAAAGATTACATTGACAATACTAAAAATAGAAAAGACATCATAAGGAAAATATACACTTCACAATCACTATTAAATGCAAATGCATGCCCGATATAATGTAATATTGTACTCCAAATATTATCATCAATAGATTTATGTAAGGTGCAACATATAAAATACTCTAAAGAATGCAAACACAACTCACTCAAATAGTTTAACTAATTTTTGATGATATAAGATCTCATGTGATCTTTGATTCTCATGTATCATATGTAGACACAAAATCACGCACTTGGGTACATTTCTAGGTCCTAACAACATATTTTTATTTACATTATTCCTAAGTGAGAAAACTAGTAATTGTGACTATCTTTGGCCTCTTTGCTTTTTTCTTGTCTTCTTTCTGGTCTTTCACACCCTACAACCCAATCGGTAATTTAATGTTTTATATTTTATGACTCGAACAACATCACCCATCCAAGATGACAACACCCAAGCACCCTCCTCCCCTATGGGAACCCTTGTCCTCTTTCCACCTTACTCGCTCTCTTTGGGCCTCTTTTATCATTTGGGCATCTTATTTTCTTATGGGACATGACCTTCCATCTCACAATTACAAAATTCAACCAAGGGAGCTATATAAATACAATGTTATGTGACAAAAATAAAGGACCAAGCTCTAATCATCTCTTATCATCACCTAATCTTGCATCCAAATGCATCTAATAGCACTAAAGGCATTCATCTAACATCCATTCAAGGGACAAGGGGCTTCATTTTATGCATATACTTCATAGGAAGGAAAGTTCAATTTTTCATCCACACATATATTTACATTGGTACATCTAACTATCACCCATTATCAAGTGCAATTACACAAGGGCTTCCCAAGGCACGATTCTATCACACATAAAAGAAGTACATAGAGTCCGAGATGTAGTGCAAAGCACTCAGTTGTAAGTTCACTCAGTCTGGTGACCATTGGGATCAATCTGACTCCCCATATTACATATTTTCTTTTTGGGATTTGATGTAGTTTAAGGGTTGTGTCTTTATCTCTTTGCAAGTTACATGTGAATTTGATTATCATCTAGCGACACACAAGTGACCAACAACGACTATCAGCAACCATCTTGCGACATCAAAAAAATAAGGTTTCAAGCTCTTGCGCAGTCAAAGGCACCCAATAGATGTCTCTAACACGTAGGCACCCTCACCCCGGTCCAAGTGCGCATGACCAAGGTTATTCAACAGTTCCAAAAATTTTGTGCTCAATTACCATAGTATGTCCTTCCAGTTCATCAATTTTCCAATCCATCTATTCTTTTCCCTCTCTTGCACTCAGGGTTACATATTTATCTAGCTTATTTCTTGTGTCAAATATTTACTTTAGTGGTTATTTATGTACGTGAGTCTCAGTATTTAGGGTTTAATATAAAGCATAAAAACTATTTTTGTTAAATCACATATATCGGGTAATTTTGAAAAAAATTGAGCTCTTTCTCAAGGAAAAAGAATGTCAAGTTTTTATGCATCTCCATCCCTTATCCAAGTTTCATCTTGATCTTCTTTCCTTTAAATTTGACTAAATTATTTGTATACTCCTTGTGGCGTGTCATCCTAATTTTTATGTTTATAACCTTTTCCACTACATCACACTTTTTCATTAGCATGTGTATTCTCCAATCTACTCCTACATCTATAATTTCTTATCCTTCATCACCTTTTTGTGTTGCATGGTAAGGATAAATCCACTACATAAAATATATTCGAGATGTTAATGCCCTCAAGCAACTCAACCTCAAAGTCTTATGCATAAACCTTCTTCCGATTTAGCATGAGCTTATCTTCTTCATCTTTAGCTTATTAAATGTTCCTATAGGAAACCTTTTCTTCCCTAAATAAGCTAATAACATGTATGTAATTTAAAATTCAACTTCCCTTTGTTTCTCATATACATGATGTTTGAATTATGCATTCATTTTTTGCAACCGATTTTATACTTATTGATGAAATTCTTTCTTGTTTTCTATAAAATTGTTTACTTCAATACTACATTCTTCATCGAGTATTAAATATCTCAACTTTGTAATTCCCTTTATGGTTGTTCCATTTAAAATTTTGAATGGTATTTTCCCTATACGGGTATTCATTAAATTTTTATAAGAAAATTATACCTAAACTAAGGCCAAATCCCAAGCTCTTGAATTATCTCCAATCATACATTGAATAAAGTATCCAATAATTTTGTTTACAATTTTTTTTCTACCCATCAATTTTGGATGGAATGCTAAATTAAAATGTGACTTTGTATCCAACTTCCTATACAAAATATTCCAACCAAGGTGTTATGTCGATATTCATGGGCATTGTGCATACTCGCGATTATTCCCTAAATGATTCATCTTTCACATACAAGTCCATGAATTAAAAACCCTCATATTCCAATCTCATCTCTATCGATGCAGTAACTATACCTACTAAGTTCATCAACCACCTTGTTATAGTTTATACTTCTATACTTCAACACAAATGTGTATCCTTGTAGGTACTCTACCAAACTTCATTTGCCACCGATTAAAAAAATGTTAATAAATTGTAATATGTGATGTTGTGTGTACAACACAAACTCTTTATGTAATAGGAAATGTGTCCACTTCTTCAATGCTTTCACAATTTTGTAAAAATCTTTATCATAAATGTTATAATTTCTCTTCATCATTCAACTTCTCACTAAAATGCATAACAAGTCTATCATCTTTACTTAACACTATCCCAATGGCTATGTTACTCACATCAAAATTGATTTGATCTACCTTTGCAAAATCTAGCAACACCAACAATAAATGATCAATTGTTTTTCTCTTTTCTTCACTTTTGTTCCAAACAAAACTCCCCTTATATCCTCTCATGGCCTTTATAATCAATGTGCATACACCACTGAAATTCTTGATGAAATTGCGGTAAAAGTTAGCTCATGAAAACTACATGCTTCATAAGTACTCCTCACCTATGGCCAATCCATAATCACACGAAATTTTTAGTGTTCATTTTCAACCCTTATCTATTAATCGTAAATCCCATATATACCAATTCTACGTGTATAAAACTACACTTATTTATATTAATCAATAATATCCCTTCCCCAATCTTTGTAATACTTATTGGATGCGTAGAAAATGGTCTGCATGCTTCCTAAATAAAATAGGAATAACATCTAAGTGCATAACAAAAGACTTTCCTAAAAAAATGGACACAATTCTTAAACCATTTCTTCCATTCATCTCCAACTCTTACTTCAAATCAACATTTTTGAAATACTTCTCTCGACTCTAACAATCTATAATGTCATCCATGCACAAAAATGGAAACTTATACTTCATGGTGATCATGTTTATGGCTTTTGAATCAATATACATATGCCACTCACCACACTTCATTGGTGTTAATATTGTCTGAAATATGTGTAGAGTGTGAATCTTTGTGATGAGTTCTCTATCTAACAAATCTTGTACTTAACTTTGTATCTATGCTTTTTCTTATATTGTCATTCAACAAGCCGCTTTATTGAAAACTTGATCCAAGAATTAAATTCAAGCAATGACTAGTGTATCTCACAAGTGGCTACCCTTTAGATAACTCATTAGATACAACTTCCACATACTCTTTCAACATTCCTTTCACTACTTGCAACATTGGTTCCTTTTTCTTAACCAAATTTTCCAAGCCTTATATTTCCATGGTACATACTATGAGTACAAAACATGCCCTACCATACTTAACCTCGCTCAGAACTAGTTACTAGAGAGTAACAATGCATTTGGTGTTGCTTCACTCTTCTCCCTGCAAAGGGTTCAAAGTATATGTATTTCCATCATTCACCATCCGGTGTTTGTATGGCCATCATGTTTTTCCTTCAAGTTGAAATTTCAATGCCCGCCAAGTAGAAAATGACATGCATCTATGGGGATGATATCACACATTATTTCATCTTTATATCTCCAAATATGGAATCGACCGAGACATTGATCCTTCATCAACAACTAGGGTCCCTTTTATAAACATGAAACCCTATATGGATTTAGATTATCAAACCTCTTCAAGTTAAACTTTTTAACCATTTATTCCACACCCAAGATATTAGTGCTTTAAATATCTAATATCATCTTAAAGAATTATCTTCCCAACTTACATGTTGTCCTCAACAATATTTGTCTCTCGCTTAGGACCAATTTCTTATTTCTTTGGTTTCACCAATACATGCTTGAACATTAGATTTTCTCTAATTTCTAGTTCTTGATGACTTGACAAGCCGTATGTCTCTGCTTTCACAATGTGTACTTTTCTTACCACCATTTGGGGTGTGTAGGAACTCATATTCTCTATGAATTATTTCTCCATACAAATAACATGTGAACCTAAATATGTGACCTCTTCAATGACCTCCTCCATATGCACTTCCACATCCTCCGGATGTTCCTTCACTTTACATAATCTAACATGACTCACTCCCATCTTGCAAAGAATTATCTCTTCCTTTATTGTGTCCATGACCTTCGTGGCCTATCTTTTCCTTGGTTAGTACTCAATTATTTATGCATCGCCTTCTCCTCTACCTTTAAATCACATTGATAGGTTTCGTTAAAGGATTAACTTGAAAGATATTAATCACATCTTAAATCATTTTATATAACCCAATCACATAGAAATCTTCTCCACATACTTCTCTACATGTCCTTCTCTAATAGTGATTTGGTAAATTTCTTTGATGTATTCTATTATACTAAGTTCTATTTATTACAAACTCATAAACCTTCCAAACAAACTAATGTCGTAATTAACATGTAGAAAATTTACCTTGAACTTCACCACTAGTCTATCCAATGTATTGATATTTTTCCGCCACATTGTACTTGATAGGTCTAAATATTGCTCCCACCAAAGAGATGCATGACCTTTCAACTTTGTGCACGTAAACTTAAACTTCCTAATATCTTCCATGTCTTCATACTCAAGATATTTTTCATTATTGTTATAAAATCAAAGAGCTCTATTGGTTTCAAACTCCAAGAATAACAAGGGGTATTTAATCTACACTTACTCCCTACCCTATTTATTGCATAAAGAAAACTATCCTCACCACATTATGTTTCCTCTTTTACCACACTTGTGTTTGAATTTTCATTTGCATTCATATCCTACACTCCCTATTGCATGGGAGCACATTTAAAATCATTGTGATCTTTCACAAAAACACCTTGATGTTATACATATTTTGTGGCCTCCAAGTGAGCTTGCATAGATCACATCATTTTGGCAATGTCGTCAAATTGTGCACACCGATTTTGGCTACCTACATTCCTAAAATTTTCTTTTTTTTAATTTTTCTTTCTCTAAATTTGTCACACAAATCTTTGCAACATTCTACCCAATAATTATCTCATTTTCTTTATATAATTTAAATTTTATTGATTGTTTGATTGGTCATACACAAGTTAGAATAGATTAGAAAATCCTAATCTATTGCATTATTATCTTGGTTCATACCTTATCCACATTTATAACCCCGGCATAAGTATTTCTATCTTATCACAACCTTTTACAATGAATTTTAATATCCTTAAAAAAATTAAGTTCCCTATGAGCATCTTCTTAGCATGTTTTAAAACAATTTCTTGAAAATGTTTGGCACCTTTTATCAATTTTCCAAGAAAGATACAATGCTTTAAAGGAAATTATTTAGGACTAAGATAAAATAAATAACTTTTAAAAACTTGAAACTATTTACCAAAATTAACATCTTCATGAGCTCTTACTCTATCATGGCTATTTTATGCTTCCCTCCTACAAGAGTAACAAAGGATGTGATATTGTTGTTAGAACAAGAGCATCGGTAAATATGGAACAAATATACATTAAAATCACCCATATAACAAACCACCTCTAATAATCTATATGTAGAGTGACTTGAAATGTTGGATCAAAAAGATATAAGAAACTACTCCAATAAAATTATAACAATATGTCTCACTATGAATCTTCTCTAGAAAACAAAACCTATATGTAGTATATACAAAGAGGGTGTCTCATAAAGAGATGTATTCCCCATACACTTATTCAAACTATAGTAATCTTGACAATTTATATAAACTAATAACAACAAATACATTTGGATCACATGACACAACACCTATCATGTTGCACCTTATTACTATAATAATGACAATATTGTATATGATCAAATTACGATGAAAAAATATATTTGTATGATGAAAATGTATCCTTGTATGAATCTATTTATGAACAAGATAAAGCTAATGTGTTATATAGATATCATTTACTATTCTTCTAGTGATAACAAAAATATCAAGAAAGTAGAGTAGATATAACAAGAACAAAGGTATCCCTCTAACCAATACACTAATAGATATACTTAAGCTATTGGTTGGACCATATCCTAATATGATTAAGTAATTTATCCAATGATTGCACAACAATGCTAATACTATATTTTTCCTCCCATTAAAAATAAGGCTCACACTAAAAAAATCTTGTGCCTCTACAATCTATACTTATCATGCACTTTTAGATTGCATGTTTGAAATTAAACATGAAATAACAATATGAAGGTTCCTCTTCGAACTCTAACAACCTCATATTATCAAATAACTCTTTTCTCTATCTTAGGAAGCTATTGTATCTAAGGCTACGTAAATCATGGTTTCATCTATAGTCAACCTATCATTAGTAACACCCCACAATTTAATTATTCATGAGACTTTTTCATGCATGATTTTCATATATTTTTCTTTAAAAAGAAGGAACTCTAACATTCCTATGCTCTACTATATGGGAAATCAACAATCCCCATCTATCATCTATCATCTATCATCTATCATCTATCATCTATCATCTATCATAGACATATATTGGATTATAGGTTTCCACCATCATAACTTGGTGTGGTAGAACACATCATACAAATCGTGTGATACAAGGTGGAGGTAATCAAACGATCTCTCCTAATCTTTCGCCTCCACCTCGAGTACAAACATTATTAAGCATGCCTAGAAAATTAGTCGTTTTCTATTTTTACGTGAGACTTTGAACTGATTTTTTCTGCATGTTAACGATAACGAAAACCGCTTTTCCCGCATGCTTACTAAAGTGGCAGGCCGAGGCAAAAGTTTTGGCGAATTCAATGAAGAAAAGATGATGGGCTTTGTGTAACTCATAATAATAACGTTTCCCAAGTTGAGACAAAATAAGCCGTTTTGTGTACGAGCCACGCGTGTGTATTGACTGGGAGATCCAACACTTCCTAGGTTTAAGGAACTCAAAAAGACCTTTTTGTCATTATTGCAGTGAAACGACACATTAAAAACAAATGTTTCTTCAACTAATTAAAAGTTTGAAAATGCCAAACTTTGCAGCTACATTGCCCAACACGAGCTGGTGCCACTGCCAGGGACATTGACAGCATTTGTTGTTTTTAAGGATGAAAAAACAGTTACTGCAGATTTCATATTATCATGGTCCACCTGCAGATTTGGTTCCCACTCCCACCATCCCCATTCACATCGTGGTATGGTATGGTATGGTATGGTAGTGAATATATTTCATATTATCATGGATGAAACAATCCAGATCACCAGTTCAAAATGACGGCATCATCCTGTCCTGACCTTCATTTCTAGAGTACCTTTAAAAAGTTAATACTTGTCTTTTAACTACATTGAGATTTTTTCCACAGTCATACTAGCCATAGGCTTCAACATCTGTTTCCGTGCTAATAAATCTAGTCAGGCCATTGGTCACAGACTAATATGGAGAAAATGGTCCAGTAGCACACAAACACTACTGTCTACACGAAGCAGAAACTAGATGACTGGATTGCTGAAAAATGCAGAACACGAAATTTGATGTTCGAACTAATATATTATAATATTGTTTTTCTGTTGTGTATAAAATACTTCATGCTTACTCAACAGTACATTAAAATGTTTCAATTGATCAATTCCAATGTGGATGGTTCAGCTGGTTCAATGTCCAACATTAATTTCTCGTCGGAAATTACAATAAACAAAAAATAATACGTACTTTTTCCTGGAGAAATACCTTGTAATATTATTTCTGCACTTCAAGGGCTTGTTCATCAATCTTTTCCAGAACAAGATGATGATAGTGAAAGCCGATGTACTCAGTCTTATAATGAAAAATAAAGTTTGTCCACGCTACGCTTGCACAACTAGCTCATGAAATTGTTTCCATTCTTATATTTATTTTTCTGTTGCATTGGAAATAATTAGGCTAAGCCTGACAGTTGCAAATATAATATATCTTATCTAATGCATATTGCATACATAAAGCTCCAAATTTATATTTGATACAGCCTTCTGCCTACACTGTAGTTCATCCTCCTCTCATCTTTGAAGGACCATGCCCTTCTCCGGGGATGCATCAATACCAAATCCTGAATAAAAACCTTCTCAAAATTTCTGAAATAAGTTTTCTTTTGCTTAATGATTTAAACAATCAATCTCATTGTCCTCGTTGCCCAAACCTTTAGATTCTCCCTGCCAATCTGCAATGCACATACCGATGAAAAGAATAACTTGCGCCTATGTTTTATTTCAAATCAAGGTTCCTTATCTAAGATAGCAATACTACTGTGCCTAACTTCTTTGCTTCGGGTTCATATAAGCCCATACGCACTTAATTCGGGATACCACACAGATTTTTTTATCGTTACCATCCTTTGATTCAAATTTTTTATCGATCGAAAAATGAGGCCGATAAGGTATTCCACTGAAGAGAAAACTATATTACAAATCATTCAATTATACCCAACATCTTTCTCAATACTATGAATTTATTTTACTTCCAAATTTTGATTTCGTACTTAAACCCGATACTCAATGTTGAAGATGTGGAATCTAACTGCAACATGAAGTGGCAGTTTGTTTTTTTCTTTGATTTTGGGAGGAATGCATGGCCATGGATAAAAATAGCATTGTCTTATTAATAGACGGGAGTTGTTATTTTTATGTTTATCTTATTTATATGTGTGTCTTATTTATAAGCATGATATATTTATGTTGCTTGTGGTTGAAGCAAACTTTTACAAAGACGTGCACAAGTTATATATATGTGCATGGATTTACTCTTTGATATACGAAAAAGAGAGAATTGTATTGTACTCCTCTGGACTGAATAAAGGAGAAGGCTCACTTGTTTCTGGTGGATGTAGCCCACATTGGGTGAACCATGTTAAATCTTGAGTTTATCTTGTGATTGCATGCTTATATTATTTTTGTTTTAATTCTGTTCTATTGCTCATCTGTGTTTCGATCCTAACAATTGGCATCAAAGCAGGATTTTTGTTTTGGCAAAAAAGCTCATAGGAGGGTTTCTTGTTTGAGTGGGAGCAATGGCAGAAGATAGCAAGTTCAAGGTTGAGAAGTTTAACAGTCAGAACTTTCAGCTATGGAAGATGCAAGTGGAGGACTACCTATATCAGAAGGATCTTTATCTACCATTGAAAGGGAAAGCTTTGAAGCCGTCAACTATGAAAGATGAAGAATGGGATGTTCTTGATTGGAAGGCATTGGGAACGATACGGTTGTGCCTAGCAACTATGGTAGCTTTCAATATTTCTATAGAAAAGACAACAGTAGATCTAATGGAAATTTTGGGTAAATTGTATGAAAACCCTCAGCCTCCAATAAGGTATTTCTCATGAAAAGTTTGTTTAATATGAAGATGTCAGATGGTGATTCAATAAATGATCATTTGAATGAATTCAACATGGTTACTAATCAATTAAGCTTTGTAGGAGTAAGTTTTGATGATGAAGTTAGGGCTCTTTTAATTTTGTGCTCATTGCCTAAAAGTTGGAATACTTTGGTTATGGTTGTGAGTAATTTTGTTTCTGGTTCAAACACTTTAAAGTTTGATGATGTTATTGGTGTGATTCTTAGTGAAGAGATGAGAAGAAAAAGCATAGGTGAGTCATTTAGTAATGCTTTGAGTGTAGAGAACAAGGGAAGACAAAAGGAAAAAACAAAAAGTCTTGGACACCGTGGAAGATCTAAGAAGGGCAGATCTAAATCTAGAAGCAGGATGGTATGTTGGAATTGTGGAAAAGTGAGACATGCAAAGAAAGATTGTTGGTCTTTAAAATCAAGGAAAGATCAACAAGAAGGGAGCAAAGAGGCAAACGTAGTAGGTTGTGTTACAATATGCTCTTATTCTTTCTTTAGATAATAAAATCAAAATCTTGGGTTTTAGATTCTGGTGGTTCATTTCATGCAACTCCTCATAGAAAGTATTTTCAAGATAATGTTCAAGGGAATTTTGGGCGGTATATTCCGGTGATAATAAGTCATGTAACATTGTTGGAAAAGTTAGTGTTCATGTTAAACTGCAGTATGGTAACACTTGGCTATTGAAGAATGTCAGGCATGTTCCTAGCTTGAGGAGGAATCTAATTTCTACAGGTAATTAGGAGATGATGGTTGTATGGTTATATTTACAACAAATTCTTGGAAAGTTACCAAGGGTTCTCTTGTGGTAGCAAGAGGTAAGAAAGTAGGTACTTTGTATTTATCCATTGTTAGTATTGATCCATCTTCTATTTTAGCTACTACATGTATAGACACAACTCTATGGCATCACAGACTTGGCCATATGAGTGAGAAGGGGATGAAGATTTTACATTCACAGGGAAAGTTGTCAGATTTGAAAAACATAGACCTAGACTTTTGTGAGCATTGTGTGTATGGGAAACAAAAGCGTGTGAGATTTCTCAAGGTTGGATCAACCAAGAAGGAGCACAAGTTAGAGCTTGTTCATACGGATGTGTGGGGACCAGCTCAGGTATCTTCTCTTGGTGGTTCACGGTATTATGTTACTTTTATTGATGATGCTACTAGGAAGGTTTGGGTTTATTGTATAAAGAAGAAATCTGATGTATTTAATACTTTCAAGAAGTGGAAAGCTTTGGTTGAGAATGAAACAGGTTGAAGTTGAAGTGTCTCATATCAGATAATGGTGGAGAGTACTGCAACAATGAATTTAATAACTATTGTTCACAAAATGGAATCCGTAGGGTGAGTACAGTTGTTATAACATCATAGTATAATGGTGTGCTAGAAAGAATGAACAGGACTATCATGGAGCATGCAAGGAGCATGAGATTGCATGTTGGATTATCCTTACAACTTTGGGCAGATGTTGTAGATATTGTTGTTTACTTGATAAACTTAAAACCTTCAAGTACTTTGGAAGGTGGAGTACTAGAGGAGGCTTGGACTAGTAAGGAGGTAAACTATTCTTTTCTAAAAGTTTTTGGTTGTGAAGCATTTGTTCACATTGATAAAGAGAATAGGACCAAGCTAGAAGCTAAGTCAAAGAAATGTACTTTCATTGGGTATGACACTGATGATTTTGGATTCCGGTTGTGGAGTTTGGATGAGAAGAAAATAATTAGGAGTATGGATGTTATTTTCAATGAAAGGGTTATGTACAGTAACTATAGGATAAGAAGCTAGAAAAGTTTGAGTATGTAGCACTTGATGAGATAAAAGATAGAGAAGTTCTCAAAGGATTGGAAAATCAACAAGTTGGCATCAATCCTGGCACAATCGGTGTTGATTCGTAGATCAAAATCAGCAAGAACAACAAGAGCCTCAAAATCCAGAAAATCTTGTAAGACATTCTACTAGGGTAAGTAAACCTCCTGCACGATTATCTTCATATGAGCTTTACTATTGTTTATTAACGAGATGGTGGAGAACCAGAAAGTTTTGAAGAAGTAATGTAGGTAGAAACACGGAAAAAGTGGGAGCAGGGTATGGATGAGGAGATGGACTCCTTGGATCACAACCAAACTTGGGATTTGGTTCAGTTTCCTACAGAAAGAGAGCATTGCAGAACAAGTGGGTTTACAAAGTTGAAGAAAGAAGAAGGTGACAAAAAGAGGTACAAGGCAAGACTTGTTGTGAAGGGATTTGCACAGGAAAAAGGTATAGACTTTGATGAAATTTTATCTCTTGTTGTTAAAATGACTTCCATTAGAACTATTTTAAGTTTGGTAGTTATGGAAGATTTGCATCTTGAACAATTAGATGTAAAGACTGCTTTTCTTCATGGTGATTTGGAGGAAGAAATATATATGGAGCAGCCACAAGGATATGAAGTCAGGGGGAAGGAGAATTTGGTGTGCAGATTGAAGAAGAGCTTGTATGGCCTTAAGCAAGCTCCAAGGTAGTGGTATTTGAGATTTGACAGGTTCATGATAGAACAAGGTTACTCTAGATGTCATTTTAATCACTATGTTTATTTTAAAAGACTAGATAATGACACCTATATTATCTTGTTGTATGTGGATGACATGCTTGTGATAGGGTCAAACATGCGATATAAATGAGCTAAAGAGAAAATTAGCAAATACATTTTCCATGAAGGATTTAGGTGCAGCAAAGAAAATTCTTGGCATGAGAATCAATAGAGACATGAAGAGTAGAATATTGACTTTGTCTCAAGAAGAGTATGTGAACAAGGTGTTGGACAGGTTTAGGATGCAGATGCAAAACCAATAAGTACACCATTGGCAGGGCACTTCAAGTTGAGTAAAGAACAGTGTCCTAAAACACATGAAGAGATTGAATATATGTCTAGAGTTCCATATGCTTCAGCAGTTGGAAGTTTGATGTATGCTATGGTATGCACAAGACCAAACATTTCCCATGCAGTGGGAGTTGTCAGCAGATACATGAGTAATCTAGGAAAGGAGCACTGGAATGTAGTCCAATGGATTCTCAGATACTTGAGAGGGACCAGTAGCAAGAAATTGTGCTATGGAGGGTCAGAGGTTTCTTTACACGGATATGTTGATGCAGACATGGCTGGAGATTTGGATGGTAGGAGGAGCACCACATGTTATGTATTCACTGTTGGTGGCACGGTAGTTAGTTGGATTTCTAAACTGCAGAAGATTGTTGCCTTGTCTACTACAGAGGCAGAGTATGTTGCTACTACAGAAGCAAGCAAGGAGATGATATGGATGCAATAGTTCATGGAAGAGTTGGGAAAGAAGCAGGAGGATTACAGGTTATTCAGTGATAGCTAGAGTGTAATTCATCTTGCCAAGAACTCAACATTCCATTCGAGAACCAAACATATACAACTCATGTATCACTTCATTAGATCAGTTTTGGAGGATGGACAACTGATGTTGGAGAAGATCCATACAAGTCAGAATCTTGTTGATATGTTGACAAAGGGTGACAAAAGAGAAGCTAGAAAGTTGTTCGATTCGATAGGTCTTCAAGATTGATCTTGAAGAAGAGAAACAAGTTAGAGAAGAGTCCGAGGATGAGTTGTAATAGTGGGTTGTAGCAGTTAGTCTCCAAGTGGGAGATTGTTGAAGATGTGGAGTCTAACTACAAGATGAAGTGGTAGTTTGCTTTTTCCTTGATTTTGGGAGGAATGCATGGCCATGGATAAAAATAGCATTGTCTTATTAATAGACGGGAGTTGTTATTTTTATGTTTATCTTATTTATATGCATGTCTTATTTATAAGCATGCTATATTTAGGTTGCTTGTGGTTGAAGCAAACTTTTACAAAGAGGTGCACAAGTTATATATATGTGCATGGATTTACTCTTTGATATATGAAAAAGAGAGAGAATTGTATTGTATTCCTCAAGACTAAATAAAGGAGAAGGTTGACTTGTTTCTAGTGGATGTAGCCCACATTGGGTGAACCACGTTAAATCTTGGGTTTATCTTATGATTGCATGCTTATATTATTTTTGTTTTAATTTTGTTTTATTGCTCATTTTTGTTTCGATCATAATACTCAACTACTTATCTACGTATCTTATATATGTCTTAAGACTTTTAAACTTGTCACTTCATAATTTAACCCAACCCTGGACATGTAAAATATATTTCTCAATTTCTAATTCTTTCATCATAATTAAACCCGACACTTTGTATTCAACTTCATTCGGGTATGAACATTTCGATTAAGCATTTTATTGTTGGGATTTGAACCCAAGTCACTAAATTTTTATTTCATAATTAAACGCAACACCGGATGCTCACCATGTGTATTTAACTTCACACTGAGTAAAAACATTTTAATTATGTGTATTTAACTTCACACCTGAATAAAAACATTTCAATTAAGAATTTTATTGTTGGGATTTGAACCCAAGTCACTCAAGTGAAATTTAAATATCCTAACCGAGAATGTTTGATAAAGCAAATGCCTATTGATAGTCATCATTATAATGTGTTTCCTAATATATTGTTAGCATGCCCTAGAATAAAAAAACTCTTTAACATGCTTCGTCCAAACACGTTCTCAAACTAAGAGTGTGATGGTTAGGTTTATTGTTCTTAGTTATCATTCATACTAATACCATCAAATCAGTTTGGCCCTACATGTTAGCATAGTCTACGTAGTATTTTATTATTAGGCTAGTTGTTATTGTTTATTCCATTATTCACTCTTATTGTTAGTAACAAATCCATCCATTCCAGGAGTATTGTTTGTACACGTCCCTATAAATATGTATCGTGCTTCTGATATTCAGTAAATGAATAAGAGATATCTAATCTCTATTTTCTCTCCATCATTTCCTCCTCTCAATCTGGTATCAGAGCATTATACGTCTCTCTTGCTTGTGTGGGTAAAGGAGCAGCGATCGATCCGAGGAGCAAAAACGTGGGAGTAATTAAATTTTGATTGGAGTGATTTGTTTGAAGTCTTCTTGTACATGGCACTCTATTCCTGCATTGAAGAGAGTTGGACATTTGGGAAGAGAGAAAAATCTATAAAATTTAGTGCGTGGAACTTGGATAAAGTGGCTGCATGCATTTCTTTGACCATCATTAAAATCTAGACGTGGGATTGGCTAAAAACTACTACGTGAAGACCATTCTTTCTTGCGTGAAGTCCATTCATTGTTGCATGAAGACCATTCATACCTACGTGGAGATGTTTTGTTGAGCCTGCATGAAGAGTTAGAGCAGCACGTGCTTCCTGATCAATTGCCCACATGAAGAAATAAAACAATCTTCAATCTGCATGGATAAGGGACAAAATTTCCTGTAAATTCTTGGTTGTACGTGAATACCTTGGACGTGAAGATCATTCTCAAAGAGACCTGCATTGATTTCTTGCCTGGACGTGGGAGGTTGAATTCATTTTTCACTGATTGAAATTTGAAGAAAGTTGCATGGAAACGCCCACATGTGGGAGACTATTGTGTCAGTGGGAGAAGCACTCTTTGATCAGCGTGGGAGAAATTAAAGTGACCAACATACCTGCAAATCGATCTCATTCTCAAAGCATACCTTGCACGTGGAGAGGAGAATTGGCTACGTGAAGCCTGAAAGTCACCTGCATAATTTTTTAAAAAAAAGCATGCCATTAGTTGCCTAGAGATGAATCCTATACCAAGGAAATGTAGAATCTCTCAAAGCCATGTCGAATGATAAGCATGAATGAAATGATCGAGATCTGCTGAAAGCCACAATGTCGACTCGCAAGCCGAAGAACATCGTCTGAAGCTCCTAAAAGCTCTGGGTTCTACTTTGCACTGCTCAACGAGCTACGCAACACCAACAACCTTGTCTTCGACAAACTGGTTCACAAAGGACTCTTGGAGTATTTCCTTTTCGACGCCAACTTCCAATCAAAGCGAGTTCGAGAGGAATTATAAGCCGGATACGATGTCGATTACGAAGACAAAGAAGAATTCCCCACAAAGCATTGCCATCTCTCAGCACGTGAGTATCGAGAACATCTAAGCTGGTACTTCTCATCAGTGAGTAACATTGTAATATCTCTTAAAATCAATAAATAAATAATTTTTTTTTTTTTTTACAATGTCTGCACCAAAACTTCTTCTCTCTAATGCTCAATTACTTAAAGAGCCAAATTTTGCAACTTGGAAAAAAAATGCGAGATGATCCTTCAATTTGAAGGATTATGGGGCATCGTCACCGGATCTATGACCATTCCCACAACCCCTAATGAATTAATGAAGTATGAGATGGCTAGTGCCAAAGCCTTGATGTTGATAATGCTCAGTATCAGTGATGATGTGCAACCATATGTTCAGAATGTGGAGAAACCAAAGGAGGCTGGGACAAGTTGGCAACCATTTATGAAGCCAAAAATCAAACTAAGATCCTCCATCTTCAGTCAAAGTTGCACACCCTTTCTATGGGGTCAAATGAGAAAGTTGAGGAGTTCTTACGTCACGTGGTTGAGTGTGATCGGAGTTATTAGCTCGGTGAAATGGTGGAAAAAAACTTCTTGTGTCGATCACCTTGAGAGCACTCCCTTCTCAATTTCAAGTGTTCATTATGACATTGAATGTATCTAAACAAACAATGACATTCAAAGAACTCGTGAACTTGTTACAACAAGAAGAGGCCATCAATTCAGCCCAAGAGGAGACTCAAGATAAAGCCATGTTCTCAAAGCCATACCGTGGCCAGAAGAATCGAAGGGTCCCCTAGAGAAGCCAACTCAAGCGCAAAACCAAATCAACAACAAAAAGATCAAAATTCAAAGAGGTGGTGTCACATTTACTAGAACCAACACTCATGACACTAATCACTGTTGGTACAATGGTTTGAAACAAGGGTCTTCGAGCCAAACAAGCACATCCGAGAGTGATGATTTTCAAAAATCCAAACACCATCCCCACCAAAGAAAGTAGAAGGGACACCTCATCACTCAACAAGATGATGAATCTGATGAGGAGACATCAGAAGGAGCCAATTATGGTAAGAACCTTGTACTAGTCTCTTAGACCTCACAGCCCACATGAAGAAAGTATGGTTGATAGATTCTAGTGCAAGTAAGCATATGTCAGGTGACAAGAAACTATTTGATTCACTAAATGAACAACCCACTGGAGATCAGGTTTAGATAGCAGATGACAAAGAGTACATTGCGTAGAAGGAATAGGAAAAGTCACCATTCCTCTGGGACCACGAAAATGTACACTTACAAAGGTACTATATGTTCTGGCTTGACTAGAAACCTCTTGTCAGTGACTTAGCTCTTGAATCATCACCTAAAGGTAGAATTTCTTGTCCAAAATGGCATTAAATCATGCTTGATCTCCCGACAAGGTACGGTTATTGCTAGATCATTTCTAAAAGATAAGTTATTTGCTTTAGATATTGTTTCATCTTCTACAGTAGCTTTATCTGCCTCAATAGTAGAATCTACAGCCCTCAGATTTTAGATATGGTCACTTGTTGATTAGTTCATTACATCAGATGAGTTCAAAAGCAATGGTCCATGGACTACCCAAATTGTCTAGTTCCTTGCCTATTTTCCCTGGCTGTCTTCAGAAAAAACAACACAAGGATCCGTTTCAGGTGAGCACCTTCCATGCTAAGAAGCATTTGGAGGTAGTTCATACCAATCTAAATGGCCCACTGCCTACTTCATTTTCAGGATACAAGTACTTCCAACTATTCGTGGATGACCACTCTCATAAGATGTGGGTGTTTTTCCTAAAGAAGAAAAGTGAGGCTCTTCAACATTTCCATAATTTCTATCATCATGTTGTGAAAGAGACCGAACAACCACTTCTTTTACTTCGCTCAGATCGAGGGGGGGAATTCACATCAAAGAATTTCTTGGCCTTCCTCAACCAACAAGGCATTAAGTAGAATTTGACTTCTCCCTACACATGCCCTAGAAAAATGGCATTATTGAGCATCACAATCGCATAGTGATGGAGATGGCTCACTGCATGCTATCAACAACAAAGCTAGAGGAACGCTATTGGGCTAAAGTAGTAGTACAGATAACTATATATCTTCTCAACAGGGCACCGATAAAGATTCTACAAAATAAAATGCCATAAGAGGTATGGAGTGGTAGAAATCCATCAATTTCTCATTTACGAGTATTTGGTTGCACAACATACATGCATGTCCCTCAGAAGAGAAAGAAGGTTGAGCCAAAGACACTCCCGTGCATCCTACTTGGCTATAAGCACTACCTCAAAGGCATATTGTCTCATGGATCTTGAGATGAAGAAAATATATGAGAGTCGAGACGTGGTTTGTGACGAGTCATCCTTTGACTCAAGTAGTGACAATAGAAGAACCATTACCAACCACCTCTCACCAACTAGTCTCCGAATCAGATGATCAGCCAGAGGAGACTACTCAAAGAAAAGAAATGTTGCAAGGAGAGATATTTGTTGACCTTGGAGAACTAGAGAATGTGACTCCACATCAATCCACATGAAACAACACAATTCTTCTCAAAAGCAACCAAGTTCTCGTCTGAAGTGGGTACAAAGCACCATCAAAGACTCACATTTGCAACAACTCCAGATACATCATCCAGAGTCAAAACAAGGAGTCAAACAAGAAATGAGGTAAATTTTGCACTCATGAGTTCACTGATTAATAGCTCCGAGCCTGATAATGTTTGTGAAGCACTCAGTCAACCTCAGTGGAAAGAAGCCATGGATGCAAAATATGACTCACTCATGAAAAATCAGACATGGGAACTTGTCGATCTGCCTACAGGAAAGAAACCCATATGTTGAAAATGGGTTTTCAAGACAAAATATAAGGTAGATGGATCCATCGACAAACATAAAGCATGACTTGTAACAAAAGGGTATGCTCAGAAAAAGGGCATTGACTATGAAGAAACCTTTTCTGAAGATCAAGACCATCAGAGTTGTTTGCGCACTTGCAGCACAGAAAGGATGGAGACTTTAGCAAATGGACGTCAAGAGTGCTTTCCTAAATGGTGATTTGAAAGAAGAAGTGTACATGACCCAACCTAAAGGATTTGTTGATGAAGAGCATCCTAAGAAGGTATGTTGTCTCATCAAATCATTATATGGACTGAAATAAGCTCCAAGGGCATGGTATATCAAGATCGATGATCACCTTTGTAAGATGGGTTCACTCGTAGCCCCTTAGATTCCAATTTGTATATAAAGAAGGTAGGCAAAGAAATTGTCATTCTTGTTGTGTATGTGGATGATCTTGTGATCACTGGGCGATTCAGAAGATTAGGTTGATATTGTGAAGAATGATCTCAAAAGAACCTTCGACATGACAGATTTGGGGCTACTACATTACTGTCTTGGCTTGGAGATATGGCAAAATGAGCATCACATTTTTGTCTCCCAGATAAAGTATGCCAAGACACTCTTGGAAAAATACAATGTCAATTGTAAACCTATATCCACTCCCATGGAAAAAGGATTGCAACTTTCAAGATTCAAGACTCACCTCAAGTAGATACTACTCTCTACAGGAAATTTGTTGGAGGGCTCATCTACTTGACATATACCAGACCAGATTTATGCTATGTTGTCAGCTATTTTCCGCAGTTCATGCAGGAACCAAAGAAATGTCACTGGACTACAACAAAGCATGTATTGAGATATGTCTGAGGAATAGTTGATTATGGTCTAGAATATAAGAAGAATGATCAATTCTTCTTATAGGGATATGTCGACTTGGACCACGCCGGATCTGTTGATGACAGGAAGTCAACCAAAGGATACATATTTCATCTTAGATCTAGACTTATCTCGTGGATAAACAAGAAGCAAAATGTTGTTTATATCTCATCCACGGAGGTAGAATATCGCTCCACAAGAAGAGATATATGTGAATCGATATGGTTATGTCACATTTTGGATGACATGGGAATTCCTGAAAAATAATCACCTATTCTCTATTATGACAATCAGAGTGTGTTGAAGCTCGTGTAGAATCTAGTTTTTCATGAATGAACAAAGCATATTGAGATTGATTGTCATTTCATTCGAGAGCACATCTTGAACCATCACATTCAGCTCCAATATTATCCTACAGAAGCACAAGTTGCTGATATTCTCACAAAATCTCTTGGAAAAGTGAAATTTGAACTTTTAGGGGTCACATTTGCAAGAATAATGTAATAAGGGGGAATGTTAGCATAGTCTACATAGTATTTTATTATTAGGCTAGTTGTTATTGTTTATTCCATTATTCACTCTTATTGTTAGTAACTCCATCCATTCTGGGGAGTATTGTTTGTACACGTCCTATAAATATGTATCATGCTTCGATATTCAGTGAATGAATAAGAGATATCTAATCTCTATTTTCTCTCCATCATTTCCTCCTCGCTCCATGCCCCACAATTTCCAAAATATAACAAAACGAGGGAGCAATGGAAATGAGAAATCCCTTTCTATGACTTTCAAATTCCTTTTAGGACATGAGAATGGTTGGATTGGATAATCTAAGACAATAACTAAAATTTATGTAAAGCATGGCTATTATATAGATGAAAACTATTGTAAAATTTAATGTAATGATTATAAGATATGTGAAGTGTGGTAGTAACAAAAATATAGCTATTATTACTTTAAATTTGTCCCTTAAAACTTCTAAAATACAAAGAAAAATATCGAAAAAAAATCAATTATCAAATACAATATAAAGTTTCATTCAAGAAAATTCAAATATAAATTAAAAATTAGTGTGTTTGAGCCATTCCTTCGTAATGCCACATTGTAATAATTTTCATTTTTGGTCCAATTCCATGTTGTTTTCATCTACTAAATGTTTCAATATCATTTGGGGTTTATAGTTGTCAAATTTAAACATGTTGTTAAAACAAAAAGGAAAATGTCAAAAAAAACTCCATATGTGAATGGACATCAAAACTTTGATGTTGGTTTTTTATATTTTTAACAAATGTTGATATTTTGATTTAAATCTAGGAACATTTTTAAATGAAATTTCGACATCGATTAAATAAATTTTTATGTTTTCAAAATAATTTGAAATCCACATTAAGATAGACATAAAATTTTGACCTTAACATTGTAGTGGTGTTATTCCCCAATTTTGAAAATTATGGATAATAATACTAGTTGCACTTTCCTAGGAAATTAAAGGTCAACTAAGGTCAAGGTACCTATCGTTCCTAACTTGTGCCACTAAAAATTATAGGTTCCTTCTTGGTCACCGAGATACATCACCAAACCAACTCTCTATTCCATGATAATTTTGGTACATAGCAACATATTATGTGGAACTAGAAACTTCAAATATGGACGATTGATACAAGTTGCATGTCCCTGAAGATCAAGTACTTTAGAAGAGGGTGATAAAAATACCATGATGTGATTTTTTTTAACTCCATCACCCAATGGGAATGGGAAAAGCTTAGTAGGCTCGCTTAGCATGCTATGTGTTATTTCAAAGGTGTCATGTGTTATGTGATGTTTTGTTATTTTGATAGGTTGTAATTTTTACCAAGAGTATGACATTCAAAAGTTTTATGGAACAAAACTTATAATTTTATCATGTATAAGATGTCGTATACCCGCATACAACAACAATAACAAAAAACAATAGTTTGTTGATTCACAAACAAACTAGTTACAACAATAACCTTAATTATTCTAATACCCTCCCTTAATGACTGAACCAGAAACAACTCCAAGCTTATCTCAAAATTTTACAAATTTATCTTTACACAAAGGTTTAGTCATTATATCAACTAGTTGTTCAGAGGTAGGACAATAATAAAGACATGTCTTCATTAGTAACCAATTATTAGATGTAGTGGTGGTGAATCTCAATGTGTTTAGTCATGGCATGAAAAATTGGATTTTTCTCCCAACGTTACTACATATTGATGAATCTAGTTGAAGATCCTCCTATACAAATTGAATCCACATCAACACACAACCTTCACTTAAAATTGCTTTTTACTCAACTTCGGTGGAAAACAATGAAACTATACTCAAGTTTACTCTTCTAGAGCAATGGATCTGAATAGCAACAAATCTGAACAATAGAATTATTTCTAATAATCTCTAATTATTTGTTACAGGATACATTATACAGTAGAGAGCACTCCATAGAAATAGGCCTTTTTCATCCATTTAATCTAGGAAGCTGCCTCAACTACACATCCCACAAATATCTCACATATTCCTATATACGTGAGTTATTCAATAATGAGACTCACATATATACTAAGCTACTAATCGTAAAATACATTTAACTATCACTCATGTAATTATTCACTTTACAATATTCACCTAATGGTTAATAATGTGAGCACCGAACACATTATTTTCCTAACAAGATCCTCTAATACAAATTGAATACACATCAACACACGACCTACACTAATAACTACTTTGTACTCAGGCTTCGGTGGAAGACGATGCAATTGCACTTTGAAGCTTACTTTGCCATAAAAATTCTCGTAAACTAAGAGTTAAAATATAACATGTTACAGATTTTATAGAATCAACTAATCTGTCCAATTTGAATCAATATAACCTATCACTCAAAATCAACAGTTTATTTATATAGAATGCCAATTTCAAGAGTTCCTTTGATATATCTAAGAACTCTTTTTGCAACTATTTCAAGAGTTCCTTTGATATATCTAAGAACTCATTCTACAACTTTACAATGTTCTTCATGTGGTTTAGACACGAAGCGATAAAGATAACTTTCATGTAAAACAAAAATCACATCTAATAGTAAGATAAATCAAACTACCTACTAATTATTGATACATTATTTCATTTAAAAGTGGTGATTCAATGTTAGTTTAAAGCTTTGTCCCAACTTCCATAGGTGTAGCTATTGGATTACAATCATACATTCTAAATTTTTCTAACAAGGATTTGGCATATTTTGTTTGGGATACAAAAATTGTATAACCAAAATTGTAGCATTGCCAAAACTCTACACCTAGACAATATTGAAGCAGTCCTAGATCAGTCATTTCAAATACATAACGAGATGTCACTTACACCTCTTTCATTAATTCATTAATACTACCGTTAATGGAAAGATCATCAACATAGACAACTAAAACCACTATGTCATCACCAATGAAATTAGCATAGAGAGTAGATTTTGCATCACATATTTTAAAACAAAAATCTCCAATATATTTATCGGTTTTGAAATACCAAGATCGAGGAGAGTGCTTGAGTCCATAAATGGACTTCGCTTACCCGCAAACTAGATGCTCTTTTCGAGGAATCTTAAATACCTATGGCTTTACCATGTATACTTCCTCCTCTCGGTCTTCATTAGGGAAAGCACTCTTAACATTCATTTGATATACCTATCAACCAAACCGAGCAAAGATGATAGCAATAACCATTCTAAATGTTTCCATTTTTGCTATAAGAGTAGATTTTTCCCCACAATCTACTCCTTCCTATACATATCCTTTAGCAACAAGATGAGCTTTATATTTATCTAGAGAACCATTTGACTTACATTTTACTTTGTAAATCCATTTACAACCAATGACTTTCTTACCTAGGGTAAATCTGACAAAACCCAAGTTTCATTTTTTATTAGAGCATCATACTCCACCTTCATGGAAGATTCCCATTCGACTTTCCTTTTGCTTCTCCATAAGTATGTGGCTCAAATATTTGTGAAATAATTGAATTTAAAGAAAAATTTACCTGTTCATTGCTTTGTTGTGTTTATTCCCCAATCTCATAGATCTTCCTTCCAATGATGTTGGAATTTCATCTTGTTTAACATCTTGCAGTGTTCTATAGTACCACTTTGATCTTTTTAGTTGACTAGTTGAATCAGTGTTTATTTTACTAGATCCTTTAGTTGAACTAAACTTTTTGGTGTGGATCTTTTTATGTTCTTTTCCACTTTAGGACTAGCACGTGATTCACAATCATCAATAAGAATCCAAATATTACTAGTATCAGTAGGTGTACCATCTTTTGAGAAATATGGAACTTTCTCATCTATTTTCACGTCTCTACTTATCACAACCTTATTTGTAGAGATATCTAGTAATTTATATTCTTTGGATTACTCACTATGTCCCGAAACATGTTCTTTTAATTTTAGCATTTAAACCACTCCTTTTTCTTTAGGAATTAATGTTAAAGCAATACAAACAAAAAGTAGAAATCACTTACATTAGGCTTTCTACCTAACCATGATTTTAGGAGTCATTTCTTGCAGAGCTTTATATGGACTTATATTCAAGATGTATGTTGCAAAGTATTTACAACTTTTCCTAGCACCAAAAAGGTACATTTCTTTTGTGTGTCATACAACGTACCATCTCCATAACACTCTTATTTCTCCTTTCCAATACTTCATTTTGTTGTATAGTGTAAGAAATGGTATATTGCATATGTATACCTTCTTGTGTGCAGTAATCATTAAATTATTTGGAAACTAATTCCCCTCTATTGTCTTTCGGGAGTGTTATGACTCTTCTACATGTTTTATTCTCAACCAATGTTTTCCATACAACAAAGATAGAAAAAAATCTATTTTTCTTCAAAAAATTCACCCACATTTTTAGAAAACAATCAAAAAGAAATATAGTGCACCAAATATTGTACTAGTTTTCATGGGACCATGAAGATTTGCATGTACCAAGTCTAATACACTTTCTGCTCTCCATGCTTTACTAGTAGGAAAGGGTTGCCTAATATGCTTTACCCAATTGGAATCCTACACATACATCTTGATTTTCTTGAATAGATGGAAGTCCATTCACCATGTGATTTTTTCTCAAAACATTCAAATACAAAGTACTAGTTTTCTCAGTTATTTCTAAAGCAAATTTTTCTTTTGTTTTTGGATCTATAAGTTTTATACACCCATTTCCCTTATAATAATTGAAACTATATCATTGTTGAGTGTAGTGACCTTCCATTCATTTCCTTACAATTTAACTACTTGTTTGTATTTGGTGATTTCTCGATAGATAAGAGATTCTTGTTCATATTAAGTGCATATCTAACATTACAAAATGTATATTTGTACTGATTGTTCAATGTAATTTGCACATCCCCATATCCCTTAATATCATGTGTCCATCCATCACCCAAGGAAATAATTTCATGACTACTAACATCCTCAATGAAATCTACATACCAATCTTTATGACATGTATAATGTCGAGATGCTCCTGAGTTGAAATACCATGTGTGTGACTCATTGGATTGATCATGTGATGTTGTAAATGCAAATTCAATAGATGCCTCTCCTTTTGCTTCTTCTACAACATTAGCATGTCTAGGCTTCTTGCTTGCATTAACCATATCTTTTTATATCTTTCTATAATTATTCTTAAAATGTATTGGTTGCTTGCAATAAAAACATTTCCATTTGGCTTTCCTAGAATCACTTACAATACTTTAGAGGTTACCTTTGTGGAATTGCTTGTATTCCACTGTTTTGCCTTTCACTTTGACCATGCCATGAATGCACTCTTCGTAGCCTTTGATGTCAAGGAAGTTGCATGATTTTTCCTTTCCTCTTTCTGTATGAGAAGTGTTGAGAACTTCTCAAATAAATCTCATGTGTCTTATTGATCATATGTAATGACTCAACAAATGAGTCAAATGATGTTGGCAAGTTTTGTAGTACCAAAGCAATCAAATCTTGCTCATCTACAAGCTTTTCCACTACTTTCAACTGATCACAAATGTCCTTTAATTGCAACAAGAATTCAAAGATCGAACCAACCTCCTACATTTTAGTGGAAAATAACAAATTTTTCAAGTACAATACCCTACCGACTTTTGAATCCCTAGTACTTGGATGTTAGACTTTTCCACAAATCCGAAGCACTAGTTGCATTTCTAACTTCAGGAATCAAATTATCAGCCATTGAAAGTTTTAGCAACATCAATGCTTCTTTATGATGCTTATCATAGTTATCAGGTTCATCAACAAAAAGTTCATCATCATCTAGTATCTTTTCTTTTCCAAATACAATTTGATCAAGATTCTAATACTCACAAATGGTAAGTATCTTGTGACTCCACAAACTAAAGTTTTTGTCTGTCAATTTTTGTGAATCTGGCAACAAAAGGTGTTGTAGACTAGCCATTTTGACCTAGTTTTTCATGAAAATAATTAAATTGGAAAAACTATAAATATTTTTACAAAAATATTTTTACTCATTGATTCTATCCTCCAAAATGGAAAAATTTACCAATTTTCAGCTCAAAACTCGTGACAGGTTAAAGAATTTGTTTTTTTACAATTTCCCATAAAATTGCTTTTGGACACCAAAACAAAAAATTGTGCAAATTTTTAGCTCTCGACTCCATATGGTTCTCTAAATACAGAATTAACAATCTTCCAGGAAAGCTCTAAGGTAAAAATGAAATAAATACCCTGTTTTTCTAAAGTTTAAATTAATATTAATAAACTTAATAAACTTCTTTAAAGAATATAATAAACTTAAAGCATGTTTTCCCTAAATATTCATGAAATCTGAAAAGATTTCCTTAAAACACAAACACTTTATTCCTCCAATCAGGAAGGACTTGTGCATAGCCAATATATGATTGCCTCCTTCAGTTACTTAGATCAAAATGCCACTTGTTTTGTGGTATTTTACCAGATCACAATGGCGCATTTCTCTTATGCAGCTGCAAATAGTTTGTTACAGATTATTCTCTTCTACAATGGATGTTAATCTCTCAAAAAAACAAGTGTTCAGCATTAGAAACCAAAACAACAAATTTAAACATCAAAAAAACACCAGACAATGGAATTTCAGTCTTGCTTATGCTTTTTACCAAACTATCTCCTCCTACGGCGTTGTCCTATATACTACCGTATCCTTTTGGATGCATATTAAAATAGTGAACTCATCGTATAAGATGCGTTAGTAAAGTTTACCACGCTCTATTTACAGCGCTACTCCTACGCCCCTTCTCAAAGTTGCACCTCTCTACCCATGCCTCACCCAGGCTTTCTACTAAGCTCCTTTGCTAACAAAACGAATCTTCGCCTATCTGATATGCAAGTTGATTTCATACACGGTGCACTGGACTCCACACGCTTCCTCCCTCTCACTGAAATCTCTCACACACAATCACCTCAAGAAAATTCTTTTTCTTCATAGGATTTTCTCCAGGCTAATCCAGCCATAAGCTATGAGACTATATAATATTTCACATACAATGAAGAAGTACGAATATGCATTATTCATTATTGGAGAGGCTCGCATATAGAGCCTATAATAACTCCTAGAAACGAGGAAGGTAGGTATAGCAACACATGGACGGGAAGCTACAAATAGGCTCGAGCTGTAAAACAACAAAAACCAAAGAACAATAGTTTGTTGATACACAAACAATCTAGTTACAACAATAAGCTTAATTATTCTAATAGATTATTGGAGTGGACAACACAGCTATGATAATTCCTGAAGGAATTAACCTTGAAATTCTTACCATGAGGCTTACTTGTATCAACTTAGAGAGCCGAAGAGGGATATAAGGTTGTACTCGAGATGTTATTTAAGAACTAGGTGATGTGTGTAAGATAATCATGTAAACTGTTGTCGAAGATCTTTTAGCCGAAGTTTCATGGGTTGAGAGACAACATTAATAATATCTATAATATGAATCACGTTTCCGTTAGATTTACCTTTGAAAGGTTATTTTCCTTAAAACTTACGAATAGATGTGTTGGTATCTTTGGTAACATATTTGAGTTTTTTCATGATGAGGATCTTAGCTTCATGCTCTTTTAATGTGTGACATAAATGATCAAATGCAAAGAGAAAGAAGGATTTGAGTGAAGAGATCTTGAAGTTCACTATCAGCTAGAATATTGTTCATCTTTGTAAGCATAATCTTGTAGCATGGAACATAATTACTGATGTTTTCATTGGAACCTTATCGCATCTTAGACAGTTGAACATAGAAGATATTATCCCGATATTAATAGAGAATTTTACAAAAAAATGATTTGTTAGAGGGTAAAACCCTGAACTGAATGAATGGAAAAATCATAAAACGATTGTAAAGCAAATACATGGAGTCTTTTATGAAATATCATGGTATGTAATGTATCATTGTAAGTGCAATTAAAAAAGAAACATGGAAAGCATGAATATAGTCTTTCAGAATCACCTTTTCCTTCATAAATACAAAGTTTAGGACTGAAAAATCTCATAGGCAATGGATAAGAAAACACATTAGGTGCGAGTGGGTTATGAAGTAATTAAGTAGAATCATGAGAAGAGGTAGAGACGCCTTGTAATTATAATATTTCAGCTTGCAAACTATGCACAAGATTCTTGAGATCTTGTATGCTAAATGAAAAGAAAACACACTACTCTATGGGTGTATATAGAAGATGTAGGAATAGTATTGGTCATAGGAATAGTCATAGTAACACAATGAGGTGGGGAAATAGTTGCATCAAAAGATATAGGCATTGTAGATGTAGGGTTAGTGGATGTAATCATAGTAGAAGATGTGAGAATAAACTTAAGAGTTGAAGATGTCAGAATATGTTTGAGTTGGTCTCAAGCAATATAAAAACAAGAATCATTTTGTTGAGGATTGTGTTGTAAGAAGATTTTGAATTGTAGTTCCTCATCCTCAAAAAGGACATGAGTATGAGTAATAAACTCATTACAGAGTCGTCAACTTGAGGATGGTCAACAATGATAGTAATGGAAATGTGAGAAAAAAATCAACAAAGTATGTGTGAGAATAAGTATCGAAAAACATAGAATTGTGAATATCAAATATGACCTCACATTTATGGGGAGAAGAATATTCAAAGTCATCAAAATCAATGTCTAGTACCACATTAACTGTAGTTATTATATGAAGTGTGTGAAACAATGTAGATGTTGCGTAGTATCAAGAATGATCTTAGATTGCATCTGAATATAAAAAATCAAGTGATACACAAAGTCGATAAAATTAGCATACAAGTGCACTCTCTCATGTTGGGTATGAGCATGGCCCTCGTTAAAGGGATGGAATCCCATATCAAAGTAAGGGAGTGAACCCTTAGGATTGAAACAAATATCATAAAAGATTAGAGGATAAATCATGATAGCACAGGAAAATAAATCCTATAGGTAAGAAAAGGATTATGAACCAAGAAAAGAAGGTGAAACCCTTGGTTATCTTATCTCAGTTTTGAGCGAGATAGATTCGAGAAAGGATCGAGTTCACCAAATTAATACCCTGAAAATATGTGTATGATATTTATTATGTGAATATGTAAGGTATGATATAGGTTGAATATTATGCATAAATTGATGAACATCAATCATACATACCAAAATAAAGCATTTAATAGTTTGCACTATGATAGAATGATATGACTATTTGTCAAAACATAAGAAGAGATAGGTACTTAGCTATATATTGGTACAAAAGTGATCCTCGTGTGCGAGACTAAGGGAAAGGACTAATTTAAATCCTAAAATTCTTCATCTTTGAAACTTGTGGAAAATGCTCCCGTGTGGAACTATACAACTCCGTCTGGTGGGTATAGTATGGTCTAGACATTCTATGTACTATTTTATATATTTATAAAGTAGGCATCTATAACTTCACTTACCTATCATTGGTCTAGAAGAGATTTTTGTCATTCGCTAGGGATTGCATAATTTCAACATGGTCTATAATCATCTCCAACAAATAGAAACCCCATATACATGTAAATTACTTTATGAAGTGATTAGATAATAAAAAAATAAATTCATGTGTAGGTTAGGATGGACTAGCCCTAGAACTCAACCCTTGCTAAACTAATCTAGGTGTTGCACTACATCCCCTCAAATGGTAGCAAGTCTAGTGTAATTCTCCGGTGTTGGTCTAAGATGTCTATATAATATAAACCAACCCCATGTGTGTGCCATAATGTCTTATGAGAAAAAAATAACGGGATAACTATAAAGTAGATAATGTACCCAAAAAAATGGTAAAGTGATGTTTTTACTTCAGATGCTAATATTAATCACTGTTTCTTTTGAATACCTTTAATGATTCTTGGAATGACTTGTTATTACTAAGCTATAGATTTTGGACTTTTACATGGTTGCAAATGGAGGAATATAGACTCTTAAACCTACTTTGAGCACTTTAGAACCGTGTGGTGGATGCTCTAAATGATATGAAACTACATTAGAAATATTTAGGAGAAAGTTGAGTGCTTTGGTAATGATATTTATAATGTATTCTTGTGAGAATGCAAAGTGTGTTACAAAGTGTAATTGACTTACCCGTATAGGATTCCAAAGGTTATATATTTTATAATGGCTGACCTAGGAAATTAAATTTACAAATAAGATTTTTTAAATTAGAAAATGATTCATTAGATGAACACGTATGGGACTGTAGAGGCAGCCCAGATCATGGTATGGTCTATCCCTATTATGTATATTCTAATATAAGCATTTAGTGATGATAAAGATAGTCTAGGAAAAATGCCCTAAGATAGATGATTGCTTTGGACAATTAATATTTATTAATAAACAATATAGTGGTGTAATTGAGTTTGAATGTTATCATTTATCTTAGCATAGGAATAAAGAAAAACTTGTCATTGCAAAAGGTTAAGTTACCAAATGTGAGTGTATATATTTTCCCCATTAAGTTTGACATACTTAATAGAAAAACATACCTAAGTATGCACACATACTATATCTTTGTTTGATAGTTGTCCTTGTGTTAGTGTTGGCACGTTACATGGTGAAACTAGCAAAAAAATGTCCATACAAGAAATTGAACTGTAACTCAAATATGAAATGACACTTGTAACTTTGTAAATTGCAATTAATGCATAGTAAAGTAAAGAGATGCAAAAAGGGAAGGAATGCGCTTGTTTATTTTGTTGTGGGAGATGCTCTGGTCTTTTTGTGATTGAAGATTCTAATTTTCATCGATCAATCCCCAATTTTCATAGAAGTAGGACAAGAGTTGAGTAGATATGATACACCATTGAAGAGGAAAGTCTATCAAGAAAACCCTTTAAGAGGAAAAGCATTATACAAGGCATCTAGCCATCATGATATCTTACCACACAAAGTGAGGAAAGAAGACCAACATATGATGTAATTACTAACCACGATATATTCACACCCCACGAACCACCTCGTTGCAAATGGATTCAAGCCCAATTTTTTAAATAACACAAAATTGAAATGGAATGGGTGGCATGTGCCCCACCATGTGTCGTAATAACTGAGTTTGATTATATAAATGTTCAATGATGCAAAGAAATAGAAGGACCATGCCCACAAAACCTTATATTTATAATTGTATCTTAGTAATGTAATAGAGAAGGAATGGAGTACTCATTCCCTTTGTATTTTGATCTAAATTGTGTCATTTGTATCGAATCTATATTGAAAGTATGTAAATGCTTGTAAGAATTCTAGAATGTTAAATTTTTCTATGAATTTCCCTTCAGGATGGAAAGGTCCAATATGGGCCATAATTTACTACGGTTTTATCCTTTAGTGAATGGTCATATACCTTTGTGGACTATGTCACATTTAAATATCTATTCTTGTTCGTGAGGATCTATGGTTTGTATAAATTTGTACCTATGTCCTATAATATTTTTGTACTATCTTTAGATGTATAATAGTTCTCCTTGAATACTCATTCGTTTGAGGCACATGTGATATAGAATTAGAACATGTGAATCAAAAGAAATGATGTGTGAACATCTCGAATAAACCTAATAATCTTTGTTGGATCACATAAAGGTTGTAGTGATGGCCATTATTGGGATCATATTCCTGCAATTGGTATGCATGGTGGATACCATGGGGAACAAAGAAAGTAGCATGCAAAGTACAAAATATTTAATATTAGAAATGGTACGTGTATAGAATAAAACAAGCAAAGAAGTAAAACAATATGCAATTAAGCAAACATAAGTAAGGGCATGTAAAATATTCATAGAGTTGCAAATATGGGACACCCTAGTGTCACAAGACAACCATAGTGTAAACACATAGGTCACATCCAAAGAAGTGTGCACATACAAGTGAGGCATATATCAAAAACATGGGACCCCCATTGTGTCATAGATAATCAAGGTACATGTGTATAGAATAAAACAAGCAAAGAGGTAAAACAATATGCAATTAAGCTAACATAACTAAGGGCATGTAAAAGAGTCATAGAGATGCAAATATGGGATGCCCATAGTGTCACAAGACAATCACGGTGAAAACACATAGGTCACATCTAAAGAAGTGTACACATACAAGTGAGTCATATATCCACAAATATGGGACCCCACTATGTCATATACAATCAAGGTGCTCAAGCCATATACCTTAAGCAATCAAGTCATCTAAAAAATGAGAAACTAATTAATCTAGCAATTGTAGACACTCATTTTGGTAATTCATGTCTTACAACAACACAAATTGTACAATGCCTTTGCACTAGTCCACACTTGTCCAACTTAGTCAATCATGTTATCCCTAGCTATATCCCATTCATTCTTGCTTGCACACATAGCTCATTTATTCACACAATAGTCATATTAGTCCATAAAATTAGGCTAAACCCTTGCACATGTAAAGTATAATCTAGTCTTTCAAATCATTCACACATACATCTCGGACTCTGCGCACAAAATGGGTCATAACGTGTCTACGTTATGGCCCTTCCCATCCACATTGGTTCCTTTCACTCCAACAACACATTTCTAAATTCAAATTCCTTTAGAATAATTCTAATCATCCTTATCCGAGCTTTCCAGATCCATAATGCATATATAAGCCACTCATTCGTCCATTATCAAGGAGGAGATCATACATTCTTGAAGCAGAAGGATCCTCATGAGCATATACAAATAGTAATCACAAGAAAAGCTATACAAAGAGTACCTTGAACTCCGTATACTTTACATACTCATTCTAGGGAAGTCATCCACTCAAATATGTAAAATACAAGGAACAAATCATCACTCCAAGTCAAACTAGGGAAAAGGTGCAAGTATAATATCATTGTTGCAAGATCATGACTATCTATTTGGTTGTATGCATTCTATAGATTGCATTCTAGGTGAGAATGACGTGAGGTTTGAGCCCTCTTCGAGAGAAGTGGTGACGTTGGCGGTGCATAGGGGTGCCCATAACCCACCTAATGTTTGTTTTGCAGACTTCTTGGCTATCTATGGTTTTGAAGATCAAATCAATTGCACAATGAGCATCGCAAGATATGTAAGGCCCAAATTCTTAACAAAAGTAGAACAAGAAGCAATAATCGGAGAAAAGAAGTTGTAGCAGCAAAAAACTACGAAGGGACAAGGGTGTACAAGAAGGGCCATAGTGTCCATGTCAACATACGCTTTGGCCCGTTCCATCCACTTTAGTCCGTGTAGTAGTTCGGAGACACGATTTCAAAAACATACGTAGATCCGACTATTTCCATCTTATTTCATTCAAAAATCCAACCCAGATCATTATACAGAGGAGGATATCAGCTAAGTCATCTTCTCTCCCCTATTTTCTAGTGCTTTGTTTCTTTATCTATCATTATTCTTTATTGTTTATCGTTTTCTAATGATTATTCCTCATATTGTTGCAATTAGTTTTGAAAACTAATTGATTAGGATAATCTACCACTAGTTACTACCCATTGAGATATTAACCAATTTATGTTAAATCAATAATCAAGTGAAAAAATAAAAGACAATAAAAAAGGCATATAGAGCAAGAGATGTTTGTGCTACACAAGACATATGTTGTATCGTTGTTAGTTCAAAAAGGTAGCATATACACAATATAAGCAATGGAGCACAATGAGGAAGTAGAAATAACTAAAATTAAACAAGACCACCAATATAGTCCGGGAGATGGCCCCAAATGATCACCGTTATTGGGAAGGGAGTAGGTCCACACCCATCATTGTGTATCAATATATGTATGTCCTACATTAAGCTCAACATACCTTGTGAATGCATGTTGTAAAGAGTATATAAAATATATTATATACCAACTTAATATGAAAAAAATATACAATCGTGTATAGGTTCTAATTTTTTGTTTATGATAAAAATTTGAATGATTATGTATTATGTGATTATTTGAACTTTTTTTTTATTTTTGAGATTAATTATGTATTGGGAAGGAGGTAGCACAAGAGCTACCCGATGAAGGCATCATTAGGAAGCGAGGCGGACCCATGAAGTAAAGGAGACTCGAGCCTCAAATGTGTCATAGTAAAAGAAAAATGATCGCATATAATCATCCTAGAAGCCATAGCATTTGCAAGAGGAGACCTAGGATGGATAGTCCTCAAAAAACAATGTCCAACAAAGGACATAGTAAGAGGTCAAGAGCAAGTTGACCAGCTAGAGGAAGCATGTGTACTATAAAAGACCTTGTAGGAGGCCTAACAGGGAGAGACCCACTAGAGGAAGCAAGTGCGATAAAAGATAAGGGTGAACCCAAGTAGTTGTTTAAACTTAGGTGAGGTGAGAAAGGTAATCATGTGATTTTTTTTCCAAGGGCTTGTAATTGAAGCTTTGTGGGTTAAGTGAAAAAAATTAACAAGAGAATTAGCATCACTTTTGTTGTCATTAAATTTACTTTTAAAAGGTTGTTTACCTTGAAAATTAGGAATAGTTGTGTTGGGACCATTAGTAACATATTTTATTTTTCTTATGATGAGTATTTTAACTTCGAAATCTTTTAATGTATGAGATAAATGATAAAGTGAGTGAAACTTGTCAAAGATATCAATTCTACAAAGGGTAAAGAAGATTTTTAGTAAAGAGATCTTGAAGCTCACTATCAATGAGAGTATTGTTCATCTTTGGAAGCATAGTCGTGTAAGATAGAATATAATCACTAATGTGTTCATTAGAACCTTATCGCATCTTTAGGCAATTGAGCATAAGAAATATTATCCTCAATATTCATAGAAAATTATGCAACAAATTAATAAACTAGACGGGTAAAAGCATGAATTGAATGAATGGGAAGATCATACAACCATTATAAATTAAATTCCTTGAGGCTTCTAGGTAAGGTCTTAGTAAATAATGTATCATTGTAAGCATAATCCAAGTAAGTGGCATGGAAATCACAAAGGTGCTCTTCAAAATCGCTTATGTCATCATAAATAGTAAGCTTATGAGAAACCAAACTCACAAGAAAAGGATAAGAAACCACTTTAGGTATGAGTGGATTATGAAGTAATTCGGTAGAATCATGAGAAAAGGTAGATAAACCTTGTTACGTGCTACAAGAAGAAGAATGCAAACCACTATGGGTGTATATAGATGTAGGAATAACAATGGTCAAAGGAATGTCATAGTAGTAATATGAGGTGGGGAACTAGTTTCCTCGAAAGATATAGACACCATAGATATAGGAGTAGTGGATGTAAATATAGTAGAAGCTATGAGAATAAACTTGGGAGTTGAATATGTTGAAGTATGCTTGAGTTGGTTTGAGAAATAAAAAAGGGATTCAATCTAATAAGGATTGTGTTATAAGAAGCTTGTGAAGTGTACTTCCTCAGTTTTAGGAAGGCTATGGATATGAGTATTAAATACATTCTAGTTCCCTCACCTTGAGGATGGTCAAAAATGATAGTAAAAGAAGCATCGGGAAAAATATCAGCATCGAGTATGTGTGGGTACAAGCATTGAAAATCGTAGCATTATGAATGCCATATGTACTCACACACTCATGGGGAGAAGAATCATAAAAATCATAAAAATCAATTCCATAAACCACATTAATTGTATCCATATGGGAGCATTGTATACCAATGTAAGTAAGAGTCATGAGATCCATAAAGCGAGATATAATTATCATATAAGCTCCCTCTCTCATGCCAACTATGATAATGGATATGGGTAAAGGGATGGTAACCCATATCAAATGAAATATGTGAACCCTAAGGCTTGAAGATAAGATCATAACATACTTTGGAGGATAAGTCATGATGACACATTGAAAAACAAGGCCTAAAGCAAAGAGAAGGATTATATAAAAGAAGAAATAAAAGGAAAAACCCTAGGGTATGTAGGGTTTGAATGATATAATAAAGAAAATATATAATTCACCAAATGTTTACACCCTAAAAATATATGTATGAGATTTATTATGTGAGGATAAAAGGTATGCTACGAGTTAAATATTCTAAAAAATCAATAAATCATACAAAATCTAGAATAAATTTTTTTATATAGAAGTGATCTAGGTGTGTAGATTGAGTGAAGGGACTAATTTGAATCCTAAAATTCATCATCTATGAAACTTGATTCCCAAAAATGCTCCTATGAAGAACCATATAGCTTTGTCTAGGTCATAGTATGGTTTGGACCTTCTTTTTTTACGATTTTGTACCTATATATAGTAGGGCTTTACATATTCACTTATTTCTCGGTGGTATGAAACTTGTTGTCCATATATTTCATGAGGGCTTACATAGCTTCTAAATCAAATGTAGTTATCTATAAAAATTAGAAACCTTATATATGTATAGTTGTTATGTGACAAATTCCCCACATTGAGAAAGTATTGAAGTTCTAGAAGTTATTGATTAATCAAAATGAAATTTAATTTATTTCATTTTGATTAATCAATAACTTCTAGAACTTTAATATAATGACAATCATAGTGTAAATTTCATGAAGCGGTTAGATAACCAAACTTGAAATACACGTGTGGTTGATGTTTGATTGACCCCGAGTTTCAACCCTTTTTGAACAAATCCAAGATTTGTATTTCATCCCCTTGAGTGGAAGTAAGCCTCATGTAGCTTGTGTAGTGTTGGTTCAAGTAGTGTATCCAGTTTAAGTCAACCCCATTGTGTGTTCCCTAGTACCTCTTGACACAAAGCGGGATAACTATAAAGGAGATAATGTACTAAATGCAATAGTAGAGTGATGTGATGTGCTTTAGATGCTATGATTGATTTCCTCTGTCCCTTAAAGTCCTTTGACAATGTTTGGCAAGAATTATTCTCACTAAGACATGGCTCTAATACCTTTCCATGGTTATAAATGGAGGAACTAAACTCTTGAACCTAGTTTGAGTGCTTCATACTTGTGTGGTGGCTACTACGAATGATGTATAGTAGCTTTAGGAATATTTAGGAGAGACTTGAGTTCTTTAAAGTTGATATTTATAATGTATGCTTATGAGAATATCAGTGAGTTATAAAGGGAAATGGATATAGGATTTCAAAGGATATATATTTACCTTATAGTCAACTTAGGAAAGATACTATGAAACATAAATTTTAAAATAATCAAAAGAGTCATTAGATGAAGTGGTATGGGACCTTACATGTCACCCTAAACCATCATACTATGTGGCCCTATTTTGTATGCTCTGAAAAAGCATTTTGTGACGAAATAGCTAGAGTATAGAAAATATTCCTTGGGATAGATTATTGTTCGAGATAATTAATATTGTATGGATAAACAAAGAATTTGGTAAAGATCAATAATTTAAGAGAGACGGAGAGAGAACAATATGTAAATCGAGCTTAGAATGTGATCATTTGTCTTAATCATAAGAACAAAACCGAATCTGTGATTACCAAGAGATAAGTTACTGAAATTTGAGTGTCTACACCTGCCTACATTGGTAATACTTCAAAAAGGCCTCAAACGACACATAGTATGTAATATATACGGATGCAACTAGCTTTGGCAATTTTATGACTTGATAAAGTAATAAATGTATTGGCGTATTTTACTTGACTTATCTCGGGTGGTCTCTAACTTGAGAAATATGACCCAAAACCTATTTGAGTGTATGCTTGAAACCCGTGTAGGGGTGTTTCCTAGAGTGTGTTGTTTTAGGGGGGTTTAGGAGAGCTTAGAGTGATTATAAAATAATATTTTCTTGTAATTTTCGTCAAAGTGTTAGGTGAGTAAATGAGTGTGTTTGACTTACTTATATAGAGGTTAATAAGTATAACTTTACATTAAGGCCAACCCATAAGGAAAGTATTGAGATATATAAAGATGTCAAATTGCTAAAATGACCTGTTGGGTGCATAGGGATGTAATTGTTAACTTTGAACCAAACCATTTGACAATTTGGTCCATGTTTGGAAATCCCATATGAGTAAGGAGTGAAGTGTTAGAAAATTTGGGGCATGAAACTTGAAGGTGATATACTACTTTTGATTGATGTAAGGAATTATTTGAGTGACTGAGTAGACTGATTGTTGAGATAAACTAATGCATTAGGATTAACGATAGTAAATTAATCTTAAAATGTGTGCCTAAGTCATGATCTAGGGATTAAACCAATAATGACATTATCAAATGATAATTTACCAAATTTAGGTGTTTACATTTCTCCCTCTTAATATAAAAATGTTTTTTTCTTGTTTAAAGGAAAAAGATACTTGGGTGTGTGAACACACTTACTTTTCTTCGGGTCTTTGTGTGTGTATGTGTTGACATGATTTCCAAAGTGAGCCCTATAATATAAAGTGTAGTGAAGGTTCATAAAAAAATTGAACTTTAACTCAAATTTTGAAAATGTATGTAAAGATTGTAAATTGAAATTGAAACTTAGAAAATTTGGAAAGTGAACAAAGAAAGGAAGGAGTATAGCATTTTATTATCAAGGAAAAGCTCGGTGGAGTTCTTGGAGATATGGGTTCGAATTCATCCGCTAGAAGATTCGGGGAGATCGGTTCTTAATTGATTGATTGAGATGTCGAACCAAAAAGGAATTGGGTGTCATTTGACACAACACAAAAGACGTGTGTCATAGGGTTTTTATGTTACCCAAAAGAACCTTCTAAAAAGAGGAAGGGTAGCACATAATGTCTAGCCACCTTAAAAGCCTTCCAAAAAGAGTGAGATATAGTGTAATAAGGCATCCTAGTCACCTCAAAAATCTTCTAGCCATAAACCACATTGTTGTAGTAGGATATAGAGTGAAGTGTGTAAAATAGCATAAACTCGAAAGGGAATAAAGTATACTCATGCCCCCACTCTGCGGTGTCCTGGTGTATAAGTAACCACCGTTGAGTATATAAGGAAGAGGCCCATACACATATACAATGTATTGTAAAGGTGTTCAAGATGTGCAAATTTTAAAGAGAATGAATTACTCAAGACCCCCACATTCTTAGTAAAACTTTATCCTAAACTATGCCAATTATCCTTGAATCGATATCAAAAATATGTAAAAGTATATACGTTTCAAAAATATGAATTATCTCGTTGAGAAATTACACGTGATGAAACAGTCCATATTGGACACTAATGTCCGACAATTCCTCCCTATTAGACCTTTGTAAATTTGTATCTGCTTTATATCTATTTTTGTTCCATGTATATTTATAGCCTATTCCATTCTATTATGAGGTATGTCTTATGTATGTGTCTAAATTTCATAGATATCTGTGTAATGAGGTGAAAGAGATGTGTAATAAATCACTTGAATCAAAAGAAATTATTTGTCCATGTTGGATGTAACTTATAGTCAATGTTAGAGCACGTTGGAAGGATATTATAGGTGGCCACTATAGAGATCATGTTGCCCAAACGAGTGCATGGTAGAAACCATGGAACAAAGAGATAAAAAACACATAAAGGAAAACTAATATACATATATACAAACATAGAAGCTTAAAACTACAACTAGAAATCTCACATATGCTAGTCATAAAGGCCAGGAAGCCGCATATAGGGGATACAAGAATGTTGCACACACAAACAAGCATAAGCAAAAAAACTTTGGCTAAAAAAGTAACACCAAAATGTCATTTACACACACATGGAAAAGGCCATAGGCCCCATATATAAAAACAAACAAGCAAGTGAATACAATAATATAGAGTAATTGAGAGACATGTAGATCAAGAGATACTAAGTTTTGCACAAGACATGTGTGTTAGTTGCATTATTTTGAATAAATAGTATATAGCACAAAATAAATTATAAGAATAATGAGGAAGTGAAACATAATGTGTAATGAAACAAAAGCACCTTACTGAGTTTAGAAGATTCCCCTTAGAGTAAAAGGCCACTAGAAAAGGGACTAATTCAGCCGCTTTATCATCATGTAGAGTTTGGTGTATATCGAATCATACTCAAATACCTTGTGAAAAACGTGTGTAAAAGTATATAGAAAATACTATCTAACAAACCATGTAACAAAAATATACTCAGAAGTCAAGAAAAAGGAAACAAAGTCATAAGAAAGTCCTTAATTTGTATTTTGAAAATATATAAATGTTTATATGCGTATTATATTATTTAAATGTTTTTGTATTTTAGAATATTTTTAAAAATCAAGAGCTAAGAATGGGCTACCCTATGATAGGATCATGAGGGTGAGGAGGGGATCCTATAGGTGGAAAAGGTTTTGGCCTTAAAATAATATGGAATTCATCGCAAGGGTGTAAAACATGCTTAAGAGATTCATTACCTAGAAAGGGGATTAAGGAGGCTTTTGGGAGACAGAGCTTGCAAATATAGCATTAGTGGGTGAATTAGACATAGGAATTATAGCAACATAAAAATAAGAGCGAGTAAATGAACCTTAGAAGGGATATGCATAATCAGTAACTTGAAAAATGTGAACTTGATGTGCGTAAAAAGTGTAGAAGTGCTGAAAAAGATGAAATTATTGTAATTAGGTTCATTAGGTAGAAATTGACATACAATAGTAAGGGTTTGCCATCCCAAGTTAATTTGCATTGTGATTTTGCCAAGCACCTTATGGGGTACATTATTGAAACCATGGATACCCATATTGGGTAGGGTGATATCAATTATAGATATGCCCAATATAGTATGAAAATATATATTGCAAACATACGAGACCCAATCCACTATCAACAAGGACATCCTTAGCCAAGTGGTTTTGTACCTCGGCTTGAATATACTGAGGGGAAAACACTATCTATCATATGTTGCAAGGAATATCTTCTACACTAAATGACAATGTATGGGAAGCCATGATAACAAAAATAAGGAAAAATCCAAAAGATAGGATACCAAACGTGAAGTGTGTTTGTTAGAAAAAACTATATATATATAATCTGAGACCCAATCCACTATCAACAAGGACATCCTTAGCCAAGTAGTTTTGTACCTCAACTTGAATATACAAGGAAAACACTATCTATCATATGTTGCAAGGAATATCTTCTACACTAAATGACAATGTATGGGAAGCCATGATAACACAAATAAGGAAAAATCCAAAAGATAGGATACCAAACGTGAAGTGTGTTTGTTAGAAAAATATATATATATATATATATATATATATATATATATATATATATATATATATATATATATATATATATATATATCACATTAATAAAATGGTTATTTCTAATGGGAGAGTTTTTTTAGGACTTCAATATATTGAAAAACCTCAAAGGGACTTTTAAATAATTGCATATTTCTCCTATTATACCCTTATTTAGAGAAATAAATATTTTGAAATTTCTTAAAATTATGCTAAAAATTATGAACAAGAAAGCATTTTTCATTTAATTTGTTAAAATAAATAAAAACCTCCAAGGGATTTGAAAATAGATTTGTTAGTTAGGAGATATATTGTGAAAGGTTCTATGGCGAATAGGGAACCCTAGAATGAGACCTTAATCACGGGACCAAGCATTGAGCCCTAGGGAAAGTTCAAAAAATTGATTTAGTTCTTGAAACATATATAACTACTAATTAAATTTGATTGGAAACCTAGAGGATTGAGAAATATTAAACCTTAGGGTGGGGGAAGGTTGTGTAAGATCAAATGCATGGGTTCACTAAATGATTTAACGCAAAATTGAATAAGATGTGTGTAAGAATGTTTTACTTATTCACTTTGGATTACGGTTAGAAATAGGAGATGTATTCAGATTCATTAATTTAATATCAATGTACAACTCAAAATATACATAGTTAGTGATATGCAAGATAGATTAATCAACTAGTGCTAAATGCACAAGAAGGGAGATGTACTTAGCTGATTAGACGCTGAGGTAGTTGATATGGTAGTGATAGAAAGGTGAAAAGAATATAACTAATATACAAGTGCTTTGTTTCGTAATTTGGGAGTGCAAGTTGAACTAGGAAAAACCTTTGGATGCGTATGGGAGCCATTTTCCATAAACATGCCTATTTGGTAGTTCCGTACAATGAGTTGTGGGTATTCTATAACTTTTTGTGTATATGCAATCAACTAAAATATGTTTCATTGTGAAACGCTAGGCTTCGTAAATGTGTGAAACCCTCTATATGACCAAAAACTCTCTCATGGTGTGCTAGTAACCACGATTGATCTATGCACCAATATTATCTTCACCAAGATAAGCATCATCCACAACCCTTGTGTTTCCTTTATGTTGGTATGTTTTTTTTTTTATAAGGGGCAACAATAGGAGTTTTTTTAACTAAGACCGGACCCAAGTAAAAAAAAGGGCCTGAAAGCCGAGATAATTCAATAAGCACAACAAGAAATAAAAATAAAACAGCAGGGAGGCTACATTGAACAACAAAAGGAAGAGTGTCTTCAAGAATCCACTAAAATATGACCTTTAAACTTGCTCCTCGTAATTATATCACAATGTGGAACTGAATGATTTCACATACCTTTTTTAGGCTGCACAATGTTCCACCCATCTTCCAATTTATGCCTCTCCTCTCCTCCAAATGTCGATCTAACATGCTCTTGATAGCCTTCGCCCTACTAGAAATCTAGAATTTTCAGCGTGCAGGGATCAAGGATTTTTTTGGATACTTCTTTCCAGCATTGATCTTCAAATAGTTTTTTCTCTCCTTTGGCGATTGTAGAACAATTTATATTCTTCCCCTCGTTGGGGACTCAACACCGTGTGTCTCCTCACTTCTGACCATTAAATCCGAGTGACCTCCCTCCAAACTCGCCCCCAACTTTGAGCAGTTAGTCTCGATCAAAAGATTAACCAATGGCATCGCCTCCTGGTGAGCACTGGGAGCAGCATCAGACGCTCATCTCGAACAACCCTGTTTTCGCCTTGACCATCCAAAACATGGAACTCCAAAGGAAGATTTCCAAAACTACCGTTCTCCAATTCTTCGCCCATGCATTTCTCCACCTCCACAGTCCTGTTGGGCATCTCATGAGCATCGTCTTCCATATCCAAACCCACCCTTAGACAGTCGTCCTTGCTTACCACTCCACCCACGTCCTTGGGGAAGGTCCCCCTGACCCACGCAACGTTGGTCTATCATAGGTGTAACGCGTTTCTGCACAGAGACACAAGCCACACGGCCACCGTCAAGAGCGGTCTAAAGGGCAGACGATGTCTCGACCACTATTCTTCTTACAAATGACATCTTCGTTTCCTCGTTGTCATTCCCCTTAGGTGCTAAAACAACTTCCTCCTCCAGAACACCAGCATCCGCTAGAAGAGCCTTAGTTTCCATCAAATGAACAACAGAAGGCACTGGTTGCCAGGACAGAGGAGGACAGCAATCGTTACCATGACAGACCCTACAACTAGCACAGAAAACAAGGGATCCTTCAAAAGGCAAACTGTGCTCCCGAAAACCACGTTTGGATTCAAGCCGTATGGAAGCAGGGAGAGGTTTATCATCCATAGTGCTGACACGGATCCTAGCAAATGTTAGCCTAGTGCGAGCCTTAGTGGTGGAGTCAATGGCTAAAAGTTGTCCCATTGCCCTAGCAATGCCTTCAAAACTTCTTCCTCCCACAATTAAACTGGAAGTCTAGGAAGGCAAACCCACACAGTAGGAGCACAAGGAGGCACAACTTAAGTCCAAGCTACCATTTGATCAAAAACAGAATAGCCTTGCCAAAGAACCAGGGTCTCCCCTCAAAAACCTTGAGGAGATTCTCATCCTGAAGGAAGGAGAACAAGAAGTCACTATCAGGCAGAGCCAAAATCTCCATGCTGCCCAGAGGTTTCCAGTTTCTCGTTTCTCACTTCCTCACGAAGTAAATGTTAGGGCATATCCCAGCAAACTTGCGAACTACTGCAAAACGTATCCTCTTCTCAACTCCGTCTATCACTTCGTCATGCACAGTCAAGGAAGTTTTTCCACCTTTCCAGCAAGGAGAGATGAATCGACGGTTTTGTTGGCCTTAATCCAGCAAGCCATTTAGCCCACGAAACTCCTGGTTTAGACCAGACCCTAGAAAGGATCTGATCAGGCAGGGATCAAACTCCTTCCCATCCCCTTTTTCAAATATCCTTTCTCGCTCCGTTTCCGTACCTCCCGTATCCGTCCCTCCCATCTCACATTGGTATGATTTATTATGTTTTATATGTTATTGTAGGATATAGTAGCATATATTAATGTATTGCATTATCTCTTATAAACCATGTGGAGCAATCAAATGGCATTATTACCCTTATCCTATATATCTTATCTCTTACTTATTATCATTACATTTACAACCTTAGGATTCAAGTAAGACCCCACTCCTTTTAGACATATACTTTGAATTATATAGTGAAATATCTTCAAGATCTATGACTATTACACACCTTGGAACTATGTGGGGATTCTATGTTGGCCCTAGGATAGTCCTCTACCCATATCCTAGTCTATATTATTGAAGACAGAAAAGGATAATCATATTTACCATATTTGATACGTATGTAACCATTTAGAATTCTCTTTTGTATTTCTCTTACACAACTTCATAGCTTGAATGGAATTCTTAGAAACCTTTTAGGGAATTTTTGAAGTGAAAAATGTATTGATGTACTGAGTTGAGGTTTGTAAACCTCTAGATCATGAGTTGATCTTTCCAAAAAGATATTATCTTTCACTATCATAGCTTACCTAGAAAGGTATGTGCAAGTTACAAGTTGGCTAATGTTATTTGCTTGGCTTACCCCGGATTGATAGCATCATAATTACTTTTTGTGTTCAAGCCTCTACTTGATTGACACATCATGAGGTTTCATATGACACCATGGACTTCCTAGAAATCACTTAGATGAATTGGTACACCTCTAGTTTTGGTGAAACACTAAGAATGCATTATACCTTTCACGTAATTTTGCATATGGATGTGCTCTTCCACGCAATTTTTGGATTATTGCATCATATTATATCACACATTCACAACTTCTTAAGGTACTGCAAACATATTGTAGTATTTATATTTATTTTAATGTTGTGCACTTTCTTTATAACATTTGTAGCTATTGTAGTTTTGGAAAAGTGAACTATAGTGCTCACAAATCTTGCGATCTTGCACTAACTTATCTCATAGTATTTGTAGCTTTTGTAGTCATATAAAATCATGTGACATACATTTATTTTTACAATATCTCATTGTCCTCGTGACAATTCAAGGAAATTCCCAATCTCTTCACAACATTCCACACAACTTACCTCCTTAATATAGCTTGCCTTACATTTGCATAATCTCACAAAAAGTGTACTATGTTTTGATATTGAGCATATCTACTTGCATTATTTTCATGCGGCAATGACCCTTTCTTATACAATAGGTCCAACACTTGGCATTTTTGTTGAATCTTGCGACTCTTTAGCACTTTTCCCTGCACATTCGCTTACATCCCATGCACTTACTTCACAACTTGTGCAACGCATGACTTCTTGTACTCGCACAGTCTGCAACCTTCATAGTTTATATTAATTTGTGTAAACCACTCTGTAGTTCTCACGATTTTGGTAACATCATGGGCCACCAAATTGCATCCAAAACTTTTATAATGCGACACTATTGCAATGTTTACATTTTTACATGAGCAAACAAGTAAATCTCTTGGCCAAATTGTGGTTCATCGTAATCTTGTAAAATAATTAAGCACATAAATGCCTTGCAAACTTCTTTCACTCATATATATAAATGCATAGACTTTGCATACATGCCCTTCTACAAAGATTGCCTTATTCACCATTGGGATTTTCAGAACAACAAGATACACCTCCTTCAAAATGTGTAAAAATCATGTAACCTCTATACCATCATGGATCGAGGATAAACTTGTATTACTCTCACATGCTTCTACAATACTTTACAACACGCCACACATGAATCTAGGTTAGTGGTTAAATAAATATCCATGTGGAGCCTTCTGAGGGTTCTACACGGATTAGCAAGTTGTACTTTCGGGGTTTGTGGCATGTTAGGAATCTCACTATACAACTATCAACACCGAAACTTAATTCCCACCAACATAAGAAGGAAGTTCAATCACCCATCTTGGAAGATGAATCAAATAGTAATACTTCCTTTGTGTAACTATCATCTATTGTAACCAGATTCTTATTATCAATATATATTATAGGCATCTGATGAATAGGATTCCATTACCATCTATTCATAGGATAGGTTCATTTCCCCATTCATAATTAACCATGCCTAATACTCTGACTCTTGCATGCTTTTTGCTTCTTATGTCGGTTAGCCATATCTCCCATGTATGTTAGCATACTTTGTGTAGCTAACATTTTAAGGGTCATTTCCTAACTAGAAAATTTTGTAGGATGTATTCTCATTCCCGATCACATGAGCTTGTTGACCTTGTCTTTTTGGTCATGTACAATCTAGGTGAATCAAAATATTGCATTCTTCTTCTAATCATGGACACTTTCTCTCATATACTTACTACACATCAGACGCATACATACTCTACCCTATTATGTCATTTGTATATATGTGGCACTATTATGAAAATCTTATGTGTTGAATAGGTAATGTTGGTTCATGCATTTATTCACTAGTTTTCATTGCATGTTCTACACTATCTATACAACTATGCTTGATAGGTTCTTCCTAGCTTAACTAGTTACTGACATTGTCTACTACATAACTTCCTAAGCTCGGTGTGTAACATTGGTGCTAGGGTTAGAATCGACACGTCAACTTGTAATTTTAGTTTTTACAAAGTAAAGAGATTTGGTATCGTGCACATGCTTGATTCTTTATAACATGTCTTGAGCACATGTACAAATATTCATAGTTATTTGTAGAGCTAGAGCAAACAAAATTTGTCAAATTCACTCTTGTAATAAAGAGTCTTGATATTATACATTGAATTCATATGGTGCATAATAATATTTAGTATCAAGTGGTACCACTTGATTTACATTTCATGGGATTCAAAAACATTGGAATCACTCTCACACTATTATGATTTCACTTTTCCCAAAACCAATGCACCAAAATTTGCAGCATTATGTTCAGATCTATCATTTAAATGAGGATAGACACAATGGTGACAATTTCTATTCAAGAAAGGGAAAATAATTTGTATGTAACCATGCACAATTTTAGAAACTTCTCTTTGTGACATTTCCTGCATGATTCATGGTTTTAATAGAATTTTCAAAATCTCTTAGATTTTTAGTAGTGTAAAATGAATCACTATCGTGATTTAGGTGGGAACCCTTTAGATCATGAGATTAGCATTCCAAAAATTTATTATCATCGACTATTGGAAATAAACTAGAAAAGTTGTGTACATTAAACATTAGCTTGTTCCATCTAATTGTCGCCGCATGATTTGGCAACATCACAATTATCTTTCCTTTTTGACACTAACACTAAGGATTTCCGAGAAACATTCAACTCAATTAGTATTGTGTCTTTTACACATTCTTTTTCTCTTCTATGTAGCTCATGCATCATCGCGTCGTAGTATCTAGTATACTCATATATTCTCACAAGACCGCATGACATCGTATGCATCTTCTTGCAATATTCATAACTCCTACTGATATTGAATACCTACTTCACCACACTTTCAACTTATACATGTTTGTCAAGGAAACCAAAAAACTCATAACTCCTCCAATATTGTGTCAACTCATCTCATGGTACTTGTATTATTTGTTACTATGCAAAAGAATCTAACCTAAGATCTCATGGTAAGGATTCAACGTCATGTAAGTATACAACATGGCCCAACTCCTCACAACATTTCACATAGCTTTGCCTCATTTAGGTAGCTTCCTTATATTAAGCAAAAGCATCACTGACAAGTCAAAGTATTGAGCACTACTCCTTTCTTCAGTCCACGTATCTTCCCACAAATATAGAGCTTGTCCTACACTTAACATCTCTCAATGAGTCCTATATTACCCTTGCACTTTTCCCTGCACAATGTATTTTGTCCCACGCACTTGCTTCACAACTTAAATAGATCCGATAATTTTTAGCTAATGATACACAACCTTGAAATCCTACATAATATTGCACAAAATCATTTGTAATGCTCATAGAATTTATAACACCATGCATCATCCCATTACATCCACAAATTATACAATGTTATGCACTTACTTTGCAAAACTTATGGCTTTTGCAGTTCCGTATAAGCGAAGACACATCTCTCGGTTGAATTATGTTTGCTCACAATATTGTGCAATACTTATAGGGGAAAATATTGCAACCTTCTCATACTCTCTTGAAAAACCATATAGACTTTACATCCTACACAAAGGCCTTATAGCCTTGTATTATCGCCGACATCTCATGCCCTTGTGTCAAGATTTCTTTATTGGTGTTTGGGATTTTACAACACCAAGATACACTACCACAAAAATTTGTGACACTCGTGCATCCTCTTTGGCATCATGAACCAAGTATATAAACTCACAACACTCTCGTATGGTTCTAGAACACTTACAACATATCATGCATTAGTCTAATTCAACACCTAACTCAACTCCTAAGGTGGAGCCTCCAAGGTTCTTCAATTCTTGCCTAGTGGAACCTTCTCAATTCTAAGACACGTTAGGAATATCATTGCATAACTATCGACACTAGAAGATCATCCTTGACCCACATCTAGAGGAATTTCAACCATCATTCGGATTGAAAGATGAAATGAATTGAACTAATACTCTTTGTAACCATTGTATATTATAACAAACATTTTTTAAATGCTACACACACACACACACACACATATATTGCAAGGACTTTAAGGACTAGGAAGAGACCATTTCCTTAAAATATCATAGGAAAGGGTAATTACTCCTTTCTTAATTAGAAATTCCTATACAACTTGATACTTGCATGCTTCATTTGTATCTTCTTTATGTTGTCCATTTCACTCACATGTTAGAATGTTTTGTGTGTCAAAATTTTAAAATTCATCTCCAAGTTAGATAAATCAGTTAGGATTCATTCTCATTCCTAATCATAGGATCTCTTTGTCCGTTTCTTTTTGGTCACTCACAGTCCGGAAAATAGGCAAGGATGTATTCTCCTTCTACAGTCACGGGGGCTTCCCTCGTAGTCATATTGCACATTACACACATATGTGTTTGATTATTTCATTTGAATAGAAGTATCATTATTTCCCCAATCTCATTTGTTGAATGCATATTGTTTGTTTCCTCATCTATTTACTTGTTTCCATAACATGTTTTACATTCTACAACTTCACTTGAAGCAGTCTACCTAGCTTAATTAGTTGTAACATTGTCCTATGCAAAACCTCCTAGTCACTACGCATATTTATATTTTCTAGCATGCACAAGGTATTTTATGAAGACTAGTTTAAAGATTAGATAGTGCCAAATCATAAACAAGGAAGGTGATAAGAAGATTGTGTTAAAAATGTAAGATAGATTGTATGAATTACCGGTTTTGAAATTTAGTTTGACAAACGTGTTGAGTACATTCATGCAGCTCATGGACTAAGTGTTTAAACCTACCCTTGTTAAATTTCATTGCATATTCGGTTGACATTCTAATTATCAACAAAAGAAACAAATAACACTTTATGCTCTTGAAATGCTTTTGAGATAACTATTGTAGAGGTTGATAGAGGAAAAGTGGCTAGTCAACTTGATGAAATGTAAGGAGTTAGTGTAGTATATTTTATGATTTCCTAAGATGGGTTGAAGATTGATTCCCAAAAAGTGATAGTTATCTTAGAATGGCCATCACTTAGAAGTTTGTTTCATGACTAGAGCTTCCATGGATTGGCATGTTTCTATAGGAAATTCTATAGAAATGTCGGTTGGATATGTTCATGAATCGGAGAGATAATGAGAGATGACAAGGAGTTAATTAGTCATGAAGCAATATTTTAAGTGGATGCATTATTTGTTTCCCAAAGCGTCGTGTGTTGTAAGAAACTTTTTTTTGCCAATATTCGATTAACGAACAATATTTTTCTACCATAGTGCAAGATTTTAAGAAGTGGATGTATTATTTGTTTCCCAAAAAGTTTATGTCATAAAAACCATCAAACACTACAAAAAAATTATTAGGTAAATGAGTGGGTTTTGAAAGGTTCTCCAAACCTTATACAAATAAAAATAAATAAAACATTAAATCTCAAACCAAAGAAAATATCTACCAAAGTTGCATTCTACATGCAAATTGCCCCTTACCATAACTTGCGAACTCCAAAACCAATTGCCTTCTTCCCACAGTGCCACAAGAACATTCAAGGATAAGGCAGATATTCATCCATAGTCCATCCTCCAATTGGTTACCAAGAAATAAGTTTCTCCCTCATAGCCCCTCTTTTGGGAGCATAGGATCATCTTAGCTAGTTCTAGTGCCTTCTTATGATAGTTTTTTTCCCTTTCACCACCATCCAATCCTCCCTATCACTCATCCCCTCAAGCTCAAGATCAAAAGATAACCTAGCCACTAATAACTTCCTCCTTGCCATACAATCCTTCCATACTTGAAGAAGAGGTAGTCGGGTCTTTGAAAATAGGAATCACATGGTCCGGGATGGGAGCATCGAAATCCTACACATGGTATCCCTATCAAAGTAGACAATATAGTTTGTAGTATCCTCTTTTACCATAAAAAGATGAGGTCACAATCTTCCATTTAGAGATACACAACCCATACTCAAGTGTCCTACTTCAAAACATTTATGGAAGCAAAAGGAAAGCCCTCATTGTCAGAAGTTGAGACTATGCATATCCTCAACTTTCAAATCAATTTTATCTGCGGTGCTTTGGAAATATTAATATTGACCGAATGTAAACAAAATTGGTATGAAGGGGAAGTGTAATACGTGAAAGAATCCTTCAATTGCTACTCCCCTAGGATATTGCCTATTGCTACCAAGCAAGATTCTACCCAAAGGTAGAACGGGAAATATGGCAACCATACCTAAACTAGTTTAAGACTAAAGGTTTCGAGATAAAGCATTGAAATTTGGATAGCAAAATTTCATCGGTGAGAAGGTGGTGATCCCAAAGCGACGTGCCACTATACATTTGTGTTTTTGTTGCCCAACATCCTATGAATAGTGTTTTGATCGATAATAATACTAAACATAATATGTGCACTTTAAATTACTTGATTTTCTTGGATATACTAAAAAAATACGTAACATTGATACTATGATCAAACTTGGAAACGTTAATATACCTCTATTCTGCTACTATTGTTATTCCTTCGCTAATTATTTTTATCGTGGTTCATGTGACGTGTATAATTTGCCCTTGGATGCATACTTTTACGGCGTGAGCATGAGAAAGCTTTACAAGCTCATACGAAGTTCAAGAGGATACGTAGCTTCACAAGTCTATTTGAAAGGTGCAAGCCTACATAAATGATTCAGGCATAGTTAAGGAGTCATCAGTCAAATAAACCAGCGACTTAAACTGTTCATCCTAAGAACTTGTGCACATAGCAATGGCCACACGCAACCGTCCTTGCGTATCATAAAAACAACATGATTCAATTTAATTAAGGGAGGAAATTACAAGTACGCACGCATTGCACCATGTGCCTTGGATGTACTAACTTCTTCACAGATATTTGCTAGCTGTCAATCTTTGTGAATTCTTCTCTATTCTGGACAACCTCCGAACAATGGCAATTAAGCATTATAATGGCAAAAATGTATAAATAATTAAAGAAGTTGAAACGATTCATTTTCCATCTAGCAGACAAGTGCCGTCTTATTGTGACCTTAAGATCCTCATCAGTTATGTTGCTCGACTATTAGGGACGTTCGCATTCTCTCTTACATTGACACATGACACACAGCTGTAACGCGGACATGGATTGTTGTGTGTCCTGATGATTGAGTCACTTAGCAGAAGTGACCATATTTCCCTTCTCATTGTGCATGATTCAAAATCAAGAACTCTTTGGCTGCACAGAAGGATTCTCACACAATTATGCAGGACTAGATGGCACCTTACAGAAACCACGGACTTCTCGCACAATAGTTAGTGCCCCAATCCTCTGAGATGGTAAATTCATATCATGGGCTCATTGCAACAGATGGTATACATCACAGGTATCGTGTGAATTAAAAGAAAAGGTAGACTCACAAAGTGTGCAAAGAATTCAACAAACGGTCCAGTGCTATGCATTGGTAATCATATTCGTACTTAGATATCGCAAGAAATTACAGAAAAGGAATGTTACGCAAGTCTTCACGTCACTTTGCCTACCTCTTTCGCATGGCTGCTCAGAACCTCGTTAACTCCCTGCATGAAACTCATAGATATCTGCTAATAAAATTGGTTCAAGATATATCGCAAGTTGCGCCAAGACACAAGTCTTTACTATTTCAACCATAAAAGCGTTTTCATAAAACTAAATGTATCTACTTTAAATGTTTTTGGTTGATGGAAATTATGTGTACATCCAGCGGCTCCTACACCATACAACTGAGTTATGCAAAATGAATCATGAGTTCCAGGAGCATTTCATGTGTTCCTCCAAAAGATTTTCCTTATTTAACAACTTTGATGTGCTCATCGAAGTCGCATTTCCACCTTACTGATGAGCTACTTATAATACACTAATCCAAATCGCATACTCCTGTTCTTGGCCTTTCCACTTCATTAAATATTTCTTATATTATTTCCCACACATCTTCTTACCATCTCAGGAACAAATCACCATTTCAATTTCTTCTTGTATCTTCTCAAGGAATTGTTTTCTCCGATCTACATCTGCAAAATTTGCGCTTGCATTCTCATCTCAAATCTTTGCCGAAGATATGCGAAATACAAATTCCATAGTGAAAGTATTTATCATGTGTTGGATGCAAACTTCCCAAACACCTTGCATGGCGTGTCACACTTTTCTATTGGGAACTTTCCTTTCCTTGAGTGTGCCTACAAATAAATTATCTGCTATTGTATTTTCTGCAATTTAGGAAATCATATAACAAATTCCATGCTAACATGTTCCCCTGGTCTCCAACGAATAACCAAAGTTTAATACAATCCTACGTTGTGACTTTTTGTTTTCCAGTTACAAAATCTTACGTTATTCTGCATAATTTCATGTAGCAGTACCCTATTAGACGGAGAGTCTTTCACACTTAGTTATGTCAATGTTTTGTCCATTCAAAAACTACAAAGTAGTCTACCACTATTTTCCTTGCGATCCAATTTTCTTGTGTAGTCCTTAGGGTACATATCTAATTGTCTTCCTGTAAACCATCCTTCTAGCAAGAAATAGTCTAACCACGGCGTTTTTTCCATACTCAATGGAATCTTGCATGATTTCAATGTGTCTGTAAAATCCTCATCATCCTCATAAAGTTTCATATTGGAATCGAATCTCACTAATTCTACTTCTATCTGATTCAAGAAGAGACACCTTTTGCTTAATGCATTTGTAAATCTATTTGACTTGTCACTCCTATGCTTCAACAAAAATGAATAAATTTGCAAAAATTCAATCCACTTCATATCTCAAAATGATTTCACTTACTTTAGCTATTGATAACTTGAACATGTCTCGTCTCTCTCCACATCTTGGCCCCTTCTCCATGGAATCGCATGCGGACCTCTTGCACGTTGTGTTGATGTCCTTGCTACAGGCGAACAAACAGTGTTTCCAACCGTTCAAATGGCGTCTGTTTCAATGCTTGCTCCACTGGAGTGTGGGCGGAGTCGGTCTTGGCTCAGGAATCCTCCCTGTGATGCCATGCAGCCCTCTATATTCATACCAACCCCTGATTAATGGGAAATTTTATAAAGACTAACAAGAAAAAATATTGTAGAAGTTGGAACGCTTCATCTTCCATCTTTCAAATAACTGTAAACTCATTTTGACACACCTCCTCAACATACCTTACAGGGCACTGGTATGGCGTATGTAATCAATGGTTAATATTCTCTTATGCCGTCAAGATTGATAAGACCTAAGGATTCAGTTTTTAAAAATGTTAGAAATGTACTTGTAAATCTATTGATTGTAATAAAATTCAATTGGTAGATTCTATATTTTTTCCGAAAAAATGAAATCTCAAATGGCTCTAATATTACTGCTAAAGTTCCGATTTTTATTACAAATGACGTGCCTTTAATTACAAATGAAAACATTGTTATTTTAAATGATAAAGTGATGAATGTTTCAAAAGTGGACATGGAAAATAAGTTTTCCTAGATGAAAAATAGGGGTTGAAGGTATTGCACATTTAATAAAACATCTTATGGGAAAACTCTTAATTATAGTTGGAATAATGAATACATTGAAAGATTTTGTAAGAAGAAGCTTAAACTAAGGGACTCGAGATAAGATTATAGCTCGAGATATATCATAAATGATAGATAATGAATGTTTAAGATTTCATACAATATATCAAATACCTATCTCATGTAGTTGATTATAATGTATTCCTCATCTGTAGTCATTTCTTACATTTTTTTAGAACATCTTGTTCAGATTTATCTTGCTTCTAATATTGTTTCTCCTCCTTCTCAAGTTATTCATATTTCTCAGGATACTCAGTATATTTGTTGTCAACATGTTTCTATTGTTTCTTAAGTTCTTTTAAAGGTTTTTATGCTTTATCACTGTTCAAAAAAATCTTTCCAATCCACAATGGATTTTCAATCTCATAATGCTCGTCAGATTGCTTCAAATTTGGTTCATCTTGTCTTTTGTTTAATGTTTGTGCTTCAAATTATCACAATGCCTCTCCATATGCTTTTTTCCACCTCTCGGAATGACTACTATAATAATGAATGATGTGTGATTAGCAATATTAAATTCAGATAATATCTCAAACAACTTACAACCTTAAAATAAATTCATTTCCAATGATATCCTTTTAAATCCTTTGGCTTATGAAGAGCTCAATTACCTATTTCTAGCATAATTTATTTCTACAAAGTTTAAATTTGTTTAATGGAAAGGTCATCTCACATTACGGATTTTTATGTTTCTTATTTAGACTTTTCTCATGATAATATATCACTAACAAAATAATTTTTAAGGAACATGAAATATTGCACATTTCCGATCAATAACTCACAGTTAAAATGAAACTATTAGTAATTATTTACTTTTAAGTTTAAGATTATGGCCACTAAGATGACTCGTCAATCACCAGATATTAAATTTCAAAGTGTATTTTCTCAGTCTAATTTCAATTACTAAAGAAAGTGATATTTATAAATTCATTCTTTCATTTAGATTTCCCATGCAGCTAGAGACATTGAAATTTCATAGTAGGTTAATGAAACGTCATGTTTTTTTGGGAAAAATCTTGGTATATTATGGGAAATCTCTCTATTTCACATCACGTTATACTTTGCCAATAATTTCCTATAGTAATTTGTTTATATTGATGCATCTTATTCATGATCTGTTTTCTTTTTGGATTACTATTCCTTTTTGTGTTATATTGTTTGAAATATTCTCGTATTTTTATTATTTCCTCATCACATTTGTTAGATTCACACATGTCTAATGTTTGGTTAGATCGTTCACTTGTTTACATCAGTATTGATGTCTTTGGATATATTTTAGATTCGATTTGTGGTTTACATATCTTCAACTTACTTTATATAAATACTCCATGCTTGATGTGGATTCATTGTTCTACATGCTTCAACATGAATGCCATATATTCTATGTTTTATGTGCTTACTCGATGACTACCATATAAGATGTTTAATCTATGATTGATTATATATATGATAGGTCTAATACTATGTTTAGTTTCCCTATGTGTTTTGTGTGTAGTATGGTTGTTTAATAAATAGTTGTTATCTTTATTAATATAGACTATAGTGATTATGCTATATTTATTTTATTTTGGTGATACGGGAGAATTTTATTTATTGTGTTATATTTATTTTATCTTTTGCTCGGATAGGGGCACATGTTATTATTTTTGTTATATTTTTTATATATTTTCCACATAAGGGAATGCTATTCTTGGCTCACATATATGCGTATATTCATGATAGCTTTCATAACGTACATGCTTGCAAGATTATATATGTGTTAGAAAACACTAATTTTATTGCCTATCTTACATAAGATGCACATAATAACATGTCTTTGGAGGCGTGTGCTTGATAGACTCAATAAAAATATCAAAGCGGGTGTTTACGTTCCACTCATTTTATTTATCCACATTTCATATTCTCATAACAATCACTTGTATAAAGGTGGCATTTAGATTTTACTTACTCCAACAAAGGAATGTACTCAAGACATAACACCTATTTATAGATAGGTAAATTTAATAATAAGGTTACTTGAAATTATTGATTTGACTTATATCCCTTAGTCGTTACTTGAACACACAAAGTGTAAAAATATCATCTTACGTATCCCTAAGGCTTGAAAATACTTTCTATTATATCACTCAGCTAATTAGACACCAAAAAACAAAACTTATTATTTTTACACATCATTTATCTCCTATTAAACCTCTTTAGATCTTCACATTGGAATGTTGTCCTCCTGAGACAACTGCGCAATATGTACAAAATCACCTAGTTGTTTAGAACACTCCAATGATTAAATTTTATTATGTTTATCTTATTTTCACTTCGTAATCGACCTTAGCATGAAAGTACATCTTGCAAAGTTATATAGTAAAAACAAAGTGTAATCATTTACTCACCTAGGAAGTCTAACTCTTCTCATGCTCAAAATCTCCTCTAGTAATATCTATCAAATTTTTAAAAATACCCTAAACTTGCCTAAATAAAGAGTAAGCATTGGAAGTAGCCTATATTCAAGTCTACATAACTCCAAACTAGGTTATGAGAAGAGCGAGACAAGTAAAGAGAATCTCGAGGTCAAATGAAGCATTGTCAAGTAACTACTTTTTAAAATTTCTCTTGAGGGATATTTTCTCTAGCGTTTATCTATCTACAAGCCCTCTACATTGGCACTAAATTTTAGCACTCTATATCCATCACTCACGAAGGGTATGCTGAAGTATAGCTAGTTATCCCATTATTCATGTTAAAGCACAAGGGAAAACATATAAGGATGCACTCTAGATTTGCATTCATACTTGCACAAGAACTTGGAGTTCTTACTCATTACCTAGCAGATATATGAGACCTTATCTATAACTAGATTACGAATTCTTAGCCTACTATAACACTAACAAATGTACAAAAAAATCATGAACGAATTTTAAACAAAATGTCAATGAAGGTCCATTTGTAAATAAACCTTTAGAATCAAAGATGGAATGCACCAATTGATGTAACAACCAATAGACATGTGAAAAGCGTTTATCTTTAGAAAGCGTCATGTTGTCTCCCAAATAAAAAATCATTCCTTAAATTTTACACATGGAACTCAATAAACATTTTCATGATTTCATCGATTATGATGACACATTGTCACTCTTTCATTCCCTTAATACCAATCTAAGGAATCGATATACCTTTGATGCTCATGAATGAAAGAGGATATTTTCTATTTTGGACCAATCCAAAAAAATAAAACCACGGTATTCGAAGGCCCTAGAGTAATCCCCCGATGACCTTGTAGGATTTCTTGATCTTTATCAATAGAGAGGTCATGGTTGGTGAAGATAAGCCAAAAGTGGTAGATGGCTTGTTGTTTCAAGCAAAGGACCCTGTGAAGTAATCCCTTTCAGGGAGAAAACATGTGAGCCATATATGACAAATTTTAGTTTGTCACATAGTTTTCTTGTCCCCAAATCCACCATTGATAAAATATTGAATGCGATGGAAAATCCGGATGGTGCATTTGTGAAGGATTCATCCTCCTCTATTGTGGTATCTCGACTTGTCATGTTGTACATCAAGATTTAACAAAGAAGGATGCAACTTAGGAAGGGCAAACTATACATGAAAGGAAGGTGCAAGATTGTCAAGATCTGTTAAGATGCACGATGGTGACTTGTGTCGGGATAGAGTGGAGTTTGGCCTCTGTTGTCAACAATGATGGAGTAATATGAAATGAAAACATTAAAGGTGTTGGGGCCTTTTTGTGTGATGGATATGCAATGTAAGTGTAATATTTTGTGCCTCCCATAATCAGTACTATGGATTGTGCTTTGTCTTAGTCTTCGACTACCCCAAACAGACCAAAATTGTAGCTTGGGGAAGCCATTAGTCAAAATAAGCCTCGATTACGGCTCAAGATAAAAGGCTAGGTGATTCACACCAATAGACCTAATGAATCTTATCCAAATAGAGGGGAGTTTTGACATTTACTACTTATGATCCGGTTCCTCTTCTTGAGGCTAGAAAACTCAAAAGGAGATGTTTGACAATGGTAAAACTCTTAATGGAGATGTTTGAGATGTTGCAAACCAATTGTATGAGTGCTAATTTTTGTAAATCATTTATTTATCTTCCGAAGGTTTTGTTCTTAGTGATGATGAGAATGAGTCCCATGAGAATGCCCCAAAACTTGGAGATGTATTGGTGTCTTTTTCAAAGGATATCCCGAGGTGGAGATCCTAGAGGTGCTAATTTGGGATATGGAAATTGATATTAGATGCACGGCGATGTTTGCAAAAATAGCTTGGTTTGTATTTAAAAGTGGAAGAACTCTAGAAGTGGGTTGTGTAGGTTTGGAGATCTATCAATCTTCCTTACTTTATCTATTTGGGAAGAGGCTTATTTTAGGTTACTTTTAATAGCCGTATAGATTGTGATTTTATGAGGAATGGTGACCCTAGTTTCATAAAAATAATGGGTTTTTATCTTGTCTGTCATAACCTTTCTTGACCCTCAAAAGGTGTAAATAAAAGATGCCCCTCTTTGGCAAGGCTTTACAAAATACCACTCATCTTTTTAACAAGGACCACATCAAGTTCTTGATCAAAAGAATCAAATATTTTGTTAAGATCGACTCTAGTTATCTTTGGTAGGTTTGTCATAGTTTGCATGCTCATCAACTTATCGAACCTTTATTTCATTTGATTAAACTAACTCCATCTTAGAGATCACGGATCCAATTAATCAATTATGAGGGGATCTAGCACAAAATTTTTACTCAATCTTGTCTGACACACAAGTTTGCATCTTGTTGAAATTAAGATAGTGGGTCAGAGGGAAAAATATGGCCCCGAGGATCTCAAATTTGCAAGGAGAAACCATGATAAGTTTTATAAGTGTAGTACCCCTCCTAATCAATAATTGTAATACAAAAAGATGGGAGATAGTGAAAAATTTCCTCTCGATCTTGAGAGGAATTTTTAGTTCACTCACCTTGGGTGGAGGAGGTTTTGAATAGTGAAAATACCGGTGAGGTTAGGGCAAGATCCTATCTTAACATTTCGTGATCAAGCCATAAACCAACAAAGCATTAGGTCCGATCCATGGCCAAGTGTGAAGTGTACAACTCGTGGTAGAAACAAGGGAAGCGTAAACAAAGAAAATGGTCAATGTAAGATCTCAAAGGATATTGTAGAATGTTTTGTACCATTTTGGGAAGACCTATGAAAATAAGTGTCATCATGGGTTCTTGTGACTAAGCTTTTGTTGACTTTTTTGTATGTTTCATGGCCTTTATTCTTTTATTTTCAGATTATTTAGTGGTTTTTATTCCATTATGTTGGCTATTATTTGGTGTTGTTACTTTGCGTTGTGTTATCCAAAATATCACGTTAGGCTATTTTGATAACTTGCATTTTATCTTGGACTTGGGCAATACAAATTGATCAACAAAGGGAAAAATAATTTTGGGGCGGGTTCCAAAGGTGGTTCGAGGCCTCACTATCTACCTTATGAAGTTCCCATGTCGGGGACTTAACCAATTTTCAGTGAAAATGGGTCTTTTAAAGGCGATATTGGCTAAATCATCATTTCATGGAGCAGGGGGAACAATTCCATTTTTCCATTTGTTACCTACATCTCTGTTATCACCACACAATAGGCGTTAATCGACAAAATCGAGGATTGAGGGGGTTACAAAAATGGTTGGAACATCCCCATGTTCCAATCATTCCTCGATGGAGGGACATAACCAATCAAAGTAAGGGCAAGGTGGTGGGCATTAAAAATGGATAAGGTGGACTCGCATGACACATGTGGAACTATTCCTGATTCTAACCATTCCGCACTCGTCTAATTTATGCGACCCAAATGTAAAAATGATTAAAGTGCACATTGGTAAAGGTTGGGCCCTCTCAGAATACATGTTCACCATGTCAAAGTGATTGCAAAAGTATTTTTGTGTTGTAAGCCTCAAATTTGGGATCTATACGGTTTTTTGTTCTTTCTTCTACTCCATTGTGATGGTTTGTTCATATTCCGAGTGCAATAAAAATCTTGTTTTGTGGTTATTTCTCTACCCTGACTTGGTTTTATTTGTAATTTTACCTCTCTATTGCTTTTTGTGGTGTGTTGTGCATGCTTTTTCTCCTTTGTAGGTTCTAGATTTGTTGTGTATTGTGTGAAAGGGAAGATTAAATGTTGTTTTGGTCTGTGGCATAGTTATTTACCCTCAACTCCTTCATCTTCTTCCTATTTTCCCTTATTGAGAGTATTTATCCTCCTTTTCTTGGTATTATCACCTTTATTTACCTTAGGATTTCAATTTCATGGACCTCTCTCTCTCTCTCTACCTGGTCCATGTGAATGCTTAGATTAGGATTAGATAGTTGTATTTTCAGCTATATGAGTAATTTAGCATTAGGAATAGGTAAAAGAGTCGGCCTTCTCACGGAGGTTGATCTCAACTTGTAAGATCCACATTCATAGATCATCCCATGTTGCCTCAGAATTCTTGATCTTCCATGATCATATCCAGGTGCAATTTTGAGCTCCAACATGTTTTTGGGGGACTAGTCCACTTGTTATGCCCAACGCTAGTTCATAGCTATGATTAAAATCATTTACCTCTAAATCTAAAAAAATTAATGTAGCCTCTCACCTTTTTAAAGTAAATTTTCAAAGAAGGAAAATTAACTAGTCAAATACAAGATATCTTGATGTTGTTACTCAATAATAAACTAATTACAAGTATCTCTTATATGATGTCAACTGGAAATCATTTATCAAGATGGATAGATTAGCCATGTTATGACTATCATAAGATCAAAAGACATAATTCAAAATATTGCATTATGTTACAACAAAGGGTCAATGCACTTATCTAAACTGGTTTGATAAAAAATGAGAAAATTAATATAAATTCAAGACACCCTACTTTAAAGGACAAACTAACAATGAAAAAAACCTATCATACCACAATCACAACTTACGCAAGTGAACTATTGGTATTATCAACATTCACATAAGGTTAATGTAAAAGAAGAAGCCTCGTAAATGAGATTGAGGACATTAGTACATGTAGTATGGACTTCCTTTAATGAGTAGGATGAGCCTTGGATGAGTGGAAAAAAATCATATATTTTGATGGATCATTGAAGTACATCAAATTATGGCCCACACAAAATAAAGTTATGGTTGTGTTGTGATTACTCTAACATAGTGCTTGTAGAACCGTGGCTACTTGATATGGAAGAAACCCTCAATAATGATTGTAATACATTGATATTTCAAGTCCTCAAACATAAAGTAAATATATATCGAGATGGCACATACAAAATAATAATATTAATTTGTAAAATCATAATAATGTGTCTAACTAAGTGGCCAAAAATATTTTAAAATTGGTCACTAAAAAGTTAATTAACAAAGTTTGAATTTTCACAAAAAAATTTTGCATTACATCTTTGTATATTTAAGATTTTTTTTTAAATGGTTTGTTCATTTTATACATGTGTAGTCAAGTTTTATTCATCGTCCTTATTTTATTGAAGTACAAAAATGTCAAAAATTTGGACATACTTACATGCTTTGATTAAATAACTAGAGTACTCATGTCATGTGCTAAGAAGATTTAAAGACCCAAACAAAATATTGATAATGATCTTACAAGCATATATTTATCTTCCATGCACACTATCTATGAGAGATTTAATCCAAAGAATGAAGATGACATAGACACATATATACCTTCACTTGACACTAATCCATTACACATACATCCCATTGATGGGATCATCATTCAACACTCCTAACCAAGATATTATTCTAGTTCATATCCAAATTTACTATAGATAAATTCTTATTATATACATATTGTCCATGGGCATAACTTTTAAATTGCTTGCCTACTATTTTTAATATCTACCCTCCCTTGATTGATTGATACTTCTATTTTTCTACTATGGTTGTATATATACATTTATAAATTGACTATTCTTCTACCCCTTGGATTTGATTTTAATGTTGCACCAAACCTTGCCCACTTGATTGTTTATCTTTTCATGAATGTGTACATTAGCTAGCCTATAATGACATGTGGATACATACATTTGACAAACAATCTAACATATGACACATTTTTCAAGGCACATTACACCTCGGTGTAACACACTATTTTCCATCTCTCCATATTGATATCTATGTTTGGGTTGTTCGTGACATGTATTGAGCTTACAGAATTATATTTTTCTATGTTTATGCACATTACGATACTCGCATATACCCTAAATTTGACCCATGATTTTTACACATATTCTATGAGATACAACATTACAATGGATGTATATTAGTTTAATCGCTTATTCTATAAGATATGACACTAAAATGGGGGCATAGTGCATTTCTCCTTCCTATGTCATATGATATTACAATGGGTATAAACTTTCCCTAACTAGTCTATAAAACATGACATTTTGATGTGTGCACATCACTTACCCTCACTCTCCATGAGATTATTTTCTATTACAACTACATACGTAAAATGCCTATCTCGATGTTATAGACTATCGGGAACCTTTTCTTTTCATACATTTTGTGCCCTTGGCCTTTCCCAATTGGCTATTTTCTTTCTTACTACCAATATGTTTAAGGTTAGACTAAAACATTCTAAACATTTGAAAAATTCAAAAATTAGGATCTACATATGGAATGTTTTGATACATAAATTATAACATTGTAGTCATCATGCTTCATTACATATATATCTTATACGTGACTTTTATGATCTTTGCGAGTTTTAATAAAAAAAAATATGTCATGCACTATCATGTACTTCCACATATATTTTGCCTTAGCCATCACTTGAGGCAATTTTCCAGTAGGGCATGCATACACTTGGGACATTTAACATTCTTTTTCAGGTTATATCTTTGTACACCGGTCCATTGATAATGTAAAACTACATAGATTACTTATACATGTTTTTGATTACTTTACTATGGATATTCTATTGTACTCAACGATGACATTGTTTCTTTCTATAATACTTCCATTGCTTTCTATATATTATTACTATTTATTGATTATGGCATGTTTATCAATGAATAACTATATAATTATGAATGGTTCATGTCTCTTGATTACTACGTATGTTTACCACATGTTTTTATCGACACCATTTTTGTTATGTCCTTCGTTCATCATTACATTAAGTTATGTTTTTATCGATTTTTCTCATGTTGGGACCAATCATATCTTGTGTTTCATGTCATACACTTATGTCTCAAAGAATTATTTTATCATGTCAAGTCATGTTTTGGTGCATGCTTCTTGATTATGACAATTATTTAAATTCTTACGTGTTTGTTGTTGTGATATATATCACACATATCACTTTCAAAGTGCTTTCAATCACTATGAATTTATAAACACTCCCATGATCTTTATCATACATTTTCTAGATGTTTTAATATATTTCTTTGTCGAATTTTTATTTTATTTTATTTATTATGTCCACATATACTTATGCCTTGGATTACCAAATTTATTATGATTTTTTTATAGATGATATATTTCAATAATGATGAATCTAACCATGCTTAATATACATGATTTCAATGGTTTATCTTTATATACACGTGTGTTTAAATATTTATTTTAGAATAAGTGATATGTAAGTACACATTCTCCCCCACCTAAAAATGGGGGCATATAAAGCACTTATTCAAGATATTTAGACACATTTTAGATAGATTACTCATAAAGAGTCAAACCTAGCGGCATTCTAAATGACATCGATATTATCAATACAAATATTAGGTAAAGTTATCTATGTTTTGACAAAACGTTTTTACACATTCATGTGTTTTTAAACAATCATGTTTTATCCTAGCTTTTTCTAAATAGTTTATCAAGACTTTCAAGATATTCAAATAGATTGTTGATATTTCAACTTTAGGTTTTTCATCTGTGATGACATACCCTCACCCCATTAGCCTCATTATAGTTATAGAATAATTGTAGCATTTCCCTTATGTTTTCTTTTTGGCATTAGTAGCCCTTTTGTAGTTACTTTTCAGCCATAGTTGTGCCCTACATCATTGGCTTAGCTACCATAACCCTTGAGTTGTGAAGTTCTTTATTTTTGTGTGACATCGTTCTTTATTACACTCACCATTAGCATTTTTTTGGCTTGACCTCATATTTGACTAGGTCATCCTTCTCTTTGAGAATTTCTTGGTGTAGTCTCATACATGACTAGGTTACCATTCTCATTAACCTTGTTATTTGACATGCTCCTCAATAATGGTCACCTCTCTATAACTAATATAGATTACATGACCTCCTATTTAATAAAAGTCACCACTCGTGAAAAGTGTAAGATTTCAGCATTTCTTAACAAGGGGAACCTTCTCCAAAAAGATTCATTAGTCTGAGATGAGGGAAATATACACCAGATTGCACTCTCAAGGTTTTCCAATTGTGGCGGTATGGTTTGATCTACCAATCAAGTGTAGTTGTTCTTATGCTCATTTAAATTTCATGTTTTTAAATATATTCAATTATGCAAAATTGAAAATTTCAAGTTTTCAAGACATTTAATTATGGCGATTTCACATTTTTGATTTCAAGGTTTATATACATATTTATCAATATTTTATCTACTTAGATATTGTTTTGTAAACATGTAAGAAAGGAGTAAAAAAATGAATTTTTAACCAAACTTATCATATGATCACGATCATTGAGATTCTCATTTCCTTTTCATTTTAATTTAGTATTTCTCAATACTATATTAAAAGGGGGAAATTTGTAGTACCTTAAATTTGGTGTTATGAACTAGATAACTAATTATTTTACACTTTTATCGACATTTATTTATATTTAGAGTAATTTACATATATTTGTCTCTTCCGACGACCCTCAAATATAGTCTATTGACTTTATTATTCAATTTTACATAGCCATAACTACTTGAGTCTATACAACATCCAACCTATATCCTAGATAGACACCACACAACTTTTTAATTCTAATTTTCATGAGTGTTGAATAGATTCATGGAAATTAGATACCTTCGATCCTAGACTTGTCTAAATATCATGAACCTTTACTTTGCTGCATAAAGCAATCACAATATCAAATGGATAACTTGTTTAAACTGGTCTTAGCATGATTTTAGGGTCAGTTGTGAGGTAAAATTATGAAAGGTCACTTAGAGACACTACAAAAAGAACTAAATCTTCTAAGAGCATTCCTAGGTCAGCCAAGAGTAGAAATATGATGCATATGAATGTGAAAATTCAAGTTGTCAAGAGCTAAATTCAAATCAAGGGTTTCATTCTAATTGTATCTATTTATATTATTAGTTGTATTCCATCATATACGTGAGGGATAACTATATGAGTCTAATACCTCTTTGGAGTAGCACTATGTAAGAAATGGGGTGGTTGGGGTCAATCATACTCAAAATGTTAACCCTTTTTTCGGTTTCTCATCATATAAGTGAGCAAAGATAGAGTTTAAAAAGGAGAAGATAATTCAACTACATCATATAGTTAATGTGTAATTCTAGTGCAAAAAAAACCAAAATAATACATATAGGAAAAATTACACCAAAATTAATGAGGAAGCAAGACCTCTCACGAAGAATGGTAAAGCTATCTCGATTTTTAACGAGTCTCTAGGTAAGGTGGACATTATTGCTTCATTTGCAGATGATGACGAATGGTCAAAGGTTAAAAAGAAAATGCCACACACCGTCCATCCCACCATGACCCGGGGTCATGGTAAGAAATTCTAGTTGTTTCTGTTGACCTTGTTTGGATGTTTTGCGGTTGCGGTCTTGTTGTATTGTGGCTTCTTGATGGCGATTCATCTCTTCTTTTGTGTTTCACTGTTCATTCCGGCTTCTAGGCCTTTTTTGTGTATGGTGTTCATGTATCTTCTGGCTTTTGGGCCTCTTTGTCTCGCGGGGTATGGTCCCCTCCAAAAAACCATTTATCATTAATAAAAAAAATACACCAAATTTTTGACTTCGGCAATTAGCACCATACACAGTTCATAACCCCTAGATAGATTCATGCATGATAAGATTTTCTTAGACATGTTCATTTTAAAACCTATATTCCTTTTTAAACCAACATAAATTTCACTATCAGTATCAACCCATGATTTTTCTTGAGCATCTTGATGAACATACATGTGCACCTTCTACATGGCATATAAGCATCACGTTTCATCATTTTTCATCTTGTATTCATAAGTTGATTCCATTTACATGCCCTAATTAAGGTTTTAGTTTTCTTAGATTGATCAATAACATTTGAATCTCAAATTTTACTTAAGTCTAAATATGTGAAGACTTCCCTTGTATTAGTCTAAATTAATATATTCATTGCATGCATTAAATTAGGCTATTGGTATAGTTTCATGCAGACACTCATACATGTATTACTCAAGCTTATACATTGTGTGCTTGGATACATGAATACTAGATTTGGCTTCACATGTTGGACAAAATGTATGTTCACTTTTATACCCAATGACTTATCAAATCTCTTGTGTTTGTGTCTTTGTCCTTCTATTTACTTGTGCATGTTGGTGTACATGTCTTGTTTTGTCCATAAATGATCCTCTACTATTCAAGTTTGTGTTGATTATGTGTGATGTATTGCATGTTTACTTTTGATCAAATTATAGTATTTGATAATTCCACATGTCCTATGTGGTTACTTATTTATGCATGTTTACATTAGTTGACTATATTATGTGATACTATATTCTTGATGTAATGATCTATATCATGCATACTATTACTTGTAGTATATTATGATTTGTGTCAACTTTTCCTTGGTTTGTACCATGCATCTATTGGAGAATGTTATTTTTGTGTGCATCACTAGTATATATTTTCCTTACATGGGAATATGGTTATGAGTGGTATGTATAATGTTTGTAACTCTTAACTTACTTTATTGGGGTAAATTACTTACATCTTCCTCCTATACTATTATAGTTCATGTCACTTAATGAATCCCATTTGGAGAATGCTACACCCATTTTTATAAATCCCATATTTCTTATATCAAGGTATGTGTCATCCCGCATCCGGTGTATATCATGGTCTGATGGGATTTACTACATTTAGTACATTCATTGATATACCTATTCCTTATAGGGGCAAATGGATACAAGTGGGGATAGCATTTGTCACTCTTTACTTATTACATCAATAAAAACAACTTGCCCATTCCTTTCATTTCATTGCTTATACTTAATTTCATATTAGTATTAGGTTATTAGTGAGCTTTGGTTATAAGATATTCTATCATTATATACAAGTGTATATACAAATGTGATTTCACAATTATCACAACTCTTGTTTTTATCTAATGTCATGCATAGCACATTTAATCCTTTTCTTTGAGATGAATGATATATAGGGATATCCCTCACCTCAAAAAGGGCATACGATCAATTTATTCTATATTTTTGTACAAATTTCAAGAGGTAACAGAGGTAAAATTTGGTTGGTTCTTCAACTAGGAGGCACATATATTCGCAACCTAAGTAAGGTTAAAATATGGACCCACATTCCAATAGTTACTGAGAGAGATTCATATAAATTTTTTTTTGGCCAAGAAGCAGATTTTCTCACCTAGTAGGGTAAGTATGGACAAAAACATTTCCATTTTTCCATTCAAAAGAGTTTGTTGTACCCATGTTTTTAGAGATCCTCCCCACTCAAAAAAATTCATTTGGACTCACATTTTTAGAATTCTTAGCCACTTGCATAGGGAAATTGAGGCCCAATATAATTTTAAAATTTATCACCAATGATACAATGATTAAACATACCACTAATTGTATTCATTCCTTAGGTTATTTTTTCAATTTTTAATTTCTCATTTGGTTACATAAATATCAAATGATAAAGCCATTGATCTAGGTATATGTATTCACATTTCCTATTAGGTTTACTCAAGATAATGACATGGGAACACACAAATATTTCGACTACATTTATCAAGTAAAAATATACTTATTTCTACTTTGACATGTATGCACACACATTTTGTAAACACCTCAAATTTTGGTATAAATCATGTAGTGACAACACTTCTATCATTATTTTGGACATTTGAATCTCTAGCTCACATTAGGCTATTTTTGGCATAATTTTACCTCAAAGTTGTAATTGCATAGCTTCTTTGACCACTAGTTACATGTGAACACCTTAAAATTTATCATTAGTTTTCCTTGGGACACTCACTACACCTCTATAGACATGCATTTTTTTCTTGAACTCTAAATCAAATTTGACCATTATAGAAACCCCTTTAACTTGAATCAACATAGCCTAACCAAAATCCATCAAAAATAATATGTAAAATGACGATCATGACCATTCGGTGTCCAATTTTGATCATGTTATTTCTACGCCTTTGTTCCATTTTTTAATGTTTTCTCATGTCTTTATGGTTGGAATCAATATATTTCCATAAGCAACTTACACATGATATTGTCATAACAATCATAAAGGAACACATACCCTAAATCATTCAATCAATGAGAAAAATTATTCAATAAGGAGACACACATCCGCCACATATCAAAATAGATCATTCGTAAGGAATTATGCCCTTATTCTCTTCTATGTTGTCACTAAATTCTTGTTGGTACAAACTTAAACCGAAAAAGGAATCTTGAATTATTGATAAAGCATATATTGAGAGGGTTGATGTCTCTTTCACAATTTAGCATGGGTCAAAAACACATATAGAGCTACATGAGCCATTATTCCAAGCTTATATGTACAAAACCCTACTTAGGCATAGTAAAGGCTATTAATTTTTTAATTTTCCATCGTTGTTTTAGGTGAGGTGTTGAGGCTGAATTAGTGTTCGATAAAATGAGAAGACAACTAGATAGTTGGGAGCATTCACTCATCAATTTATAGGATGTTTCTATCAAGCAGGCATAGACAACGAGATCCATAGCTTTAGGCATATCGAGCCTACTATTTATTTTTAGACTTTATTTTAGGTTCGGGGTTGAGGTTGGATTAGGGTTTGATAAAATGAGAAGACAATCAGACAATTGTGTGCATCCATTAGTCAACTTAGAGGAATTTTCTATCAAGTAGGTGCACACAAAGGAGCGTAAGTTTCAAATATGTTAGACTGCACAACCACTAGTAGACTAAATTAACCATTATTGACAATGAGCCATTATATGTAACTTTGATGATGATTGCGGCCATTATTAGCATTTTATTCTAGTCACTTTCAAAAGAATGCATAGACATCTAGATTCTCTTCTACATTATTTTAGCCTTTTCTAAGATTTTTTTTTTTCAAAATTATGTCATTATCAAGTTAGGATTCTCCTTAAGCCTTGTGAATAAAATTATCAATATCATTTCTTATTTTATCTCTCGTAATTAGATACTTTAAAGAAGCTACTTGAAGTATTCCAATGGAAACTAGACATTTTAAATCCCAAAAATCATGCAATAAAGAAATGAGGCATTCTAATCCATACCGCTTGAATGAAAAAGATTCGGTGAGTGAATTGAATGAGGGGAACCAAGGTTTCATGAGTAAATAATGGGATTGATAAGTCCAAAGGCTCTCAACGATGGCATATCTATTGTAAATCAAGGAAAAAACAACAATAAAAAAACCTTCGCACAAGGGTAGACGTCTAACTTATCTTCAAGTAATGGAAACCGGTGGTTTGAGATCTAAGTATGAAGAACTGGTAAACTAGGCCAAAAACCACTAAATTTGTAAATCAAACCATGATCCTGAAAAAAGTATCTGATTCAATCACATCTTCTCTAAAGGTCACCTGAGGGATGTTGGCCACACAACACATGGGTATGGTTGGTAGACACACCTTCCTCTTTCCCTCATGCAAAATCTCTCGAAAATGTTGGTTTTGAGGGAGAGAAACCACATTAGAATGAGCCACATTTGGTAGGGGTCTTGAACTAGCACCAAACATATTAACGCGCTCCTCACCTACACCAAAACACCGAACAGGGGGAAGCCATTTTGTTCGGGACGCATCCATCCCCATTAAAATCTCTAATTGAAGTCTTGAACCAAATGATAAAGATAGTTGAGTCACCACTACAAGGAAGCATGTTTACGGTCATCGACACTTGCAAAGCCAACCCCAAGTCATGCATTTCCAACACCACCGTTATTGGCCACAACAAGGCACAATCTAGGACCACCTTTGTTGCAAAATTCGCCACCATTTCCAGATAACTAATCCTTGGTCTCGTATTTTGAGTGAAACGCCATCGCCCCGCATTTCGATCCGTGATCTCCACCGTCTCTTTTCTCGCATCTTAGAGTTGGGTTCAATGAGTGAGAGTTCGACATAGTGTCCTCTATATAATTTTATGCAATGAGATAATAAATATTGAAAGAGGGTTAATTCGAAAACTCTTCTAATATGGTTCAAGGAAAACACAATGACACTCATAGGGTCACCTTGGAAATAAAATAAAATAAGGCCAATGTTAAGTCTAAGCAGTACATTATATAAATAGTTTTTAGGTTAATTTTGGCGTGCTTAATTGTATAAGAAGCCCGAGTAACAGTCACCATACAGTGCATGGCAATTTAAAATATGCTAGGGCAAAAGTAAAATGCTCGGTATTCTACCACATTATGAGTCTATAAAACCTAGAAATTATTATGCCACAGAGGCCTTGGCACTCTCGAATTAGTTACTTTAAAACTAAAATGCATCAACATGTAAAGTTGTCTCTCGACTTTTGGAGGACCATGGTTTTGTTTTGTGTTTACAAAGATATCTACAAAACGCTTTTTCCTACTTTTTTATATGCATAGTTTTTGCATTTTTGTTATGTATGAGGGAAGATGTTACCATCACTGTTTTTCATGAATTCAAGCCTCCTCTAACAATTGTGATTTTAGATAAAAACATAGAAAATGTGTTTATTTGGATAAGATTAAATCATGAGAAAACAAAAAGCTTAAGGGAAGTGCTTTTTCACCTTATTTGTTAAGGTACATATCCCATAAGATATGAAATGGAATCTATTTTCCAAATGTTTGATAAATTTGGTAGAATAAATACCCACAAATTCTTAACACTCGAGTTAATATGGTCAATAGAGATGTTTGATAAATTTGGTAGACCCTAATATATGTTTGACTCCTAATATATGGAATCATTTTCCAAATGTTTGATAAATTTGGTAGAATAAATACCCACAAATTCTTAACACTCGTTAATATGGTCAATAGATGTTTAAAGACTCCTAATGATTTGGATGTGTTTATCCTTTAATTTAAAAATGTTGATTGTTTACTCTTTATTATCACCAGTGTATCCATCAATAGTGGAGAATATCAAGGAGATTTGCACTCATAGGACTTGAATCGTGAACCGAAAAGCTATTTCATTCACAAAAGTATGTATATTTGGCATTGGAGAAAATTAGCGAAGCAATTCATCAATCATAAAAACCACAAAAGATAGAGCACCAACTATGTCTGTGTGACAATGAAAAAAATGGGAATAAAAGTACAAAATCTAGTTGATGGACAAAAATGCAAATGCAAATGGTGGTTACCATATATGCATCACATCATTGCAATTCATTGGTGTAGTGTTTACTAAAATACTTTTGTGGGGAAAGGAAACTTTCAAAGTGTCATAGATAGTGTTTGTCTTGTATGTTCGGGACAACTTTTTTACAATATGTATGGGTCATGATCCATTCGGAGGGATTCTGTCCAAATAACAATATGAAACCAAGTAGGGGCGACCTAATATTTACATTCACTCTTTATGATTTCCGATTTTATTTCACAATAATCCATCCATTACAAAAGCGAATCACGCCTCACAGAGACAAATGCCAACGGCACCAAAAAAATTGCATGGAAAGGAAAAGGAAAATGGAAAATATACGCACTGTGTAGCAGCGAATGCCATCCCGCACTCTCTCTTGAACTCCATGAGCACTGGAGCGAAAAATCATGAAAATAGTCAAACTCAATGAAGGAAAACTATGTTGTCAATGCCCTAATATCGCGGGAACCGAGACTTCCCAAAACCCAAGACAGACTTTCCTAAATCCCAATGCGAGGCGAGCTCGGTGTCGATTTCGAGACTAAAGCAACATAAAAATTTGAAAATATCTCAATATACGGGACAAAATCATTACTTGCACGGGCACTCCTAATCCCGCTACAAACACAAACAGAGCGCGAAATACTTACAAGTAACACATTTCATTTTATTAAACCCCAAAACTAATATACCTACTGGAGTTTCCGTGGCATCAAAAATAAAAAATAAAAATATTTATCCTGCTCCAAAAGTGGGGCGGCAAGAAACTTTGTGAAGCAAATTAGAACCATTTTATGTTTAATCGAGACATACCCTAATTCAAATAGAGAAATCGAGTGTGTACTTTTGTAGAGTAAAATTTGTGGCCCACATACATTTACCCTTGGGGAATTCAGAGGTACTTAGATTACAAAACACGGATATTTCGGCATTCATTGAGAAGAGTGAAATGTGCACCAGTTGGAACGGCTTGCACGACTACTGAAACTCTGCTGGACAAGAATCCTTGTATATATTGCACTTGTTCAAGGACACCGTAAACCCCACAGTTTACGGGCGTTACCTTTATTTCCTTCCCAATAAATTAAACCCAACAGAATCTACGGCAGTGTTAGCGGTCTGTAACTACTAACCTTACAAAATATGCGCATTCTGATCCCGTGACAACGGTTTTGATGACCAACCCTCTAGCATTATAGAAAACATTATCGTGTTTTAATGGGAAAGTGGGATCACGCACGTCAAATGTAATACGTCCACCACACTAAAACTTTAATTGCTCACGTCCATAAACCTATGCTTGTGTGGTATCCATCTCCTTGGACTTTCTTATATGAATTTTAATCCAAAAAAATCTCTTGTTTTTGGCTAATCTCTCCTATTTGATAAAGCAATCAAGATGTTAATATACTTGATTCAAATTTCCTTTGTAAGTCTTGTATTTTATGATGTAATTTCATTTTGTATCTATTGATCTAAAGTATAAAAATGGTATAATCTATCTACACAATCTTTTTAAGCAATGTCCCCTTATTTGTGCTGGCACCAAAGAGGATATGAGCTATTCTTTAGTTGAGTTATTGACATTTTTTCCTTTTATTTGATTTCCCCTCCCATATATGTTAATTGCTCAACTATTTCACCTATAAATATGACAAGTGATATTTTAAAGGAGAACACCAATTTTTTCCCAAGATAAGAGTCATTAGGAACAAAAAAATCTATAAGAGTTTCTAGGTAGAGACAATGTGAACCAAGGTAATTCACAACTTGGGTTTGGGAACTGTTCTAAAGGGGGAAATTTATTTCATAACTTTGTTCATTAAGTCTAAGACGTTGAAAAACTTCGTTTGCATTTCTAGAAGTCTAAGTAAATCTCTAAAAAACTGATCTCCTCCCTCAAAATTCTAATAAGGGAGTTGTCTTCAAATGATAAGGAAAACGACTTATTTTTGGGCTTGCATTACACCAAAGAAAATAACATTAACTTCCTTGATATATATAAAGCCCTGCAATCATATCCAATTTTGAAAACAACATAACAAGTATAATATAATGCTTCAACCAAGGAATCTAGTGTAATATTTAAGAATATATTGTACATGATTTTTTTTGTTATGATGAATACTTGTTGGAGCGAAAATTTCTTCATATATGTTTTATACTCTTGAATGTTTGTTCTAAATGTTTGTACTAAGTAATTTCGCATATTCATAATATGTTCTTTTGTATCTCTCCTAAATACACTAATGCATCTATGTATGTATAGACTTCTCAAATCTAAATGAGAACCCCTTAGACATGTAATCCAACATGTTGGTACCCAAATTGATTCTCCTTCAACGTCGAGCAAAGCATCACGGGTTTGGCAAGAAACTTAGAGACAGATAGATCATAGTGAGTCATTTTTGTAGTCGGGGATGGAATCTAACTAGCCCTCTGTCACTCGGATGTGGAGAAATGGATAAAGAACCGAAGAGGATTTGATCTATCCTCACTACTTTATGGTTGTGCCTTTCAATCATGGTGAGAGGACCTTTGTAGCTTTGTTGTTTATGGAGGAGATGGGGATTTCCTTCCTTATGAAATGTTTAAGAAGACCTTGAAGAAAATATGATCAATACAACAAAAGCTAACTCTCACGAGTTATCACTCTAGATAATGGAGATATCTTCTAAGCAAGGTTCGAGACCACTAAAGACAATGAAAACATGAGTGTTTCTACATGCTTTGGTAATAGAAATTGTGCATCTGTATACATACAGGACAAACATGGGTAGTATGGGTAAGATTAATTGTTTTTGAATGATTTTGGTGGGAGGTAAAGCAGGATAAAGTTGATTATACCAATTCTTTGAGATTTTTTTACAAAAAAGGAGAGCTCAAATGGCAGAATGCTTCAGAGTAGCTAGGATGTCCCTTTAACCAGAATGTGTGCTTCAATGGAGTCCCAGATCAACACTTTTCACACAAACTTCAAGGATCCAAAATGAAGGCTCAAATTGGGAAACTTAACTGAACATTATCAATCTTTGTTTCTTCACGCCTAAGATACCCTCAAATGCTAACAAACAATCTTATAGTCATGCTAGGAGTCATAATTATTTTAAATTTGTTTATTTCACTATCAAATGAAAGCTCTTGATAAGTGAAATTACAAATGCCACTGCAAACTATCACAAGATTAAGATCTTGTGTGACTCACACATATTTCAATGTAAGAATGCAATGGGAACAAGAAGAACTACTTGCAAACATTAAGAAACGAAGAAAACACAAATTTTGCCCAAAAATAACATAGATTAACTCAAGTTTGATTAAATTTATCGCCAGGGGAAAGTTTCTTGAACAATCTCATAGCATGTTAATGGCTATACACTCATAACCACCTTGACATGATCAAATTTAACACAAAAAGATATAAACAGGTTTCTTCGAGATATTTTCTCGTAAAGACGGGTTCTATCAATATTTTTCTTAGAAAATCAGTTCTAACCTCTAATACTCTAACCTTCCAACCTCCAACGCTTTTCACAGCAAAAATCATGCCATTTATAACATTTTGCAACTGATTTTTTTCCCCCAAAAAAATCCAAACATTGAATGCACCAGTGCTCGCCATGATTCCGATCGCAATTCCCTTAGAATCATATCGTAAAAAGTTGTCGGTGCTCAAGGGTGAATCTCTTTGAATATCTCCCATATTCAACTCCTTCTTCTAGTAGATCACTTTTCCTTTTACTCACCAACCACTTCCGCCCCTAATCATCTAATCTAGTTCATTGCGTGCCCAGGAAGGAAAAATGGAAGATCATATCGAGCCCAAAGGTCGATCTCACCTTAATGGTAAAATATGTCCCGGAATTTCCTCACCAAACCAATATATTAACAGATCTTTCACGTGCAAGGAAAGAAAAATTGGGTTGAATCCGATAGTCATATTGAATATTTAATGGTGAGCTATGTTTTTACAGACCTTCCCGCCAAACCAAGCTACAGATTAATGTTCCTCTTCATTTTGCATTAGGAGACTCAAGAAATGATAACAAACCACAAGAATACACATCCCCAAAAGCTCTGGAGTGAAAATGGTAGAAAAATCAGATACGATGCACAATTGCCGTTGATTTCTATTTTGAATTTGGACCTGTCCATGTGGGAGATCCACTTTAAAACGGGCCCATGGGTTCCTTTTTTCCTTTTACAACTTTTGGAAAAATGTAAAATTTTCACATTTTGCTCCGTACCTCCACCTTTGAGAAATGAGCCTGACACGTGTCCTAAGGTGGGTCCCAGAGGAACCGCAACCAAATTCTGCTATTTCACCTCTTTTTTGGAAAAAGGAAAATTTTCCAAGTTTCCCATGACTCTTCCTTCCAGCCATTTGTTGACTGGGGGGCAAAATTTTGACTATTCTCTGTCGAGTCTGTGGGCCATTTTGATGTTTTAATCCTTTTGGTGACAAGAGGAAAAAAATCTAAGTTGCCCCCGATGGTCCATTTCCCGCCTTATGACTTTTAAAACGCCACATGTCATAATGGCGCATCTTGAGATGGTCCCAAAAAATTGAGACCTTGTATGAGAGTGGGCTCACCACGTGTCTCGGGCCCTTTAAGAAGTTTTGAAAAGTCTAAGGAAAGAAGACTCGAAAAAGACCTCCACGTGTCGTTATGGCACAAATTTAAAACCTCAAGGCTTCAAAATGACTTGGTGGGGGCGCGCTTCCATTTTAAAATTTTACTCCATTTTGCTAGAAGGGCAAAACATCCAACTTGCCTATGAAGGCCCGCATCTCCACCTTTAACCTTGCCTTCGCACAAGAATTTTTCCTGCCTTCTTTGAAATTTTCTTTAATCAAAGCTGGTGGGGCCACGGGGTGGGTTCAAACTTTTTGCCAAAGTAGCCAAAAAGAACAAGTTCAAAAAACAAACCCGCTATGCCCCATTCAATCAGAAGAAGCCACGTAAGCACCAAAAGAACCAATCAAAATTGAGCGGAGCTACGGGACCAAATTTTCCCTTTTTCCCAAAAAAAAAAAAAAAAAGTGAAAAGTTAAAGCATTTACCCGTCATCCCTAGCCAACCAAAAAGAAGGCATGTTTCTTGTTGATGTAAGGATCTAAATTTGACCTAAGGAAGAAATGCTCACAAATCGTAAAATGCGAAGAAACGACCATTCAAGCCACGGAGATGAAATTTTCTCCAAGGATAGAGAATTTAGAAATGTTACAAGGCTCAAATACATTCCTCGAACTACATCCATTCATTTTTCCTCAAGTATTTAGGGAAAAATGACAAGGACAACAAATCCTGCTGTGGAAAATGGAAAACACGGGACAACCCAAGTTTTACACCCAAATACAGACCTTTTCTAGAAAAATAGAGAAACAAGGAAACAACCATGGATCCATACGTGACCCTCGACCCATGAACGGATTGATTACGACAAAAAAAAGGAATGCAGGGACTTCTCAGGCACGACACGAGGAGATAAAATATGGTAGAGGCCGTAAATTGATAGATTTTCAATGGCAAAATATGGTGAAACTATTTTAAGCACCAACATTGGCTCCGACTTGGGGATGGGCACTCCCTGTGAGTGCCACAAGAACAAAGGTAGACCAAGTGCCAAAAATATCCATTGGGCAAAGGAGTTAGCTTGCAGAGCATAGAAACAGAGCCATCTCCCCAAAAATGAACAGAGAAACTAGCAAAAATAGGTCACCAAGGACCGAGCGAGAAAAACACAAAAGACAAAAACAAACCAACAAACTATACACTATACAAATGATGCTCACCTTGATTCTGGGGAATCAATCCAAGAAATGCTTCAAATGCCTGCCATTAACATGAAGTTCGAGCAATTCCCCATCTAAGTCCTTCAGGAAGAAGGTATGTTCACCAATCCTAATATCAATGGAGTAAGGGCCCATCCATAATGCATCAAATTTCCATGCTTGCCCTTATCTTCATGCCTATTATCCCATAGTAGCACGAGATCTCCAACATTGAAAGCTTTGGGAATGACCTTCTTATCGAACAACTTATTCATCTTTTCTTTGAACTTTACATGCCTTTGGTGGGATGCCCTTCTTTCTTCATCAATTTCAATAATTTGGTTAATGTGGGCATCATATGGACATACTTCTTGATCTTCCAGGTTGTTGTATGAAATGATATGAGGATAATTACATAGGTAGGGGCAGCAGGACTTGAGTTCCATACACCAACTCAAATGGACTCTTCCAGTGGCTCTTTTAATAGTAATTCGGTCATCCCAAACAACAAAATTCAACTACTCACCCCATTTTCTCTTGTTAAGCTCCAAGGTTCTTGATAATCTTGAGCAAATTTTTTTATTCTTGAACTCAACTTGTCCATTTCCTTGGGGATTATAATTAGATGCATATGTCAAATTTATCCCATATTCTCGCACATTACCACCAAGGGTTTATCTCTGAAGCTTCATGGCATTGTCAAGAACAATTTTGATTGGAACCTCACACCGGTGAGATGATATGGTTTATAATGAAGTCCATGATATTTTGGTGTGTTGCTCTCTTGGTGGGGATGGCCTCCACCCACTTGGTGAAGTAATTAGTGGCTACAAGAATCCACTTATGGCCAACACTTGAAGGGTCTAAAATCTCACTAATGAAATCCATTCCCCATTGCTTGAATGGGACTTCAATTGATACAGGCTGCAAAGGTAAGGTGCCTAAATCTTTAGTCTTCCAGAGAAGTGCTTGGAAATTCTCACATCTTCTAACCAAAAGAGTTCCATCCTTAAAAGAGAGTTGGCCACCAATAACCAACCCTCAGATTTTGTGTGTTGTGACTTTTTAAAGCAAAATTCCCCCACAAACTCCTCCATGGAGATCAACAATTATCTTGGGGGCTTCATCTTCAGTAATGCAACTTAAGAGGACTCCCTCAGGGTTCTTCCAAGCTAACCCATAATCAGTAATGACATATTTCTGGGAAGGCAACTTAAGGGCCCTTTTCTAGTTCTTACCCAAATACTTAGGGAAGTATAAATGTCTGAGATAAAAAATCACATCCTTGTACCTCTCAGAACTCATCATTTTTTCAAAGACATCTACCCTTCTTCTTCTACCTCATTCACCTCAATAGTTTGTAAGTTGCTCTCAACCATAAGCTTAGCCAAGCCCAAACCTCTCACCAACTTCGTGGTTTGGATGTCCATGTCATATTCTTACAACTTGTTCACCCATCTGCATCTTTTTCTTGAGACCTCCATCTTTGATAAGATGTCTTTGACCATGGTGTGGGGAACATAAGCAACAATTTTGGAACTCAGAATGTAAGGTCTGAAAACCTTTGTTGCTTTCACCAAGGCAAATACATGTTTCTCCATAATAGTGTATTTCAGCTCAGCCCCTTACAATGCCTTACTGAAAAAGGAAATTGGCCTCTCAGCCCCTTCATCATCCTTCTGCAACAGGACAGATGCAATAGTGTTTTTTGAAGGAAAGGAAAATAGTTGGAAAGGCTTCTTATAACTGGAGCTGCTTTAAAATAGGGCATGCTTTAATGCCTCCTTTGATCCCATTGAAAGCTTGAATGGCATCCTCCTCCCATTTAATAACCTAGTCCTTCTTTAGCATGGAAGTAATTGGAATGGTCAACTCAACAAAGTTTGATATGAACCTTCTGATGAAGTTTATCTGCCCAAAGAAAGATTGAATTCCTTTCTTGGTTCTTGGAATTGGGACCTTCTTTGATGGCCTCCACCCTTTCGGATCAATTATTACTCCCTCTTGTGACACAATGTGACCAAGAAACTTTGCCTTCTGCACTCCAAAATGGCACTTCTTTGGATTGAGTGAAATGCCATACTCTCTACATCTCATCAACATCTTATCTAAGTGCAGCAAGTGATCACCTCACTTTCTAGAGAACATAGTCACATCATCCTGATAGACAACAATAAAATCATTGATGTAACAGGAAAAAGCAACATCCATTGCTCTTTTTGAAAGGTTCTTTAACATTCATCGAACAAAGGGCATCCCGACATACACATAAGTCCCCAAGGAGTGGTAAAGGATGTTTTAATTTTCGAATGCTTCACCATAACTTGGTTATAACTAGAGAAACCATCTAGGGTAGAAAGTAACTCGGAACCAGTACTTGTTGCTAAAGCATGTTTTCCATGTTTGGTAAAGGATAATTATCCTTCATTGATGCTCTGTTCAAATTTCGATATCCACACACACCTGATGTCACCATTCTTATTTTTGACTGGTACTAGATTTGTAACCTAGGAAGAATATCTTGTGGGCTGAATAATCCCTCCATCTCTCATTTTCTTCAATTCTTCTTGCATTTTGAGAGATAAGAGTGGATTGATTGGTCTTTGTTTCTTCCTGAATGGTTTTGCATTAGATTCCAAGGGAATCTCATTTTGAAACAGATCCTCTCTGTATGCGTTTAGTTTATAATAAGTCTAAGCCATGCAATCTTGATACTTTTTCAAGCAATATGACATAGGATTGTTTTTCCTCCTGCTTGAGATTGCTTCCTAACCAGATCTTCCTTGGCTTTTCCTCTATGCCAAGGTCATGCTCCTCAATATCCTTTAAGGTTGTTATGCTTCTATTAATAATGCGATCAACATTATCAAAGTTAGACTCAAGAGAAACCAACCCTCTAGGAATGGTATTAGTCTTCAGTTGGATAATGCCTTTGCCAAACAAGGTTTCTTTTCCCTCTGCTACGCACACCATTGGCTCCCAATCAATATTTTGATCGAAAACTATCCTTTGTTTTTTAGAAATCTTTGACCCGAGCATCATCATCAAAAACTTGCCAATGCTTAATGTTGAAGGGATAGATGGCTTGTCAATACTTCAACATCATATTCACAATATGGGGACATTGCACAATTATCAAAAACAATATCCAAACACAAACAAGCTTGTTTTCCAAATCATTAAACCTCCTATCATGATGCACAATGTTGAATGAATCAAACATCTCAATGAAATCCGAAACTACATGCTTGTATTGTTTCATTCATTGATTTTTTCTCGGCATACATATTTTCTAACTTCCTTGACAATTAATTATGAATCTTTTTGACAATGATGTCTTTAACACCATATTTCCAAGCAATCCTAGACCTAACAATAGTGCCTCATACTCAACAATGTTATTAGTACACTCAAAGTTGAGTTTGATGGAAAAGAAAACTTTTCCTGGCCCGGAGAATTTAGAACAACACCAAAGCACCATTTCAAAATTTGAGCAAGATCCATCAAACAATAAAGTCCAAGGAGAGCCTCGCCATTTCAAGATACTTACATTCTTCAATTTTGTGCTCTTTTCCATCAACATATCCTATGAAGTTATCAGCATCAACACTTATGTACAATACCTCATAGGATGCATTGTTGGGATCCTCAATAAGGTGCAACATCTTCTTTTCCCCATACAACTTGACAAGGTTGCCCTCAATTGGGATGGTGGCATAGAACATATCCATTTGAACACTCCCACCAACACTTGTAGCTCATTTTCTAGACAACAACATACCCCACTTGGCTAGGTATTCAACAATAACTACATCAAGCTTCAGGTCCTTGCTTGGATAGGCTACAAGTTTTACCACTAGACCTTTCACACATCCCACCACTGACACCTCTCTAGAGTCCATAGCAGTACACTTCCCATATGTTGTTGTTACCTAAATATTCAAATCATTCATGACTTCCAAAGGCATGACATCGCATGATGCCCCTAAGTCAAACATGCACATTGTGCAGTGAGTTTATCCTTAATGATTAGAGTGGTGAAGAATGGATCCACATTTAGTTGAGAGTCCACCAAGGATGTCCCCAAATAAACCTCGGGTGGTTCACCTAGTTCCTCCAACACCTTGGTGGCATTTCTAACTGTCAATGAGGGGGAGTTTCCATAATGTTCATATTTCTGGCACAAGGTTTCTTCTCCTCTTTAGCCCCAAATATTCAAAACAAGTTTTCTTGTGCTCAGAATCCTAAACAACTCAAAATTGGAATATAAGATCTTGATCGACTCAAGACTTAGGCAATATCATAAGGGAATTTTTGGCAAGACAATGTTGGTCCCTATCCCTTTGACAACATTCATGGTTATATGGCTTTTCAAGAATTTTGATAGCTTGGGCATGAAGAGTATGAGTTTTCCTTTGGGGCAACAAGGCCTTTGGTAGATGCATCTTTCTTAGGATCATTTAGGGATATTTAAAAGCAAAATGGATTTTTAGCTTGTACCATATCAATTTAGAGGCCCCTGTACCTTTAACAACCCCACCTTGTGTTGTGTTCCTTTTCTTGAGCCACAATCACATTCATCAATATTTGAGGTTACTGTCCTCCTTAGATGGGATGTCCTAACTTGTATCAAGTTTTATCATATTCCTCACATTTGTATCATGAACATTTAGTCTAGGTAGATCAAATGAAGTGTTCACCCTTATCATCACAAGAGTTTCATCCCCAACAACATTGATATAAATTATAGACCTTTGTACATGTTCCAACAAATTTACGATATTAATTAAATTTACATTTCAACAATGTGATCACCCCAAGGTAATTCACAATATTGGGTCTGGGACCTTGTGCTTAATGGGGAAATTTATTTCATAACTTTGTTCATTAAGTCTAAGACATGGCCAAAAACTTAGAGATTTTGCATTTCTAGAAGTCCAAGTAAATCTCTAAAAACTGATCTCCTCCCTCAAAATTCTAATAAGGGACTTGTCTTCAAATGATAAGGAAAATGAATTTTTTTGGGCTTGCATTACACCAAAGAAAATAACATTAACTTCCTTGATATATATAAAGCTTTTGATATTGTTTTATGCCAATCATATCCAATTTGAAAACAACATAACAAGTATAATATATGCTATTAAACAAGGAATCTAGTGTAATATTTAAGAATATATTGTACATGATTTTTTTGTTATGATGAATACCTTATATAAAATTTCTTCATATATGTTTTATACTCTTGAATGTTTGTTCAAATGTTTGTACTAAGTAATTTGGCATATCTCATAATATGTTCTTTTTATCTCTCCTAAATACACTAATGCATCTATGTATGTATAGACTTCTCAAATCTAAATGAGAACCCCTTCAGACATGTAATCCAACACACAAAAATATAAAATATGAACAAATAAGGAATCACAAACCATTGTGGTTCGTATTTGGGGATGGGAAGAAATGCACCCTCTCACTCGAGTTTATTCTCGAATCACACCCTTTACAACATGCTCATAAACAAGGCTTGTATTTGCATTCTTGTGCATGCTCTTTGAACCATGTAAAACTTTCTTTTTACGTAGAGTCTCTAATTCCTTAGAGAACATATTCAACATCTTACACATTGCAGAAAGCCCTGCATTACTACACAATCACGCATCTATTATATGGCATACTATTATGTGAAGTGTTTTATTGAACATAATATATTCTCAAAACATCTAGATGAAAACTTTGTGTGGATTTCAAGTGGCACATTTAATCTAATGATGTGACATAATCTCTTAGAGTAACTTTATGAACAAGAAAGCTCAACCCCTAGATTATTAGAGGAAGTTCAAAATCACATGTTTGAAGACCAAACAACTGGGTAAGAACCATTTTCATCTATAATTATGTTCTTATTTTTGGTATAAGTATGTATTATACATATCTTTGAGATATCATTGATATCAAAATAAATAATAGTGATAGTTGGCATGTCCTAACTTGTATCCTAGTTTTCATACACATTTGAATATGAACATTTAGTCTAATGTAGATCAAATCAAGTGTTCACCCTTATCATCACAAGAGCTTCATCTCTAAAATGATAGCTCAATATTATAGACCTTTGTACATGTTCCCTATTTTTATTAATTGAATTTACATTTCCACAAATAGACTTCTAGTTTGATTAATATTTCAATTTAACTTATATGGACAAATGTTTATAATCCTTGATGTTATCTAAAAGTGCAAAATTGCCCTTTACATAGTACTATCTCAAGGATATGGATCACTTAGTAACATTACATAGCTCTTTCTTTTTGTGAATGTAATACGTGAATGAACAAGAAAAGGAAGGGAAAGAAGTAGGTTTTATTTCCACCATCTCAAAAAAGAATGATGTGGCAAGAGTAAGATGGTTGATTACTCATAACCAACACGAGGGGAAAATTTCTAAAATCTCATCAAGTCAATGCCATAGATGCATAATGCATCAAACTTTAACACAAAAACTATTTACGATTTGTGCTTACATTTTCCACATAGCTTTTTAGTATTTGATTTTTTTCTTTATATGAGCCTAACAACCACTAATCCAAATACTTATATGTGAGATACATAAAACATGTTACCTATATTTATTACATCAAAAGGGCCTAAATCCCAAATAAAGTAATAAACACATAGAAAGCAAGATAAAAATAGTTACCCCAAACTGAGATACAACAATGAAAACATCACATTACTAGTCAAATCTAAAAGGAAAATCAAGTTAAGGAAGTTGATTCGACCTAAGTATCATCTTCACATAGGAACAAAGGCCTTTCTAGAAGAAATTATTTTCTTATTATGAATGATTTTCCACTAAACCTTTTACTATCATCTTCTAGTTCATGACCACATGGAAAAAATAATCATATCAGCCCAAATTAATCTTAATGGTAAATGAATCAAATTTTTTGATGGCTTTCACATACCAAGGAAAGAAAAATTAGGTCGAATAGTTAGATTGCATATTTAATGGTGAGATATGTTTACTGCACCTTCCCACCAAACCAGGATACCAAATTAATGTTCCTCTTCATTTGGCATGTAGAGACTTCAATAAATGATAAAAAAACCACAAGAATACGCATCCCAAGAGCTCAGAGTGAAAATGGTAGAAAAATCAGATACTGATGCATAACTACCGTTGATTTCTATTTTGAATTTGGACCATCACGTGGGAAATCCACTTTAAAATGGGCTGTGGGTTCCTTTTTTCCTTTTTCCACTTTTGGAAAAATGTAAAATTTTCACATTTTACTCCGCACCTTTGCCTTTGAGAAATGAGCCTAACATGTGTCCTAAGGTGGGTCCCAGAGGAACCATGGCCAAATCCTATTATTTCACCTCTTTTTGGAAAAAGGAAAATTTTCCAAGTTTCCCTTCTAGCCTCGATGTGGCTCCTAGAAGAACCACGCTTCATTTTACACTTTTTGACTCTTTTCTCCATAAAAGGAAATTTTCCAAACTTCCCCGAAAGTCCGCAGCAAAATTTTGACTATTCTTGTTAGGTATGTGGGCCATTTTGATGTTTTAATCCTTTTGGTGACAAGAGGCAAAAAATCCAAGTTGCCCTCGATGGTTCACTTCCCCGCCTTTTGACTTTTCAAACTACCACGTGTCACAATGGCGCATCTTGAGATGGTCCCCAAAATTTGAGACCTTGAATGAGCATGGGCTCACCACGTGTCTCGGGCCCTTTAAGAAGTTGTTGAAAATTCTAAGGAAAGAAGACCCGGCAAAGACCTCCATGTGTTGTTATGGCACAACTTCAAAAACCTCAAGGCTTCAAAATGACTTGGTGGGGGTGCGCTTCCATTTTAGAATTTTACTCCATTTTTCCGAAGGGAAAAACATCCAACTTGCCTCCGAAGGCCCGCATCTCCGCCTTTAACCTTGCCACGTGTCCTTCTGTGGGGTCAAAGTAAGACTTTTTCCCTGCCACTAATTTTTTTTTAATCAAACCCCCAAGAGCGGGGTTGCGAGGCGGAGTTCAACGTTTTTTTTGCCAAAGTAGCCAAAAAGAACAAGTTCAAAAACAAACCCGTCACGCCCCATTCAATTAGAAGAAGCCATGTAAGCACCAAAAGAACCAATCAAAATTGAGTAGAGCTACGAGACCAAATTTTCCCTTTTGCCAAAAAAGTAAAAAGTGACAAGTTAAAGCATTTAACCTTTAAAAAGCATTTCCTGTTGAAGGATGTAAATTTGACGGGAGAAACACCTGTCAAACCGTAAAATGTAGAAGAACGACCATTTGAGCCTGGAGATGAAATTTTCTCCAAGGACAAAGAATTTAGAAATGTTACAAGGCTCAAATACATTCCTCCAAACTACATCCATTCATTTTTTCTCAAGTATTTAGGGAAAAATGACAAGGACAACAAATCCCATTACTGTGGAAAATGGAAAACACAGGACAACCTCGAGTTTTACACCCAAATACAAACCTTTCCAGACAAATAGAGAAACAAGGAAACAACCATGGATCCATACGTGATCCTCGACCCATGAACGGATTGATTACAAAAATAAAAGGAATGCAGGGACTTCTCAGGCATGACATGAGGAGATAAAATATGGCAGAGGCCATAAATTGATAGATTTTCAATGGAAAAATGGGGCAAAACTATTTTGAGCACCAACATTGGCTCCGACTTGGGGATGGGAACTCCCTGTGAGTGCCACAAGAACAAAGGTAGACCAAGTGCCAAAATATCCATTGGGAAAAGGAGTCGACTCACCAGAGCGAGAAAAGCGCGCCATCTCCCAAAAAAAATAGAGAAACCAACAAAAACAGGTCACCAAGGACCAAAACAAGCAAAAACACAAAATATAGGAAACAAACCAACAAACTATACACTGTACAGATGATGCTCACCTTGATTCTGGGAATCAATCTAAGAAATGCTTCAAATGCCTGCCATTAATAGGTAGTTGAAAGCAATTCCCCATCTAAGTCCTTCAAGAAGAAGGTATGTTCACCAATCCTAATATCAATGGAGTAAGGGCCCATCCATAATGTGTCAAATTTCCCATGCTTTCCCTTATCTTCATGCCTGTTATCCCATAAGCAAGCACGAGATCTCCAACATTGAAAGCTCTGGGAGTGACCTTCTTGTCGAACAACTTCTTCAACTTTTCTTTGAACTTTACATGCCTTTGGTGGGATGCCCTCCTTTCTTCATCAAGTTCAACAATCTGGTTAATGCGGGCATCATATGGACTTACTTCTTGATCTTCCAATTTTTGCATGAATTGATATGAGGATAATTGCATATGTAGGGGCAGCAGGGCCTGAGTTCCATACACCAACTCAAATGGAATCTTTCCAGTTGCTCTTTTAACAGTAATTCAACATCATTGCCCAAACATCAAACTTCAACTTTGCTCACCCCATTTTCTCTTGTTAAGCTCCAAGGTTCTTCTGATAATCTTTAACAAATTTTTATTACTGGAATCAGCTTGTCCATTTCCTTGGGGATTATAATTAGAGGCATATGTCAAATTTATCCCATATTCTCTGCACATTGCCACCAAGGGTTTAGCTCTGAAGCTCATGGCATTGTCAGCAACAATTTTGACTGGCACCCCAAACTACTAGATGATATGGTTCACATGAAGTCCATGACAATTTGGTGTGTTGCTCTCTTGGTGGGGATGGCCTCCACCCACTTGGTGAAGTAATCAGTGGCTACAAGAATCCACTTATGGCCAAGCACTTGAAGGGTCTGAAATCTCACCAATGAAATCCATTCCCCATTGCTTGAATGGGGCTTCAATTGATAGAAGTTGCAAAGGAAAGGAGCCTGAAGCTTTCATTCTTCAGGAGAAACTCTCACATCTTCTAACCAAAATTGTCACATCCTTAAAGAGAGTTGGCCCACAATAACCAGCCCTCGGGATTTTATGTTGTGACTTTTTAGCAAAATGCCCCCCACAAACTCCTCCATGGAGATCAAAAATTATCTTGGGGGCTTCATCTTTAGTAATTCACCTTAAGAGGACTCCCTTAGGGTTCTTTCAAGCTAACCCATAATCAGTAATGACATATTTCGGGAAGCCAACTTAAGGGCCCTTTTCTAGTTCTTACTCAAATAATCAGGGCAGTATAAATGTTTGAGATAAAAAATCACATCCTTGTACCACTCAGAACTCATCAGTTTTTCAAAGACATCTACCCTTCTTTCTTCTACCTCATTCACCTCAAAAGTTAACAAGTTCTCTTTATCCATAAGCTTAGCCAAGCCCAAACCTCTCACCAACTTCATGGTTTGGATGTCCATGTCATATTCTTAAACTTGTTCACCCATCTGCATCTTTTGCTTGAGACCTCCATCTCTGATAAGATGTCTTTGACCATGGTGTGGGGAACATAAGAAACAATTTTGGAACTCAGAATGTAAGGCTTAAAACCTTTGTTGCTTTCACCAAGGCAAATGCTTGTTTCTCCATAATAGTGTATTTTAGCTCAGCCCCCTGCAATGCCTTACTGAAAAAGGCAATTGGCCTCTCAGCCCCTTCATCATCCTTCTACAACAGGATAGATGCAATAGTGTTTTCTAAAGAAAAGGAAAATAGTTGGAAAGGCTTCTTATAATCTGGAGTTCTAAAACAGAGGGCATGCTTTAATGCCTCCTTGATCCCATTGAAATCTTGAATGGCATCCTCCTCCCATTTAATAACATGGTCCTTCTTTAGCATGGAAGTAATTGGAATGGTCAACTCAACAAAGTTTGATATGAACCTTCTGATGAAGTTTATCTACCCAAAGAAAGATTGAATTCCTTTCTTGGTTCTTGGAATTGGGACCTTGTTGATGGCCTCTACCCTTTCTGGATCAATCATTACCCCTTTTGTGACACAATGTGACCAAGCAACTTTGCCTTCTACACTCCAAAATGGCACTTCTTTGGATTGAGTGAAATGCCATACTCTCTACATCTTATCAACATCTTCTCTAAGTGTAGCAAGTGATCACCTCACTTTTTGGAGAACACAGTCACATCATCCTGGTAAACAACAATAAAATCATTGATGTAACTAGAAAAAGCAACATCCATTGCTCTTTGAAAGGTTGCTCCAACATTCATCAGACCAAAGGGCATCCTGACATACACATAAGTCCCCAAGGAGTGGTAAAGGTTGTTTTAATTCTTTCTGATTCCTTCACCACAACTTGGTTATAACTAGAGAAACCATCCAGGGTAGAAAGTAACTCAGAACCAGTCACTAGTTGTGCAGCATGTTTTCCATGTTTGGTAAAGGATAATTATCCTTCATTGATGCTCTGTTCAAATTTCTAAAATCCACACACAACTTGATGTCACCATTCTTCTTTCTGACTGGTACTAGATTTGCAACCCAAGAAGAATATCTTGTGGGCTGAATAATCCCTCCATCTCTCAGTTTCTTCAGTTCTTCTTGCATTTTGAGAGATAGGAGTGGATTGATTGGTATATGTTTCTTCTGAATGGTTTTACATTAGATTCCAAGGGAATCTCATGTTGAAACAGATCCTCTCTGTATGCCTTTAGTTCAGAATAAGTCAAGCCATGCAATCTTGATACTTTTTCAGCAATTGGACATAGATTATTTTTTCCTCCTTGCTGAGATTGCTTCCTAACCAAATCTTCCTTGGTTTTCCTTTGTGCCAAGATCATGCTCCTCAATATCCCTTGAGGCTACTATGCATCTGTTAATAATGCGATCAACATTATCAAAGTTAGATTCAAGAGCAACCAGCCCTCTAGGAATGGTATTAGTCTTTAGTTGGATAATGCCTTTGCCAAAAAAGGTTTCTTTACCCTCTGCTACACACCATTGGCTCCCAATCAATATTTTGATAAGAAAACTCTCCTTTATTTTGCATAGAAATCTTCTGACCTGAGCATCATCATCAAAAACTTGCCAATGCTTAATGTTGTCAGGGATAGATGGCCTTGTCAATACTTCAACATCATATTCACAATATGGGGACATTGCACAATTATCAAAATGAGATCCCAACATAGCAATATTGTCTGCCAAATCATTGAAACCTACCTATCATGATGCACAATGTTGAATGAATCAAACATCTCAATGAAATCCCAAACTACATGCTTGTATTGTTTCATTCACTAATTTTTGTGGCATACAATTTTCTGACTTGCTTGACAATTAATTCTGAATCTCCTTTGACAATGATGTCTTTAACACCATATTTCCAAGCAATCCTCAGACCTAACAACAGTGCCTCATACTCAGCAATGTTATTAGTACACTCAAAGTTGAGTTTGAAGGAAAAGACAAACTTTTCCTGGCCTGGAGAGATCAAAACAACACCAACACCATTTCCAAACTTGGAGCAAGCTCCATCAAACAATAAAGTCCAAGGAGAGCCTGCCCTTTCAAGATACTTGCATTCTTCAATTTTTGCTCTTTTCCATCAGCATATCCTATGAAGTTATCAGCATCAACACTTGTGTACAATACCTCATAGGATGCATTGTTGGGATCCTCAATAAGGTGCAACATCTTATTTTCCCCATACAACTTGACAAGGCTGCCCTCAATTGGGATGGTGGCATAGGACATATCCATTTGAACACTCCCACCAACACTTGCAGCCCATTTTCTAGACAACAACATACCCCACTTGGTTGGGCAGTCAACAATAACTACATCAAGCTTCAGGTCCCTGCCTGGATAGGCTGCAAGTTGTACCACCAGACCTTTCACACATCCCACCACTGGCACCTCTCTGGAGTCCATAGTAGTACACTTCCCATATGTTGTTGTTACCTTAATATTCAGCTCATTCATGACTTCCAAAGGCATGACATTGCATGATGCCCCTGAGTCAAACATGCAGTTGTGTAGTAATCTGTCCTTAATGATTAGAGTGGTGAAGAATGGATCCACATTTAGCTGAGAGTCCACCAAGGATGTCCCTAAATAAACCTCAGGTGGTTCACCTAGTTCCTCCAACACTGGTGGTGTTTCTAACTCTTCAATGACTGGGGGAGTTTCCACAATGTTTATATTTCTACCCAAGGTAGTCTTCTCCTCTTTCAACCCCAAATATTCAAAAGCCCTTTCTTGTGCTCAGGAATCCTAAGCAACTCAACAATTGGAACTGAGATCTTGATCTAACTCAAGACTTGGGCAATATCATAAGGGGTAGACTTTGGCAAGGCAACATTGGAAGGAAGGTTGACACACTCATTAGATGGCACAAGACTTTTGACAGCTTGGGCATGAGGAGGGGTATGAGTTTTGTTTGGGACAGCAAGGCCTTTGGAAGATGCATCTTTCTTAGGAGCCTCTTTAGGAATATTTGAAAGCAATGGAGTTTTTGGCTTGGCCTGAGGCCCTGTACCTTTGACAACCCTACTTCTTGTGTTGTGTTCCTTTTCTTGAGCCACAACAACATTCATCAATAACTTCTTGTCCTCCTCAGATGGGATTCCTCCATCATACTTCTTTATCATTAAATCTCTTAGATATTCAAAGTCATTATTGGGTAGTTCAAAAGCTTGTACAACATCTACTTCTAAAGTATGAGAGGGAGGAAGAATAGGTACCCGGTGGATGTAATCCCAAAAATTCAGCATAATAGTTCTAGCACTTATTACCTTAGTTGAAGTTTCCCCTTGTTGTGAGCTTGGAGCAACCCACCATGTAGACATCATCATCATTATCATCATCAACTTCTTCTTCTTCTTGCTGATCTTCCTCACATGGAGCATGGGGCATGAAACATCTGTCACACCAATCAATGACATCTGTCTCCTCCACAACAACAAACTCGATAGCTAAAGGATCAGGTACCATTCTATTTTCCCTGGCTTGGGACTGTTTATTTCCAAATCCAACAGGTCCCTTGCCTCTGTCATCAGATCTTTGGTGATTTGTAAACCTGTCTTGGCCTTGTTGCTTGTGTTGACCTTGTGAACTCTACCCAATTCCTTTTTTTCCCGGGCTAATTTGTATGATATTTCTTTGACATCCCCGCCAAAGTTTTCACAACTTCCTCCAAATCAACCTTACTTGTTTAAGGCTTTTATAGGTTAATTAGTTTTACACCCTCCCTTTTTGGAGGCTTTCAATTGCTTTGATGTTGTTTTCAATTTGCAGAGCCATGGTGAAGGCCTGCCTCAAATTAGTAGGGTTTTTGTCCCTCAAGTAGTAAGCAACCTTTTTATCAAATGCATATGAATATTTGATCAAACATGATTCATCACATGGCCTTAAGCTAACAGGAAATCTCTCAAGGTCTTATTAAACCTTGTGTTGAAATCATGTATTGACTCATTAGGGTTCTTCTTGATATTTTCAAATTTTGATAGAAGAAACCTAGGGTTAGTTCTATCACCATACTGCAGTCTAAATGCATTGTTCATCTTGTCAAGAATCAATGGAATTATTTGGCAAAGCTTTATACCAATCCCTTGCATCCTCTTCCAGAGTATGGATAAACAACTTGATATATACATCTTCATGTTCAATCTCAAAATATTCCATCATATTGATAAAAATCTTTAAATGTTGATCACCAGTTATAGCATTGTTTCCTTGGAACTTTGGTAATCTATTTCTTACATCCTGGGGAACTGCATTTGGATAACCAAGCTATCCCTATAAAATTTATAGGACCAAAGGTGTTTACAACAAAAAGGAGGTCTAGGTGGGGGCAAGGCCATGTTGTTTTGAGGAGGTGACCCTGGAGGGGAGACAAATTGATAAGGGACAGAGGGTCTTTGAAACACATGAGTATAACTTCCAAAATGGATATCCCCTAAAGGCCTTGTTTCTTGGAAATCCCTATCAAATTTTGAAAAACATAGGAGTAGAATGAGAAGAAAACTTTTCAAAATCAAATGAAGGCCCCTCTCTAGATGGAGAATTTAATTCCACAAAAAGACTACCTGATTCAGAATCACTTGAATAGACAGTCTTCAATGATAGGCCGATCACTTTCATCAATGGAGATCCTTTTCTTGTCTGCTGATCTCCAACAACTCTCCAAGATTTTCTTCCTTCTGACTTTGTTTTTCCTAGCTCTGGAAATAATGTCCTAGTAGGATCTCTAGCAAAGAAAGATCTTCTTCCTTCCAGCTTTGCAAAGTTTAGTAACAAAACTCACTTGACAGAGGTTAAGACATTGGTATTCATCAAGAATAGATCAACAGGGAGTCGCCACTAAGGATTTCCACCTTAGTTGTGCAAATGCACTAAAATATGATCTCAAATGTCATCAATACTAGAAACTAGAAATGGAAAGATTTGACTCTTCTTTACCCAGATTTATCAATGAAACTTAGTGCAATAACTGTAGAAAATGGAAATATTACACATAGCACTTGTAACTTTGAAACTTCTTACAGGCCTAAACACAGGATGATGCCTGAAAAGATGTATTAGCACTTTGAGCATACAAGAAGTGTTTACCAGGGTCTGAATATGAACTGCAATCACTATGTCCCAGCAACGGCGCTAGTAAGGTGTTGGTACCCAAATTGATTCTCCTTCAAAGTCTGAGCAACATCACAGGTTTGGTAGGAAGCTTAGAGACAAGATAGATCATAGTGAGTCATTTTGTAGCTGAGGGATGGGATCTAACTGGCCCTTTGTCACTCAGATGTGGAGAAATGGATAGCACCCTAAAGAGGATTTGATCTATCCTCACTACTTTATGGTTGTGCCTTTCAACTAGGGTGAGAGGACCCTTTTGTAGCCTATTGTTTATGGAGGAGATGGGGATTCCTTCCTTGTGAAATGTTTAAGAAGACCTTGAAGAAAATATGATCAATACAAAAAAACCTAACTCTCATGAGTTGTCACTCTAGATAATGGAGATATTTTCTAAGCAAGGTTCAGGCCACTAAAGACAATGAAAACCTAAGTGTTTCTGCATGTTTTGGTAATAGAAATTGTGCATCTATATACACACAGGACAAACAGGGGTAGTATGGGTAAGATTAATTGTTTTTGAATGATTTTGGTGGGAGGTAAAGCAAGATAAAGTTGATTATACCAAATATTTGAGAATTTTTACAAAAATGGAGAGCTCAAACAACAAAATGCTTCAGAGTAGCTAGGATGTCCCTTTAACTAGAATATGTGCTTCAATGGAGGCCTAGATCAACACTTTTCACACAAACTTCAAGGATCCAAAATGAAGGCTCAAATTGGAAACTTAACTGAACATTATCAATCTCTGTTTCATCATGCCTAAGATACCCTCAAAGGCTAACAAACAATCTTATAGTCATGTTAGGAGTCACGGTGATTTTAAATTTGTTTATTTCACTATCAAATGAAAGCTCTTTTGATAAATGAAATTGTAAATGCCACCAAACTATCACAAGGATAAGATCTTGTGTGATTCACATATATTTCAATGTAAGAATGCAATGGGAACAAGAAAAACTACTTTCAGACATTAATAAATGAAGAAAACACAATTTTTCCCAAAAATAACACAGATTAACTCAAGTTTGATTAAATTTATCACCAGGGAAAGTTTCTTGAACAATCTCAGAGCTTGTCAATGGTTGTACACTCGCAACCACCTTGACATGATCAAATTTAACACAAAAGAGATAAATAGGTTTCTTCAGATAGTTTCTCAGAAAGATGGGTTCTATCAAGCTTTTTCTTAGAAAATCAGTTCTGACCTCTAACACTCCAACCTTCCAACCTCCAACTCTTTTCACGAAAAAATCATGCCATTTATAACATTTTGCAACAAGAGTTTTTTCCCCAAAAAAATCCAAACATTGAGTGCACCAGTGCTCGCCATGATCCGATCGTGATTCCCATAATCAAATCTATAAAAAAATTTTAGGTGCTCAGGGGGTAGATCTCTTCAAATATCTCCCGCATTCAACTCCCTTCTAGTAGATCACTTTTCCTTTTACTCGCCAACCACTTCCACCCCTAATCTATCCAATCTGGTTCTTTGCATGCCGGGAAGGAAAAATGGAAGATCAGATCGAGCCCAAAGGTTAGATCTCATCTTAATGGTAAAAGACGTCCCCAGATTTTCCTCACCAAACCAAGATATCAATAGGTCTTTCACATGCCAAGAAAGAAAAATCAAGTTGAATCCAACAGTCAGATTACATATTTAATGGTGAGATATGTTTACAGACCTTCCCCACTAAACCAAGCTACCAGATTAATGTTCCTCTTCATTTGGTGTATAGGAGACTCTAAGAAATGATTAAAAAAACCACAAGAATACGCATCCCAGGAGCTCTGGAGTGAAAATGGTGGAAAAATCAGATATAGATGCACAAATTGCCATTGATTTCTATTTTGAATTTGGACCATCCATGTGGGAGATCTACTTTAAAATGGGCATGCGGGTTCCTTTTTCCTTTTACAACTTTTGGAAAAATGTAAAATTTTCACATTTTTCTCTGCACCTCCACCTTTGAGAAATGAGCCTAACACATGTCCTAAGGTGGGTCCGAGAGGAACCGTGGCCAAACCTACGTTATTTCACCTCTTTTTGGAAAAGGAAAATTTTTTCCGCCCTTTCCACTTTAGCCCGATGTGGGTCCCAAGTGGAACCATGCTTCATTTTACACTTTTAACTCCTTTCTTCACAAAAGGAAAATTTTCCAAATTTCCCCGAAAGTCTGCACCCCGTTGACTAGGGAAAATTTTTGACTATTCTCTGTCGGGTCTGTGGGCCATTTTGATGTTTTAATCCTTTTGGTGACAAGAGGAAAAAATCCAAGTTGCCCCCGATGGTCCGCTTCCCCGCCTTTTGACTTTTCAAACTGCCACGTGTCACAATGGCGCATCTTGAGATGGTCCCAAAATTTGAGACCTTGAATGAGCGTGGGCTCACCACGTGTCTTGGGCCCTTTAAGAAGTTGTTGAAAAGTCTAAGGAAAGAAGACCGGTGGAGACCTCCACGTGTCATTATGGCACAACTTCAAAAACCTCAAGGCTTCAAAATGACTTGGTGGGGGCGTACTTCCATTTTAGAATTTTACTCCATTTTTCTAGAAGGGAAAAACATCCAACTTGCCTCGAAGGCCCACATCTCCACCTTTAACCTTGCCACGTGTCCTTCTGCGGGGTCAAAGTAAGACTTTTTCCTTGCCACTGAAATTTTTCTTTAATCAAAGCCCGGCGGGGCCGCGGGGTGGGTTCAAACTTTTTTTGCCAAAGTAGCCAAAAAGAACAAGTTCAAAAACAAACCCGTCGCGCCCCATTCAATCAGAAGAAGCCACATAAGCACCAAAAGAACCAATCAAAATTGAGTGGAGCTACTACAGACCAAATTTGCCCTTTTTCCAAAAAAAGTAAAAATGACAAGTTAAAGCATTTTCCACCGTCCCCTAGCCAACAAAAAGAAGCCATGTTTCCTGTTGATGTAAGGATGTAAATTTGACTGGGAGAAACACCCATCAAACCATAAAATGTAGAAGAATGACCATTGAGCCTGGAGATGAAATTTTCTCCAAGGATAGAGAATTTAGAAATGTTACAAGGCTCAAATACATTCCTCTCGAACTACATCCATTCATTTTTCCTCAAGTATTTAGGGAAAAAATGACAAGGACAACAAATATCGGCGAGTGGAAAACAAAAACATGGGACAACCCTGAGTTTTACACCCAAATATAGACCTTTTCCAGAAAAATAGAGAAACAAGGAAACAACCATGGATCCATACGTGACCCTCGACCCATGAACGGATTGATTATGGCAACAAAAGGAATGCAGGGACTTCTCAGCACGACATGAGGAGATAAAATATGGCAGAGGTCATAAATTGATAGATTTTCAATGGAAAAATGGGGTGAAACTATTTTGAGCACCAACACCTTGCATTACTACACAATCACACATCTATTATATGACAAACTATTATACAAGTCTTGTATTGCACATAATAGATTCTCAAAACATCTAGATGGAAATTTTGTGTGGATTTCCAAGCGGCACATCCTAATCTATGATGTGACATAATCTCTTAGAGTAACTTTATGAACAAGAAGCTCAACCCCATATTATTAGAGGAAGTTCAACCATCACATTGTTTGAAGACCAAACAACTTGTAACCATTTTCCTTTATAACCAATTTCATCTAGATAATTATATTCTTATTTTTGTGTATAAGTATGTAACATACACATCTACTTAACATTTGATATCATTGATATCAAAATAAATAATAGTAATAGTTGGCATGTCCTAACTTTTATCCAAGTTTTCTCATACACATTTGTATATGAACATTTAGTCTAGGTAGTTCAAACGAAGTGTTCACCCTTATCATCACAAGAGCTTCATCTCCTAACATTGATATAATATTATAGACCTTTGTACATGTTCCCTATTTTCTATTAATTGAATTTACTTTTCCAACAAATAGACTTCTAGTTTGATTAATATTTCAATTTAACTTATATGGACACTGTTTATAATCCTTGATGTTATCTCTAGTGCAAAATTGTCCCTTTACATAGTACTATGCTCCGTGTTATGGATCACTTAGTAACATAACATAGCTCTTTATTTTTGTGAATGTAATATGTGAATGCAACAAGAGAAGGAAGGGAAAGAAGTAGGTTTTATTTCCACCATCTCAAAAGAATGATGAGGCAAGAGTAAGATGGTTGATGCTCATAACCAACATGAGGAAACAAAAACTTCTAAAATCTCATCAACTATGCCATAGATGCATAATGCATCAAACTTTATGACTAGTTCCATGAGATGATGTTGTAGATAAATCAAAAAAGCATGAACTATTTCTTCCAACTATCTCACATGGAGTTTCATCGTAAAATCCCTTTCAAGGTCCAAGATAACCTTAGCATCCCAAAGTGTTGGAAGTCAAAATTGATGCCACAACACTAAATAAGTGGATTCATTATGTCGAGCCCTCCATTTAAATCAATAAGTTTTGTAATGATAACAAGCTCACCTTTGCACTATTAAAGACTTACTTCTTAGCATTCCACCGGTGGAAATATTTGAATGTGGAATGACTCTATCAACACTATATAGTTTTTATTTTGGTTACAAGTAATCACAAGCCTTATAATGTGCACACATATGTCAAACTATGGTAGCCTAGTGAATGCTAACTATTTAAAATTTGTGCTTACATTTTCCACATAGCTTTTTAGTATTTGATTTTTATCTTTATATGAGCCTAACAACCACTAATCGAAATAATTATATGTGAAATAGATAAAACATGTTACCTATATTTATTTTATCGTAGTTTGTAAATACTCGGTTTATGACTGCTATCGTAAAAACCATTTCTTATTACGATTGAATTGATATATTTTAAATGGTGATATTGCTTCCATTGTCAAAAAAAAATCATAAATTCCTTTCATTGAATATGTTGAATCTTGGAGTAAGTGTGACAAGGATTGGTTTTGAACTCCATCTCTGGGAAAATTCCTCCTTGATCTTTGGTTGTTTTTTATAGATGAAGGCATATAATAAATAAGATTGGTTTTATAATTTAAAGTAATTAATGTTAACATGATGTAGGAGCATGGCGGAAGATTTAGGCAATCGCACATATTTTGGGAAATTTTGGTTAAGTGAGATGACACGCAAGAATTGAGATATATTAGCTAAAAGGATAGGGTGTGATAGAAAAGTGCATGAAAGTGAGAAAAAGTTTTGAAGAAGGAAGAAATGTGTATAAATTTGATAAGTGAAAAAGTGGTACAAAGATTTCTAGTTCAGCTATGACGTGGAGTTCCAAATGGATTTATCTCAACTACCATGCCAAAAGTAGTTGTTTGCAATTAATGCTCAAGAGTTCAAAGTTGGGTTTGAGTAGGATTATGAGAGGATTCTAGATGGAATTCAAAATTCTTATGGGCTGGAAAGATTGCCTATAAATACCTTCCTAAAGTTTTTTTTAGATGGTGGGAGAGGCGAGAGGCTGGAGGCACTAGGAGGAGAAAGACTTTTTGTAGCTATTGGATTCTATTTGCCAACACTTTATAAGGTCGGGCACACTGGCACTTCACTTAGAAAAATGTCTAAGAGCTCACCCAAAGTGTGTGTAACCTAACAATTTCCTCCTCGGTTTCACTTTTCAAGATGTGGTTTTTACACTTAAACCATTATTAACATGGGTCGCAGATAACAATAAAGTATATAGCAATATCAAAAATTAATAACAAAGATGATCATTCATTAATATAGACAATTAGTAATAGAATATGGATTCATATTACACCATGCACATCTCTACTAATTCTAGCAATGTATACATTGTTATCCATTGTAAAAACATGATCAATCCATTACATAAACTCATAGTTGATTACATCCATGTGTGCAACATTCACTTGACACTTACATATTATATATCCCCTATCGGTATCTTCTAATATTGACCTCTTGCATACCTAAAATACTATAGTACTAAATTACCTAAAATACTATAGTACTTAATCACATATAATGTAGATATTTGTTAGGTTTAAGTGTAAATAAATTTATTGCAATCACAATATAATACCATTTTACAAACTTGAACCATAATAACCCAAGTTTATATGTATATTTACAAAAATACAACAAAGCACATAGTTAAATCTTGTTTCTCAAAATAAAATTTAGTTCCATTTCAAGTTCCATTTCACACCTATTCAACACAAATTTAATTTTTTTAACCTAATAATTCTTAGTTTTGAGTAAGTGATGGTTAATAGATCATTAATCTATATTAAATAATCCTCTGAAGGTGAAAAGCATTATATTTTTTTCATATGCCAAGACATTAATTTTTAGTTTTGCAAAGTAATGTAGAAAATAAAAATGATAGTAACAAACTTGGTTAAGGTAAACCAGTACACATTTTTTGGAAGTATTAATCTATATTAAATAATCCTCGAAGGTGAGAAAAGATTGTGATATTTTTTTTCTTTAAGTTAGGTTCAAAATCATCAACGAATTAGCAGTATTTGACTATTCCTTTGCAATATTTTGAAGGAGACCTCAAGAAAACATGGCCAATACAACATAACCTAACTCTCATGAGTTGTCACTTTAGAAAATGAAGATGTTCTCTAGATAAGGCCCAGGTCACTAAAGGAAATGATAAAATTGATTGCACTTGCATATTTTAGTAAAGGATGGATGAATTCAATGATCTTCTTTATCATTTGTGGATACACAGTGCAAGCAGGGATAGTTCATGTATGATATATCTCTGGATATGTGTTTTATGGTTGGGAAGTTAAGTAGGATAAAGTTGATTATACCGAATCCTTGAGAACTTTAAACAAATGTTGACAAATCCACAAGGAAAAATGACGAATGGCTTCAAATAGTCAAGATGAACCTTCAACTAGAAAATTGTGCATCTATGAAAGCTCAAAGACACATGGCTTCACACATTCTTCAAGGATTTAACATAAGAACTCATGTTAAAGACTTAATTAAACCTTAGAAGTCCCTAATATATCATGCTTATGATACACTCATAAACTGACAAACAATTTGTATCACTGAAATGAAAGTAAAGTGAATTTAAATCACTTATTGCATCATGAAATGAAAGCTCTCTTCATAATGTAATTGCAAATGCCACAATATACTATCATGAGGATGAGATTTTGTGTGATTTCAGAGGGATTCCTAATGTAAGATTGCAATAGGAACATAGATAACTATTTGAAGATATCTCAAGATGACAATAGACATAACATGGTTCATGATTAACACGAATTACTCAAGGTTTTTCAAAATTTGATCAACAAGGGAAAGTTTTGTTTACAATCTCAAAGTTTTGTCAATGGCTATACATCTTGCAACCATCTTGACATGATCAATTTTAAAGATACACAAGAAATAATTGGTTTCTCAAATAAGTTCTTTCAGAAAATGGCTTCTCTCGGCTTTTTTCTCCTTTTCTTTCTCTGAGTAAATTTTAGAAAAATTAACCCCCTTTTTGTGATTATCCATCCTCCTTTTATATCATCCCCTTTCTTGTTAACTTTCAAAATTCTTTCCCCAAAAGTCAGAATATTCCTAGGAATGTTCTTCCCCTTCCTTTTAAAAATGTTCTAGAACATGGTGTTTAGAAAGGTCCTTTTTGAAATTTCAGGTGTACAAATCACCAATTTTTTCAATCAACTTCACTAGTGTTCGACTGGGATGTCAGGTAGTCTTTTCTAGTGGTTTATTTTAATCATTATTGCCTGGTATTGATTAGATAATCATTTCAAACAATCTCCTAATACCTCCGGATAATATTGAAATGACGTATATCCATACTCATTTTTTAATAATCTACCTTGGGTGCCACACCCTCTACTTCTTGCTTCACTGGCTTAATTGCCACACATAACTTCTGTCGAATCATCCTGATTTATAATCTCTGCTCATTTCCAACTTCTTCCAAATCTTAATTTCACCTTTGTGTGAACTGAACACAATCTCCTTCATTTCATGGGAAAGATTTGCATCAACTCAGAACATATGTCTCCATTTCATTATAAAACTTGGCTTAATTTCATTATCATCATACCTTTCCTTTCTTATTTTGAGTATAAGGAATTTCAGAGAGAATGGTGAAGGTGCTCGTAGCTCATAACTTGAAGGATATTTCCTCTGAGGATTTAAATCAGATTTTGATTTAAGTGGTCCTGATGAAGCTTTTGTTAGGGCTCTGTTTGAGATAAAATGTGTGGGTGACACTAGGGGGCCCTAACATACCAAAAAGTCCGATTGGCGCTTCTTACAAGGCTGATCAGGATTAATCTGTGTTTGCATCCTTCCAAGTTATGTATTTCCATCTTTTTAGATGGGAGCATATGAAAAATCCCGAAGACTTGAAAAAATATTGGGTTGAGAGAAGACCCCAAGTCTGGCAGACCAATTTTCAATGTCCTTTTTTGTGTGATGAGGAGATTTTGTATCAAAAGAGATTCCTAAGGAATCATATGTGTTGTATGACAAATCCTCCATCGACACAGTGCCTACTATCTCTCACAAAATAGAGGAGTTAGAGAGAAGGCTCAACTTCCTGGAGAAGAAGCAAGTAGAGACCATGCCTTCACAATCAATTTTAGCACTAGGGTCATCTTTAGGGAAAAGGAAAGGTGAACCACAATCACAACCCCAATTGTTATCTCAGATGGGGAAGAAGACCAATCATTATTTCTCTCATTCGAGGGCAGCCATTTCCTCTCCACTCGAGACAATAGAGGGAGATTTTCTACTCGATCATCCATCCACCTAATGCATTGTGCTCCTCAGGAAGAGCATGAATTATTGGGCCCTCAACCAATTCCTTCCCCGAAGGACAACCCACCTTTTACATGGAAATGGGAAGTTAGGTCAAGTTCGAGGCCTCTCTAGTTAGTCCAAGTCAACAACATGCAAGTACCGCCCCAATCACTCAAGTGCCCCCTCTCAAGAAACTCCCAACATATCAATCCCCATAAAGGGAAAGGAAAAATGACCTTCTTCACAGGAGGTCTAGATCTTTTAGATTGGGTCTCATCTCAATAGAAGAAAATTGAACTGGAGAAAATCATGAGTCATCCTAGAATGACTCTGGAGGCATTAATGGATATGGGAATGTCTCGGGACTGGTAGGGTCAGTCATCTTTGTTCAAACAACACATGGCTCAAGTGAATTTGTGTTGAGGAAAAACAAGCTTCTGAGAAAGCTCCCCTTGCTCGGAGGAAACTTATGAAGTAGGGCTAAAGAATGCATAAATGTTGTCTTTTTTTATTTTTTCTTTCTGGCATGTACATATTTTCCTTTTCATGGGCAAGGGCCCCTATAGAACCCCATTTTGTTCCTTATCTAGAGTCCAAAAACATAGCAACATCAATCAATTACATGTTTTTCTAGATGTATGTTAATTTCATCAAAGTGAATATGGCATTACTGCATTCTTCCATTTTCAATTGAAATAAAGGAAAGATAAAATTAGAAAAACAATTACTTCCAATGCAATAGAAGTGTCATTTTAAAACATTAGTTTAAAAAGGATGAATATGAAAAGAAAATATAGTTCCAGGAACAGTTGTCTAAGCACATTCATCATCCTTTGCATCTTCTTCTTCAACTTCTAATTTTGGGTCTTGCTCTTTTGGTAGCCTCACCACATATGCATCATATCTTTTGAATAATTCATTAATCTCATCCTCATCTGGCCCAGTATGATGCTGGAAAATCAATGCCTGTCTAGAGATTGCATCAATGCAATGGCCCATTTTCTGCTTGTATTCCAATGGCCTTGCCTTCAACTCTGCAATTCTATTTTCTATTTTTCTCATGGTCTTAATGACTTCATAGGAGAAGTCATTCCTTAGAACATTCCTTTCAAAAGAGTCAAGTAAGAAATCAATCTTCATGTCTCCATAACTCTTCTTGAACTTATCAATAACCATATCCTCCAACTTTAAATCAATAGCATCGAGAGTATCATCAGCCCAATTTCTTTTGACTTCAAGCTTTCCTTTGATTCCATTTAGGGTCTCGACTCTAATCTTTGTTAACTCCTCAAGGGCATGTTGACTTCCTTTAAATTCAAGTACAATGTCCTCTTGCTCAACCAACTCATCACTAAGTTGGGTTATACGGTCCAATTTGGGAAGAATTCCCTCTAAGTAGAAAATCTCATTATCACATTGCTCAGTTATTTCATCAATTTCATTGAGCCTATTTTTGAGATCCTCATATCTTGACCTAGCTTTAGTGATAGCTTCCTTTCCCTTTTCAATCAATTTTTAACCCAGATGTCCACTTCCTGGACCTTTTTAACAACATTATTTATTTGATCCATTCCACCAGGAGTTTTTACAAAGGCACTTACTTGGGTTTGATCAATCTTACCTAGTTAACTACATAGACTAGCACTTAAAGCTCTAACATGTTCTTTTAGTTGCCTTTTTGTCATCCTGTCTTCATCAACCTTTTGTAGAAAATCATTCACTACCTCGACACTCCTTGTTTTAGTTGGTCCCTTGAGGGATTTCCTAGGGGAATAACCTGAACACTGTAATCATTACTTGTTATACTTTCTCTTGTTTTTCCTTCCAAAGGTGTTGTTATCTCCAAGGTTTTAGCTCCAGATGAGTCAATATGGGTCTTTGTAATAGTTCTAGCCCTTTTGGGAACCCTTGTTGCCTTTGGGAAAGATAGGGAAGTGAGGTCAATGGCCTGCATGGGAGACTTTCCTTTTCTTCACTAGAAATCAGTTCACTGATCCATCCCTTCTCCAAACTTATTACATCTTTTATTTCCTATGACTGTTGTGGAGATTTCCCAGGGATAATCGTTAATTGTTTGAGCATTTCTATTCATCTTGAACTGGTGTCTCTTGCTTGCTCATCATCATTTATATCAATAATGGTCCTACCACTATGACCCTGCATTAGGTTATTTTCCCTTTGATTTGTGTCAATAGCCAAAGGATTCTCTTCTTCTGCTTCTTTCATTGGGGCCATGGTAAATCCAATTTTTCCTCAATATCCTCAACTGGAGGTTGTACATCTCTGTTAGTGGTGATCTTTTCACTAACAATTTCCTCTTGCAAGTATTTCTAATTTCTTCTCAAGCAACAGGCCCTTCCTCCTGGGGTAATTCATCAAGTTTATTAATTCCAACAGAAAAAGAAGCAATCTCATCTACTGACTTTTCTGCATCAATATCTTTCTCACCAATCAATTTTGACCTATCTGTTTCTGATAATACCTACCCTGTGGAAACATTTTCTATATCTTGGGCCTTTAATTCACTAACTGATGCATGAATGTTCAATTCCAATTCTTTATTTAAATGAATGTCACCTACTGGTGTCAGCAGTGGTTCTCCCATAGACAATTTGAGTGCATCAATCATAGAGAATTCTCCATCCATTCCAACATTAGCTTCATCATTTTGACATTCTACATAGTTGTGTGGTGTCTCAACTGAAGGTATATTTACATTTATTAGGAAAAGTTTCAAACATCCTCATATTTGGAGTTGTGGATTGACCACTTACTGAATCAATTGCAACATTTCCTGGGACACCGCGCTCTAAACCCTCCTCCTAGTGTTGCCTCTACAGAAGAAAAAGTGTAGGCAAGGAATCTGACTGCTTCATACATGGTGGTGGCATATCTTGTTGAGCTCGAGCAAACATCGGTCTTTTCAAGTTTAGGGGATCAATCACTACATCCATGTGCTTGTGCTTCTTGGGTACATGAGCACCCACTCTTACCAATACTGGCACTTGATCAATCTTGTGCTTCTTGTGCATTCTTTCAAACTACCTTAGGTTTGGTGCTACTCTTCGCTCTTCTTTGTGAGGCCTAGCTTGGGTATGACCACTTGCAATGGCCTCACTCATCATTTTTAGTATACAGGTGGCTTTGGTGAAGTACTTGGGTGAACAACCTATTTTCCAAACCCTTCATCTTTGCTTGAATTGGTACTGCAAAAGTAATGGGGGCATTCTCCATTGTCTTCAGAAGCATTTCCTCATTTTTTTTCGCCTGAGAACTGACATAGGAGTTCTAGTTCCACTAGTGGCTGATGTCCATTCATCAATGAGCTCAGGAGTAGGCCTCTTGGAGGGAAATTGAGGGGCTTTTCCCCCTAATGGGTCAATCTTATCTGCACCCTCCCTTAGAGGTGGAATATCATCACATAAGATCCTCAAACTTCTGAAGTTGTTCAAGACCCTTGTATTTTGTATTGACAAATCAATATCTATATGGGCCAGCCAATCCACCATTCTCCTCATCACATCTGCTATCCTTACATAAGGATCATCAGATTCTGTCTCATTCCAGTTTGGGGGATTATAGGTTGACTTTCTATTTTTATCAACATAGTACTTGCTTACTGTATTGGGATCATCCACAATCCCTTCTGGGATGACTACAATCTTGAAATCAATTACCTGTGACAAAGTCATTCTTGAGAAATCTCTCAATCTGACTTCCTCCTCATCTCTGCAATTCATCCAGTAATCCTCAAAGTGAGGCTCATGTTCAAAAGTATTGGCAATATTGTTAAACACCCACCTAATGTCATAATTGGCTCTTGCTTCAAATTTTTCCATGTCAAACTTCTTCATTTCATCTTCAATTAGTCTTTCCTTTATGATGGAAGGACATAATACCTTCCAATATTGATAGGAAATTTAATATTTGTTTTATGCCTTCCAGCAATCAACTTATGCACTGGTGTCAATTATCTTGCCAGCTCGCATAAAACCAATTTATCATCAACATACCTAGGCAATTTATAAGGTTTTCCCTCAAAGCCACTAACCCTGATGTAAGTGAAACTTTTGTATTGGATGAAATAACACCCATACTCCATAATCACATGCCTGGCTTGTTCAAGATATTTTGTATTGTCCCCATTTTGGTTTGAAAAGACAAATGAGGGGTGCAAAGAAAGCATCATTAACTAACCTCACATTACTACTCCAATTGGCCAACTGCAACTGAGGGAAAATTTCATGTATCTAACATTTCTTGAAGTCAACATTTGGTACTAGACCTGGGAAACGTTTATGCCCTGCAACATTATAGATCAGATATGTCATCATATAGAAATCTAACTCTCTAAGTGCCTCCCATTTCAAATCTTTTTGCCAGATTAAACATGTGACCATGGAGTGCATCTACAATGAAGGTGGCCCAACAAAGATACTTCCCTTCCTCTCAAGAATAATCCAAATATATGTGGTCATCCATTCCTTAAACTCATTTGTAGTTTCTAATCCCGCCATCCGACTTAACAACACAATGATGTCCTCAACCTCTCGACAAACATTTCCTAACCAACCTCTTGGGAAGTCTATATGTTGCCCTTTTTTCTGTGAGGAGCCATTGTGTGTTTATCATTTTGGCATAATCCTTCTTTTTCTCTTTGTAATCTGCAAGGCTAATTATATACCAATGGTGATGGGGTTTGTAATGACAGGAAGCTTTAGCATTATCCTAAGTGCATTATGGTGTTAATGTCAACACCACATCCCCACTCCCATCTAACACTTCCCTCTTCACAGGGTCATAATTCATGGGCAGCAATACCATACTAATTCTAGGCATTGAACAAGATGGTGGGATGGCACCTGCTAGAGCAATACGACTTTCTTGAATTGCCTTTAAGGATTCACTTTTATCGGGGCTACCTAATCTTTGGAGGAAGTCGTTCAAGTCAACATTCATTAGGTCTGTATCTGTAATATTGTCTAAATCACTTGTGACTATCGACACGACTGAGAATGAGGATGACATGGTTTTCATTTTCACAAACCCTAGCTTATTCACAAATTGTTTGTTAACAGGAAAGAAATAGAGGAATTTCTAGTTCTTACCAGTTTCCTTGCAATTACTGAGCAATTCGACCTCAAATCAATAGTCCCTACAATTCTCTTGCCCACGAATCCAAGCTTCTCTGTCGAAATCACAATACTTCACGATGGTGCTATTTGAAAAACAACAAATCGATTAACAAGGATGAGCAAACACTTAGCCAAAAACACCTTTGATGGTGTGTAAGAGCATTGATGGTGGCAAAAATAAATGCATCACATCTCAACCATCCACCTCATCATTTCCAACTTTAAAAAGAGTCATCCACGTGGAGAACAACCTTCGCTGAAGCGGCGTGGGGGCGTATTTTGCATCTTGTAATGTTTTTAGAACTTATACACATTTAGGCCTTTTGACCCACCCATCCACTATTTGAATTTTAACACGGGCATGACACGTGGTGCTTCATGGGAAATAGCGGAGAATGATGGGTGGTTTTACAAATTTCACTTTTTAAGTTAAAAACCCAAAGTGCCAAAGTTCTCCCGACAGCCCACCCCCCCCGCTCTATTGATAAAATGGCCACTTGTCTCTCTCTCGTGGGCCTTAAGCATTCTTCTTATCTTTTTGCATTTTATACCAAATTACACAAAGAACACAACCGGGCCCGCCTTCCCACATCCGCTCGATTTATGACACATGTACATCCTCATGGTGAACCAAGAACTTGTATATGTTGCTTGATAATTTCAAATATTCAAGGAATATCTAGTGGCAGGTCATGGGGCCAATTTTTGCATTTTACAATCATAACAAAAAGTGACAAAATCAAGAATGTAGCTAAGAGAAAGAGATCTTATAGAATTTGTATTAGTATTTCAGCCCAAATGGTCTAATAGGCTAGTTCTAGTCCAACTACTTTTCCAACTAAATAAGTTCGTAGAGAAATTTTCCCAAAACCAAGTTGAAAATGAACTTCAAAATTTCAAAGTTTTCATTTTGGACATCATAAAACCAAAACTTTCCCTAGCCACTTATGCACTTTCAAGTAAACAATTAATCCACCAAAATTAAATACTAAAAATCATGTGAAAAGCAACCAATCTTATGCTAATAGAGAACGACAACCTTAATAATTATTTTGAGAAATAAATATTGGTAAAGGATGGATTTTTTGGTAGGGACCCTACCCTAGTACATCAAAAGGGCCTAAAACCAATATAAAGTAATAAGCACGAGAGGGAAGCAAGATAAAAATAGTTACCCCGCAACACATATACAACAATAAAACATCACATTACTAGTGCAAACCACAAAAGGAAAATCAAGTTAAGGAAGTTGATCATGACCTAAGTATCATTTGCATAGAACATAGGCCTTTCTAGAAGAACTTATTTTCTTGTTATGGACGATTGTCCACTAAACCTATTACTATCATCTTCTAGTTCAAGACCACATAGTAAAATAAATTCAATAGAATTAATCAACCGAAATGAATCTTTTTGGATGGAGATGTAGAAGGCACATTCTCCTTAAACACTTTGATTGCATCTCTAGGATCATGCACCTTAAAATTTGGCTCCACAAATTCCTTGACTTGCGTATCTTGAATGCAGAACCCCGTAAGTCATCCAAATTCGTAGTTGAATCAAAATATCCCTTAGAGTTATCATTCATAACCAATTGACATGGGAGGGCATCTTTCCACCAAGTGGCTTTATCATTATTTCGATCCACAACCTAACAATCTAAAATCAATGTGTCCCAATGCAAAACATCTTCTACATCCGAAGGGAAACCCTTCATAATCAAGAGGTTGGGTCAAAATTTGGCTCCACAAATTCCTTGACTTGCGTATCTTAAACAGAACCCCTAAGTCCTCCAAATTCGTAGTTGAATCAAAATATCCCTTAGAGTTATCATTCACAATCAATTGACATGGGAGGGCATCTTTCCACCAAGTGGCTTTATCATTCTTTCGATCCACAACCTAACAATATGATATCAATGTGTCCCAATGTAAAACATCTTCTACATCCGAAGGAAACCCTTCATAATCAAGAGGTTTGGATGGAGATGTAGAAGGCACATTCTCCTTAAACACTTTGATTGCCTCTCTAAGACCATGCACCTTAAAATTTGGCTCCACAAATTCCTTGACTTGCGTATCTTGAATAGAACCCCTAAGTCCTTCAAATTCGTAGTTGAATCAAAATATCCCTTAGAGTTATCATTCAAAACCAATTGACATGGGAGGGCATCTTTCCACCAAGTGGCTTTATCATTCTTTCGATCCACAACCTAAAAATCTGAAATCAATGTGTCCCAATGTAAAACATCTTCTACATCCGAAGGGAAACCCTTCATAATCAAGAGGTTGGGTCAATGTTTTGTCTTGAAATTTGAACTCAATATCGGCAAGAAGGTTCTTAAAGGTGTCTAGATCAACAAGAATACGGGAATAGGTCTTGTGGGTGTAGCCCAAGGTATGAGAAACAACATTCAAGAAGCTACTTGAAGTATTGCCAATGGAAACTAGACATTTTAAATCCCAAAAATTGCAATAAACAAATGAGGCATTCTAATCCATACCCGCTTGAATGAAAAAGATTCGGTGAGTGAATTGAATGAGGGGAACCAAGGTTTCATGAGTAAATAATGGGATTGATAAGTCCAAAGGCTCTCAACGATGGCATATCTATTGTAAATCAAGGAAAAACAACAATAAAAAAACCTTTCGCACAAGGGTAGACGCCTAACTTATCTTCAAGTAATGGAAACCGGTGGTTTGAGATCTAAGTATGAAGAGGCGGTAAACTAGGCCAAAAACCACTAAATTTGTAAATCAAACCATGATCCTGAAAAAGTATCTCGATTCAATCACATCTTCTCTAAAGGTCACACAAGGATGTTGGCCACACAACACATGGGTATGGTTGGTAGACACACCTTCCTCTTTCCCTCATGCAAAATCTCTCGAAAATGTTGGTTTTGAGGGAGAGAAACCACATTAGAATGAGCCACATTTGGTAGGGGTCTTGAACTAGCACCAAACATATTAACGCGCTCCTCACCTACACCAAAACACCGAACAGGGGAAGCCATTTTGTTCTGGACGCATCCATCCCCATTAAAATCTCTAATTGAAGTCTTGAACCAAATGCAATAAAGATAGTTGAGTCGCCACTACCAAGGGAAGCATGTTTACAGTCATCGACACTTGCAAAGCCAACCCCAAGTCATGCATTTCCAACACCACCGTTATTGGCCACAACAAGGCACAATCTAGGACCACCTTTGTTGCAAAATTCGCCACCATTTCAAGCATAACTAATCCTTGGTCCTGTATTTTCAGGCAGAAACCTGCCATCGCCCCGCATTTCGAATCTTTGTGATCTCCACCGTCTCTTTTCTGCATCTTAGAGTTGGGTTCAATGAGTGAGAGTTCGACATAGTGTCCTCTATATAATTTTATGCAATGAGATAATAAATATTGAAAGAGGGTTAATTCGAAAACTCTTCTAATATGGTTCAAGGAAACACAATGACACTCATAGGTCACCTTGGAAATAAAATAAAATAAGGCCAATGTTAAGTCTAAGCAAGACATTATATAAATAGTTTTTAGGTTAATTTTGGCGTGCTTAATTGTATAAGAAGCCGAGTAATACATCACCATACGGTGCATGGCAATTTAAAATATGCTAGGGCAAAAATAAAATGCTCTGTATTCTACCACATTATGAGTCTATAAAACCTAGAAATTATTATGCCACAGAGGCCTTGCACTCTCGAATTAGTTACTTTAAAACTAAAATGCATCAACAAGAAAGTTGTCTCGACTTTTGGAGGACCATGGTTTTGTTTTGTGTTTACAAAGATATCTACAAAACGCTTTTTCCTACTTTTTTATATGCATAGTTTTTGCATTTTTGTTATGTATGAGGGAAGATGTTACCATCACTGTTTTTTCATGAATTCAAGCCTCCTCTAACAATTAGCAGATTTTAGATAAAAACATAGAAAATGTGTTTATTTGGATAAGATTAAATCATGAGAAAACAAAAAGCTTAAGGGAAGTGCTTTTTCACCTTATTTGTTAAGGTACATATCCCATAAGATATGAAATGGAATCTATTTTCCAAATGTTTGATAAATTTGGTAGAATAAATACCCACAAATTCTTAACACTCGATTAATATGGTCAATAGATGTTTAAAGACTCCTAATATATGAAATGGAATCGCTTTTCCAAATGTTTGATAAATTTGGTAGAATAAATACCCACAAATTCTTAACACTCGATTAATATGGTCAATAGATGTTTAAAGACTCCTAATGATTTGGATGTGTTTATCCTTTAATTTAAAAATGTTGATTGTTTACTCTTTATTATCACCAGTGTATCCATCAATAGTGGAGAATATCAAGGGAGATTTGCACTCATAGGACTTGAATCGTGAACTGAAAAGCTATTTCATTCACAAAAGTATGTATATTTGGCATTGGAGAAAATTAGCGAAGCAATTCATCAATCATAAAAACCACAAAAGATAGAAGCAACTGTCTCGTGATGACAAATAAAAAAATGGGAATAAAAAGTACAAAATCTAGTTGATGGACAACTGAAATGCAAATGGTGGTTACCATATATTGCATCACATCATTGCAATTCATTGGTGTAGTGTTTACTAAAATACTTTTCAGGGGGAAAGGGAAACTTTCAGTGTCATAGATAGTGTTTGTCTTGTATGTTCGGGACAACTTTTTTACAATATGTATGGGTCATGATCCATTCGGAGGGATTCTGTCCAAATAACAATATGAAACCAAGAGGGGCGACCTAATATTTACATTCACTCTTTATGATTTCCGATTTTATTTCACAATAATCCATCCATTACAAAACGAATCACGCCTCACAGAGACAAATGCCAACGGCACCAAAAAAAAATTGCATGGAAAGGAAAAGGAAAATGGAAAAATATACGCACCTGTAGCAGCGAATGCCATCCCGCACTCTCTCTTGAACTCCATGAGCCTGGAGCGAAAAATCATGAAAATAGTCAAACTCAATGAAGGAAAACTATGTTGTCAATGCCCTAATATCGCGGAACTGAGACTTCCCAAAACCCAAGACAGCTTTCCTAAATCCCAATGCGAGGCGAGCTCGGTGTCGATTTCGAGACTCGAAAGCAACATAAAAATTTGAAAATATCTCAATATACGGGACAAAATCATTACTTGCACGGGCACTCCTAATCCCGCTACAAACACAAACAGAGAGCGCGAAATACTTACAAGTAACACATTTCATTTTTATTAAACCCCAAAACTAATATACCTACTGGAGTTTCCCGTGGCATCAAAAATAAAAAATTAAAAATATTTATCCTGCTCCAAAAGTGGGGCGGCAAGAAACTTTGTGAAGCAAATTAGAACCATTTTATGTTTAATCGAGACATACCCTAATTCAAATAGAGAAATCGAGTGTGTACTTTTGTAGAGTAAAATTTGTGGCCCACATACATTTACCCTTGGGGAATTCAGAGGTACTTAGATTACAAAACACGGATATTTCGGCATTCATTGAGAAGAGTGAAATGTGCACCAGTTGGAACGGCTTGCACGACTACTGAAACTCTGCTGGACAAGAATCCTTGTATATATTGCACTTGTTCAAGGACACCGTAAACCCCACAGTTTACGGGCGTTACCTTTATTTCCTTCCCAATAAATTAAACCCAACAGAATCTACGGCAGTGTTAGCGGTCTGTAACTACTAACTATAGTCTAGTCTATCAGAAAATAATTACCTTACAAAATATGCGCATTCTGATCCCGTGACAACGGTTTTGATGACCAACCCTCTAGCATTATAGAAAACATTATCGTGTTTTAATGGGAAAGTGGGATCACGCACGTCAAATGTAATACGTCCACCACACTAAAACTTTAATTGCTCACGTCCATAAACCTATGCTTGTGTGGTATCCATCTCCTTGGACTTTCTTATATGAATTTTAATCCAAAAAAAATCTCTTGTTTTTGGCTAATCTCTCCTATTTGATAAAGCAATCAAGATGTTAATATACTTGATTCAAATTTCCTTTGTAAGTCTTGTATTTTATGATGTAATTTCATTTTGTATCTATTGATCTAAAGTATAAAAATGGTATAATCTATCTACACAATCTTTTTTAAGCAATGTCCCCTTTATTTATCTGGCACCAAAGAGGATATGAGCTATTCTTTAGTTGAGTTATTGACATTTTTTCCTTTTATTTGATTTCCCCTCCCATATATGTTAATTGCTCAACTATTTCACCTATAAATATGACAAGTGATATTTTAAAAAATCATGTTTAGGGTCCCCTTGAATGTTTTTCTAACTCCCCAGTGGCTAAGAAGAAAAAGCAAGTTACGAGAAAATGTGAAAAGTGAGAAAACAAGCTTGGGCTAGGAAAAATCATGAAAAATGGCTAAGTCCTAGTCCTCATAGCAGTGGGGACGTGAGGGACATCAAGGCGCGAATCGGCAAAAATCAAAGGCCGCGGGCTAACTCTGCGAAGAAGAAAAGGAACATCGGGCCGTCGGGGCAAGTGTAGGGATCATGAAAAGTCTAAGGTTCTCGAAGAAGAAGAAAATCGACTAAGCTGCTGCAGGACATTTGGGATGAGAAGGAACATCCGGGCCGCCGAGAGGCGAAGGCGCGAACCGGATCGGGAAAAGGAGAACTTTCGCACTAAGCGATTCGGGACATTTGGGCCGTGAGGTGAGGGCTTGGCCGGCCGAATCGGGCGAATCGGAAGAATTTTTCCCAAACAGTCCGGGACAAGTGGGACAAAGGGATGTGGAAGACGCGGATAGCCAAAAAAGCTGAGAGCCAATCAGATCACGCCACGTGTCACCGGCAGAAAAGGGACAGGGAAGCCCATTTCGGGCGGATCGGAAGTTTTGTCCCCCAGACCTTTGGGACATCGGGACAAATGGACGTGGTGGGTGAAAAGCCAAGCAGCAGAGACCCGTGGACCAATCAAATCATGACACGTGTCACGAGGAGAAAAGTCCAAAATTCAAAAGGCGAGGTTTGAGGGTCGGCCAGAGCCAATCAAAAAAGAGGACACGTGTCCTATGGAGCAAGGAATGCGGAGCTCGGGGAGGAGTTAGAGAATTTGGCAAGAAGTTCACCCAAAAGCTAAAAGTAAAGGTCTGCCCCACGCCCCTGATGACCAATCAATGCATGCCACGTGTCATCCAGGTGGCAGAGCGCGGGAAGAAATTTAAAAATCCGTTTCACCTGTTTTGTGCCCTAAATCTTCAGATCTCCATATCTTTTGATCCAGAGCTCGGATTTGCACGTTCTTTATATCAACGGAAAGCTTATGAAATTCTCTACGTGATTCTAGGGTTAATCTTGAATTTTGGTGTAGTCTGGAGAGAGAAAATTGAGAAATGGCTCTGACGCGTGTTCATGGCTAGAAGTGACATTTCAGTGACCAGATTTAATGCAGAATGGGTCGCATTCTCCTGTAATTCGGTCAAAATGATAGGGTATGGGTTTGTAAGGTCCCCCATGCCATTTTAATGCACCTGTAGTCAAGAAGGAATGGGCTCTCATGTTTTTATGCGTTTGTCTCTCCAGGCTCGACCCATGTAATGTAAAAGCAGATTTGGCTCACAAAAAGGGGAACATTTTTGGGCATATGAGACTTCTTCTTTCACCTCAGCAAGTGATTGATGCAAGATCGAGACCTCTCAAAGATTGTAACAGATTTTCTTTTACCTCTCTGCGAGGGTGTAATGCGTGTTTTTGACCTTTGAAATGATAATGAAGCTCTGTGAATGGGTTTCAGTCCTCTGTTTGTATTATTTGCTTCATTTCAGATCCTAAATTATACCTTATCAGTCTGTGTATGTTTTATGTTGTGAACTTTGGTTTGTGTCTATTTGCATGACAAATATGTTTCACCACTCCTTTTGGTGCATCACCATCTTTAGTTAGTTTCAATTTTTTGCACTTCTACCCCTGTCTCCTTGCAAGTTAGAGTAGGATTAGGATCTGAACCTCTGTAGTTGTGCAAGCATTAGATCTAAATCAGAGGAGTTTGAGGAACCAGCCTCTAATCTGGAGATTCCTCTCTCAGTTTCACAAGTCCCACGCTTGGAGAGAGGTTTCCATGTTGTGCAATCACACTGGATGCTAGAGTGATCAACCTAGAAGCTGATCTGCATCCGGGGAGGTTTGTGAGAGCTGCAACAACAGTTTTGGCATGCCGGTGGGACTAGAGGTCTCATTTTTATTGCAGCAGGGTTGATGTGCATCTGCTGCATTTTTCTTGCTTAAAAAGAGCTATTATTTGCATATCTGGCGACTCCAAGGGGAAGAACCAGTTGGTTCCAAGTGCGGGCTGAAAACTCATGAGAAGAATCACCACAAGGTCAAGAGTTGGAGAAGAAGAAGTGTTGTTTGAATACTACGCAATTATCTCAAGAAGAAGGCAAAGAGGAAGAAGGATTCAAAGGTCTCCATCTCCACCAAACAGAACTCTCTCAACTCCTCCCACAGTAGGCCTTTCATTCAGTCAACAAGGGTTTTAAGACCAATTAGAATGGCTCAGAACAATCCCTACGTCAACTTCACAGGCAGCAGCCCACTTGCTCTCAATGCACAACATCCAGTTCCTATTGCAGCCTTGAAGAACATTCCCTACTTCTTTGGAGAAAATCGGACTACTCAGGTGATCATGTTAAAGATATTGCTAACCTTTTGTGTAATTCATGAAATCAATGAAATGCAAGTGTTTGTCAAGTTCTTGGCATCTTCCTTGAGGGTAAAGCATTACTGATGGTTTAGGAGCCTTGGAGCTGGTTCTATCACAAGCTGGAATCATTTGTGTATTGCACTTCATGAGCAATTTGGAGAGAAGGAGACAACTTGTCTCTTTTGGAGAGCAGCTAACAACCATCAAGAGGGCTCCCGATGAGCGGTGGCCGATTTCAACTTCAGATTTCAAAACTTGGGAGAGGATTCCGGTGGCGGTCAGGCCACGACAACGTGAGAAGGTGCTTTTCTCTACTATCTCAAAGCTTTAAATTCTGATATTTCTATGTTGATTCAGTCCATGGGAGGCATAACTATCCCTATGGCTTATAGCATTGCCATTAGGGCTGAAAATTGTTTAATCAGTGCAAACTTGCCCTAGACCTCCCATGCCATTGTTTCCAAGTTTAGAGAGCCCAAACACCATCAAGCACCTAATTTGGCTCCTTCTCCCACTCCTAGAAATCGAGTTCAAATGAAGCTTCCACTTCATCTCAAGTGCCCCAAATGAGCTTGAGGTCATGAAGCAATTGCAAAACCTAGGCAATGAGCTAGTTACTCTCAAGAGGCAACAAGCCCAAGGTTTGAGACCTTCTTATCAACCCCAAGCTCAGCTAATAATAGGCAGCCATACCAACCACAAAGACCACCTAATCCAGCTGCAAATATGAATCAAACAAGGCCTCCTGGATAGACCATTCCAGCCCTATAATCCAAATGCCATATCGCCTCTAAGGCATTAGTGCCAACACTGAGAACAACATTGCTCGGGAATATGATTGGTGCTTTCCATGCATGAGCCTCATAACCAATCCATGTGTTTGATGGTGCTCTCAATCAAGCACTAATGGTGACAACTCTTTGGTGTGGAGGCGAGGGAAGTCGAGAAATAGATCAACAACAAGAAACATTCCAACAGCAATCAGCCCCAAATGACACCACATTGGTGGAAGCTGTAGCAGAGAAGATTTACGTGGCATGAATCAAGCGTAGTTTCTCAAGGTGTTGCAGCCAACACAAGGTCAAAGAGGAGAAATTTGGGTGAAGAACAGCCATTAGCCCCGATCCACTGACCTTCCATGGCTCCACAAATGATTGGCAAGCAAAGTCAGTTTCAAATGCACAAGGGCAGCCAAGAACAGCCCCTAGGCCAACTCAAATGCCAGTTGTTGCTGCCCACGTGCAAGGAGTAAATGTGCAAACCAAGGGACAGCAGAGAGATCCTTCATCACCATTCAGTATCATTGATCAGATGAAGAAGACAAACGTCAACATATCAATGTGGGAATCCCTATCTATCCCAGGCCAAAGAGATCTGCTGCAAGCTGCCATGAAGGATTGGCCAACTTCGAATCAGCAGGTTCAGATGCAAGACAAAGTGCTTACAAATGCTGCCCAGCCTGAAGGAAGTCATGGAGGACAACAAGGTAAAATGTTGAAGCCCCCTCCTTTCTATGTTTCATTAATCATTGGAAATCAGCTAGTACATAATTGCATGATAGACTCCGGGGCAAGTAGCTCAGTAATGCCTAAACAGATAGCTGATCAGCTAGGGCTCCAGTATGAAATAACATCTAAAGGGGTAGTGCAGCTAGATGGGACAGCAATAGTAACAATTGGAGTGATTAGAAATTTGAGTCTTACCTTGCACGCATGTCCAAATGTTGTTGTTTTACAAGATGTATCAATCATAGACCTTCCACCACTCTTTGCCCTTTGCTTGTCAAGGGACTTCATAGCCAAGATTGGGGGGTATTTGTCTGCTGATTGGTCACACATGCTATTCAGAACAAGATATGGAACTAAGGCCACAATCAGATCGAACCTATTGCAAACTTCCATATTGAGCCTTACACTCCAAGTCAGATTAATGCCAATTGCTCAGCATTTGATCAAGAAGATCACCCTAGCACTGATGAGGCTGACACCAAGGTTGGAAGTATCCGGATCTAACTCTTGATGAATGGGCAAACAAGATACATGCTTTTGATCCCTATCGAAGTAGAAGAATCTCTATGCTAGGAGTTTATTGTTTACATGAAGAGAATCAACCTCTCCCCAGCATCACCAAGCCGGATCATAAAGACAAGAATGAAGTATGGCAATTGTTCTTTGATGGGTCAAGGAGTAGACAAGGTGCAGGAGGAGGAGCTATGCTCATTTCACCACAAGGTATAAAGTATTACTCAGCCTTCCATTTCAGTTTTCCTGTTCAAACAACACGGCTGAGTATGAAGCCTTAATTCATGGACTGCACTGGGCAATGAAGAAAGGCATCAGGAATTTACAAGTATTTGGTGATAGTGAGCTGATTGTAAACCAAGTCAAAGGAAAAAATGCTGCCAAAAATGATCTGTTGAAGAACTACAAAAATCGGGTATGGGATCTTATTGAAGATCTTGAAGCTTTTAGCATCAATTCCATCCCAAGAAAAAAGAATGAAGCCACTGACAGGCTAGCAGCAATTGGGGCTGCATTTGATGTTGTAGAAAGTATCAAAAGTGAGAAATCTCAGCCTCATATCAAATTGGTTGTGAGACCATTTTATTAGGATAACAATACAAGTTGGCAAGTCTTCGAGAATGATCAACAAATTGTTATTTTCCTCCAAGAAGAAGCTAAGCTCTCCGCTAGGAATCAAGACAAGCTGCATCAGCAGTATGGTGACCAAGTGGTGCGGTGAGAACTAACAAATTACCAAAGGCCTCATAACCTTGGAGTCGATCTTGACCCGAATGATCGAGTTCGGAAGGAGAAAGTGAACATTCAAGTAAAGGGTGAAGATTGAGCCTATTTTAGTGGAAGAAGGCAAAACATTGCAGATTGGCAAAGTAAGTACCTCACAAGAGAAATCTGATTTTGTTCGACTTTGTCAAGAGTTCCGAGATGTCTTTGCTTGGACTTACAAAGATCTAAGAGGTTTGACCCAAAGTTGGCACAACATACTATTGGTGGATCGGAATCCAAGCTGTCGAGGAAAAAGCAAAGGCGGTGAATCCCCATATTGAACCTCTCATGAGAAAAGAGTTAAGCAAGCTTATTGAGGCCGATATCATCTTCCCCATCAAACACTCAAGTTGGGTGCCAACTTAGTCCCCATCTAGAAAGAAGAATGGAGAGATCAGGTTGTGTGTCGACTTCAGAGATTTGAATAGAGCCTCTCTCAAGGATCATTATCCACTCCCTTCCATGGAGCAAATATTGCAGGTTGTAGCTGGTTCAGAAAGGTTTTCACTACTTGATGGCTACTCAGGCTACAATCAGATTATGGTGAGGGAGGAAGATCAGTTCAAGACAGCCTTCATGACCAAATGGGAACATATGCCTACAAGAAGATGCCATTTGGCCTATCAAATCTTTGGAGCCACTTTCAAAGGGCAATGGATATGGCATTGAGGGTTGATCAATAAAATAGTTTTGATATATCTTGATGACATCTTTGTATTCTCAAAAAATGCGGTGGATCACCTCTTTCATCATCGAGGCAAGGTATTTGAGAGGTGTAGAAGATTTGGGGTATCATTGAATCCCAAAAAATGCATATTCTGGCTCATGAGGAAACTTCTAGGCCATATTGTCTCGAAAGAGAAGGATTAGCAATTGATCGAGAGAGGGTTGAAGCCATAAGAGCACTACCATTGCCAAGTCACAAGAAGGCTCTTGAAGCTTCTTGGGAAGGATCAATTTTGTCTGCAGGTTTGTCCCAGATTTTGCAGCCCTTGTCAAGCCCATCACCAAAATGTTAAAGAAGAGCATGGCTTTTAAGTGGACAGCAGAAGGCAAGGAGAGTTTTGAAGCAATCAAAGAAGCTATCTCTCAAGCACCAACTCTCATCAACCCAGACTTCTCCAAGGATTTCATCCTCTATGCATTTGGAGGTGATGACACTATTTCTGCCATTCTAGTACAATGAGAACAAAGATAATGATGAGCAGCCGGTTGCCTTCTTCAGCCAGAGCCTAGATGACTATGAGGTGAGGTACTCTTTTATTGAGAAGCATGTGCTTGCAGTAATCAGAAGCTTGAAGAAATTCAAGCATTTAATCTCAAACAACAAGGTCGAGTTCTTTGGTCTCACATCTTTGGAGTTAAGGACTTCCTCCTCAACAAGGATTTGAATGAGAAAAGGGCAGGTTGGATCACCGTGTCATGGAATATGACATTGAGATCAAGATCACCAAGCTGGTAAGAGGAAAGGATTGTGTGAGCAGCTGGTTTTGGGGAAGCAAAAAGAAGTATGCAACAAAGAAGAAGGCTGTTTTTGTGAGTCGGGACAGCCATGAGCCAAGTGGCGATCAAGAAGAAGACAATGCTTCCCCCACTCCTTGCTGGACCCAAGGTATTATACACTTCTAGAGCATAGGCCTATGCCCCGAGAGATGAACAAGACCCAAAGGAGACACTTGAGGTTGCGAGGCTGTTCCGTATGCCATTGTTGATGGAGTTTTGTTCAAGAAAGATGTGAATGGAGTCTTCTTTGAGATGCATTAGCACAAATCAGATTCAAAGGGTGTTGGAAGAGTTTCATGGTGGACCAGTGGTGGCCATTTTGCACCAAGAGTGACAGCTCTAAAAATCATGAAGGCTGGTTATTATTGGCCTAAAATCTTGGTGATTGCTATGCATGGATCAAGAGGTGTAAGAATTGTGCATTCTTCACGGGAAAAGAGAGACTTGCTGCCCTCCCATTGCATCAATCTCGGTTGACCAACCATTCATGCAATGGGGTTTGGACTTCATTGGAGTCATTAATCCCATTTCAAGCCAAGGGCACAAATGGATTTTGTGACCACAGACTACTTCACCAAATGGATGAGAAGACGTAGCACTCAAAGAGGCAAATGAGTCTAGCATCTTAGACTTTTATGAGGGAATAACAACCAGATTTGGTGTACTGCTACAATAATCTACGATAATGCATTGGCATTCATTGGATCTAGGGTGGTGAGTGGGATTTGTCAAAGCGGTATTTACCTAAGCACTTCATCGAACTATTACCCTCGGGGTAATGGCGGGCCGAGTCTACAAACAAGAACTTGTTGAGGATCATTAGGAGGACTCTTGATGAGAATCGAGAGGTCTTGGCATACCAAAGCTGAAATCAGCCTTATGGGCTGATAGGATAACTCCCAAAAGATCCACGAGGTAACTCTCCATTTAGGGCTTGTCATGGAAGAGAGGCAATCTTGCCCATGTCACTTGAGTTGCCAACGTTGGAACTCATGAAGCATTTGGAGTTGCTTAGAGTTTGAGCCCATGGAGGTGAGGTATGCGAGTTGATGGAGCTGAGAGATCGAAACCAGGCATCCCAAGTAATGGAAAAGGATCAAGCTTTGATCAAGAAGACCTTTGATAGGAAGGCCAAAGATAGATCTTTTCAGGTTGGAGATCTAGTGTTAAAATGGGATGTGGATAGAGAAAAACCGGGAAGGCATTCAAAATTTGATGCCATTTGGAGTGGCCCATACATGGTCACAAAGTGCAAGAACAACAATGCTTTCAATTGGCCTCATTGGATGGTGAAGAAACTGCAGATTCCAGTCAATGGAATCTATCTCAAGCGTTGCTTCTAGAGGGAAGTTCACTACCTCTGTAAATATTAGATTAGATTTTCTTTCCTCCAAGTGCTTGTGCACATTGTTTTGTTGTAGGTTAGTTTTGTTTTCCCTAAGTGCTTTGGCACAACTTGCTGTCCATGGAGATGTTTTGCAGTCTTTTGCTTTCATCAGGTGATATTCCATCTTCCTCCTTACACATTCTTAGTCAGTTGGGATTCTAAACTGAATGTTTGATAACTCCATGCCCAATGGGTGCTTACAGCTCTTGGTCTTTTCACCTAGCGGTAGGTAGGTACCCCATTTGAGTCGCAATTGTTATCAAAATTCACCCCCCAGAGTAAATTTTGATAACATGCATTGAATTCTCAAGCCCCAGGCAAATTGATTGATTCAGGGAAAAAAATCATGTTTCTAGGGTCCCCTCAGATTTTTTCTAACTCCCCTGGCCGAAGAAGAAAAGAGCAAGTTCTGAGAAAATGTGAAAAAGTTGCAGAAAACAAGCTTGGGCAGGAAAAATCATGAAAAATGGCTAAGTCCTAGTCCTCATGCATGCAGTCGGGACGTGAGGGACATCGGGGCGCGAATCGGCGAAAGGCCGCCGGGAGCGATCTCTGCGAGAGCAAAGGAACATCGGGCCGTCGGGCGCGTGGGGCGCGAGAGCCGGTTCGGAGCCAGAAGAAGAAAATCGACTAAGCTGCTCAGGACATTTGGGACAAGAAGGCGCGAAGGGCGAAGCCAGCCGAGAAAAGGAGAAAAGGAGAACTTTAGCGCTTCGGAAGTTTTTGGTCCCGCGCCTTTCGGGACATTTGGGACAAGAAGAGGCGAAGCGAATTTGGAGCCGAATCGGGTGAAGAATTTGTCCCAAAGGGGAAGTCTCTTGGGAAAGTGGGACAAAGGGACGCGGAAAGCGCGGATAGCTGAAAAAAAGAGAGCCAATCAGATCACGACGCCACGTGTCACCGGCGAAAAGGGACGAGGAAGCCCATTTCGGGCGGATCGGAAGTTTTGTCCCCGAAGCAGCACCTTTGGGACATCGGGACAAATGGGACGGTGGCCAGCGCGAAAAAGCAGCGGAGACCGCACGGACCAACCAAATCATGACACGTGTCACAGGAGAAAAGTCCAAAATTCAAAAGGCGAGGTTTGAGGGTCGGCCAGAGCCAATCAAAAGAGGACACGTGTCCTATGGAGCAAGGAATGCGGAGCTCGGGGAGGAGTTAGAGAATTTGGCAAGAAGTTCACCCAAAAGCTAAAAGTAAAGGTCTGCCCCGTGCCCCTGACGACCAATCAATGCATGCCACGTGTCATCCAGGTGGCAGAGCGCGGGAAGAAATTTAAAAATCCGTTTCGCCTGTTTTGTGCCCTAAATCTTCAGATCTCCATATCTTTTGATCCAGAGCTCGGATTTGCACGTTCTTTATATCAACGGAAAGCTTATGAAATTCTCTACATGATTTTGGGTTAATCTTGAATTTTGGTGTGTATCTGGAGAGAAAATTGAGAAACGGCTCTCTGCGTGTTCATGGCCAGAAGTGACATTTCAGTGACCAGATTTAATGCAGAATGGGTCGCATTCTCCTGTAATTCGGTCAAAATGATAGGGTATGGGTTTGTAAGGTCCCCATGCCATTTTAATGCACTGACAGTCAAGAAGGAATGGGCTCTCACGTTTTTGTACGTTTTTGTCTCTAGGCTCGACCCATGTAATGTAAAAGCAGATTTGGCTCACAAAAAAGGGGAACATTTTTGGGCATAGCGAGACTTCTTCTTTCACCTCCAACAAGTGATTGCAAGGATCAGACCTCTCCAAAGATTGTGTGATTTTCTTTTACCTCTCGAGGGTGTAATGTGTGTTTTTGACACTTTGAAATGATAATGCAAGCTCTGTGAATGGGTTTGAGTCCTCTGTTTGTATTATTTGCTTCATTTCGAGATCCTAAATTATACCTTATGTATGTTTTATGTTGTGAACTTTTGTCTGTGTCTATTTGCATGAAAATTATGTTTCACCACTCCTTTTGGTGCATCACCATCTTTAGTTAGTTTCAATTTCTTGCACTTCTACCCCTGTCTCCTTGGAAGTTAGAGTAGGATTAGGATCTGAACCTCTGTAGTTGTGCAAGCATTAGATCTAAAGCATCACGGGTTTGGCAAGAAGCTTAGAGACAGATAGATCATAGTGAGTCATTTTGTAGTCGGGGATGGGATCTAACTAGCCCTCTGTCACTCTAGATGTGGAGAAATAGATAAGAACTCAAGAGGATTTGATCTATCCTCACTACTTTATGGTTGTGCCTTTCAATCGGGGTGAGAGGACCCTTTGTAGCCCATTTGTTTATGGAGGAGATGGGGATTTCTTTCCTTATGAAATGTTTAAGAAGACCTTGAAGAAAATATGATCAATACAACAAAACCTAACTCTCAGGAGTTATCACTCTAGATAATGAAGATATCTTCTAAGCAAGGTTGTGCCAAGAAAGACAATGAAAACTCGTGTGTTTCTACATGCTTTGGTAATAGAAATTGTGCATCTGTATACATACAGGACAAACATGGGTAGTATGGGTAAGATTAATTGTTTTTGAATGATTTTGGTGGGAGGTAAAGCAGGATAAAGTTGATTATACCAATTCTTTGAGATTTATTTACAAAAAGGAGATCTCAAAATGACAGAATGCTTTAGAGTAGCTAGGATGTCCCTTTAACCAGAATGTGTGCTTCAATGGAGGCCCAGATCAACACTTTTCACACAAAATTCAAGGATCCAAAATGAAGGCTCAAATTGGGAAACTTAAATGAACATTATCAATCTCTGTTTCTTCACGCCTAAGATACCCTCAAATGCTAACAAACAATCTTATAGTCATGCTAGGAGTCACAATGATTTTAAATTTGTTTATTTCACTATCAAATGAAAGCTCTTCTGATAAGTGAAATTGAAATGCCACCAAACTATCACAAGATTAAGATCTTTTGTGACTCACACTGATTTCAATGTAAGAATGCAATGGGAACAAGAAAAACTACTTGCAAACATTCAGAAATGAAGCAAACACAAATTTTTCCCAAAAATAACATAGATTAACTCAAGTTTGATTAAATTTATCACCAGGGGAAAGTTTCTTGAACAATCTCATAGCATGTCAATGGATGTACACTCATAACCACCTTGACATGATAAAATTTAACACAAAAAGATATAAACAAGTTTCTTCAGATATTTTCTCAGAAAGACGGGTTCTATCAATATTTTTCTTAGAAAATCAGTTCTAACCTCTAACACTCCAACCTTCCAACCTCCAACCCTTTTCACGGTAAAAATCATGCCATTTATAACATTTTGCAATGATTTTTTTCCCCCCAAAAAATCCAAACATTGAATGCACTAGTGCTCACCATGATTCCGATCGCAATTCCCAGAATCATATCTGTAAAAAGTTGTCAGTGCTCAAGGGGTGAATCTCTTTGAATATCTCCCGTATTCAACTCCTTCTTCTGGTAGATCACTTTTCCTTTTACTCACCAACCACTTCCGCCCCTAATCTGTCTAATCTAGTTCATTGTGTGCCTAGGAAGGAAAAATGGAAGATCATATCGAGCCCAAAGGTTAGATCTCATCTTAATGGTAAAATATGTCCCCGGATTTTCCTCACCAAACCAAGATATCAACAGATCTTTTGCATGCCAAGGAAAGAAAAAATGGGTTGAATCGATAGTCAGATTGAAAATTTAATGGTGAGCTATGTTTACGACCGTCCCCGCCAAACCAAGCTACCAAATTAATGTTCCTCTTCATTTTGCGTTAGTAGACTCCAAGAAATGATAACAAACCACAAGAATACGCATCCCCAAGAGCTATGGAGTGAAAATGGTAGAAAAATTAGATACATATACACAAATTTGCTTTGTTGATTTCTATTTTGAATTTGGGTGTCCATGTGGGAGATCCACTTTAAAACGGGCCCATGGGTTCCTTTTTTCCTTTACAACTTTTGGAAAAATGTAAAATTTTCACATTTTGCTCGTACCTCCACCTTTGAGAAATGAGCCCGACACATATCCTAAGGTGGGTCCTGAAGAGGAACTGCAACCAAATCCTGTTATTTCACCTCTTTTTGGAAAAAGGAAAATTTTCCAAGTTTCCCGCAGCCTTCCGCTCCCCCGCCATTTGACTGAGGGCAAAATTTTGACTATTCTTTATCTCGGTCTCGTGGGCCATTTTGATGTTTTAATCCTTTTGGTGACAAGAGGAAAAAAACTAAGTTTCCCTCGATGGTCCATTTCCTTGCCTTATGACTTTTCAAATTGCCACGTGTCATAATGGCACATCTTGAGATGGTCCCAAAAATTGAGACCTTGGATGAGCGCGGGATCTCCACGTGTCTCGGGCCCTTTAAGAAGTCTTTGAAAAGTCTAAGGAAAGAAGACTCGAAAAAAAAGACCTCCACGTGTCGTTATGGCACAAATTTAAAAACCTCAAGGCTTCAAAATGACTTGGTGGGGGCGCGCTTCCATTTTAAAATTTTACTCTATTTTGCTAGAAGGGCAAAACAACCAACTTGCCTATGAAGGCCCGCATCTCCACCTTTAACCTTGCCACAAGAATTTTTCCCTGCCACTGAAATTTTTCTTTAATCAAAGCCTGGTGGGGCCACGGGGTGGGTTCAAACTTTTTGCCAAAGTAGCCAAAAAGAACAAGTTCAAAAACAAACCCGCTATGCCCCATTCAATCAGAAGAAGCCACGTAAGAACCAAAAGAACCAATCAAAATTGAGCGGAGCTACGGGACCAAATTTTCCCTTTTGCCAAAAAAAAAAAAAGTGACAAGTTAAAGCATTTACCCGTCATCCCCTGGCCAACCAAAAGAAGGCACGTTTCTTGTTGATGTAAGGATCTAAATTTGACCGGAAGAAATGCCTGTCAAATCGTAAAATGCAGAAGAACGACCATTCAAGCCTGGAGATGAAATTTTCTCCAAGGATAAAGAATTTAGAAATTTTACAGGGCTAAAATACATTCCTCCAAACTACATCCATTCATTTTTCCTCAAGTATCTAGGGAAAAATGACAAGGACAACTAATCCTGGCTGTGGAAAATGGAAAACACAGGACAACCCAAGTTTTACACCCAAATACAGACCTTTTCTAGAAAAATAGAGAGACAAGGAAACAACCATGGATTCATACGTGACCCTTGATGCATGAACGGATTGATTACGACAAAAAAAGGAATGCAGGGACTTCTCATGCACGACACGAGGAGATAAAATATGGTAGAGGCCGTAAATTGATAGATTTTCAATGGCAAAACAAGTTGAAACTATTTTAAGCACCAACATTGGCTCTGAATTGGGGATGGGCACTCCCTGTGAGTGCCACAAGAACCAAGGTAGACCAAGTGCCAAAAATATCCATTGGGCAAAGGAGGTAGCTTGTAGAGCATAGAAAGCGAGCCATCTCCCAAAAATGAACAGAGAAACTAGCAAAAATAGGTCACCAAGGACCAGAACGAGAAAAAACACAAAAGACAAAAAAGAAACCAACAAACTATACACTATACAAATGATGCTCACCTTGATTTTGGGGAATCAATCCAAGAAATGCTTCAAATGCCTGCCATTAACATGAAGTTCGAGCATTTCCCCATCTAAGTCCTTCAGGAAGAAGGTATGTTCACCAATCCTAATATCAATGGAGTAAGGGCCCATCCATAATGCATCAAATCTCCCATGCTTGCCATTATCTTCATGCCTGTTATCCCATAGTAGCACGAGATCTCGAACATTGAAAGCTTTGGGAATGACCTTCTTATCGAACAACTTATTCATCTTTTCTTTGAACTTTACATGCCTTTGGTGGGATGCCCTTCTTTCTTCATCAAGTTCAATAATCTGGTTAATGTGGGCATCATATGGACATACTTCTTGATCTTCCAGTTGTTGTATGAAATGATATGAGGATAATTACATAGGTAGGGGCAGCATGACTGAGTTCCATACACCAACTCAAATGGACTCTTTCCAGTTGCTCTTTTAATAGTAATTCGGTCAGCCCAAACAACAAACTTCAACTGCTCACCCCATTTTCTCTTGTTAAGCTCCAAGGTTCTTCTGATAATCTTCAAGCAAATTTTTATTACTGAACTCAACTTGTCCATTTCCTTGGGGATTATAATTAGATGCATATGTCAAATTTATCCCATATTCTCTGCACATTACCACCAAGGGTTTATCTCTGAAGCTTATGGCATTGTCAGCAACAATTTTGATTGGAACCTCACACCAGCAGATGATATGGTTTATAATGAAGTCCATGATATTTTGGTGTGTTTCTCTCTTGGTGGGGATGGCCTCCACCCACTTGGTGAAGTAATTAGTGGCTACAAGAATCCACTTATTTCCAACACTTGAAGGGTCTGAAATCTCACTAATGAAATCCATTCCCCATTGCTTGAATGGGGCTTCAATTGATACAGGATGCAAAGGTAAGGTGCCTAAATCTTTCAGTCTTCCAGAGAAGCACTGGAAATTCTCACATCTTCTAACCAAAAGAGTTCCATCCTTGAAGAGAGTTGGCCACCAATAACCAACCCTCAAGATTTTGTGTGTTGTGACTTTTCCGGCAAAATTCCCCCCACAAACTCCTCCATGGAGATCAACAATTATCTTGGGGGCTTCATCTTGATAATGCAACTTAAGAGGACTCCCTCGGGGTTCTTCCAAGCTAAACCATGATCAGTAATGACATATTTTGGGAAGGCAACTTAAGGGCCCTTTTCTAGTTCTTACCCAATTACTTAGGGCAGTATAAATGTCCGAGATAAAAATCACTTCCTTGTACCTCTCTAAAAAGAACTCATCATTTTTTCAAATACATCTACCCTTCTTTCTTCTACCTCATTCACCTCAACAGTTTGTACGTTGCTCTCAACCATAAGCTTAGCCAAGCCCAAATCTCTTACCAACTTCATGGTTTGGATGTCCATGTCATATTCTTACAACTTGTTCACCCATCTGCATCTTTTTCTTGAGACCTCCATCTTTGATAAGATGTATTTGACCATGGTGTGGGGAACATAAGCAAAAATTTTAGAACTCGAATGTAATGTCTCGAAAACCTTTGTTGCTTTCACCAAGGCAAAAGACATGTTTCTCCATAATAGTGTATTTCAGCTCAGCCCCCTACAATGCCTTCTTGAAAAGGAAATTGGCCTCTCCCCTTCATCATTCTTCTGCAACAGGACAAATGCGATAGTGTTTTTGAAGCAAAGGAAAATAGTTGGAAAGGCTTCTTATAATCTGGAGCTGCCAAAATAGGGGCATGCTTTAATGCCTCCTTGATCCCATTGAAATCTTGAATGGCATCCTCCTCCCATTTGATAACCTAGTCCTTCTTTAGCATGGAAGTAATTGGAATTGTCACTCAACAAAGTTTGATATGAACCTTCGATGAAGTTTATCCGCCAAAGAAAGATTGAATTCCTTTCTTGGTTCTTGGAATTGGGACCTTCTTTGATGGCCTCCACCTTTTCTCGGATCAATTATTACCCCCTCTTGTGACACAATGTGACCAAGAAACTTTGCCTTCTGCACTCCAAAATGGCACTTCTTTGGATTGAGTGAAATGCCATACTCTCTACATCTCATCAACATCTTATCTAAGTGTAGCAAGTGATCACCTCACTTTCTAGAGAACACAGTTACATCATCCTGATAGACAACAATAAAATCATTGATGTAACCGGAAAAAGCAACATCCATTGCTCTTTGAAAGGTTGCTTCAACATTCATCAGAACAAAGGGCATCCTGACATACACATAAGTCCCCAAGTAGTGGTGAAGGCTGTTTTAATTCTTTCTGAATCCTTCACCATAACTTGGTTATAACCAGAGAAACCATCTAGGGTAGAAAGTAACTCAGAACCAGTCACTTGTTGTAGCATGTTTTCCATGTTTGGTAAAGGATAATTATCCTTCATTGATGCTCTGTTCAAATTTCTGATATCCACACATAGCCTGATGTCACCATTCTTATTTACGACTGTACTAGATTTGTAACCTAGGAAGAATATCTTGTGGGCTGAATAATCCCTCCATCTCTCATTTTCTTCAGTTCTTCTTGCATTTTGAGAGATAAGAGTGGATTGATTGGTCTCTGTTTCTTCTGAATGGTTTTGCATTAGATTCCAAGGGAATCTCATTTTGAAACAGATCCTCTCTGTATGCCTTTAGTTTAGAATAAGTCTAAGCCATGCAATCTTGATACTTTTTTAGCAATATGACATAGGATTGTTTTTCCTCCTTGCTGAGATTGCGTCCTAACCAGTTTTTCCTTGGCTTTTCCTCTATGCCAAGATCATGCTCCTTAATATCCTTTGAGGCTGTTATATACATTAATAATGCGGTCAACATTATCAAAGTTAGACTCAAGAGAAACCAACCCTCTAGGAATGTTATTAGTCTTCAGTTGGATAATGCCTTTGCCAAACAAGGTTTATTTTCCCTCTGCTACGCACAACATTGGCTCCCAATAAATATTTTGATCAGAAAACTATCCTTTATTTTTTAGAAATCTTTTGACCTGAGCATCATCATTAAAAACCTGCCAGTGCTTAATGTTGTCAGGGATAGATGGCTTTGTCAATACTTCAACATCATATTCACAATATGGGGACATTGCACAATTATCAAACCAATATCCCAACACAACAAGCTTGTCTGCCAAATCATTGAACCTCCTATCATGATGCACAATGTTGAATGAATCAAACATCTCAATGAAATCCGAAACTTCATGCTTGTATTGTTTCATTCATTGATTTTTTCTGGCATACAATTTTCTAACTTCCTTGACAATTAATTCTGAATCTCCTTTGACAATGATGTCTTTAACACCATATTTCCAAGCAATCCTCAGACCTAATAATAATGCCTCATACTCAACAATGTTATTAGTACACTCAAATTTGAGTTTGATAGAAAAGAAAAACTTTTCTGGCCTGGAGAATTTAGAACCACACCAGCACCATTTCAAAATTTTCAGCAAGATCCATCAAACAATAAAGTCCAAGGAGAGCCTGCCATTTCAAGATACTTGCATTCTTCAATTTTGTGCTCTTGTCCATCAACATATCCTATGAAGTTATCAGCATTAACACTTATGTACAATACCTCATAGGATGCATTGTTGGGATCCTCAATAAGGTGCAACATCTTCTTTTCCCCATACAACTTGACAAGGTTGCCCTCAATTGGGATGGTGGCATAGAACATATCCATTTGAACACTCCCACCAACACTTGTAGCTCATTTTCTAGACAACAACATACCCCACTTGGCTTGTACCACTAGACCTTTCACACATCCCCACAACCGCCACCTCTCACGGAGTCCATAGCAGTACACTTCCCATATGTTGTTGTTACCTAAATATTCAAATCATTAATGACTTCAAAGGCATGACATTGCATGATGCCCCTAAATCAAACATGCAATTGTGCAACATGATCTTTCTTTCTTAATGATTAGAGTGGTGAAGAATGGATCCACAATTAGCCGAGAGTCCACCAAGGATGTCCCCAAATAAATCTCGGGTGGTTCACCTAGTTCCTCCAACACTGGTGGCGTTTCTAACTCTTCAATGTAAGGCGGTTTCATAATAATGTTTATATTTCTACCCGAGGCGAGTCTTCTCCTCTTTTAGCCCCAAATATTCAAAAGCCCTTTTCTTGTGCTCAGAATCCTAAACAACTCAAAAATTGGAACTAAGATCTTGATCGACTCAAGACTTGGGCAATATCATAAGGGAAAACTTTGGCAAGACAATGTTGGAAGGAAGGTGATACATTTATTATATGGGACAAGAATTTTGATAGCTTGGGCATGAGGAGGGGTATGAGTTTTGTTTTGGGCAGCAAGGCCTTTGGTAGATGCATCTTTCTTAGGAGCCTCTTTAGGGATATTTGAAAGCAATGGAGTTTTTGGCTTAGCCTGAGGCCCTGTACCTTTGACAACCCCACTCCTTGTGTTGTGTTCCTTTTCTTGAGCCACAATCACATTCATCTATAGCCGCCTTTGTCCTCCTTCGATGGGATGTCCTAACTTGTATCCAAGTTTTATCATACACATTTGTATATGAACATTTAGTCTAGGTAGATCAAACGAAGTGTTTACCCTTATCATCACAAGAGTTTCATCTCCCAACATTGATATAATATTATAGACCTTTTTCCATGTTCCCTATTTTCTATTAATTAAATTTACATTTCCAACAAATAGACTTCTAGTTTGATTAATATTTCAATTTAACTTATATGGACACTTGTTTATAATCCTTGATGTTATCTCTAGTGAATTTTTTCCCTTTACATAGTAATATGCTCGGTGTTATGGATCACTTAGTAACATAACATAGATCTATCTTCTTGTGAATGTAATACGTGAATGCAACAAGAGAAGTAAGGGAAAGAAGTAGGTTTTATTTCCACCATTTCAAAAGAATGATGTGGCATGAGTAAGATGGTTGATGCTCATAACCAACACGAGGAAACCACAAATGTCTAAAATCTCTTCAACTATGCCATATATGCATAATGCATCAAAATTTATGACTAGTTCCATGAGATGATGTTGTAGGTAAATCAAACAAGCATGAAATCTTTCTTCCAACTATCTCACATGTAGTTTCTTCGTCAAAACCCTTTTAAGGTCCAAGATAACCTTAGCATCCCAGTGTTGAAAGTCAAAATTGATACCACAACACTAGATAAATGGATTCATTATCTCGAGTCCTCCATTTAAATCAATAAGTTTTCTGATGATAACATGCTCACCTTTGCACCATTAAAGTCATACTTCTTAGCATTCCACTGGTAGAAATATTCAAATATGGAGTGACTCTATCAACACTATATAGTTTTTATTTTGGTTACAAGTAATCACTAGCCTTATAATGTGCACTCATATGTCAAACTATGGTAGCCTAGTGAATGCTAACTATTTACAATTTGTGCTTACATTTTCCACATAGCTTTTTAGTATTTGATTTTTATCTTTATATGAGCCTAACAACCACTAATCCAAATACTTATATGTGAAATAGATAAAACATGTTACCTATATTTATCCAATCATAGTTAAGTAAATACTACGGTTTATGACCTCTATCATAAAAACCATTTCTTATTACAATTGAATTGATATATTTTAAATGGTGATATTGCTTCCATTGTTAAAAAACATCATAAATTCCTTTCATTGAAGATGTTGAATCTTGGAATAAGTGTGACAAGGATTGGTTTTTTGAACTCAATTCTCTGGGAAAATTCCTCCTTGATCTTTGGTTGTTTTTTATAGATGAAGGCATATAAGAAATAAGATTGGTTTTATAATTTCTAGTAATTAATGTTAACATGATGTAGGAGCATGGTGGAAGATTCAGGAAACTACACATATTTTGGGAAATTTTGGTTAAGTAAGATGGCACGTGCAAGAATTGAAATATATTAGCTAAAAGGATAGAGTGTGTGAGAAAAGTGTGTGAAAGTGAGAAACATTTTTGAAGAAGGAAGAAATGTTCCTAAATTTGATAAGTGAAAAAGTGGTACGAAGTTTGTTAGTTGGTGTGGAGTTCCAAATGGATTTCTCTCAACTACCATGCCAAAAGTAGTTGTCTATAATTAATGCTTAATAGTTCGAAGTTGGTTTTGAGTAGGATTATGAGAGGATTCTCGATGGAATTAAAAATGCTTATGGTAATTTGGAAAGATTGCTTATAAATACATTCTTGAAGCCTTTTTTTAGAAGGTGGGAGAGGTGAGAGGATGGAGGCACTAGGAGGAGAAAGACTTTTGGAGCTATTGGAGTCTATTTGCCAACACTTTAGAAGGTTGGGCACACTGGGCACTTCACTTAGACGGATGTCTAAGAGCTCACTTGAAGTGCGTGCAACCTAACGATTTCCTCCTCTGTTTCACTTGTCAAGATGTTTTCTTTATACTTAAATCATTATTAACATGGGTGAAGATAACAATAAAGTATAGCAATATTAACAATCAATAACAATGATGATCATTCATTAATATAGAAAATTAGTAATTGAATCGGATTCATGTTACACCATGCACATCTTTACTAATTCTAGCAATCTATACATCGTTATCCATTGTAAAAACATGATCAATCCATTACATAAACTCACAATTGATTACATCCATGCATGCAACATTCAATTGAAACTTACATATTATATATCCCCTATCGGTCTCTTCTAATATTGACCTCTTGCATACCTAAAATACTATAGTACTAAATTACCTAAAATACTATAGTACTTAATCACATATAATGTAGATATTTGTTAGCATGTTTAAGTGTAAATAAATTTATTGTAATCACAATATAATACCATTTTACAAACTTGAACCATAATAACCTAAGTTTATATGTATATTTACAAAAATACAACAAAGCACATAGTTAAATCTCGTTCTCAAAATAAAATTTAGAAATTTCTATTTCACACCTATTCACACAAATTTAATTTTAACCTAATATTTCTTACAAGTGATGGTTAATAGATCATTACCAACCAAAAATTGAAAAACATTATATTTTTTCATATGATTAAGAATTTTAGTTTTGAGTAATGAAAAATCGTAACAAACTTGGTTAAGGTTGTACTTTGGAAGTATTAATCTATATTACATAATCCTCTCGAAGGTGAGAAAAGATTGCGATATTTTTCTGGTTCAATTCAAGACATTAGATTTGTTATAAAAATGGATGAAGTTGATTGATGCAAAGTAGAAACTTGTAGAAAATAAATATTTGATAGTTTAGTACTATTTGATAGTTATTTTATTTTTAATGGAGTATTCAACAAAAGATGTAAAAAAAACCAAAGTAAATGAAAGATGACTTATTTTTCCTCCATTTTCTAAGGTTCAAAATAAATCCTTGCATTATGTTGAAATTCTCTGGCCTAAAGACTAAAAAATACTCAAGAATTTATCTAAGAGTTAGAGATATTATAGAAATTGTATTAGTATTTCAGTTCCAAATAGTCTAATACGCTAGTTCTAGCCCGACTCCTTTCCCGATAAATAAGTTCGTAGAGAAATTTTCCCAAAACCGAGTTGAAAATGGACTTCAAAATTTCAAATTTTCATTTTGGACATCATAAAACCAAAACTTTCCTTGGCCACTTATGCACTTTCAAGTCAACAATTAATCCACCAAAATTAAATACTAAAAATCTTGTGTAAAGCAACCAATCTCTTGCTAATAGATAATGGCAACCTTAATATATATTATGAGAAATAAATATTGGTAAAGGATGGGTTTTTTGGCAAGGACCCTACCCCGTTACATCAAAAGGGCCTAAATCCTGGATAAAGTAATAGGCACACGAGAGAAGCAAGATAAAAATAGTTACCCCACAAGATAGATACAACAATAAAACATCATATTACTAGTGCAAACCACAAAAGGAAAATTAAGTTAAGGAATTCATCTATGACCTAAGTATCATTTGTATAGGAACAAAGGCCTTTCTATAAGAACTTATTTTCTTGTTATGCATGATTTTACACTAAACCTTTTTATTATCATCTCCTAGTTCATGACCACATGGTAAAATATCTTCAATAGAATTAATCAACTGAAATGATTTTTTTTTTGATGGATATGTAGAAGATAAATTATCCTTAATCCCTTTGATTACATCTCCAAGATAATACACCATAAAATTTGGCTCCACAAATTCCTTGACTTGCATACCTAAACAGAACCCCCGAGTCCTCCAAGTTTGTAGTTGAATCAAAATATCCCTTAGAGTCATCATTCACAACCAATTGACATAGGAGGGCATCTTTCCACCAAGTGGCTTTATCATTCTTTTGATCCACAACCTAACAATATGAAATCAATGTGTGCCAATGCAAAACATCTTCTACATCCAAAAGGAAACCCTTCATAATCAAGAGGTTGGGTCAATGTTTTGTCTTGAAATTTGAACTCAATATTGGCAAGAAGGTTCTTAGAGGTGTCTAGATCAACAAGAATACGAGAATAGGTCATGTGGGTGTAGCCCAAGGTATGAGAATCAACATTCAAGAAGCTACTTGAAGTATTGCCAATGGAAACTAGACATTTTAAATCCCAAAAATTGTAGTAGCAAATGAGGCATTCTAATCCATACCGACTTGAATGAAAAAGATTCAGTGAGTGAATTGAATGAGGGGAACCAATTTTTCATGAGTAAATAATGGGATTGATAAGTCCAAAGGCTCTCAACAATGGCATAAGTATTGCAAATCAAGAAAAAACAACAATAAAAAAACCTTTGCACAAAGGTAGATGTCTAACTTATCTTCAAGTAATGGAAACCGGTGCTTTGAGATCCAAGTATGAAGAATTGGTAAGCTAGGCCAAAAACCACTAAATTTTAAAATCAAAGCGTGATCCGAAAAAGTCTTTGATTCAATCACATCTTCTCTAAAGGTCACACAAGGGATGTTGGCCACACAAGACATGGGTATGGTTGGTAGACACACCTTTCTCTTTCACTCATGCACAACCTCTTAAAAGTACTCTTGGTTTCAAGGAGAGAAAACACATTAGAATGAGACACATTTGGTAGGGGTTACGAACTAGCACCAAACATATTAACGTGCTCCTCCCCTATACCAAAACACTAAACTGGGAAACCATTTTGTTACGAACAAATCCATCCCCATTAAAATCTCTAATGAAGTCTCGAACCAAATGTAATAAATGTAGTTAAGTTGCCACCACCAGGGGAAGCATGTTTGCAATCGTCGACACTTGCAAAGCCAAGCCCAAGTCACGCATTTCCAACACCACCTCTATTGGCCACAACAAGGCACAATCTAGGACCACCTTTGTTTTAAAATCTACCACTATTTTTAACATAACTAATCCTTGGTCATGTATTTTCGGTAGAAACCCACCGTTTTCCCCTACATTTCGATATCATTGTGTTCTCCGCCATCTCTTTCTACATCTTAGAGTTGGGTTCAATGAGTGAGAGTTCGACATAGTGTCCTCTATATATTTTTATGTAATAATATCAAACTAATATGCAATGTGATAATAAATATCAAAGAGGGTTAATTCAAACTCTCTTCTAATATGGTTCAAGGAAACATAATGACACTCATAGGTCACCTTGGAAATTAAATAAAATAAGGCCAATGTTAAGTCTAAGTATTACATTATATAAATAGTTTTTAGGTTAATTTTGGCACTTAATTGTATAAGAAGGCCGAGTAGCGATCACCATAAAGTGCATGGAAATTTACAATATGCTAGGCAAAAATAAAACTCTCGGTATTCTACCATATTATAAGTCTATTAAACCTAGAAATTATTATGCCACGGAGGCCTTGGCACTCTCGAATTAGTTTCTTTAAAAATAAAATGCATCAGCATTAAATTTGTCTCCTAACTTTTGGAGGACCATGGTTTTGTTTTGTGTTTACAAAGATATCTACAGAACGTTTTTCCTACTTTTTTTTTATATGCATAGTTTTTGCATTTTTGTTATGTATGAGGGAAGATGTTACCATCAATGTTTTTCATGAATTCAAGCCTCCTCTAACAATTAGTAGATTTTAGATAAAAATATAAAATGTGTTTATTTGGATAAGATTAAATAATGAGAAAACCAAAAGCCGATGGGAAGTGCTTTTTCAACTTATCTATTAAGGTACATATCGCATAAGATATGAAATGGAATATATTTTCCAAGTGCTTGATAAATTTGGTAGCATAAATACCCACAATTTCTTAACACTCGATTAATATGGTCAATAGATTTTTAAAGACTCCTAATGATTTGGATGTGTTTATCCTTTAATTTAAAAAAATGTTGATTGTTTACTCTTTATTATCAGCCCAGTGTATCCATCAATAGTGGAGAATATCAAGGAGATTCACACTCATAGGATCTCGAATCGTGAACCGAAAAGCTATTTCATTCACAAAAGTATGTATATTTGGCATTGGAGAAAATTAGCGAAGTAATTCATCAATCATAAAAAACCACAAAAGATAGAAGCAGATAATTGTTTGTGACAACGAAAAAATGGGAATAAAAAGTATAAAATCTAGTTGATGGGAAACTAAAATGCACATGGTGGTTGCCATATATTACATCACATCATTGCAATTCATTGGTGTAGTGTTTACTAAAATATTTTTGGGGAAAGGGAAACTTCAAAGTGTCACAGATAGTGTTTGTCTTGTATATTCGAGACAACTTTTTCACAATACGTATGGGTCACGATTCATTCAGAGGATTCTCGTCCAACTAACAATATGAAACCAGAGGGGTGACATAATATTTACATTCACTCTTTATGATTTCCAATTTTGTTTCACAATAATCCATCCATTACAAAACATGCAAAAAAACATGCGCATTTTGATATTTTCAATCGCGTGACAACAAATCAAAATGCATGGCAGTTTTGATGGAAAAAAACCCTCTAGTATTATAGAAAACCACCAAAACATTATCATGTTTTAATGGAAAGTGGGATCACGTCAAATGTAATACGTTCACCACACTAAAACTTTAAATGAATTGAATATTTTTCCTAACGTCCACGCGACCATGAGATTATCTCACTAAAATGATATATTAACAAAGTTGTTATGTACACGAGCCTTTGTGGCAAGAAGTTCTCTAAAGCTATGCTTGTGTGGTATCCATCTCCTTTTAGTATTGGACTTTCCTATATGAATTTTAATCCAATTTTTTTGTTATTTTTGCCTAATCTCTCCTTTTGACAAAACAATCAAAATGTTAATATACTTGATTCAAATATTCTTTGTAAGTCATGTATTTTATGATGTAATTCCATTTTGAATCCAAAGTGCTCCAAAGTACAAAAAGGTATAATCTATCTACAAAATCTTCTTTAAGTGATGTCCACTTACCTATCCTTCACCAAAGAGGATATGAGATAGTCTTTAATTGAGTTATCAACATTTTTTCCTTTTATTTAATTCCCCTCCCACATATGTTAATTTCTCAACTATTTCACCTATAAATATGACAAGTGATATTTTAAAGGAGAATACCAATTTTTTCCCAAGCAAAGAGTCATTAGGAACAAAAAAATCTATAAGAGTTTCTAGGTAGAGACAATGAGAACCAAACAAATTCACAACTTGGGTACTTCACTAGAACCATCAAGTAAATTTCTCAAAACCATAAAGTCACATTCATGATATTGTGAGTCACATTTTTGGGAAGCTGACAGTAAAGGGGAAATTTATTTCGTAATTTTGTTCATTAATTCTAAGACTTTGAAAAATTCATTTGCATTTCTATAAGTCCAAGTAAATCTCTAAAAAATTGATCTCCTTCCTCAAAATTCTAATAAGGGAGTTGTCTTCAAATGATAAGGAAAACAACTTGTTTTGGGGCTTCAGATTACACCAAAGGAAATATTATGACCTTCCTTGATATATTTAAAACCCTACAATCATATCCAATTTTGAAAACAACATAACAAGTATAATATAATGCTTCAACCAAGGAATCTAGTGTAATATTAAAAATATATTGTATATGATTTGTTTTGTTAAGATGAATACTTTTTGGAGAAAAAATTTCTTCATATATGTTTTATAATCTTCAATTTTTGTTTTAAATGTTTGTATTTAATTAATTTGGCATATTCAAAATATGCTCTTTTGTATCTCTCCTAAATACACTAATGCATCTATGTATTTATAGACTTCTCAAATCTAAATTAGAACCCCTTAGACATGTAATCTAACTCACAAAAATATAAAATACTAAAAATAAGGAATCAAAAACCCTTGTGGTTTGTGCACAATTGTGAAGAAATGCACACCTCTCACTTTTGAGTTTATTCTAGCATCACACCCTTTACAACATGCTCATAAACAAGGCTTGTTGCATTCTTGTGCATGCTTTTTGAACCATGTAAAAATTTCTTTTTACCTAGAGTCTCTAATTCCTTAGAGAACATATTCAACATCTTACACATTGTACAAAGGTTGCATTACTACACAATCACACATCTATTATATGATCGACTATTATACAAGTATTGTGATGCACATAATAGATTCTCAAAACATCTAGATTGATATTTTGTGTGGATTTCCAAGTGGCACATCCTAATCTATGATGTGACATAATCTCTTAGATTAATTTTATGAACAAGAAGCTCAACCCCAGATTATTAGAGGAAGTTCAACCATCACATTGTTTAAAGACGAAACAACTTGTAACCATTTTCCTTTATAACCATTTTCATCTATAATTGTATTCTTATTTTTGTGTATAAGTATGTAACATACACATCTACTTAACATTTGATATCATTGATATCAAAATAAATAATAGTAATAGTTGGCATGTCCTAACTTGTATCCAAGATTTCTCATACACATTTGTATATGAACATGTAGTCTAGGTAGATCAAAGAAAGTGTTCACCCTTATCATCACAAGAGCTTCATCTCCTAACATTGATATAACATTATAGACCTTTGTACATGTTCTCTATTTTCTATTAATTGAATTTAAAATTCGTATAAATAGATTTCTAGTTTGATTAATATTCCAATTTAACTTATATGGACCTTTGTTTATAATCCTTGATGTTATATCTAGTGCAAAATTGTACCTTTACATAGTACTATGCTCCATGTTATGGATCACTTAGTAACATAACATAGCTCTATCTTGTTGTGAATGTAATACGTGAATGCAACAAGAGAAGGAAGGAAAGAAGTAGTTTTTATTTCCATCATTTGAAAAGAATGATGTGGCGGGGAGTAAGATGATTGATTCTCATAACCAACATGAGGAAACCACAAATGTCTAAAATCTCATCAATTATGCCATAGATGCATAATGCATCAAACGTTATGACTAGTTCCATGAGATGATGTTGTAGGTAAATCAAACAAGCATGAACTCGTTCTTCCAACTATCTCACATGTAATTTCATCATCAAAACCCTTTCAAGGTCCAAGATAACCTTAGCATCCCCATTGCTCAAGTCGAAATTGATGCCACAACACTAGATAAGTGGATTCATTATCTTGAGCTCTCCGTTTAAATCAATAAGTTTCTTTGATGACAAGAATTACACCTTTGCACCATTAAGGACATAATTCTTAGCATTCCACTAGTGGAAATATTAGAATGTGGAATGACTCTATCAACACTATATATATTTTATTTTGGTTGTACAAGTAATCACAAGACTTATAATGTGCACACATATGTTAAACTATGGCAGCCTAGTGATCACTAACTATTTACAGTTTGTGCTTACATTTTCCACATAGCTTTTTAGTATTTTATTTGTTATCCTTATATGAGCATAACAATCACTAATACAAATACTTATATGTGAAATATATAAAACATTTTACCTATATTTATTCGATCGTAATTCAGTAAATCCTCTAGTTTATGACTGATATCATAAAAACTATTTCTTATTACGATTGAATAGATATATTTAAAATGGTGATATTGCTTCCATTGTAAAAAATCATAAATTCCTTTCATTCAAGACGTTGAATCTTGGAATAAGTGTGATGAGGATTGGTTTTTCGAACTCCATTCTCTGGGAAAATTCCACCTTACTATTTTATTTTTTTCTAGATGAAGGTGTATAAGAAATAAGATTGGTTTTATACTTCAAAGAAATTAATGTTGACATGATGGAGGAGCATGGCTGCAGATTTAGGTAATCTTGCACATATTTTGGGATTTTTTGTTAAGTAAGGTGGCGTGTGCAAGAATTGAAATAGATTAGCTAAAAGGATGGGGTGTGATAGAAAATTACCTGACGGTGAGAATTTTTTTGAAGAAGGAAGGAATGCGTGTTCATCTATGACATGGAGTTCCAAATGGACTTATCTCAACTACCAAGCCAAAAGTAGTTGTCTATAATTAATGCTCAAGAGTTCGATGTTGGGTTTGAGCAGGATTATGAGAGTATTCTAGATGAAATTCAAAATTCTTATGGGCTGGAAAGATTGCTTATAAATACCTTCTTGAAGCCTTGTTTTAGAAGGTGAGATAGGCGAGAGGCTAGAGGCACTAGGAGGAGAAAGAATTTTGGAGTTGTTGGAGTCTATTTTCAAATACCTTACAAGGTCATGCACACTGACACTTCACTTAGACATATGTCTAAGAGCTCACTTGAAGTGCATGCAACCTAAACATTTTATCCTCTGTTTCACTTGTCAAGATGTGGTTTTTATACTTAAATCATTATTAACATGGATGAAGATAACAATAAAGTATAACAATATCAACAATCAATAACAAAGATGAGCATTCATTAATATAAACAATTAGTAATAGAATCTGGATTCATATTACACCATGCACATCTCTACTAATTCTAGAAATCTATATATCACTATCTATTGTAAAAATATGATCAATCCATTACATAAACTCATAGTTGATTACATCCATACATGAAACATTCAATTGACACTTACATATTATATATCCCCTATTAGTCTCTTCTACTATCAACCTCTTGCATACCTATCACCTAATTACAAAGAGTGTGACACCTATTTATATACGGTGGGAACTTTTCCTTCATTGCTTATATGATTTAATCCTAACAATAGATGTCCCAAATATTGGTCGCATGCATTTTAAAATCTTGTTTTAACTCTAGATCAAACTATAAATAGATCAGCCCTGTCCATGCTTTTATCCAATAATTAGATGTCCTTGTTTGGATGTGGTTTATTTGAGGTTGGTGTTATATCCTTTCCTTACCTATTTCTGGACGTGCCTTGCATGCTACACCAACTTTTCATATCCTATTGTTAGCCTTCATTGGGATATTAGGCTAACTCTTGGAACCTATGTGTTTATGCACAAACCTTTGCACACTAATCTCCTTTTCCCTCATGCAAACCTTCACATGTTGACTTGTATTTGTTCTCGTTCTCATGCATGCTCCTACATGGTTCTTATAATCTCTTGATGATTATTTATAGTTCTTATGCACACTATTGTGTGTGATATTTATCCTCCGTGCATGGCTAGTACTTAGCCATATTTTCAGTCCAACATTACCTAACACTATGAGTATTATCCATCCTCGGGAATATCATAAAGCAAAGAATATATTCTAAAAGAATATTTGAAATAATGAAAGAATCTCTCGAAGAATAAAAAATAGCGGCAATCGCAATGAATCCAGAATGAAGAATCTATCCTCCCTGCATGCATCCAAAATTAAAGCCTTAGGTATTGGGAGGAGCTATGGGAACTCCTTATTTATTACAACTTCTAGCTACTTCCATCCTTCAATCTCTTTGGTGGAATTGTCTAGCGATGTCTCCACAATATCTTGTATCTTCTCAAAAGTTAGCTTCCCCACCTTCTCCTTCAGCTCCTTAATCATTACCTCAAAGTATGCTATGAGACTTTCCAAACTATCCATCTTGTGCATTACCATAGGATGGATCTCCTTGAGCTACTCATCAATAACATCGTGCTTGAATTTTATTAAATCCCTCTTATCTAAAACCTCTTGCATTACCTTCTCACGCTTGACCTTATTGGTTAGTTAGATGCATAGTGATTGAGAGGGGGTGAATCGAGTCACCATACAACAATTTTACTTTATTTTACTATTCAAATAAACCATTCATCATACATAATCAAATGTGATCTTATTAAGTGTGTAACATCTATCCACAAATGCAAGAAAAAAGAGAGAACACAATAACACCAGATATAAGTGAGAAACCCTCAAGGGGAATAAAAACCATAGATACCTAATAATATTACTCATAACAAAGGACTCATGTCAAATCTGCATGAGATTTGGTTTTTGATGGTTGTTTGACAGACATGGGTAGAGTTATGCAGGGAAGTCTAGTTTTACTTTGCAAAATGTGAATTAGGGTGTGCATGGGACCCATCTCCCCGCCTTTGAGATCTTTAAATAAAATGGATGACCACATGTTGACTTGGGTGGATTTGGGTTTGATGTGGCTATTTTTTCTCATGACTTTCCCATTGAAGTGATAAGTTATGGAAAATGTGGAGGATCCCCTGTAACCTCTCCAAATCTAGGAGCTTTACAACTTGTGGTTTTCAAGTTCACTTGTTTTGGACCCGTGAAGTTAATCAATGACTGTGGCAATGGTGAGACGACTTGAAAATTGGGCATATTATCTATCTATTTGTACCTAGGGCTTCAAGATCTATTCCCAAGTAGATATTTCATGATGCAGTCAAAAAACCCATTTCTAAGCCTATGGATTTTGCCAAACCAACCCCCTCTGTTAGTTTTGGAGCAAAGTTCGTGAAAACTGAAGCCTTTTTCATGAAAAAGGGCTTGATTTACAAATTCAAGAATATTTGTCCAGTTTCCCCACTCTTCATGATTGGATGTCAAGCCATTGGAGTCCCATTATGGAAGGTAAGTTAGATATTTACCCTTCTTCTCATGGGTTTTTATAGTAGTTTTTGATGAAACCTATGACAAAGATTTGATATTTTGGAGCCTCAATCCCATTTCTTATTTATGAAACTGTGGTTCCCTTTGTTTAACCCAATGAATGATACTTTCAAAGTGAAACCAGTGTGGATTTGTCTACCTTATTTTCCCCTCCAATTTTGGATGGAGAGTTGTTTAACCTCTATAGGTAACACTTTAGGAAAATTTTTGGCCATTAATCCCAAGACCAAATATTACGTGCGGTCTACATATGCGAATATTGGTTGATATGGATATTTTGGTAGATTTTCTAGCCAATATTGAACATAAAGTTGAGGATAGAATTTGTTCACTACATCTAGACTATGAAGGGTTTCCCTTTAGGTGTCGAACCTATTTATTTGTTGGATGTTTAGCTTATGAATGTCATATGGGGAGAGTTAACAATAGAAGTTCTTCGTGGAAGAATTCTAATTCCTGTCACTTGGTTATAAATGACCTGTTAGATAGTGAAAAAAATTTTGAGTCTAAGAAAGAAGTTGATGTTGATTCTATAATTGAGGAATAACTTCCTCCTTTATAGAAGGATCTAATGAAATTAGTCCCTCAGAGTTCTGCGGATGTGGTGGTTTTGGATAAAGGAATGTAACCACCTCCTCTTGCTTCATCAATTCACAAGGAGCATATAGAAGTAGTGATTCCAATCCATGATACTAAAAATGAAAATCAAAACATGAAAAAGGATTGGAAGGTTGTGAATAGGAAAAAGAATAGATATAATCCTCCCCTTGAGATGCACTTTTGTTCTAATGGGAAGGGGTCTAATGGATGAAGTTTTTGGGTTGTTATATGGATGACTATTGTTTTGGATGTCTCGCTTGTTTCATCTCACTTTATCGCTGGTAGAGGCTATCTCAATTATTCCTCACCGATATATCTCTGTCTCCACTTTTATATGGGGTAGGGTCCCCTTAAACCTCTTTCATCACTAATAAAAAAACAAAGGACTCATGTGAATATTACACATGACACAAGATTTCTTTAGTGAGGCACCAACCCCACAAGGAGCACCAACCCCTAGTTTAGTAGAGAAACAACCATGAAGGAGTCTAAAACCCCAAAATATGAATAAGCACCAAATTATCCACCTAAATATGAAGATAAATTATTATTTGTTACTCCAACAACTGATGGTGATCACAAATTCAGCTCCATAGACTAAAAACCCCTCTCAAACACACCTTCTTCTTTTCTCAAAATATTCTTCTTCTTCAAGATGATTTCACCTTTTCCCTATCTCACCATTATCTGATCTCTCTCTAGGATATATTCACATATTCATTTCCATACGTTATAGGTCACAAACACCTCTTACTCCTCCACAAGTTCCTTTTTAGGTCATATTTTTCTCCTCTAGCTCAACTAGTCACAATGAGCCTTCTAATTTACTTTTATACTGTTTATTTTCTCGTAGAAACCACCGGGTCATCCATAATAGTGTAATTTTTTTTTTCACATCATCAGGTGAATCATAAAAATATCACACAAAGGTCCATATATGTCTCCACAATCACGTAGAGCCTCTAAGACCGCCATTAGGACTCAATAAGCCTTGAAACCCCAAAACAAACATCTCATCAACAATAGAATATTATAGAGTAAAACCAAATTCATCAAAGAATGAAAACACTTAGAAATGATTTTTAAGCCCTCGAAATCTCAAAAATCATGAAACACACTTATAATATTCATCACTCCATGAAACTCACTTAAGACTGTGCTCAACCAAACACCCTAAAAATTGACCTTCAAAGAACAAGTCATAAATTGCTCATACCTTAGAAAAAACTCAATTGTGATATATCATTAGAAATATCTTGGAGTCAAGATCATGAAAAAATTAAAATCAATTCATAACTCCACATGTAGCACCTCCAAAACCGTTGTATTCCCAGATTGTTCAAAATTGACCCAAAATTGCCTAAAAACTAGTCCTCATAAATAGGGGATGCTTCACATTTTAAAGGAAAAACCATGACCTAAAACCATCATGGACATGTATTAAAACTCCCATGCTTCAATAAATGGTAATTTAGTCAATAGTTTCAATGGGAAACTTTTGTATCTGTTGAAACTTTCTGAAATTTACCTTTTTGGGTAGGCCTACATACAACCACAACCTCTGTTAAGTTGTGGTGCTCAATTATTTCATTTTAGAATGATATAATAAACTTTATAGAAAACACATTAAATGACATCAGTTATAAATGGACGACACATCGTCAGGAAAGTAGAACCGACATCGGTTAGGATAACCAACGCCGTTACCTATGTGTGAGTATTTTATTTAACTCACGGGAATTAGATCTAAATTTAGTATTAAAACAGATATATTGATTGTAATTGAATGAATAAGTTCCCTAAGTTTGTATATTCCTATATAATTTTGAAATATAGGGTTTAGAAGTAGAAGTTGATGATTATTGTGAAAATAATTGTGTGAGAGAGAATTCTTGAGAAGAAGGAGAAGCTTGAGAGAAAGAAAGTAATCGTACATCCGAGAGGTGTGGAAGATTGTAAATATTCATTGTATATCTTCTGAAAGATTTAGATAATATATTAGCTTGTTTCTTTGTGGATTTATCCCACACTGGGTGAACCATGTTAAATGCGGTGTTAATTTATATCTCTTGTTTTGTATATTTGTTTCGGTAGAATATCCACTTTTTATTGCATGTATGCTTAGATATGATATATTATCTCGTATAACCTTGTGCTAACCCCAAAACCTCTAAATCACATAATTATAAATAGGAATGATTCATCTTCATAAAAAAATCATCACATTAGCAAAATGAACCAATTTTGGACCTATATAATCAATTCTCCCAAGTCACTCCAAAGTTAGGGTTTCATGAGGGTTAAAAAGTTGTTTGGCTTCTTAATGATTGTTCATAAAACTAAAATAAAAAATAAAAAAATTCCACTTGGAAAATATTCATATCTTACCTATTTAACAATGCCAAATAGCTTAGGTCCCCATGCAAAGTATACAGTCCACAACGAGCATCAGAAATTCAACTTTTGCCTCAAATTCTCACCTTTGAAACTGATTTTGGTAAAAGTGCAATATATTCAAAAATATTCATCACCTGAACCTAAAACTTGACCCAAAACATCATAAAAACATCCTATAAATGTCCCAAATACATATGTAACTCTCTCATTACCATGACTTACTTGTGTCTACATGCCTTGTTCCCAAGAAACTTGCTTCAATGGACCTTGAAACAACATCAAACCTCTAAATACTGACCCAAAACACATATTACACATGTTATAAAACATCATAAAACATCTTTCATATTTGTACATGACTTCCTTGATCCATATCTCATGCCACCATATCATCCTGCTTGGACTAGGTTTAGGATTAGGCCTAGAATGACCTACATCACCACACACTTCACACGAAATGACCATGATGACCTCTTACAAAGTCATTAAAACCTCTTACACATCACTTTTACCATGTTTGACCTCATGAAATATTTTTAAAATCATGCCATGATCATACAATATAGACCATGCATGAAGACAACAACATAAGACAACACGATTGGACACTACTAATCAACGTTCATGTTTGAGTATGATTGACACCTCATGGAGACTCTTATGACACCTAAAATAAATTTGCCATCAATGAAATTTGAAATCAATGAAAACACCATAGACACAATGGCCTACAATATCCCCGTTTTTCGTTGATGACAACCGCAAGACCAAACACCTACAAGACTCCCTCTTTCATGTTTCGAGCCTACTCTCCCAATTTGACATTTATTACAAAGGATTTATGAAAAATTGACATGAAAAATGATAACTCATAATGAGAACAATGCATAATACAACTTACTTACTTTTCACAAGCTCCCCTTGGTTTGTACTCTATTTTCTTGACTTCGTCAACAACAAATGTGATCTATGAACCTGCAAAATCATGCACATAGATCCCCCTAAGAGTATATTCTCCAAATTTTGGCTTCATCCCTGATATGCACCTTCTTCTAGGTCTGTATTATTCTAAAACCATAGGTTCGCCTCCAACACTACCATTTCATCTTTTAGGACTACAAGTCCTACAACACTTCTTTAGGCTAGATTTTCCAAATTTCTCAATACGATAAAAACGAACCAAGTATATGAAACATCCTCTAAATGCTCCCATGACATCATACCATCAATTAATAACCACCTATGCAAATATAAGGGCTCATACCTTGAACAAAAATCATGGAGATGGTTCAAATCAAAACCACAAGATCTTGTATAAGTATTTTAGTGTACTCTACCTTTGTTTTGGTCCTTACTTCATGACAACATAACAACATCAGTTATAACATATAGTCCTTCTTGTTTCTCTTTGATGGTCCTTAAAATCCCTCAACAAGTCTCAAGACATAGTATTAGGTATAACAAACATGCAAAAACTTCATCATCTTCATTTAGAAGAAAAAAACTTCATATCACTCAACATTTTGATCAGATTAGAATTCAACACTTGAAATCAAATCTTTACCAATCCTTACATAATGCAAAAATTCATCATCTTCATTTAGAAGCACAAAACCTTCATATCACTCAACATTTTGATCGATTAGACTTAAACACTTGAAATCAAATCTTTACCAAACTCCGCAATATTAGTATAAGCAACATATCATGTCCTTCATGATGATCAGATCTTCTTTTATCCGAGAATACCTTGAATTTACCATTTCAAGTAAATCATACCTTAGGACTTTTTCACCTCTATCACAGTCTTGGTACACGCCTCATTGGAATACTAATCAATTTGTAGAGCTTATGAAATTTGGACAAGCATATTCCTTGATATATGACCTTATATATTATACCCCTATTTAGGACATTACATGGAATTCTTCTTCATCCTAACATACTAGTAGCCACTCCCTTGGAATATTCCTCCAATAGCTCAAGAAAACATTGTACTATCCTCTTCAAGCCCGATGACACAAATCCATGATGACATACTCTTCAATCGTACTTAATAGAAGTAGATCAGATATATAACCCTGGAATTAACCTTAAGAAACTCCTCATTGACTAGGATGATAACATTATGATAATCATATCTTTATTTGATATGCCATAAGACCATAATGACACTTCATAGATTGGGCTGAAATACACTTCCAACTTTGACACCTTGAATGATGGAAAGGAAACATACCGATCTAAGACAACTTTCATATTCATAGACACAATATTCCACATACGAATTTAAGCAATGTTCATCAACCAAGGAACTTACTTCACAGACCTACTAGAGCTAAATGCTCACTTCATACCTGGATATTTTCTTTTCGAATTCTCTATCATCTTCTTAAATCACAACTCTCGACATAGAACATAGAGTAATTTCTCATGTAGCTCAAACAAACCACTTTTAAAACTTAGAATATGCTTCTCTTGTCTTTCGCATCCTGTTATAGTCCAGGTACACATCTCATAGAAACATTAGACCTTAAGCTTGCACATACAATCCTTCTATCATCATTATTGATATAACTCTTCATTCTTCATGTAGTCTCTATCATCAAGATCATTTCCTTGAAAAAAATTCCATATTTATTATGAAACCACTAATAGGTGACTTATGACTCACATACCACTTTCTTATAAATCTTAAATATGATAAAATCCCACAGGATGGGAAATACATTTAGCTACTTGGGACCACAGAACTTCTCCTTGAAAATTTTGACCAAAATTCTTCATGAATGATTAACCAACTTGACTTTAATTGTTTTTGAGACCTAATGGGATACTTCACACATCTCAAGAAGACATAAAAAACAATCTTCAAATCAAGACATGTAATAATACAAGCCAACATGCCTTACACTATTTATACCAAAACTCCACTTTCAACTTGAAAGCATAACATGACCTTACCAATCCTTATAATCATACCCATTATTTTTCATGCTTCTCATGATGATATCATACACCAACTCACAAGATGATCTTGATGAATTTGAATTACAACAGGGGACATATCTTTGGATAATAACAACTTTCTTACTTGTAACATCATGATAGAACATTTCACATTTGGACTAATTCATACTCAAGGACATAACATACTTGAATACCTTTTGAATATACACACACACTTTTCATTGTTTGGATAGTAAAATAAGACTTGAAAAACTGAGCAAATGTAAACTACACATACCTTGATAGGATTGAATCATCAAGGCTTCAAACAACTCCTAGGAGCTCATAAGACCAACCTTGTTCCTTCATAATTTACCCATGTTCCCTCCATCATATGAATGTACTCAAGAAGCATAATGAATACATATTATGCATTTTAGGACACTAAAATACCTAGAACTCTAGAGATTACCAAATCTTTATCTTCCTCCCATCCAAATTATTGTCAATCTTCATAACCCTTTTGATTTTCATTGGCACATTACGCTTGAGATCCACTTTGTATCTTTTATCCTCCTTTGATTTATTTGTCTAATTTATCTCTAAATCCTTCTTAACTTCTTATTTTGACTAAAAAATAGATAAACATATGTGATTTTCCTCAAACATAGGCTCATTCTCAACTAAAGCTAATAAACCTCTTTCACTTGCATCTGATTGAGGTTTGACAGACCTGATTTCCTCCTTTTTGTCTTGACATTAACATTTGGAATCTTGTTTGAACAAGAATATTTTTTGAATGGATTTGATATCTTTGATTCTTTCTCCTTGATCTCATTAATCATCTTGACTATCATGACTATGCCTAATTTATCTTTACTTATTTCTATAGGATCAAACTTAACCTCTATTTTTCTCTTGTAGTTGTTCACCTTCCTTCTACAATACCTTGCAATATAGAAAACAATATTATATTTTAAACAAGTAATAAGGTTATTACCTTTAGAAGCTCCATCTCTTTGTCTAGGTGGTCCTTGATAGTAGTATCTAGAAATATGACCTTGTTTGTGACAATTGTAGCACACAACACCATGTCTATCTCTATATTGATATGAATTGAGGTTATAACCACAATCAAATTCCTTTTGACCATATTCACAACATGAATAACATTGACCATTGAAATCACCTTCATAACTCCATGAGAACTCACTCTTTGAGGGATTTTTCTTGCAATCTCTAGCTCTATGACCAAAACCATGATAAGTGTAGCAATAACCATTAAAAAAAGAACCATACCTCATTGCATTGGGTTGTCTAATAGGGTTAGAAATTATTGAATTCTACTTCTTGGTATCCTTCATGTTTTCTTGAGTGCTTGGTCTAACTTTGTTATCTTCACAATTCTCCATATGCCCTCTGTGAAACCTAGGGTGGATTTGTCACTAGTAGTCCTCTAATTGTCCAAGATCCCATGTAGAGTCTGATATCTATTCTCTAATATTTCATACATATTTAACCAGATATATTCACCTTATACATTAGATTCCAAAGATATAAACCTATCTTCATATTTGAGATGAGCTTCCTCTTGAATTTTAGGGCTTTTGTCATACTCTTGACTTGTGATTCCAAATATTTGATAGCTTGACCATGCTCAACATTCATATCACTTATTTTTTCTTGCAATCCAAAAACCAAGGATAGTAATCTCATACTTTCTTCTCCACGCATTATCTCGATTTACCCATTGTGCTTTAAGGATCTCCTCTAAGTTGTTAAACTTACTTCACAAGGACCTTTCTATGATACCAATTATTAGAAGCACAATGATTGAGAGGGGGGTGAGTAGACAAATTTTTTAATTTCTTTTACCATGTATTACATTCATAATTAAAATTAACCATTCATCATACATAATAAAATGTGAGCTCATTAAGTGTGTAACATCCATCAACAAATGCAAGAAATAAGAGAGAACAAAATAACACCAGATATACATGGGAAACCCTTAAGGGAAATAAAACTCACTGAAACTAATGCTAATATTACTCATAAAAAATGACTCATGTGAATATTACACATCACACGAGATTTCTTTAGTGAGAAACCAACCCGCATGGAGCACCAACCCCTAGTGTAGTAGAGCACCAACCCTACAAGGAGGCTATAACCCCTTACGATGACCAAGAACTTGTCAAGATGAGGGGTGAAAAAGGTACATTTACCAACTAAATTAATTAAATGATGCAAGGTAGAGAGGAAATTTACCCTTGTGTTGGAGGGTTTTTTTATTATGGTTTTCAAATGTCTTGCAGATAGAGATACTATTTTTTCTAAGCTTTTGGACCTTGAGGGTCACTTACTGCTTATGAAACCATGATATCCTTCCTTTAATCCCACCTTTGAATATTTTTATGTGAAGCATATTTGGGTTCACTTGCCTCACTTGCCACTGCAATTTTGGGGAGGAAATCATTATTTTCATTAGTAATTCCTTGGGAAAATGCCTTGACATTGATTCTAAAACAAAATTGTACACTCACACAACCTATGCACGTATCCTTGTTGATATTGATAATAAAATGGATCTACTAGCCTCCATAGAGCTTAGGGTTTTAGATAGAATCTAGACCCAACAACTGGATTATGAGGGATTACCTTTTAGATGTAGGAAATTATTTTCTTTGGGTCACTTAGCTTCATCCTGTAATAGTGTGAAACATAAAGAGAATGATAAGGTATCTTGGTGGAAAGATTCCCAACCCAACATGCTGGTTGTGGGAGATGATCTAGTTGATTCATTGGAGGTTACATGGTCAAATGAAGATGAGGTACAACATAAGGATGACATCCTCATTTCTCCTTTAGTGTTGGGGGTTGAGGGCTCGAATCTTGTATAACTTTTTGGTGGTTTTTGCATCCTTTGATTTTGTCATATGGTGCTATTTTCATTGGCAATAAAGAGTCTCTTGAAATTGTGTTACCAATCCACAATGAAGAAAATGAGGATCCTAATAGGAAGGTGGATTGGACATGGTGGTGAAAGGTAAAAATAATAGAAAATCTATTTTAAATCCACTTAAGATGAACTTAAGATCCCATAGTATTTCAAATGGGTAGTCTTGGTTCTTGGTTTTTGGGCCTTGCTCCTTATTTGTCCATCTTTTGGGCCTTCTTACTTTGTAGCACTTGTTTTTATTAGCTGCTGGAAGAGGCTGCTCCTTTTTTTCTTCACTACTATATCTTTTTCTCCCTTTTTAAAGAGGTTTTTTGGTCCCCTTAAAACCATATTCATATTTAACCTATCTTTTTTTTTATGTAAAGTTAACCATTATAACATACACATCATAAATAAATTAAATAAAAACATTGAACACATAACACAACATGTAACATGGAAAACCCCTAAATGGGTAAAAACCACAAAATAAATCCACTATCGAGAAACTTTTACAATTACTAGTCCAGTAACTCCCTCCTCACTTCTACTCCATGTTTTTACCAGGATTAACCTTCATATTCCACATTGGAATATTATTTTATCAATGTTCGATATATAATTGATATGATCTGATATCTTAAATATGACCTAAGGTCATATTTAAATAACCCAAAGGGTTATAAATTTATTAAGTGATGGGGCACACCTCCGATTTAATTAGTTGATTAATTAAATTAACCAACCCCTAATATCAAGTTTATATTTAAATAATATGAATATATGTTATTCTATATTATTTAAATATAAACTATATATTATGATGCACTTAATATTATAGTTCTAACAGAACTAACTTAGCCACATGAAGATGAAGATCACTTCGATTTATTTCTCCAATAACCGATGGTGATCAGAAATTCAGCTCCAACACTAAAACCCTGTCAAACACATCTTCTTCTTCTTTGCTCAAAATCTTCTTCTTCTTCAAGTTGATTTCACCTTTACCATAGCACACCATTATCTAATATCTCTCTAGGATATATTCACATCTTCATTTCCATATTTTATAGATCCTAAATACCTCTCATTCCTCCACAAGTTCCCCTCTAGGTCACACTCTTTCTCCCTTAGCTCATTTAGTCATAATGAGCCTTCTAATTTGCTTTTATAGTTGTTTCTTCTCCCCAAATCACCTAGATCAGAAATCATAGTGCAAAAAATATTTCCACATCATATAATCATCATAAAAATATCACACAAAGGTCCATGTAGGTTTCCACAATCACCTAGAGCCTCTAAGACCACCATTAGGACTCAATAAGCCTTGAAACCCCAAAACAAGAATCTCATCAACAATGGAATATTCTAGAGAAAAAACAACTTCATCAAATCATGGAACACACTTAATAAATGTTGTATAATCCCTAAAAAAATATAGAAATCATGAAACATAGTTATAATAGTCATCACTCCATGAAACTCACTTGATACCATGCTCAACCAAACACCCTCAAAATTGACCTTCAAAGAATAGGTCATAACTTGCTCATACCTTAGAAAAAAATCAAATGTGATACATCAGTAGAAATATCATGGAGTTATAATTATGAAAATATTCAAACAAATTCATAAATACACATGTCACACCTCCAAAACCTATTTGTTCCCAGACTACTCAAAATTGCCCCAAAACTACCTAAAAACTAGTCTTCATAAATAGGGCACAATTTAAATTTTTAAGGCACAACCATGACATAAAACCATCATGGAAATGTAGCCCAAATCCCATGGTTCAATAAATAATAATTTAGTCAATAGGATCAATGGGAAAATTTTACATAAATTTATAGTCTCTTGTAGTCTTAGTTGAGTAAGAAACAGTCTCTTGTAGCACTTTCCACATGTGAAGCTGAGTATGTAGCAACAACCATATGTTGTAATCAAGTGATGTAGATAAAGAAAAAAATTGAAAACTATAAAATTGAAAATGAATGTCATATACCTTTGTATGATGATAACACAAGTGTTATAAGTGTGTCCAAGAACCCAGTGTTGTACTCCAAGAGAAAACATATCCCAATTAAATATCATTTCTTTAGGGAACAAGTGAGTGAACAAATAATCAAGCTTGAGAATATCTCAAAAAATGATGATGTGTCTTATATAATGACCAAACCTCTACCAAAAGTAGCGTCGAGCATTTGAGACATAAATTGGGGTAATACCTACCCCAATCGATCACTAAAGACCTCAAATCACCTAGAGGAAGCAAATCAAGTGCCATATCTTCTCCAAGAAGTCTTGATAAGTGTAAAAATAGGGGAGCTATTTCAATAGCTCAAGGTACAAGCTAAGAATATCAAAGAAAAGAATGGGTAAAATGTGACAAGTCTATTTTTAAAGATGATAGGTTTAGGGGGAGCATTGAGGTTGATTGGTGAAGAAATCCATGCATCTTCTCAAGCTATAAATGACAAGATTTCTAGTCTAATCCAAGGGGAGTTTCCTTAAGTAAGTTTATGCTTTGTCAATACTTATTACATGTTGTTAGGTTTATGAACCTTTTCATAGACATAAAAGGGGAGAGTGTTGTTTTTCCATCAAGGTTTCTAAGTTTGTTGCCATCAATGACAAAGGGAGAGATGCTTTAAACTTTGTTGCATTGGTGTTGTCATTGATTTCATATGGCATTTATGATAAAGGTGTTGGTGAAGTGAATATCATTCAAGGGTATGAGGTACTTAGTATGAACCTAAAATGCATCCCACATGCTCTAGAGTGTGTATCAGAGGTTTGTAAAGATTCTTAGAGTTAAGAACAAGACTAAATTGGTGATTCTTAATGGAAGGTAGCTCAGTTAGGTTTAGCTGAAAGGCTTATTCCTAGAAGGTCCTTGTGTATGTTGTTAGATGCAGGTCAAACCAAGGCATTCCAAGCTGGTGATAGTTTATTTGACAGGTATATATGTTGTTTATTGCTCCAAGATGACGAGTTGAGACTTAGAGAAGGTGGTTTTATTCAAAAGGTGATTGTCTATGCAATCTTAAGCTAATTTCCAAGAAAACAAGGCATGTGATGATGAATATAGGTATTAAGGTTATAACCAAGTAGTTTATGAGCATGATATGAACATAACTGATGTTTCTAATACTTTACAAGTGTCTTAGGAGGAATTTTGAGTACTTATGTTGGTCTATGTAGCATGATCTCTTAAGAGAAGAAGCAACACCTTGTGTAAATGAGATGGGGCAGAGTTTTGTAGAGTGATCTATGAAAAAACCATTGGAGATGATGGAAAAGGTAGTTGTGAAGGTGAGGAAAAAAATTTAATGATAGAGAATGATTTTTGTGTAAGAGATTGAAGTTGTGTCAAAACCAGGCTAAACAAGGTATGCCAAAACAAAGTGCCTTGAATTCTTGAAATTCAATATAAATTGACAAGCATTAATTAGATGAATCATAAGAGATTTTTTTGAAGAGTATACAAAGATAGGGATGATATGAAGGACAAGAAAGTTCTATCCATTTTTATAGCATTGTCTAAAACCCTCCCAAACCCTAAGTCTCAAGTGATAGAGAAGAAATTATGTTTTTGATCTTCTAACCACTCATGTAAGTCGATAAAACCAATCAAGGCTATAGATAATTCCTTCTAGTTCAATCTGGTGGATATTTAACTCTACATGTGTGACTGTATAGTACAAATTTTGCTATATTTTGCAAGTTTTTGTGAATTCAATCTTTTCATGAAGGTTCTAAGATGAAAACATGGTTGTGAATTTTTTTGGGGGATTGTAATTCATGCTCATGAAATAGTGTAGGTAAGTTCTTTAAACATTTGGTGTGATTTTTTCAAACTCTCTTGTCTCTTTGCTAAGTGCTAATCATGCCTAAAACTAGTCTTGTGAAGATTAAGTGAACCTTGTTAAAATAACACATTCATGAGTACTAGATGATCATATACGTGTGATATTGGTCCAACATAACATATTCAAGCCCATGCATTGGAAAGAGAAAGTGTCTTTGTCTTGTGATACAAATGATCCAAACCTAGTCTCTTGAGATAGTCAAGTAGGCCTGATGTACATCCATGAAGGCTTGTTATTTCTTCATAGCTCTTACGCAAAGAATGGTTTATCATGGATTAGAGGTTATCTTTATAATTTTTCTATACAGAGGTTGATCATGAAAATGTGTTTCAAGTTGTTAGATTCAAAGTGAAGTAAAACCAGGTCTTGAATCTTAAAAGCTTGATCGAGTGTGCGTAGAAAATAATGCTACTTTGATCTAATTTTTAAAAGGAAACAATAAATTAACCTTGTGATTTGTACACCATAAAAATCCTCCTTGAAATGTGACATTAAATTCATAAATTATAGGGTCATTGTATGATCTTACTCAATCTTTGAAGTTATCCTACGTGCATGCAAAATTAGTATGTGTCCTACTCCAATGCATGTGTCATGAATAAAATAATGTGACCTCGCCACTCTTTTAAGTTTAAGGTGATATAAAGGTCACAAATGACCTTCCAAAGATGATAAATCAGTTGAATACTTGTTCCTTATGGTTTGTCAAGATCATCCTTGGTCGTGATCAAATTCTCCATGACTATGTGTTGAATATTGTGAAGGAAAGTTAGAAAAATTGATCCATGATCTTATTTGATGATTTCCAAGCTAATTTTATTGATTAATACCTCATGAATACCTAATTATTATGATATCATGGCTTGATGTGAGCTCATAAGTCTTCTCTTTTTTGTCATGTTCAAGATTGTGCTAACTAGAACTAGCACCTAGTGCTCAAATAAAGTTAGAAGGATAAATGGTGAAGGATGAGATTTGTAAAGAATTTATAAATAATATTAGAGGTTCTAGTAAAATTTCGAATGATGATTACACATACCACTAAACTTTGCATGTGCCTCAAAATAGTTCACTCGCCAAAGAATAAGTCGATTAAAAATGACGATTCTACAAAAATGGAGTTATAGGGGTTAGAGGAAAGGCTACAGTGAAGTCAGTTTGTTAGAAGGTTTAGAACTCTCCTTGGATCATTATTTGAATAAAGAGGATATTTTAAATACCTAAACAAACCTCGAATTTAAATAAAATTGGTCAGATGTAATGTTGTCACATATAGGCAATTTTATTTATGAAGACAATACATCTCTTTTTGTACGAGTTTCCAAGTGATTTAGGTGAAGATTCATTGGAGTTGAAGTATAAAAGTCATGTGTGTGAGTCTCTCTTATTAATAAATGATCATATTTGTGTATGGAAAATGTTGTTGAAGAATGTGAGAGTTGAGTGTAAGGTTAAGAGTGGGAGAGAGTTGCTAATGCATTGAAGCTGGTGTAATTAGTGAAGGTGTATGAGCAAATTTAGGATCACAATTTTTTTGTCAAAGCAACTATGTAAAGTGAGTGATCAATTTTTTTGTAAAGTCTAAGTTGAAGCTTAGAAAGTCCTTAAAGTAGGTGCTTTCATGCAAGTTGTAGCTTACAAGGATTCAAGTAGGTGCTTGATCAGATCTTGAAGTTGGTGCTTCATGTTGAGTGGGTGCTCAACAAGTTTGAGACCTTTGTAATCTTTTATTGGACAAATTTTCCAACTTAGTACATTGGTTTCACAGTGGTTTTTCTCCCATCATGGGTTTCCCACTTTAAATCTTGTCTTCTCATGTTTTTTAATTTATTATTGCTAATCGTTGATAATGTTACTATTATCCAAATAGCTCCCTAGCGATTTAGATAACTTGCATACATTCGGCCCTAAGTTAACTATTGAAGAATTACACACACTCAAAATTATTTGGCACATTCCCTTGGTCGTAGTTTACCTACGCACCCCTTTCCTTTTTCCTTCCACTTTCCCTCATGCCCGCTTCCACGCACGTTCACCTTCTTCCTAGTCAGTTTCTTCCCATCCCGCACACCTTGCACTTACTACTAAGTCCTTGGCCCTTCGCGCACCACACCCATTACTTTGTAATAGTTATGCCTTAACCATATGTTCTCTGCTCACCAGTTTTCTTCATCTCCTCACATGCATCACGCCCCCTCCACACCTTCCTCTATTTTCTCCACGTGCCCTTCCCTCATACCCTTATGTGCTAGATCATCTTTTGACACGCTTAAGTGTGTCATGCACAACTAGTCAAAGCACGCCAATAGGGCACCAAATCCTTACAACAAATGAATGATTGACATGGTAGAAATGAAAAATAGTTGTACATTTGGCCACCATCTTAGCCAATCGATGCATGCACATGTTTTTTACGTACGCCAACTACTCGACATTTTCTAACAACCATATATTTTACTACAGAGCTAAGATTCGCATGTGCCTGGACTTGTCAAAGAGCTATTGACATCAACTATAGTGCCAAAATTCAAAATTCAAATTCTGGTGGATTTGGTAGGTGAGAAATAGGAAAATATCTCTCTGAACATTGATGAGCAGATCTGATTTCTCAACCACCCAATTTGGTATGATCCACCCTCCTTTGTCTTCAACATGTCAAACATAGGCATGGGGAAGTGTATTTCATAGATTTCAAGTGGATTTGTAGACATTGAATGCTTCTTGTTGGTGGTTGTGTTTCAAATTTGGGTTTTCCCTCCTTTTCCCTTCTTCCTCCATGGATTCATCTATAAATGTAAGAGCAAGGCTCATTTGTTATGTTGGACACTCTGGATCCTTACACATTTTGCTAAGGACACCATATTTTTGTATTTTGAGTTGCAGACCTCTATGTTTGGCTCTTGCATGTGGATATTGGCCTCCTTCATCATTGTAATAGCTCTGTGCATTTTTGGAAGTAATAGAAGCATCATTTTGTGACTATTCTCTATCCTAACATGTTTGCATTCCTTCTTCTTGCCTTTCTTTTTTGCATTGTGTGTTGGTTGTGCTACTTTCAAGTCCCCTAGTTCCATATTTAGTTGTGTTCCATGAGAATGATCTGGTGAATACGTATTTTGTTGTGCTACTCATGCCTAGCCTCCTTTCATGCATTCCCTATCATTCTCACTCAAAACAGATAGTGTTCATCCCTCTTTTATGGTGTTATCACCTTTTAGTGTAGTTTACTTCATGTTATCCTTCTTTCCCTGGTCCCTTGGCATTCTTAGCTTAGTTTCCCCTTTCAAGCACTAGGAGTAGTAGTAGTAGTAGAAATAGATAGAGGAACCGGACCTTCTCCGGAGATCCATCCCAAGCTCAAGGTCCCACAACTTGGGGATGGTTCCATTGTGGTCTCAAACACCTCGGCCCTTTTCAGAGATCCAGAGATGCGGGTGCACGTTTGAGAAACCAACAATTTCTAGCATGCCTGGTGGGACCAACATTGAAAGCTCAAATTTCATATCTCTAAGTTCTGGTGTGTGAACTTAGTGTTTCAACCTTTGGAGGCTCATTTCAAACACATATGGTGACTCCCAATATTTTAAGATCTCTTTTCCAGTAGTCCTGAGCACCTTTCATGAGAAGAGTGCACACAAGAAGAAGTGCAATAGCTGAAGATTCTTTTGAATACCTCCAGCTATCCCCGAGAAGAGTTCATTCTAGAAATCCCACACATGCATCTCTATCTCAGTGCACCACTGCCCATTCAACTCCTCCTCAAAACACACAACCTGTGTGCACCCTGTAATGGCGCATCAACAACCTCCTCCATTAAGAAACTTTGCAAACTTTGATGGAGGGAGTCCCTTACTCTCTAGCTATGCAACATGATATGCCAAATGGTGCACTCAAGAGTATTCCTTACTTTATTGGTGAGAATCAAGTCACCCCTCAGGAGCATATCTAGGATGTAGAAAATGTGTGTTCACTCTATCTGATCACACATAATGATGTAGAAGTCAAGTTGCTTGTAGCCTCTTTCAAAGGTAAAGCACTTTAGTGGTATAGAGGCTTGAGACTTGGATCTATTACCACTTAGGATGAGTTGGGAACAACTCTATGTAATTATTTTGAAGACAATTCAGATCACCTATCTTTGGTGGAGAAACTAACAACAACAAAGAGGGTGCCTAATGAGTAGATGACTGATTTCAACATCAGATTTTAGAAGACTTGGGACAAATTCCTCTTGTGGTAAGACCTATAACCCAACATGCTTTCCTTTATTATCTGAAGGTGCTCAATAGTGACATTTTAGTTATGATCCAATCTATGGGAGGTAGGACTTTACCAGCTTACTTATAGCATTGTAGTAAGGGTAGAAAATAGTCTCATTCAGGTGGGAAAGTTGGCTCCTAGACCACCCATGCCTTGGTTCCTAGAAATGTCATGCGCCCCAACCTTCTGTGGCCCCTATTCCTATCCCTGAGAAAAGCATGCAACCAGTTGCCTCAACATCCTATTCTCCATCACAACAAAAGGAAGATGAAGAATTGAAGGCCTTGATCAGAAATTTATCAAACAAGGTCATATCATTAGAAAAGTAGCAAGTGCAAGCGTATATAGAGGCAATTCCAATCAGGTGCATGGCCAAGGCAATCAGCCTTGGTGGAATCAATATGGAAATCAAAGATACATGCCCAATTAGCAAAATGATAGATGATAACCTAATGCACATCTTCCCTTGCAAGTTCATTCCTCGTGACCTCTCTCCCAGCACCCAGTGTGAGCCGAGTGCTTGTTCCAGTTTAGAACAACTTGGCACAAGAGTCAGAATGGTGCTTCCCTTGCAAAATGCCTCATAGTCAATATCATTGTGCTAATTTTATGCATGCCCAAGCCTTCATGATCCAGAATGCTTCATCCTGTGAGCCCTCAACAAGCACCCATGAAGAAGTAGATAATCCAGAAAGACAGAAGTTCCTCGAGTCCAATTTGATGTTCTTTGGTGTAGAGGACTTCTGTGCAATCAACCAAGCTACAGAAGATACAAACAGACCATGCCCAAGTTGTGGACAACACGAGATACAAGAAAAAGAATATTAGAATTAGGACACACAAGTTATACCCTTGACAACACAAGTAGATCCTAGAAGAAGAAAGAATCAGACAAGGCATCATGTAGTAAAATGCTCAAATCCCTATGTAGGAGGCCCCTCGTAAAGCTCCATCTAAAACAACATGTGCTCCTCATTTGGTAGGCCAAGCCTCTACCCCAACTAAAATTTAGGCTTCCACTTTGAATGAAGTCAAGAAGGGATGTTGTTCCCCAAATGCACAAGATGGGGGCTTCCATTCAACATTGTTGACCAGATGAAGAGAAAAAACATAAACGTCACAATGTGGGATGCCCTGACCATTCCATCTCAGTGGGATCTGTTGCATGAAGCTCTGCACAACTCCCTGTGCACTTGACCCAGTTATGCAGAAGCCACATGCTTCTGTCAAAATATACCAAGAAGAGGAGAAACAAGTAAGTAAATTTGCTAAAACCCCACCCTTCTATATGTCCTTGATTATAGGCAAACACCTAGTGCATAACTGCATGATTGACTCAAGTGCTAGTACTTTTGTTATGCCTAAGAAGATAGTTGATGTCTTAGGTTTGAAATATAGCCCTTTGTCTAAAGGAGTCCTACAACTTGATGGCTCAATTGTAACCACCTTAGGAGTCATCAAGGATCTTGAGTTAACCCTCCATGCATGTCCAAGCCTAACAATTACTCAAGATGTGTCAATTATTGACCTGCCTCCTTTGTTTTCCCTATGTCTATCAAGAGAATTTACTGCCAAGGTGGGTGGTTACTTGTCTTCTGATTGGTCTCATATGTTACTCAAGACAAGGTATGGTACCGGTTTACCATACAAGCTGAGCCTATATTTTCCTATCATGTAGAGTCATATGTCCCATCCCCTCTCCAAGCCAATTGTCTTATCCAAGAAGAACAAGTTTCAGTTCTGAAGAGTAGTCTCTTCCACCCTCTATTTTAGACCTAGTACTTGATGAATGGGTGGAAAGGCATCACAAATTTGATCCCTATGCTGAAGAACTAGAAGCCTATGAAACTAGGCTTGGTACTTATTACATTCTAGAAGAAGATGCTATGCTTCCACGCATGCTCATGGGAGAAAAAGTTCAAACTGGTCTATGGAAGTTATACTTTGATGGATCAGAAGTAGAAATGATGCAGGAGAGAAGGAGTGGTTCTCATTTCCCTAAGGATGAGAAATTATTCTTCATGCATAGGTTATAGTTTGCATGCTCTAATAATGTGGCAGAGTATGAAGCGTTGGTGCATGGCTTGCTCATTGCTGAAAAGAAGAAAATTAAAGTGTTGCAGATCTTTGGGGACACATAATTGATCATCCACCAGGTCACCAACAAATTCAGACAAATAAGAATAAGCTTCTTAAAGCTTATAAATATAGAGTTTGGGACCTACTTGAGAGCTTTGATGCCCTTAATCTACAGGTAGTCCCTGAAAGAATGAACAAAGAAGCTGACCAAATGGCCATGCTCGGTTCACAGTTTTATCTCTGCTGAGGACTTTGTCAAAGGAAACACTCAACACATTAAGATGGTAATCAGACCATCCATTCTAGATAATAACACCAGCTAGCAAGTGTTCGACAGTGATGCATAGATCATCTAGTTTATCTAGAATGAAGCTGAATTTTCATCAAGTATGCAAGCTGACTTGCATGACAGCTATGGTGACCAAGTAATACAATTGAAGAAAATAAGTTGCCTAAAGGGCTGGTCACCTTAGAGAAAATTTTCAGCCCGATGATGAGTTCAAGGGTGAAGAAAGATACATGTGCATCATACGTAGAAGACTACTCCTCCATTACTATTGTGCATGTGGAAAAGAGTTGTTGCTCAAGTAGGACTTGTGCGCATGAAGAAAAATAGGCCTTCATCTCTCTCTATCAAAAATACAAGTGATATTTTCTCATGGGAGTATGAAGACCTCAAAGGTTTTGATCCAAGTGTTGCTCAACACTCCATTGACCTTGATCCTAGTATAAAGCCCATCAGATAGAAGCAACGACCAGTCAATCCAAAAATAGAGCCCCTCATGAGAAAGGAGTTATCTAAAACTCATTGAGGAAAAATTATCTTTCCCATCAAATATTCCACATGGGTCATGAATCTTGTTCAGTGCACAAGAAAAATGGTGAAATCAGACTCTGTGTTGATTTCAGAGATTTGAATAAGGCATCTCTAAAGGATCATTATCCTTTGCCTTCAATGGAGCAGATTTTGCAGACCATAGGTAGCGCAGACATTCTCCATGCTAGATGGGTATTGGGTTTCAACTAGATCTGGTCAAGGAAGAGGATCAATTCAAAACAACATTTACAACCAAGTGGGGAACATATGCATATCAGAAAATGCCCTTTGGTCTATCAAATGTGGGTGCAATGTTTCAACATGCCATGGATATTACCTTCAAAGGTTACATCAATGAGTTCATCTTGGTTTACCTTGATGATATAACTATCTTCTCAAAGCAAGAGTGTGGATCACATGGCACACCTGGAAAAGGTCTTTGAGAGATGCAGAGAATTTGGGGTATCTCTTAACCCCAAGAAGTGTAATTTTGTGGTGGCTTAGGGAAAGCTCTTGGGCCATGTGGTTTCAAAGGATGGCATCATGATTGATCTGAGTGTGTTTCAGCCATCCTAGCCCTTTCCCCTTGGCACACAAAAAGGCCTTACAGTCCTTCCTTGGAAAGATTAACTTTGTTAGGCATTTTATCCCTAACTTTGCAGGACTAGTTTGGCCCATCACCCTTATGCTCAAGAAGGACATAGCCTTCAGATGGACAATAGAAGGAAGAGAAAGCTTCAACAAGATCAAGAAAGAGATTGCTTGTGTGCCAACACTCATCAATCCATAGATTACTCAAAGGATTTCATCCTTTATGCTTATGGTGTTGATGCAAGCATTGTTGTTGTCCTAACATAGGAAAATGAACAAGGGCTGGAACAACCAGTGGCCTTCTTTAGCCAGACGTTGAAGGATTATGAATTGAAATATAGTCACATGGAGAAGTAGGTCTTCGCCATCATGTGCATGCTCAAGAAATTCAAGAGCATGCTCGCCAAAATCATATCAAGGTGTTAGTCTCCCACTCATCTATCAGAGACTTCATCATGGGAGCAGAAATCAAGTGAGAAGAGAGCATGATGGGTGACAAAAATCATGGAATATGATGTGACTATTAAGGCCACAAAGCTGGTAAGAGGTAGTGCACTCTATAAGTAGATTGTTGAGGATGCGCAGAGTGAACTGAGGCTTCATTATTTCTGGATGAAGACCTTCCGCATGTAGAACTTAAATAGAAAATATAGACCTAACAGTGTGCATGACTGGATGAAGGACATGATCACATTCCTTTCCGAGGGTGCATACCCTCTCGGTTTAAATAAAGTAAAGAGAAGACATCTGAGGTTACAATCTATCCCTTATGTGTTGATTGATGGAATTCTCTTCAAAAGGAATCTTGATGGCATGTTGTTAAGATGTATCAATGATGTGCAAAATGAAAAAGTGTTAGCATAATTTCATGATGGATTCTTTGGTGGACACTTCTCTACCAAAACTACAACAATAAAGATCATAATGGTAGGTATCTTTTGGCCTACCCTATTTGCTAGATGCACATAGGTGGGTCACAAAATGAAAGGAATGCACTTTCTTTATAGGAAAGAAAATATTGGAAGCACTTCCCCTCGACCAATCCAAGTGGATCAGCCCTTTGTGCAATGGGGTCTTGACTTCATAGGCATGATCAATCCACCTTCAAGCATTGGACATAAATGGGTGTTGACAACTACAGATTACTTCACCAGATGGACAGAAGTTATCACGCTTAAGGAATCAACTGAGGTAGTCATCCTTGAATTTCTCAAAGGTTTAGTCACAAGGTTTGGCATTCCTCAAACCATTATCTCTGATAATGCAAAGGCCTTCCTTGGTGCTAAAATCACTGATTGGGCTCTAAGTATGGGCATTTACCTGAAAACCTCTTCCAACTATTACCCTCAAGGAAATGGTCTAGAAGAATCAACAAACAAGAACCTAATCAGAATCATGAAGTGCACTGATGAACATCAGCCAAAGACAAGTGGCATACGAAGGTCTTGTGCGTGCTCTGGGTAGATAGAATCACATAAAAAGGAAATAGGAACTTCACCTTACAAGATTGTATATGGAAAAAAGGCTGCCCTTCCTTTGACACTAGAACTAAATTCATTAGCACTTTCCCATCATCTGGAATTTGAGGGCATGGATCAAAGAGAAATCAGGATGGCAAGAGCTGGTTCATCTTGAAGAACTTAGAAACTCTGCCATGATCAAGCTAGAACAACATCAACAAGTAACAAAGAAATGGTTTGACAGAAAGGCTAGGCCTTAAGCTTTCAAATTTGGAGATCTGGTTCTAAAATGGGATGTTGACAGAGCTAAACCAGGTGCCATTCAAAGTTTGATGCACTTTGGAGTGGCCCATACATCATCAAGTCCTGCAAAGAAGCTAACTCTTTTGAGTTAACTCATTCGGATGGAAGTGCGTTGCAAATCCCAGTAAATGAGATCTATCTCAAACCCTTCCATTAGGTTTGTTACATCATGTTGTATATATTAAGTAGTTTCAATTCCTCCAAGTGTGCTCACACACATTGTTTTTTTGTACATAGTTCTTTCCTCTCATGTGCTTCTGCACATGCTCTTTTGTTACTTCTAGAGTACAGAGCTTCTCTCAGCAGTTGTGAGATTCAAAACAGAGTGTAGAAATGATTCTCAAGTGATCACAGGGGAATTTTCATAATTGAACAAGTAGACTCCATGCCCAATGGATGCTTCAGCTACTGATCTCTTTCATCTAGTAGGAAGATGGCCCCGAAAGTCACCAAATTTGTTATCAAATAGCTCTCCTAGCAATTTGGATAACTTGCATACACATTCTAGCCCTAAGTTATTTATTGAAGAATTACATGCACTCAAAATCATTTGGCACATTCCCTTGGTCACAGTTTACCTACGCGTGCCCCTTTCCTTTTCTCCTTCCACTTTCCCTCATGCCCACCTTCTACACGTTCACCTTCTTCCTAGTCAGTTTCTTCCCATCCCTGCACCTCACACTTACTACTAAGTCCTTGGCCCTTCATGCACCGCACCCATTACTTTGTAATAGTTATTGCCTTAACCATACATTCTCTTGCTCACCAGTTTGCTTCATCTCCCCACACGCATCATGTGCACCCCTTCCATGCCTTCCTCTATTTTCTCCGTGTGCCCTTCCCTCATGTACCCTTTGTGCTAGATCATCTTTTGACATGCTTAAGTGTGCCATGCATAACTAGTCAAAGCGCACCAATAGGGTGCTGAATCCTTACAACAAATGAATGATTGACATGTGGGTAGAAAATGAAAATAGTTATACATTTGGCCACCATCTCAGCCAATCGCATGCATGCCACATGTTTTGCATATGCCAATGACTATGAAATCTTCTGACAGCCATATCTTCTACTACAGAGCTTAGATCAGATGTGCATGTGCCTAGACTTGTCAGAGAGAGCTTTGACATCAGCTATAGTGCAAAAATTCAAAATTCAAATTTTGGTGGATCTGGTAGGTGAGAAATGGGAAAACATCTCTCTGAACATTGATGAGAAGATCTGATTGCTCTCAACCACCCAATTTGGTATGATCCACCCTCCTTTGTCTTCAACACATCAAGAAGGCATGGGGAAGCGTATTTCATAGATTTATAAGTGGATTTTAGACATTGAATGCTTCTTGTTGGTGGTTGTGTTTCAAATTTAGGTTTTCCCTCCTTTTCCTTCTTCCTCCATGGATTCATCTATAAATGTAAGAGCAAGGCTCATTTTTTTATGTTGGACACTCTGGATCCTTACGCATTTTGCTAAGGACACCATATTTTTTGTATTTTGAGTTACAAACCTCTATGTTTGGCTCTTACATGTGGATATGGCCTCCTTCATCATTGTAACAGCTTTGTGCATTTTGGAAGTAATAGAAGCATCATTTTGTGACTATTCTTTGTCCTAACATGTTTACATTCCTTCTTCTTGCCTTTCTTTTGTGTTGTGTGTTGGTTGTGCTACTTAGGTCCCTATAGTTCCATATTTAGTTGTGTTCCATGAGAACGATATGGTGAATACGTATTTTGCTGTGCTACTCGTGCCTAGCCTCCTTTCATGCATTCCCTGTCATTCTTCTCTCAGAAACAGATAGTGTTCATCCCTCTTTTCTTGTGCTTATATCCTTTTAGTGTAGTTTACTTTGTTATCCTTCTTTCCTTAGTCCCTTGGCATTCTTAGCTTAGTTTCCCCTTTCAACACTAGGAGGTAGTAGTAATAGAAATAGATAGAGGATCTAGCCTTCTCCAAAGATCCATCCCAAGGTCGCAAGGTCCCACAACTCGGGGGGATGGTTCCATTGAGCCAAGTTGTAGACCTACCGTAGTAAATTTGAGATACGAAAATGAAGGAAGGCTAGAGTATTGCATCATACCTAAAAAGGGTAGATGGAGTGATAAATCTTATTAGAGGTTTAGGAGAGAAAATGTAGGAGACAATGATTGTCCAAAAGGTATTAAGATCCTTTTCTTTTAAGTACGATTCCAAGGTGTCGGCTATGGAATAATCCAAAGACTTAAAAATTATCAAAATGGATGAACTCCATGGAACCATTACTGAATATGAGATGAGAACAAATGAATAAAAATTGGTTAAGAAAGAAGAAATGTTCAAGGTTGAAAAGGAATCCCAAGCCAAGAAGAAAAAAATTGAATCTTATATGGAGGTGGATGATGAGAAGTTTGAAGCTATGTTTTTAGGAAAATGAAAAGAGGATCAGGTAAGTACAAGGAAAATTACCATTCAAGTGTTTCAATTGTGGAAAATTTGGTCATTTTGCATCCAAGTGTCCTAATAAGAACAAGGGAGATCAAGATGAGCATGATGAAGAAACCTCTCATAAGCATAAGAATAAATTCAAGAAACATGAAGGTAAGAAAAATTATTTCAAGAATAAAAGAAACTTCTATACCAAAGAAGAATCAAGCTCATCTGAATCTAGTGATTCAAGCAAGTCTGAAAGTGAAGATGAAGGGACTCAAGATGAGACTCTCTTCATGGCCATGGAAGTGACCTCTACAAGAAACTCAAAAGGTAAAAATTAGTTTGAAGATGAAAACTTAGATGAGGAGGATGTTGATGTGAATATTGAAGTTAATCAATGCTCTAGAAGAATTGAAATAATAAAGAAAGAATAATCAAATGTTGAGTTTAATGGTGAAATATTATGAAGAGAAAATTATTCTTTTTGAGAAACAAGACAAGAATGCTCAAGAACATGAAGATATGGTCAAGGAACAAATAAAGGTGATTGAGGAATCATTTAAAGCTTAAGGAATAAGAACATATAAAACTCAAAGTATAGTAAGAGTTCTTAAAACCCAATTGGAACATAATTCAAACAAATTAAAGGCTTATTACAAATTTTAGAAAAACTTAGATGATCTAAATGAACTTCTAAACAAGCAAAAAGAGCTTTCAATGATAAAGTTGACCTAGGATTTAAGAATAACATAAGGATGACGAACCAACAATAAGGAATTTAATAAAGACCACTCAAGAAGCACCTAAAGCAAGGAAAGGTGATGTCAAGATTGTCAAGAAGAGACACAACTCAATCAAGCCATCCCATGCAATAAGGTATGCTCACTCTTTCTATTCATTTGCTATTTTTTTGCATGCAATATGTTTGACCAAAAAGCTTCAAGGTCTATGAGACATGAAAAAGGTCATAGAAGACACCTAAATTCATATCGGTTGGGAAACACGAATGAAATAATTTGCTACAACTGTCAAAAGTATGGTCATATAGCTAAATTATGTTATCAAAGACCTCCAAAGTAAACCAAGAAGGTGTACATTTTAAAATCATATCCTACAAGTAATAAGGAACACAAATTGATAGCCCAAACTACCTTTCATTATCAAAGTGAAGGCATGGAATGGTACATAGAAAATGGATGCTCAAGTCATATAATAAGAAATAAGGATAACTCCATCTCTCTAGCAGAAAATGGATCAGAACAAAGAGACTTGGTGATAATACATCGGGTAGCATTGTTGGAAAGGGCTCATTAAGTCTTGATAATGGAAATACTATCATTGAAAATGTCTTATATGTAGAAGGTTTGAAACACAACCTTTTGAGTGTGATTCAGATGTGCAAACATAGGTATACAATGTTGTTTCATGATAAAGGGTGTGACATAAGGAAGAAAAAATCAGGTAAGGTGGTTAGCAAGGAAAAGAGAACCAAGAACAATATGTATGTCCTAAAGGAGATCAACAAAGAGAAATGTTTTACTAGCAAGGTGGATGATAGTTGGCTTTGGCATAGGAGGTTAGGAAATCTTAATTTTGACAATCTTGTTAAGATCAGCTCCAAGGGATGTGTAAGAAACATGCCCAAGATCACTAAACTTGTTGACACTCTTTGCAAATCATGCCTACATGGAAAAAAAACTAGAAGAATCTTTAAATCTAAAGAGTATTCTACTATAAGACCTCTAGAGCTGATTCATATTGATCTTGTTGGACCAACCAGGAATAAAATCATTCAAGGAGAGAGATAATTTATGCTATTGATTGATGAATTCATAAGGATGACTTGGGTTTCCTTCCTCAAAGAGAAATCAGAAAGCAATAGAAAGGTTCAAGGCATTCAAAACACTAGTGGAGAATGAGAAGAATGCAAAAATTAAGAGCTTGAGATATGAAAAAGGAGTAGAATTTTGGTCAAATGAGTTTTATGAGTTTTTGAAACTCATGGGGCAAGAAGACGATTCTAAACTGCAAGAACACCTCAAAAAAATGGGGTAGTGGAGAGAAAGAACATGACAATGTAAGAAATGGCTAGAACCATGTTGAATGAGGAAAAATTGTCATATGGATATTGGAGGGAGGTAGTTAGCACAACAGTATACATCTTGAATAGAGCTCAAATTAGAATAAACAATAAAAAGACACCTTATGAGCTTTGGAGAGGAAGACCTACAAGTGTAAAACACCTAAGAGTGTTTGGAAGTGTTTTATCGAAGAGAGAGATGAAGATAATATTGTAAAGTTTGATTCAAGGTGTGATGAAGGCATATTCTTGGGATACTCAATAGTTAGTTCAACATATAGGTGCTATAAGAAGATTCAACAAAATATAGTATAGAGCACCAATGTCACACCGATTGACGAATCATATCCAAGGAAGACTAAAACTCAGGTAAGGAGGAAACTCCCCAAATTAGTGAAAATCAGGATGATAATGAAATTATAGAAGTTGATCAAGAAGAAGAGAGTGAAGATGAATAAATATCAGATACTAGAGCTCCTTCAAGAAAAATTAAGAGAGATCATCCTCTAAGTTATATCATAGGGAACAAGGAAACATGCATACAAATAAGAATGTTGAAGAACATTCAAGATCAAGAGACCATAACCCTTTTATCCAAGATAAAACCAAGGAATGTCATGGAAGCTAGCAAGGACAAAAATTGGATCAATGTAATGAATGAAGAACTAGAACAAGTAAAGAAAAATGAAACTTGGGAACTTGTCCCTAGGCCCAAGAATAAGAACATCATTGGAACTAAGTGGGTATTTAGAAACAAGCTAAATGAAAAAGGTGAAGTTACAAGGAATAAGTCAAGACTAGTTTGCAAATGGTATACTCAGGTTGGAGGAGTTGATTTTGATGAGAAATTTTCTCATGTGGCTAGAATGGAGGCTATTAGACTCTTCTTGGCATATGCAACATACAAAGGATTCAAAGTATATCAAATGGATGTGAAGTCAATATTTTTAATGGGCACTTGAATGAGGAAGTATATATTGAAAAAACTAATGGATTCTCTCTACCAAGGATAAATATTATGTTTGTAGGTTAAATAAGGTATTATATGGTCTCAAACAAGCCCCTAGGGATTGGTATAGTAGGTTGTATAAGTACTTGGTTGATCAGGGCTTTAGGAAAGGAGTAGCTGATAACAATCTATATATAAAAGAGGAAGAAGGCCATTTGTTGCTTGTTGTTGTCTATGTTGATGATATAATATTTGGAAGTGATAGTGAGACTATGTCACATGGATTTTCAAAGGCCATGAAGGATTTTGAAATGTAAATTTTGGAGAACTTTCATTCTTCCTAGGCTGCAAATCAGTCAATCCAAAGAAGGTATCTTCATATCATAGAAAAATTACATCAAGGAGATGCTTAAGAGATTTCAAATGGAAAATGTTAGAATAGTAGGCAATCCAATGATTTTAGGATGAAAACACAAGGATGACAACTCACCTAAGATAAATTAGACCTCATAGAGATCTATGATAGGAAGCCTCTTATATTCAACTGCATCTAGGCATAATATCATGCAAGAATTTTGTTTGGTTGGAAGGTTTCAAGAATATCCCAAGGAAATCCATCTCCAAGTAGTTAAAAGAATCTTCAGGTATCTCATGTGGACCATGGAATTTGGTATCCAAAATGTAATGAGTTCAAAATCAAAGCCTTCAAAGATGTAGATTGGGTAGACAAAATTGATGACATGAAGATCAAAACTCATAGAGATTTCTTTGTAGGTAAGTGCCTTGTGTCTTGGTTAAGTAAGAAGCAATATCTTGTAGCAATTTCCACATATGAAGTTGAATATGTAAAATAAACCATATGTTGTACTCAATTTATGTGGATGAAGAAAACACTTAAAGACTATACAATTGAAAATGATGGTCCTATACCTTTGTATTGTGATAACAAAAGTGCTATAAGTGTGTCTAAGAACCCAATGTTACACACCAAGAAAAAAATTATTCCAATCAAATACCATTTCTTGAGGAGAAAGTGAGTGAGAAAATAATCAAGCTTGAGCATATCTCAACAAAGGAGGAAGTAGATGATATCTTGACTAAACCTCTACCAAAAGAAACTTTTGAGCATTTGAGACAAAAATTGGGGATAATCTCTTCCTCAAGAAATCACTAAAGACCTCAAATCACATAGATGGATAATTTTAAGTACCATATCTTCTCCAAGAAGGTTCAAGAAGTGTCAAAACAAGGGGATCTAATTCACTAGCTCAAGGTACAAGCTGAGAAGATCAAAGAAAGGCATGGGAAAAGTATGATAAGTCTATACTTAAAGATGATAGGTTTAGGGGGAGAAGTGAGGCTGATTGGTGAAGAAATCCATGCATATTTTCAATCCATAAATGAAAATATTGTTAGTCTAATCCAAGAGGGATCTTCCTGAGGTAATTTTATGCTTTGTCAATACTTCTTGTATGTTGTTGGGTGTATGAACCTTTGTCATAGATGTTAAAGGGGAGATTTTTGTCAGAAAAAAGGAATGTATGTTAATGGTGTTTTTGTTTTTCCATCAAGTTTTCTGAGTTTGTTTCATCAATGACAAAGGGGGAGATTGTTGAACCATGTTGCATTGGTGTTGTCATTGATGTCATATGAAATTAATGGAAAAGGTTTTGGTGAAGTGAAGATCAATCAAGGGAATGAGGTGCTTGGTATGAACCTAAAATACATCCCACTTATTCTAGAGTGTGTATAAGAGGTTTCTAAAGATTCCTAGAGTAAAGAACACAAATAAAATTCTGAATCTTAATGGAAGGTAGCTCAATCAGGTCTAGCTCAAAGGCCTATTCCTAGTAGGTCCTTATGTATGGTGTTATGCATGTCAAACCAGGACATTCCAAGATGGTGATAGTGTATTTGACTAGTATATATGTTGTTTGTGACTCTAAGATGATGAGTTGAGACCGAGATAGGGTAGTTTACTTCAAAAGGTAATTGTTGATTTAACAAATCTATAATTTATTATGCTAAACTCTAATATTACAAAGTCAGTAATGTAAAATATGAATTCCAACTACTTGGTATAAGATGACACAAACAAAAGTTAGATAAATATAAAACTGTACGTGTAAGTGAGGGAAAGAGTGACTTAGCTAGTTTATGCTTCCTTGAAGGTGATCTAGACTGGAACAAATGATGAAAATGAAGGGTAGAATATCAAAATCATACTCAGAAATTATGGAAGTATCGAATGAGACTATACCTGGGTTCCTAGAATGGGGCGAGGGTACCTAGGCACCAAAGAACTCTGCTAGGCTCTTGTGACCATGCAAGATCTCGAAACCTAGTTTTTCCGGTGTTGCATAGGTGTCACCGGTAGTTGTTGATCACTTGTATATTTTGGATGATCATTGAATTTTCATATATCATGTAAAGATATGAAAACCTACAAAAAAATCACACTACATCAAATCCCAAAAATAAAATATTCAATATGGGGTGTCAAACCGACCTCGACGGTCACCCGACCGAGTCATTCCATGCAGTTCTTGTGCGTGTGTGAAAGAATCATGTCGTAGGAATCCCTTGTGCAAGTGAACTTAATAGTGGGTGATAACTTGATGTACCAATGTAAATAGATGTGTGGATGAAAAATTAAATTCCCCTTCCTATGAACGTATACGTGAGAAAATGTTGTCCCTTGTCCCTTGAATGGATGCTAAATGGATGTATTTAATGCTTTTAGATGCCTTTGGATGCAAGATTAGGTGATGATAAAAGATGCTTAGAGCTTGGTCCTTTATTTTGTTCATATATCATTACATTTATACGATTCCCTTGGTTAAATTTTGTAATTGACAACTCAAAGGATGACCAATAAGAAAATAATACGCCCAAAAATAAAAGAAGCTCAAAAAGATCAAGTAGGATAGAAAGAGTTTGAGGGATCCCAAAGGAGATGATGGTGCTGGGTGCTAGCATCTTGGCTAGGAATTGGTGTTCGAAGTCATAAAATATAAAGAAATAAAGTTCATATTGGGTTGTATAGTGTGCAATATAAAAGAGCAATCGATAGAGAAATAAAATAGGCCAAAGATAACTGTCAATTACTAGTGTCATCGCTTAGGAATAATGTAAATGCAAGTATGTTGTTAGGACTTAGAAATGTACCCAAGTGCATGATTTTTTGTCTATATTTACCCCCACTTTATGTTATTGAGTGAATACTTGATAACATAAACTAGATAAGAGATGTGTACTTGATTACCATGTAGAGTGTGATGGCAAAATTGATGTTGGGTGGAAAAGTGAAAGCTTGAGGTGATAAAAATGAAGCATCAAAGATAAGAAATATAAAGTAATCCTAGGGGTGAACGTGTGGTGTTGTATGATGTTGTACCTTTTTGTGCTTGATGAATGGGTACTTCTTATTGCGTATTAAGGACAAACCTATAAAAGAAGAGTGAAAGAGTAGTCAAAGTCATGTATTATGAAAACTCTTGTAAAAGTATGTAAAAGCATGTAAATGTGAAAAAGTAGTAAAATGAAAGTGTGCACCTAATGAACATGAGTGTAAAAGGATAAAAATATGTCCTGAAAATGATGTATAAGAGTGAGTTTTTGGGTGATCTCATGCCAAGAGTGAGTTTTGGTGATCTCACACAAAAACAAGTTTTTGGGTCATCTCACCCATAATGAAGAGTGTTGGGGAGAGAGGTCTAGTGTTACTCTCCTTCCATGATTGCTTCCCAATTATACACCATTGTAGATGGTGTGATCTTGTTTTGTTTGAGTTGTACCGTATTAGTTTCGTATTTGTTAAAATTTAAAATGGGGAAAGATCGCATTTTGCTTACTGGAGGAATGTGCATGTACTATAAAAGATTATCTATGAAATCACTGTGTAAACTGTTATGACATGAGAAAGTAATTATATTTTCCCTAGGACATAGGAGACTAGAGCGGGTTAGGAGCACTAAGGTGCTAGTGTCTATATCTGGGAGTTGGTGTATGTGCTAAATTGAGGACCCAAGTCAAATTCCTGGGTCATTTCTATAATTTTATTCTATTATATTCATATATTGTGCAAGCTTGTAGTATAGCTTTGAGCTTATTAATGGGGTGACCAAATCACCCAATGTATGACCCCCTCATTTGGGGTTCATGTGATGATTGTAGGAGTGATGTGTCCCAAAGGAGAGGATCTTAAACTAATTTGAATCGTATCCCTACAAGGGGGAATGCGCATAGTAGAAACTAAAGCACATGGAACCAAGATGGCTAGAAATATGTGTTAGTAGAAAAATCTAGAAAACATGAAATAGAAGAAATTGTAACGAGAAAGAAGGCAAGGTAGACTGTGAAAAGTGGGTTTAATACATGGGAAATCATTCACAATGTCTCAAGAAAATCAGGTCCGAAGTGGAAAAAAAAAATAGTGTGCACACAAGACAAAGGGCATAGCCCGCAAATAATAGCATACAATGACAAACAATAGAAAGTAAGATAAATCAGACAACCATGGTGGCATATAGTCCTACAAAGAAAATGTTGCACATGAAGCACCTATTAGCATGTTAGAAAGATATAAATTATGTCAAGGTGTGTATGTATCCATGAAATAAGTAGTGTGCTAGTAAGAATAGGAAATAGTATGTAATGAAATGATATCACTGTAATGTGTGAGAAAAGTAAATGTAGATGCCCTTAGGAGCCTCGATGGGATTGGTAAGAGGTAAAACACTATACATCATTACTATGTGTAAGGATATGTAGAAATCTTGCATTTATAAATAAAGAACAAGTGAACATGCACATGTATATGATGAAGATAATGACATACCGAGTATCCTGTTAGCATGGAAACAAAGTGTACATGTAAGTAGAATCACTAAGAGTATGTGCAACCAAGATATGCAATATGTTGTGAATGAGAGGAATGGAATGAAATGTAATGTGAATGTGATACGAGATAGCGTGCCCCCAAAATATGTATATGAGATGTGTCCGAGATGAGGTGCATTTATGAAAGACCCCTCGAAAGTCTAGAATGAACCATAGAACAAGACTGTGTCATCAAGAAATGATTTGAAAGTGTGTATACTAGAAATATAGATCATGAATCCAAGAGCGTGAAGTGTGAAGAAGGTGAGGTTCATTTCAGATTTAGACCCTTAGTAGTCAAGTATGAACTATGGAACTAGAGTACATCATAGGGTAGTGAGAATACAAGAGGTATGTATCAAGTTGTGTATGATTGACATTTAGAAATAGGAAGTATGAAGCTCATAGCGTAATAGTAGAAATGAGAGACACTGATAATGCTAGAAGTGGAGGGAGAATAAGTGCGATGCCCCCAAGTATATAATAATGAGCAAGCTATTTGATGAAAGTGAATGGCAAGTTTCCTCCACCCGATGTTTGAGGTGATAACGGTATGTGACCATGCTACAAGGTTAGTAGTGTATGAGTCTATTGAAGTACATGTGATGGAAGGCCAAGAGGTGATGAACACCTATGTGTAGAAGACCGAGGAGGTGATGAGAACCTATGTGAAGGATACCTAGGAGGTGATGAGAACCTATGTGAAGGATACCTAGGAGGTGATGAACACCTATGTTAAGGAGACCTAAGAGGTGATGAGCACCTATGTGAAGGAGAATGAGGAGGTGGTGAAATCCTATGTAAAGGGGCTTCCTGAGTAGGGGAATTAGGTTGATGAAGTTAAATAGTAGACCGATGAGAATGAATAGGTCATGTACGAATAAGAGAGCTAGGTGTAGAATGTGCCTTAGGTATGAGAGGTCCAGGGGACCTAGATGCTCTAGTGAGTGAAATGGAAAATTCAAGAGGAGGTTGAGGCCACGATGCACATGACATAACACCTTTGATAGTGATAACTTGCTTTTTGTGAATGAGTTTAAGACACAAGTGATTCATGGATAGGATAACTTGAGTGACACATAGCTAAGGAAGACCTAAGAGAATGTAATAACCTTTTATAGCTAGTGCCATAGTGAATGGCACAAAAATGGTGAGAGGCCCAGTTATAACTAGAAGCTTGATGTAGCCATATGAAATATGATATAGTGGGTAGTTGATAGCAATGAGAAATGTAATAGAGAAAACACACATATGAATTGATGGATCGATCATTGTGTTATTGATAGTATGAGGCCTAATAGAGGCATTGATATGTAGTGCATTAGAAGAGAATTTAGCATGACATCATGATAAGAGAATGTAATGAGTGGTGGGGATGCATTAATAGTAGTAACTAGAAAATCAAGAGGCCCTAATGAATGAGGAGGTATAACGTGATATGTATAATTAGACAAAGAATCCATAACTTTATTATTATTATTAGGTAAAGTATCATTAAAAATTTTAAGATTTTTGTTTTCATTGATCGGTTGAGATGTCAAAGGCTCAGGGAGCTTGATTGCATTGTTGTCAATAAGATCTTGAATAAGATTCCTTAGTTTAAAAAAATGATCGATAGGATGCCCAATGTATTGATGATAGTCACATATAATATTTTTGTCTTAATTACATCCTTTAGGGTGAGATGGATCTAGATTCAACGGTGGTGGAATTGTAAAAATATTTTTGTCGATAAGTTGTGGCAATAGAATGTGGAGAGCACAAGGAGTTTTTTTGAATGTACACTTTAGAGGTTTCCATTAAAGCTTTTCATGAGTAGAGAAAGTGTTAACAATAGTTTTTACTTAAGTGGGCTTAGGAGACGGCTTGAAAGTGTATTTTCTTTGAAACATATTAGAAGATGATGAAGCATGATCATGATACTTGAGTTTTCCCATAGATAAAAATTTTCTTTCATGTAACTTAAATGTACATAAGTGATCAAATGATGGAGAGGTTTCAAATATAACACTCTCTTGCAATGGAGATAAAAGGATTTGAACAAAAATATCTTGTAATTCTGAATCAATGAGTACATTGGTCATCTTAGCTAAGTTGTTTCTATATCGTAATACATAGTCCACTAGATGCTCATTGGATTCTTGTTTCATTTGTGCAAGTTGAGCATAAGATATTTTAGAACCGATATTAACTGAAAAATGTGTAAGAAAAGCATCGGATAAATGCGTAATTGATGTTACCAAATGAATAGGTAGATCATAAAACCAACACAAAGCATAATTTTGGAGGCTTCTAGGAAATATATTTTCTAGTAAAGTGTGATCATTTGCATAATTGAGATATGCATCATTGAAAGATCTAAGATGCTCTTGAGGTTCAGCATGACCATCAAGGTGGGAAGCTTAGGGGTGAGGTAGTTTAGAAGAAGTGCATAAGTTGAAATGGCGGGTGTGAAAGGAGTGAAGGAGTAAGGATGAGTCAAGAGATGGAGATGCACATGAAATAACTAGCTGAAATTGATGGATCTAAGTTTTTAGATCCTGGTACAAAGAAGCTAGATTAAGAGTATTTAAAGAAGAACCAGGTTTTGTATTAGAAGCATTGGTTTGAATGAGAGTAGTGTTAGAGATAGGAATGGATGTAGGAATTTGAAGGGGTTGAGTAGAGGCCACAAAAATTGAATAAGAGCCTACAAGTGGCATGGAAGAAGCTTCTTAAGAATGTTTGGCAACAAGTAAAGCATTGAGAATATGTGTAGGATTGTCGCATAAAGCTTGGTAAAAATTAGTAAGCTTGTATAGTTATTCTTGATAACCATTAATTATCCTCATTATATGATTGTTCACTATCAAATGTTTCAATGTATTTGAGACAAACATTCCTTGAGTTAGAAAAGGGATTATAAGATTTAACCATTGGTTTAGAAACCCCGTAGGTAAATGGAGGAATCTTTATATGCTAAAAAGACTTAAATTGGCACAGCATAATACTTGAGACACAAGAAGGAAGGTTTGAATGGTGGGTTCACCAAATATTTAACAAATATATAATTTATTATGCTAAAACTTATTATTGCAGAGTCACTAATGTAAAATAAGAAATACAAGTACTATTTACAATATGACACAAGCAAAAAAATAGATAAATATGAAACCCTAAGTGCAAGAGAGGGAAATAGTGACTTGATTGGTTTATGCTTCCACAAGTTGATTTGGACGCAACAACTAATAAAAATGAAGCACAGGCTGTTGTAACCATGCTCAGTAAATTTTGAAATTGTTCGATGAGACCTGGACTAGGGTGCCTAGAATGGGACAAGGGATCCTAGGCACCAAAGGTCTTAGCTACATTCCTATGACCGCACAAGAGCTCAAAATTTGGTTTTTTATGGTCTAGCACATGTGTCACTAGTAGTCATTGTTGGTCACATGTATGTCATTGGATGATCGTTAAATTCATATATAACTTGCAAAGAGATGAAAACCTATAAGACCATCAAACTACATTAAATCCCAAAAGGAAAAGATACAATATGGGGAGTCGATCGACTCAGTCGATCACCTAACTCGAGTGAACTTATGACTGAGCATTTCACTACATCTCAGAATCCATCTATTTTCTATACATGTGTGAAATAATCATGCCCTAGGAAGCCCTTGTGCAAGTGCACTTGATAGCGGGTGATAACTAGATGTACCAATGTAAATAGATGTGTGGATGGAAAAATGAACTTCCCCTTCCTATGAAGTGTATGTAGAAAATTCAGTCCCTTGTCCCTTGAATGGATGCTAGATGGATACCTTTTTGCTCTTAGATGCATTTGGATGTAAGCTTAGGTGATGATAATAGATGCTTAGAGCTTGGTCCTTTATTTTGGTCACATAACATTGTATTTATATGATTCCCTTGGTTGAATTTTTGTAATTGACAACTGGAAGGCCAACCCATAAGAAAATAAGATTCCTAAAATATAAAATAATCCCAAAAATAATGAGCAAGATAGAAAGAGGTCGGAGGCACCCAGATGGGATGAGGGCACAGGCGTTGGTGTTCAAAGTCATGAAATATAAATCAATAAAGTTCATACTAGGCTATAGGGTGTGCAAAAACAAAGATAAATAAAGAAAGAAAGAAAATAGGCTGAAGATAGTTGTTAATTACTAGTTTTATCGCATAGGAATCATGTAAATGCAATTATGTTGTTACCACCTATAAATGTACTCAAGTGTGTGATTTTGTGTCAATAACTATCTTATGAAATCTCAAGCTAGTTTCAAAGAAAATAAGGCATGAGACGATGAATCAAGGTATGTATATGTTAATCAAGTAGTGTATGAGCATGATATGAGCATACATGATGTGTTCAATACTTCACAAATTTCTTAGGAGGCATTTTGAGTACCTGTGTGGGTTTGTGTAGCATGATATCTCAAGGTAAGAAGAAAAAACTTATGCAAATGATATGGGGCAAAGTTTTGTAGAGTTAACTATGATCAAACAACCATTGGAGATGATGGAGAAGGTAGTTGTGAAGGTGTGGAATAAATTTGAAGCTGAAGAATGAGTTTTGTTCAAGAAATTGAAGTTGTTTCAAATCCAGGCTAAGTAAGGTATGCCAAAACAATTCCATGACTTCTTAGCATTCAATCTAAATTGAAAATCATTTCTCAAGTAAATCATAAGTGAAATTTTTAAGAACATAGAGAGACAAAGATGATGTAAAAATTATGAAGTCAAAAGGATGAAGGACAAGAAAGTTATATCCATTTTTCTAGCACTGTCTAAAACCCTCCCAAACCCTAAGTCTGAAGTGATAGAAAAGAAATGATGTTTTTGATCTTCTAATAACTTGTGCAAGTCAAGTTCAAGGATGTAGAGAAGTCCTTCTAGTTAAATTTGGTGGCTATTTGACTATATATGTGTGACTATACTGAAGAGGAATTTTCTCTAGTTTGCAAGTTTTTGTGTATACAATGATGTTAAGATAAAAAATGGTTGTGAAAGTTGGTTTGGGGAGTGAAAGTCATGCTTATGAAATATTGCAGGCAAGTTATTTGAACATTTGGTGTGATTCTCGTCAAACTATCTTGTCTACCATTAAGGGCTAATCAGGCCTAAAACCAATCTTGTGAAGTATAAGTTAACCTTGATGAAATAACATATTCTTGAGTGCTAGATGAGCATATACAAATGATATTGGTCTAACAAAACCTATTCAATTCCATGTCTTGGAAAGAGAAAGTGTCTTTGTGTTGTAATACAAATGATCCAAACATGGTCTCTTGAGATAGACAAGTAGGCTTGATGTACATCCTTGAATGCTTGTTATTTCTTCATAGCTCTTATAAAAAGAATGGTTTCTCATAGAGTAGAGGTTATCTCTCTAATTTTTCTATGTAGAGGTTGATCATGAAAATTTGTTTCAAGTTTTTAGACTCAAAGTAAAAACAAATTGGTTCTTAAAGCTCTAAAACTAGTCTGTGTGTGCCTAGAAAATCATGCTACTTTGATCTACTTGCTTTGAAAGGAAAACATACATGAACCTTGTGATTTGCACACCATAAAAATCCTCCTTGAAATGTGATATTAAATTAATAAATGATAGGGTCATTATATGATCTTGCTCAATATTTGAAGTTTTTCTCTGTGTATACAAAATCAATATGTGTCCTACTCCAATGCATGTGTCATGAATAGAAGAATGATACATGTTGTATAAAATAACTCCCCTAGTTATTTTAACAACTTACAATTCCATTCTGGCTCTAACATTAGGTTTTCAGGTTGCATGTGTTATTGGTTCTATACCTTGGCATAATAACTTGGCTGCAGTTTTTCACATGTGCCCTTGCGCGCCCTTCCTATGTCTTCCTCGTGCTTTTCCCGTACTCAAGTTTCTTCCATGCACTTCCTCCTTTATATTATATTATGTTATCTCCTCTCATTCTTGCATCATGCATATCCTTCTATGTATTCTCTTTTCTTCATAGGTTGTTGCAAACTCTTTGCGCACATCTACATACTTTCCTTCCATTTTGGTTAAGTCCCTAACATGTTTTCCCCATGCACACCAATTCTTCATGAGTTCCATGTGTTCCCTCATGCACTCTCATTTCCCCTTTTAAATTATTCCCCTTGTGTATTATACCTTTATGCTCACTTTTCTACGTGCTCGCATTTCCTTACTCGCACACCTGTAAGCTGAAATCTTATTCCTCTCTTGGCATGCTCTGTGTGCCTCTTTCTTCTAGTCATCATGAACTCATTTAATTGGATGCCCACTCCCCTTGCACACTTGTATACCTTGCAGATATGCACCTATTATCCCCACCCCTCGTGCATCCTCTTGTGTGCACTTACAAAACTCTTCATTCTTCCTTCTCACACCTCTTGTTCTTGCACATGTGTTAAGTGTAATATTCTGTGCCAATCATTGACTAACATGTTTCAAATTGTCATATAAAGTACACAATACATAACCTATAAGAAAATTTCAACTGCATTTCAAGTCCTTATGGTGAATGAATACATGACACGTGAGTGAAAATACAAAATAATCGAATAGTTAGAAGAATTATTCAGCCAATCGAGAGTGCATCATATGTCTTGCATGTTCATCTTGTACTGCACATCTTCAAATCATCATACATTTAGCTATAGATCTTAGATTTGGGTGCACTTGGTCTTGTTGGAAATTTATTGATGTGTGATACACTTTAGGCTATTAAAAATCAGATTTTGAGTGGGATTTGGTAGGTGAAATGGGGAAACATGATTCAAACCATTAATGCACAAATTCAATCGACTCAACCACACATATTTGATTTGATCTTGTATCCTTCCTTCCTCCATAAACTACGATGAAATAGGGAGGCATATTAGACAATGTTGTAGGTGCAATTGTAGGCATTGATTTCTTTTTGTTGGTGGTTAGATTTGAAAATCCAAGTTTCCCTCTCTTTCTCTCCTCTTTTTTTCCCCTTTATTCTATAAATTGATGAACATTTCTCATTTGTAAAGGTTGGAATCTCTTGGTTTTCTAAGAGCATTGTTCAGAGCATTTTCCTTGGAATTTTGAGTGTAGGCCTCAAATCTAGTTAATGTCATGTGGATACTTAACTCTATCACCATTGTAATAGACTGTGCATTATTTGGAAGAAATAAAATCTTGTTTCATGGCTATTCTCTAACCTAATTTGCATTTTATTGTATATTCTTACTTTTCTCTTGCATTGTTGGTTTGTTGTGCATTTTTATGTCCCTTGCAGGTGGATTTTTCTATTGTGCTCCATGAAAGTAAGTGAGTAAGTGTTGTTTCGTGATTTGTGACTTGTATACCTTCCATCCATGTGTGTGTTTTCCCTTATTTTCACAGTCAATCACATAACATTGAAAGCTTAAATTTCATTATTACTAAATTCTAGTTTGTGACTTAATGATTTCTAGCCTTTGGAGGCTTGTTTCAACACATTTGGTCGCTCCCAATATCTAGATCTACCGATTTCTTGATCCATGTGTTTTTTCATGACAAAGATACATACTAGACAAAATGCAATAGTTGAAGAATATTTTTAATACCTTCACCTGTATTGTAGAAGAAGTAGCAAAACTACCATGTGTGTATCTCCATCTTCCACGCATAGGGTTTAATATACTATTCTTGGCAAACTTCTATGTAATCTAGAAATTTTCCCTTTGTCAGCTTTAATAGTGGCATTCCTTTGTCTCTTCCCACACAACATGATATACTAGTGGTTGTACTCAAAATTATTCCATTTTCACTAGTGAGAATCAAGTTACCCCTACTTGAGCAAGTTCTAGAAATTGCAAATGTATGATTTGTTCACCTAGTTATAGAAGATGATGTAGTTGTAAGGCTGCTTGCTTCTTCACTCAAAGGAAAAGCACTTCAATGGTACAAAAGCTTAAGACTTTCCTCTATCACTAATTGGGATGGACTTGGCACTGCACTTTGTAATCAGTTTGAGGAGAAAGAAGACAACATCTCCTTGTTATAACAACTCACAATGATCAAGAGAGATCCCAATGAGCTCATGGCTGACTTCAAATTCAGATTTTAGAAGACATGGGATAAAATTCCAGCCCTCTTAAGACCAACCCTCAAGTTTCCTTTATATATATTTTTAAGAGCTTTGAATTCTGACATTGCAGTAATGATATAGTATATGGGTGTTGTAAAAATTCCTAATGCCTATCCTATAGCCATTAGGGTAGAAAATTGTCTTATCTAAGCTAACAAGATATCCCCTAGACTACCTATGCCCTTGTTTCTTGAATTTCCTCAAGCACCTCAAACTATTTTTGTTCATATTCTCAAACAAAGTTCCCAACTTATTGCCTCCCTCCACATCATACTCTCCAAAAAACAAAAAGAAGATGAAGAAATGAAATCCTTAATTAGAAATTTTTTTGTAATAAAGTGATATCCTTATAAAAAAGTAGTAGACACAAGCCTTTAGAAGTAATTCTAATCAAGGGTTTAATCAAAGCCATCAACCCTACAAAAATCAATATCCAAATCAAATATATGGGAAAAATAAGTTAAATGATATAATGATGCTAATACGCACCTCCCGGTTTAGATAGTCACCCCTGCATAACCCCTTTTGTACTGGTCTAAAGTAAAGAACTAGTTCCAGTACATAACAACATGGTCCAAGAGATAAAATGTTGATTTCCTTGTAATTTTCCTCATAGTCAGTATATAATCTAACAAATTATTTACACATATAAACCTACATGATTCAAAAATTTTCAAGTTATGAGCCTTCTACTAGCGCACATGAACTGAAAAATAAAGAAGTGATATAAGTCATCCCTGAGACCAACCTTATGTTCTTTGTAGTTGATGAATTTTTGTAATGAACCAAGCTATAGACAACTCAAAAATACCATGGTGTAGGTTGTTAATAACACAAGACACAAGAAGAGAATGTTGGAAGCCAATATGTAACCCACTACTTTTGCTAATCAAGATCATCCTCAATCAGAAAAAGGATGTTAATGCACCCCACATATCCGATAGATAAGGAAGGTTGTTTCTTGTGAAGTTCCCGTAACATTTCAACATAAGTGGCATACACTCCTACTTTAGTAGGTCAAGCCTCTACACAAGCCAAGGTTCTTGTCTCGCTGCCTAAATAATCAAGAAAATATGAATGTTTCACCTCAAATGCACAATTCCATGGGCCTTCCATTCAACATTGTGGACCAGATGAAAAGACAAATGTAAATTTCACAATGTGGGATGCCTTGGCCATTCCATCTAAGTGTTACCTATTTCATGAAGCTCTGCGAAGCATCTCCATGTACTAATCTAGTTATCCAAAGACCTCAAGTTGTTATCAATATTTTTCAAGAAGAGGAGAAGCAAGTAAGAAAATTTATCAAAACCCCACCCTTTTATATGTCCTTGATAGTAGGAAAAAATCTTGTTCAAAATTATATGATTGACTCAGGGGAGTAGTATTTTATCATACATAAGAAAATTTTTGATGTCTTTGGTCTTAAGTACAAACCTATGTCCAAAGGAGTCTTGCAACTTGATGTCTCAACCATCACCACCTTAGGAGTCATCAAGGATCTTGAGTTAACCCTTCATGCATGTCCAAGCCTAATAATAACTCAAGATGTGTCAATCATTGATTTACCTCCTTTGTTTTCCATTTTCCTATCAAGATATTTCACTACTAAGGTGGGTGGTTACTTGTCTTGATTGGTCTCATATGTTCTTAAGAACAAGGTATGGTACTTAGTTTACCATACAAGTTGAGCCTATATTTTCCTATCATGTTGAGTCATATGACCCATCTCCTCTCCAAGATAATTGCCTAATCCAAGAAGGCCAAGAACAAGATTTAGTTTCAGAAAAAAGCCTATTCCTCCCTCCATACTTGATCTATTATTAGATGAATGGGCTAAAGAGAATTATGAATTTGATCCCTATGATACAACTATTGAAACTTGGTCTTGGTACTTATTACATCCTGAAGAATAATTCATATTACCTACCTTGCTCAAACAAGATGATGAAACTTATGGAATATGGAAGATGTATTTTGATGGTTCTAGAAGTAGAAATGGTGTAAACAAAGTGTTTTTCAATATTTATCCCAAGAGATGATAAGTTCTTCTTCCCGCATAGGTTTTAATTTTCATGCTCCAAACAATTTAGCATAGAATATGAATATGAAGCATTGGTGCATGGTCTTCTTATTGTTGAGAAAAGACAAATCAAGGCATTACAGATATTTGGGGACACCAAATTGGTCATCCACCAAGTCAAAAACAAGTGTACAACAAAGAATAAGCTCTCAAAGCTTATAAACATAGAGTTTGGGACCTCTTGGAGAGATTTGATGCTCTTAATATGTAGGTGGTACCAAGGAAATTGAACAAAGAATTAGATTAGATGGAAGCCCTTAGTTCACAGTTCTCACCTACTAAGGATTTTTTCTAAGGAAATACACAACACATCAAGATGGTGGTCAGGCCATCCATTCTAAACAATGAAACCAAGTGGAAAGTGTTTGAACTGAAATTTCAGTTCATTGAAAATGCAAGATTTTCTTGAATGACATGATAACTATGGCATGACCAAGTGATTCAATTAAATATAAACAAGTTACCTAAAGTTGGTCACCTTAGAGCACATTTTCATCCTTGATGATGAGTTCAAGGGTGAAGAAAAGAACATGCATACAAGTGAAAGAATACTATCAATCAATCAATATTGTGCAAAAAATGAACTAGCTTGGGTAAAGAATACATGTAAGATGAAAAACATGCATTCATTTCTCTATGTCAGAAGTATGATGAAATTTTATCATGGGAGTATGAATACCTAAAAGTATTTGATCCAAGTGTTTCTTAACACTTTATTGACCTTGATCCTAGTATCAAGCCCATTAGAAAAAATCAAAGGCCCATCAATCCTAAGATAGATCCCCTCATGAGGAAGGAGTTATCCAAAATCATTGAGGAAAAGATAATATTTCCCATCAAGTACTCTACTTGGGTGGAGAATCTTGTTCTCGATGGACAAGAAGAATGGTGAAATCATACTTTGTGTTAATTTCAAAGATTTTAATAAGGCATATTTAAAGGATCATTATCCTTTGCCTTTTATGGAGCAAATTCTTTTGACAAATGTTGGCTCACAAAGCTTTTCTATCGTAGATGGGTATTCAGAATTCAATCACATCATGGTAAAAGAAGAAGATCAATTCAAAACAACATTTACAACCAAATGGGGAACATATGCTTATCAAAAAATGCCTTTTGGTTGTCAAATGTAAGTGCAAATTTTTAGAGAGCATGGACATTACCTTCAAAGGATATATTAATGATTTCATCCTAGTTTAGTTAGATGACATAAATATATTCTCAAAGCAGAGTGTAGATCACATGATGCATGTGGATAAAGTATTTGAGAGATGCAGAGATTTTGGGGTATCTCTTAACCTTAAGAAGTGAAAATTTTCCCTTGCTCAAGGTAACTTTTTGGGATATGTGGTCTCAAAGGATGACACTTCCACTATTACTAAATTATCCCAACCATACTTTTCTCTCTTTACTTGGCGCATAAGAAAGACTTGCAATCATTCCTAGGAAAATCAACTTTGTTAGGAGATTCATTCCTAACTTTGTAGGATTGATTAGGCCCATCATTCTCATGCTCAAGAAGGACACAATATTCAAGTGGACAACAAAAGGAAAAGAAAGCTTTGCAAATATCAAGTAAAAATTTTTTTTTCCCAACACTCATCAATCCATATTACTCCAAGGATTTAATCATTTATGCTTATGGAGCTGATACTAGTGTTGTTGTTATCTTGACATAAGAAAATGAACAAGGAATGGAGCATCCAAAGTGGCTTTCTTCAATCAAACACTAAAGGATTATGAATTGAAATATAGTCATATAGAAAAATAGGTCTTCGCCATCATGCATGCACTTAAGAAATTCAAAGTATGCCCGCTAAAAATCATATCAAGGTGTTAGTTTCACACTCATGTGTGAGAGAATTCATCATGGGAGAAGAAATCAGTGATAAAAGAGAAAGATGGGTGACCAAAATCATGGAGTTTGATGTGACTATCAAAGCCACTAAGCTTGTAAAAGGTAACACAAACTGTAAGAAAATAGATGAAGATGCATAGAATGATTAAGATACTTAATTGTTTCTAGATGAAGTAACTCAAGCGTTGAAGTTGGAAGACAAAAATGAAGATTCTAGTGCACTTAGCTAGATGGAATTCATGACAAAATTCCTTTCCTGATGGTGTATACCCTCTTCAAAAGAAAATAATTAAAAAAACATTGATGTGTGCACATGTCAAAAAGTGTTAAATAATTTGTTGAGATGTATTGATGAAGATAATTAAGGAAAGATACTTTTAGCCTACTTTTTGCCTACACCTGTTTGTAGATGCACATAAGTGGGTCATGAAATGCAAAGAATGCACTTTATTTGAAGGAATTGTTTTTGTAGTGCTTCCCCTCCAAAAATCTAAGTGGATCAAACTTTTTGTGTAATGGGGTCTTGACTTCATAGGAATGATTAACCCACCTTCAAACGATGGTCATAAGTGGGTGTTGACAACTACAAACTACTTCACTAGATGAAAAAAGTTGTCACACTCAAGGAATTAACCAAGTTAGTCATCCTTGACTTTCTTGAAGGCATTGTAATATGGTTTGGTGTTCCTCAGACCATTATCTTTGATATTGCAAAAAAACCTTAGTACGATAAATTCTGATTGGGATATTAGTTTTGTATTTATTTGAAGAATTATTATAACTACTACCCATAATGTAATGGTTTGGAAAAGTCTACCAATAAGAACCTAATCAGAATCATGAAATGAACAATGTATATCAGCCAGAGGCAACAATACGTAAATGTATCATGCACGCTTTGGGAAAAAAAAAAATTATGGTGAAGAAGGAAATTGGTACTTAACCATAAAAGATTGTCTATGGAAAGGAGGATAGAATTCCTTTATCACTTTAATTATTTTGTTAGAACTATCCCAGTTGGTGGAATTTGAGGAAAAGAACAAAGAGAAATTTGAATGGAAGAGTTGGTTGAACTTGAAGAATTAAGAAACTCTATCATGATCAATTTATAACATCATGAAAGGTCAACCAAGTAGTGGTATGACAGAAGGGTTAGAGCTCAAGCCTTTAAAATGGGTGATCTAGTCTTAAAATGGGATGCTTAAAGAGTCAAACTAGGGTGTCATTCAAAGTTTGATGCACTTTGGAGTTTCCCATATATCATCAATTCTTGTAAGGAGGCTAACTCTTTTAAGTTATCTCACCTTGATAGAGATGCAATGTTAATCCTAGTCAATGGGATTTATCTCAATTATTTTCATTAAGTCACTCCGCATCATGTACATGATAGAGTAGTTTCAATTCCACTAAGTTTTCTTTGTGCACATTATCTTATGTGTACATAGTTCTTTCCTTTTGCGTGCTCTCGCATGCTCTATTTTGTTTCTTCCAAGTTGTCAATATATGTTCTCACAAGATCAAATAGGTCATTCAGCCTATTGGCACTTTCCAACAGAGTTCCCAAGTAGATTCGAAAATTTTCCAAGTGACTTGAGGATGTTTCTTCAAGTTGCAGATCAAAAATTCATTTTTAGGTAGACTCAATGCCTAATGGATGCTTCTAGGGCTAATGATATATTTAATCTAGCAAGAAGATGGCTCTAAAAGTCACCAAACTGTTGTCTAAAATAACTCCCCTAGTTTTTTAACAACTTACGAGTTCCATTCTCGCTCGACATTAGGTTTTTAGGTTGTGCACATTATTGGTTATATACCTTAGCACAAGAACTTAACGTAGTTCTTCACGCATGCCCTCACATACCCTTATTTATTCTTCCTCATGATTTCCCATTTCTTCACTTCCTTTCACACACTTTCTCCTTTCTATTATATTATGTTATCTCATCTCATTTTGTGCTTCGTGCATATCCTTATGTGCATTCAATTTGATTCCTAGGTTATCACACACTCTTTGTGCACATGTAAAGACTTACCTTTCATTTGGTTAAGTCCATGACATGTTTTCCCCATGTATGCCCCTCCTTCCTAAGTTCTGCACATTCCCTCATGTGCTCTTATTTCCCCTTTTAACATTCTCTCCCCTTGCACATTATACCTTTGCACTCACCTTTCTATGTGCTCGCATTTCCTTCTATGGACTGTAAGTTGCACTTTTCTTCCTCTCTTGGCATGCTACACTTTCCTATTTCTTCTAGTCACATTGCACTCATTTAATCGAGATGTTCACACCCCATTGCATAATTGTATACCTTGCAGATATGCACCTTTTCTCCCCACTCCTTGCACATGCTTTTGTGCACACATGTAGAACTCTGCATTATTCCTTCTTGCACCTCTTGCTCTTGTGCACATGCCTAATATAATTATCTACACCAATTATTGATAAACACATGTCAACCTTCCAAATATAGTGCACGACATAAAACCTATTAGAACATGTCAAGCTGCATGTTGAGTCTTTATGGTGAATAAATACATGAAACATGGAATAAAAGATAAAACAAATGAACATTCAACCAATTTCTTTAGCTGATCAGAGCATGCCACATGTCTTGCATGTTCATCTTGTACTACACATCTTCAAATCATCATAACTTTAGCTACAAAGCTTAGATTCAGGTGCACTTGGTTTTGTTGGAAATATGCTGACGTGGGATACACTCTAAGGTCATTCAAAATTAGATTTTGGGTAGGATTCAGTAAGTGAAATGGGGAAACATGATTCAGACATCAATGCATAGATTTAGTCAATTTGACCACTAAGATTTGATTTTATCTTGCCTCCTTCCTCTATAAGCTAAGCTAACATGGGGAGGAGGATCTAAAAGTGATGTAGTGGCAATTGTAGGAAATTATTGCTAGTTATTAGTGGTTGGATTTAAAAATCCAAGTTTCCCTCTCTTTACCTCCTCTTCTCTTCTCCTTCTATAAATTAATGAAAATTTCTCATTTGTAAAGGTTGGACTCTCTTGGTTTTCTAAGAGCATTGTTTAGAGAATTGTCCCTTGGAATTTTGAGTTGCAAGCCTTAGATCTAGTTCATGGCATGTGGATACTTGTGTCTATGACCATTATAATCAACTATGCATTATTTGGAAGTAATATAATCTTGTTTTGTGGCTATTCTCTTCCCTAGTTCACATTTTATTGTATCTTCTTGCTTTTCCCTTACATTGTTGGTTTTTTCTGTATTTTTATGTCCCTTATAGGTTTCATTTATGTTTTTGATCCATGAAAGAAAGTGAGTAAGTGTTGTTTCAGATTGTGACATGTATGAATTCCTCCCTATGTGTATTTTCCCTTGTTTTCAGATCAACCAAAACTATTTACCCCCTCTTTTTGGTGCTATCACCTCCCCTTAGCTTAGGTTTTCATTTCATGCATATCCATTTCATCATGTTCCTTGGAATCATAGAGTAGTGATAGGTAACTACATTTCCCTTCATAGGAGTAGTTGTAGTAGTAGAAATAGGTAGAGGAAGTTGGCCTTCTTCGGAGGTTTGTCTCAAGTGCAAGTCCCACAACTTGGAGATAGTCCCATTTTGCCTCAAAGCCCCAGTTCATCATGATTTGGGATGGGTAAAATTTTTATATCCAACAATACCTTGCCACTCTTATCAGTTTAAGGTGATGTACGGGTTCCAAATCACCTTCCCAAGACAAGAAATCAGTTTAATACTTTCTCCTTATGGTTTGTGAAACTCATCCTTGACTATGATCAAGTTCTCCATGACTGTGTGTTGAATATTGTGAAGGAAATTCAAACAAAATGCTTCATGATTTGATTTGATGATTTCCAATCTCTTTTTTTATGATGAAGACATCCTGTAGATGTAATGTTCCTGATTTTATGGCTTGATGTGAGGTCATAAGTCTTCTCTTTTTCATGTTAAAGACTGTGCTCACTAGAACTAGCACCTAGTGCTATCATATGCGTTAAAATGAAGTTAGAAGGATAAATGGCGAAGGATGAGAGTTGTAAAAAGTTATAAAGAATATTAGAGGTTCTAGTAACATTTTGCATGATGATGACACCTAACACTAAACTCTTTATGTTCCTTAGAATAGTTCACTCGAGAAAATAATAAGTCAAACCAAAGATGACATTACAAAAATGAAGTTGCGAGCTTAGAGGAAAGGCTGGTGAAGTCGGTTTGTGAGAAGGTTTAGAACTCTCTGTAGATAATCATTTAAATAAATAATATATTTTTAGGAATTGAAAAAACCTTACATCTAACTTAAATTGGTCAGATGAAATGATGTCACATATAGGTAATTTTAGTTATGAAGATAATCCATATCTCTTGTACAAGTTACCAAGTGATTTAGGTGAATATTCTTTGGATTTTAAGTGTAAAAGTCATGTGTGTGAGTCTCTCTTGCTAATAAATGCTCATCTTTCTCGTATGAAAAATGTTGTTGAATAATGTGAGAGTGAGTGTAAGGTTAAGAGTGTGAGAGAGATGATAATGCATTAAAGCTAGTGCAATTAGTGAAGGTGTATGAGAAAATTTAGGATCACAATTTTGTTGTCAAAGAAACTATGTAAAGTGAGTGATCAATTTTTTTGTAAATTCTAAGTTGATGCATAACAAGTCCTAAAAGTAGGTTCTTTCATATAAGTTGTATCTTGCAAGGTGTCAAGTAGGTGTTTGATCGGATCTTGAAGTTGGTGTTTCATGTTAAGTGGGTTCTCAAAAAGTTTTAGACCTTTGTAATCTTCTATTGGACAAATTGTCCAGCTTATTGCATTGGTTTCATAGTGGGTTTTCTCCCATCATGGGTTTCCCACTTTAAATATTGTCTTCTCATGTGTTTTACTTATTTACTACTCGGTGTTGATAGGGATACTTATTCCTAACAAGTAAACAATTTGAATTATCCTTCAAAAGTTGAATTTACACCAACTTACCCCCCTCTTAGTGTCCTAATTTTCAACATTCCTTGGTGCTCTCTTTAGTACCATTTTTCTTCTCTAGCTGGTGTAACCCTTAACTCTACAAACTATGTGCCCTAGGTACTGAAATTTAAACATTTACTCTATTTGTGGCTTGGTTTCAAAATCCAAACTTCTTGCTCATTTCTTGTACTTTTTCTCCTCAACTTCGTACACTATCTCATCAAGCAATACTCGTGCATTAGCTCAACTTACGATACTCTTTTCCATAGCTCTACATCTTCCCCTGTAAACCCTAGCTCATTTTATTACCTTCAAACCTTTTTCCTAGCTTCTACTTCTCATAAGGATCTCTCTGCCATCAAGGTTTTGTGCTTTTTTATCTTTACTTCAATCAGCTCTAGTTCATACTTCGTTCGTATCTCTATGGTTCATTCTCCATACTTCACAATTTGTTGCAATTGATCTCTTTACAAACTATTTCTTTAAAGCAAGGTAAGAATGAATTCATTTTCACCCCTTTTATAGATTTTTCAATTTCCATATGCATTAATTACACTCACCTATCTTTGTTTCCTAGCTTTAAAGTAATTTTTTTCTTTCCTGCACTTTTTATTTTGTTTTCTAGTTCAGAAGTACCTCTCACATGTGAAATTCTATAATCTTCGGAAGGATACTAAGTCCTAAGCTACTGAGACCATCTTGCGTACATCTTTCGCTTCACATACCTTCCTCTATGCCACTTTCCAAGTATTCTACCTTTATGTTGCCTTCCTCGCATTACACTATATGCCTCTTCATTCATGTGGTTTTTAATAAGAGAAAACGTAAAGCACACTTCAAACCGTATCCAACCATTCATGACACTTTCTTCTACATGCCATTGTATGTTTCCTCCATGCACCATTATCTCACCCTATCACACAATCGTTCATCATCCTCCTAACCACTTTTATCCTCCCTTTTTCTTTTCGTTCACTCACTTACATATTTTTCTGTCGTGTATATTACCTTCCTATCCCACACTATAAGCATGCATGGTCCTCTACGCACCCGTCTTAAAAAAGAGTAATCAATTATGACATACAAACACACTTATTACAACAAAATAATAAAACAAAGAAAACAAAACAAAAAGGGAAACTAGAGGAGCCAACATCATGAGTGAGGTGCGTGGTTCTAAGGCTTTCATACCTTCAGTGTAACTCCTGTATACAATAATACTATAATGTCCCTTAAGTCAACTAATGCGTGGTGTAATCTAAACAAATGATCATTTGACATAGTACCCTCTATGTTTTTCACGTCCTCACTAGAGTTAATTCTTGAGAAATTATCTAGTCATATATTGCTTTTTACGAGATTCACTATAACTAAGAAATCAAACTCTTGAAAAAAAAGGATCCACTAATAAATGTTCCCTTGTAAAAATAGCTTGTTAACCATATATTTAAGTGTCATGCTATCAGTGTAGTAAATAAATGGTGTTTCTAGAAAATATTGTCTAAAATTGTGAAGTGTGTACACCATGGAAAAAACCTTGTGCTTTGTGCTTGTATAATTCTGCTCATCCGATGTCAACTTCTTGCTTACAAAATAGATAGGACTGTCTACATTACCTTCCCCTGGTTGTGCTAAAAATTCTCCAATGGCCATACTAGATGCATCCACATGAACATGGAATGACTTATTACAACAAGGGAAATGAAGAATAGGTTCGGTGGCCATATTTTCCTTTAAAGTATCAAAATCTAGTCTGTTATGCATCACCCTAATAGAATTTTCCCTTTTCCTTTAACAATTCTTCAAGTGGCGTGATAATATTTACATACTTTGAATAAATTTATGGTAATAACCAGTATGTCCAAGGAATCCACGCACCTCACTGATTGGTTGGCTCCTCTAACCCCAAAATGACTATAATTTTGGTTGGGTTTACCAGTAATCCTTCCTTACATATAATTTTTCCAAGCAAAGTAACAAATGGTGTTTCAAAGATACACTTCTTAATGTTCAAAGAGATGCTAAGTTGCCTATAAATTTCAAAAATCAATCTCAAATAGTCATAATGGTCCTTAACCAATCCATAAATAGTCTAATCATCTAAATATAACTAAAGAAACTTGTGAATGAAGTCTTGGAATGCTTAAACAACAATGCATTGGAACACCACTTGCACATTCTTTAGGCCAAAGGGCATAATCATGTAAGAAAAGAATCCCCATTTAGTTGTAAAATTTTTATTTTCTTGGTCTTTGTGCATGATCCTTACGATGATAGATTGAAAATTCATATGTAAAAGAATAGATCTCGCGCCCTATAATACCTTCTTGGATATCCTCAGTGAATGGTGTGTGAAAAGGATCAATTAAATATGAAGCATTTAGAAATCTATAGTCAACACAAATCCTTATCCCGACATACTTTTTAATGCGATAACTTGTTGGAGTTAAAAATTGCACACTTCCTCGATTTATGGAAAACCTAGGATTTTGAGGCAACATGGGACTATCTCCAAGTTGTGGGACTTGCATTGTGAGACATACCTCCAGAGAAGGTTGGTTCCTCTACCTAATCCTAATGCTAAAAATTATTCTATTATTGGAAATGTAACTAAAAATCCTAATCTAACATTCCAAGGGTCCAAGGTTAGAAGGAGATGCATATTGTAAATCCTAAGATAAAGGTGGTTATAACACTAAAAATAATGGAATGAATTACTCTCCATGAGGGAAAATGGGGGAAAATGAGAAAAGAGAGGGTAGAAAAAGGTGCCAAAACTGAAAACATCATTCAAATTTCCATTTCCACACAAAGCACAATAAAAATGAAACCTACAAAGTGATGGAAGATACAAAACAAACCTGAAATGGATGAAAAGGAAATAGAAAGAAATTAAATAGAGCTAAGGAAAAGAATAACCACAAAAATATATTTTATCACCTTATAAAGATGCACAATTTCATTATAGTGAAGGAGGAAGGCAAGAAAAATTATAGAGGTCCAAATTTGAGGTTTGTAACTCATTGCTTTCAGTAACCCTTTTGGAATAGTGCCATTACAAATTGAGAGGATCTTTATTTTCCAACAAGCACCAAATGCTAACATATAGAAAAAGGGGAGAGAAAAAGAGATGAGGGAAAGGAGAGGGAAAATTGGATTTCCTCCTTCAACCACCAACATGATGCAATGAATGTCTGAAAATAATCATGGGCATCCTACGAAACCCATTCCCCATGGTGGTGCAAATTAATTTGCAAAAATTAATATGTTTTTCATTAAATCATCAAACCCTGGGAACCTAAAATTTAAATAATATTAGTGTTGTATGCATATTACGAGAGAATTTAGGAGGTATGGAAAGAAATAACTATCACTACTAATTAAAAGAATAATAATTGAAAGTAAAGCTTAGAACTAAAATTAAATGGTTTCTAACTCTATGAATAAAATAAAGCTTACAAATTTAGAATGGAGATAAAGAAGATAAATTTATTCCTAGCCTAATCATGTAATGAAACAAAGAAAAAAAACTATGGAGGGGTTTAGAAGACCACAAGTGGGCCCTACCTTGGGTGTTAATCCCTCCTAAATCTTGTAGCTAAAGGATAATAAACAAAACTCAAATATTTTATTGAATTGGCATGAAAATTACATCAAAGAAATCTCTGTATATCTATGTATTCTATTCTCCTCTATTCTAGATAGATTTCCAACATTAACCCTTTTATTTTATACTTCTCAATTACAACAAAAATGTGAGAAGAAGAGTTCAACTAGGAGTTTAACAAACTAAGTAAAAGATCTTCAATAGAACAAGTGGAAGATCTCAAATAGATCAACAAGAGATTCAACACATGTAAAAAAACTAATAACAAGTGTTCATATATAAAACACATAACACAAGTAACTGACCAGTTCCTTAAATCATGTGTTAACTAATCAATCAATCAGTTCTTTAGTAAGTTACAATGAATAATCAGATCCATGGTTGAGTTATCTCCAAGTTCTAGACGATCCAGCTTATAATTTCTCCTTCATCGACACATACAAAATTGGAGTGTTGTTATTCATGTTCCAAGATATCTTCATAATGTGGCTTTTATGCTATAGGTGACCCCCTTTGGCTATGGACGGGTTGCTTGTGGATAAGCCCTTTAGCTGCAGATCAGTTGTTGCAGATTGTTCCTTTACTGCAAATGAGTTTTTGTATATAGAAAGTTACCTACAACATAGAGTGGCATCACACACACCATTATTCAAACAACTTATTGAAATCATAAGAATAAATGCATACTCAAAATACCACAAAATAAATACAACTAGCCATAACTATATTAATAATTAATTATGCCATAAGTTCAAGTTGTGATGATAATGTTCAACAGTATAACATGGAAATATAATGACATGAATTTAATAGCTTAACAAAAATATAGAGGATGATTTGTTTGTAAAGGGATTTACACAACTCATCACACTCCCAGGATTAATTTCTTAAATGTCCTAATTTAAGTGGTTTATTTCCTACTATGAAGATAACATTCTTGCTCGAAATCAACTAGGGTCTCTAACCCTTATTATTCTGATAGGAAGTAGCCACCATTTATCATGAACCTATGCATAACTTTGTTTTGTATAATTTCACCGAGTGGTCTATCATCTATCCCTGGTGGAATCGAAAAGTGAATAGTAAGTGGGTGATAGCCAATGGGAAGCCAGTTCTTTGTACATTCAGTAGAAATCTCAATTGATGTGTTCACTCTTCTCAATGTTGGCATTATATTGGGGTAAGAGTGCATCTATTTCCTTTTTAGTTCAGGAGATATCTCATTCCACTACATCCTGTATGTTTGTACCACTTGAATTCCATGATCTCTAATCATATCTTTGACTTCATCATGGGATTATTTCCTCATTTACCACACTCTCCTTTTGATCACCTTCTTATTTACATATTTTGTATACTATTATGCAACTTCTCCAATTATTTCTGCCTCATCCCTAACCATCAGTGGTTGTACCTTTTCTAAATACCTATATTGTTATTCCATTGGTTTTCTCTATCCAATTCATTCATAAAATAAGAGCAGAGGGATTTGAATTGAACATCTCCAATGTATAGGATTGGAATCTAATCCCTATCATATTTAAGAGCATAGTTGTACATGTAAAGTTCACATAATAAGAGCTGAAGCAAGGGTAATGTTATGATATAATCTAAAGAAGACCATAGCTATACTAATGTCAAATGGTATGTCATAATTGATACAAGTGATTTTGAGTTGTAACATATTTTATTTTAAGAAAATAGTGTAAACATTGGATGGAGGCATGCATTTGAATATCTCATAGGCCACCTAGACTATCTCTTCTTGCTTCTTCTTTAACCTTTTAATTTCTCTATCCTTTTCTTCCAATTCTTCCTGATGCTTGGAGATAAGGGCTTATTTTTCCCTTTCCCATCTTCCTTTTATCCTATTAACATAGGTCTCAAATTGTGACATCAAATAGTCAATATCAGGTAACATAGTTTGTGTGGCCATCTCCTTACAAGGCGGTTTGATAGTATCTCTAACAAATTTATGAATAACAACTTGGGGGTTAACTGGTGTTACATTCAATTGTTGTATACTAGCATGTGGTGTTTTCTCTAGCACACTGATCAAGTACAACATCTTTAATTACATGCATGTGCTCTTGTTTTTATTCCATGACTGGTTCAATTATTATAGGCATCTACCTTTTCTCAATTCCGTGCACCTAGTGCTCAATGACCTGCTCAACCACTTGTGGAATTTGTTCATGTTCACTTTCTTGTTTCTATTATATAATGGGTTTCTCAAAAATTTCTGAAAATTGTGCTCGGTCAATTTATTATTCCTGTGGCTACATGACCTGCTCAACCACTTCAGGAATATGTTAATGTTCAATTTTCTCTCCAATTTCCTCTTTCTTTTCCTCATCATGAGATTTCGATGCATGAAATGTATCTTTGTCATGATCACCTCTTAATGCTCTTCTATGGGCTATTTAGGGTTCTCTTGATAATGAACAAGGAAATCAATATCTCCCTTTTGTCTTTGTCATTGGATATGGCTCTTTGTAGCTTCCACATCACTATCTAGTGATATGGGATTTTAATTTTTCAGTTTTGAGGTCCTTTGTATTTTTATTTTGATCCTATGGGAGTGCGTAGGTGGCGTAGGAGTAGATTTAGAAGAATTCCATTTTCCCTTGGAGGTGGAGGATTTCAGAGTGGATAACTTCAATAGGGTTTCAACAATGAAAATTCTCTCAGGAGAGACAAAGACATGGTTTTCCTAAGTAGATGGTAAATTATCGAAGAAAGGGCTTGTTTTGGTTAGGAGGTAGATACTACAGGCTCAGTTACATGTGTGGAAGATCTCTCATTTATTTTCCTCCTCTTTCTTTTATTTCCCAACAAATTATCTATATTGTTTTCTTTTGCAAAATCTCCCCACTATATATGAGGATAATCCCTTTATAGGGTATACTTTACTATAAGTGTTATAACAATGCATACCTTCCCCTATGTGCTTATCTAATCATTCTCTTAAATATCTCATGTAATAAATTAGGTACATTCACTTGCATGTTGTTCTCGAGATGATTGAATAGATTAAAATGAATTGTATTCAATCTAGAATACCTTCCTTTGCAAGTAAAATACTTAATTAAAAAATTTTCAACCTCAGCCCATAAGGGTTTAAGGTATGTTTTAGGTGTACCTTTTCTGTCGATTATGAATGCATCATCATCATCATCCATGAATTATTTCCTTTTTTGCTTCTGGGTTGGCATTTTATGGAAATGGTTCTCCTTGGGTTAGTAGGCTAGTTACTTCCACCAAAATGTCACCACTGAGTATATCTAAAAATCCCTTCACCTTTTCCTCCCCATTAGTGAATGTGTTGGAAAAATCTTCCACCATGGCTTCATTAAAACCCTGAAACTTATTGATGTATTCTAGTCAACCATTATCTTGAAAATACTGTAAAATTTGAGGATGGCTCAAAATTTGGGAATTCTTAGTGGGTTAATGCCTTATCAAATCTTGTCCCATGGTGATTACATAGTGTGCTCTTGTTTAAATACACAACAATAAAAATATGCATTGAAAGGATGTTGCACAATTGAGTTGTTTTAATTTTTTTCAAACTTTGGGACCGAGAGGACATGCAACATAGTTATGGGAGAGAAATAATTAATTGATGTGACCATGTAAAACATGTGAAGGGAAGTGATTTGAAAATACTAGATTATGTGGAGGAAGACATCATATATTGAAAGGAGATGGTCGTTAAATGTAGCAGATGCATAATGACTTGGCATAAATGCTAATTAAATACAATTAAATTGATTTTACTTTTTTAAATGATAGTTGAGTGCACTTATCTTGATGTTTGTGTAGAATGATGATTGTGCATGCTTATTTGTTCCTTGGCTGCTGTAATATTTACATGATGCTACAAACTTGTACTAAGAATGATGATTTAGATTTTGGATGCTCCTTATTAAAACTAGATGACTCACGAGAGAGGTACTTACAATATGTTGGGGTGTGAATTGTTCTGTTGGGCCACTAGAATATTGACTAAGTACAAAAGGCGCATAGGAGCATAAGGTCCTACTTAAGGAAAGGTGTGTAAGGACGGTTTAAGGAAGCTCGTGGCATGCGTGACGCACGTAGATAGAACCAAGGGTTCGGGACTTAGTCAAATTGGGTGTTCGGGGCAGAACATGTGAAAAGAATTACTTGACTATGCATGGATAAGTTGCTAGCCTGGTGATAGGTTGGCCCAGGAAGAAGCATGCCTGTGGTAGAATCTTCTAGAAGCACATCATGGTATAAAGTGGAAAGCTCGGGCTGGAGGAGCATGCTCACATGGAGGACCACATTCAGACACTTGGAATTAGATCTGAGGGCATTGGAGGATGATTTGGCAGCCTAGAGAGGCTATAAATACAAGCGCTTGCAGAGTAAAAATGAAGAGGAGGAAGAGAATAAGAGAGTGGGTGGAGCTCTGCAGAAATACTGCAAGAACTCTGTTAGTGGGTAATTGCATTTGGGAAAGGATGTATTGGGCAAGGGGATTGTAATTTTTCTTTTTATTGGCCTAGCTACATTAGTCCAATTGTAATGCATGACTGCGGTCTACTTCTCTGTGACATTCTGTAATGTCTCCACAGATGTAATGAGGTTACCGATTTATATATATATATATGAATATAAATGGTTCTAATATATACATATTTTTCATAGGTTCTCTTTCATTTATGTTTATGCTAGGTATGAATGTTTGTATAATTATTTCTGTTATGATACAACTCATATAGTCTGTTAAGTACTATCTGCCTGGAATGGCTGCAAGGATCTAGAGGTTGTTCCGAGCTATATGGTTCTTGTATGTCTTAAATTATCTTTGAACCTCTTAGACACAAATCTTAGATGATGTTTCCCATTTAACTCACATAAAAGAGAGACTCGACACTTGTGCATGCCTCAGGTGAGTGCCCAACATCCGCTGGGTGATAGGATGACACGTATGGGGTTCCTTTCTTTTGTGATAGGGGTAAAAATGACTACATCTTGGTTCCGTTGCTGGGACCTCTTTTCAAAGTTGTAGTGGGAAATAACATACTTCATGATCTGTGTAGTGAGTAATGACATAGCGGTTAACATTGAAAAGTGTTGAATCATGGTTCAAGAGCACATAGGATGAATTTTCTCAAAGATTCAATCTGGACCTGAGTTTGATGCGGGTAGATGGGTAGAAGAGAACCTCTACCATAATCTATATGAATCTTTTTTCTGTTGCTTCCCGGTGGAACTGTATGAATGGCTCTTAGCCTATGCATCTAGATCAAATTGGTGTTATGGATCACGTGTGTGGACCCAAGAAGAATACCAAAGGTGTAGAATGTAGATCCGACATGGACATGTGTTGTGGATCATTAGTGGAAAGGAGTCTTGTGCAAGTGACACTCTCGAGTATGCCATTTCCTAATATTCTTGTCCAGAGGTTGATGAGTTTAAGTTTCGAGGGAGCCTAGGGATTATTTCTACATGTTGTCCCTCTAGCTATGAAGATATTAATGGTTACCATGAGTTTAGAGGCATTCCTAATGGCTAAATAAATCATTCTGAGCACCTTTGGGTGAGGAAGCTAGAGTGAAGGAAGATGACAGATGTTGCGATGGATGGAGAAAGAAAGGGAGGAGAGACGACTCAAGTATGGTGAAGCACATGAAAGGGATATTTCTAGACAATGTGAGGTTATAGGTGTGATGGATGTATGGCAGAAGATGTTGTGGGAGGTATTTGAGGTTCACATAGAGGGTGTGGAACCTGAGCAGTCTGTGCGACCCCATCTTGGAAAACACATAAGAGAGACCCATTCGGCTTTTGATGAGAGTTCGTCGCACGAAGAAAGAAGAAATGTTGGCACACATCTGAGCCCACCTAGTGACCAAACCCTAGCACTTGGTTTTCTAGATTAGGGGGAAAATATTGCTAATCCAGTTGGTTACATTGGAGGTGATCCGTCTACACCCAGGAGGTATAATTTCTCGTTCGGGTCTTCTATGGCTGCAAACACTAACCCAATGTTAGGAATTTTTAGGCAAGGTATAGACACACAAGATTTTGGTCTCATGTCTGGGTGTGACATGGGGTATACTATTTATAGTGGGGCATTATCGCAGACTATAGGTGCACAACTCAGTGGAACTATGAGGACCCTTGGCATGACCACTATAGGACCTGGTGGATCTAGTGGTTCAGGAGGAATAAGAGCTGGTGGGTTTGGTGGATCTGGTGGTTTAGGGCCTTATGTACCTAGTAGATCTAGTGGTTCGGGACTTGGTAGACCTGGTGGATCAAGCAAAGTGGAGGAAACACAAGAGGAAACCAAGGTTTTTGCTTAGGAGGATTCGGGCCCCAACCACCCCCACAAGTTTTCTTTGAAATGTCTCTATATTTTCCCAATTATAGAGGTATTGAGGATGTTGCAGAACATGTTCACAAGTGTGAACTGTTGTGGTGCGCAAAGGGTATCACAACCCCATATGAAGGCTATTCATTTTACAACCATGTTATAAGTGTGCATGCATATGCTTATAGGAAATATGACCCTCATCAAATAGTGGTGGACTATATTGCTTTAAAGAACACATTCTTGGAAGAATTCCACATTCCTAAATTTGAATAGAAGAGCATCAACGCTTTGAAGGAGATTCAATAAGGAATGGCATAGAGGGTGCGGGAGTATGATGCACGCTTTAAAACTCTCTTGTCTAAGTTGTCATATGATAATCACCCTTCATGGCATACTTAGTGGTTTATTGGAGGATTAATCACTCCCTTTAGAAGGGCCTTATTTCATAAAAATTTTACAGACCTACACAAGGCATTGGAAGCTCCTTTCCATGCCGAAGCTATTGATAGTGTTGATCTGGTGTTAGCCCATTCCTGGAGGCTCAGATTGCTGCTATGGCAAGCAAAATTTGGAAAAGTTGTCTGCGAACTTAGCTCATGAGACTCATAGTGGTTTATGGTGCATAGATTGTGAAGTAGAGGGGCATGTTAAGGATAATTTCCCCCAGAGGATAGTTCATGTTGTGCCTGTAGACTGTGAAATTTTTATAGGGATCATGATGCAAGTAGGTGCCCCTTGCTACAATGGGTAATCCGAAATAATGTTTCTTGTTATTGCAAGATCTGCACCTCTATAACCCATGATACTAAGGACTATAGGATCATTGATCAGATCCATAAGGCCTTGATCATGGGGTGCGCTGCAGACAACATTGCAGTAGTTCCAAGGGTGATGATCACCGTTATGAGGAGCTCATAGATGGAGGCACGCATGGAAGGGATTTTTAATGGAGGATTTTGTGGTCATGTTAACCATGGAGAAGGAAGGAATGAGTTCCCTCAAGGAACCTATTTCAATTGTGGGTCTACAGAGCATTACAAATGAGAATGCCTAGATCTATTGTAGTGCTCATGGTACGGAAAGAAGCATAAGTACGAGGAGTGCCTAGAGTTGTTTGAGCACATGAATTAGTATTAATGGAAAGACAAGGGTGCTTGTAATGGTCGAGTATTAAGAAGGCACACACACAATGGATGCCTCGGGTAACACGTGATGTAGGTTTAGAGCCCTGTCTTTATAACAACAAGGGTAGAAGCCACACGTGAAAGAGAGATACTAAGACGAGAAGAACTTGGTTTCAAGGGAGGAAGTAGTTTATGAAAAGTACCTAGACCTTGCACATTAAAAGGTGGTATGTCAAGACACCATGGATGTCATTCGAGAGTTTACAAGGGGAAATCTAGTGTCTAAAGGAGAAGTCCAAAAGGGAGGAATAAGAGAGGAGAGTCGAGGTGGCAAAGGATGACCTGGATGAGGTCAAGGAGGTGTGTAAAATGCTAAGGCAAGAGAATATCATTCCCTTACTAGGATCATGGTTTAGAGAGAAGGTACCATGTGCCAGAGGAGAGCACAAGAGGTAGGTCTTACATGCAAACCTTCCCCCTCACAACCTTGACTATGACAAGGAGATCACATTGAATACAGTTGTAGATGGATGGTTCCTTAGTAATATCCTCATTGACACATGCATGGAAGTTAATGTTCTAACTTTGGATGCATGGAATTAGTTGGGAAGAATTGCATTATAACCATATTTGAATGTATTTTATATAGAAAACAACACTAAGGTGATGCCCATCGGTGTCTTAAATGATGCAGCTATCACTATCCGGCTAGCTAAGTTTCTTGGGGACTTTGAAGTCTTGGCACTTGCGCAGAGGCAAATAATTTTCTAGCGCTCCTTGGGCACCCATGGTGTTATAAGAACAATGCGTAACTTTGACAATAACTAGGAACATGTCATTATACCCCAGGATGATGGGAAGTCAATGCCCTATACTTGAACCCTTGGGAGAAGAAGTTTTGGATAGGATATATGTGTCTTTGAATCGGGGACCCAAAAATAATACATCCTACTAATGGAGTTATCTAGTTTGAAGATTCTCGGTGTAAAGTGATACCACCAGTCTAGCATGTGAAAATTAGGCACATGAAATTTATTAATTGATGGGATGATAGTTGAGAGGGTCGATGTAAGCAAGGTGGAAAAGGCGTGCACAATTTGATGCCTTGGAGGAAGTGAGCTGCCTACGTATTCAAGAGGAGCCTTCCCTGAGATATTTTTACAAAAGATGGAAGCTCAGTGGAAGAATGAGAAGGAACAAAGAGGGATGCTAAGTTATGTCCTACTCAGCACAATGGCATGGTGGTGGGCTACCCATCAGGAGAGCCTTTTGGAATGGCACGAGGTAAGAATTTCTCTCTCTATCAAATTCTCTAGGAGCAACATGCCCACCACCATCAAGGACTACCATGGGAAGGAGCCCACCTCTTTCCATATCCAAGAAGTGTGAAAGGATCTAGAGAGAATGCCTAGAGGCTTTTCCACCATTCCTCTGGGTGCACAAGTTGTATTCTACAATGTAGGGTTACGTGTGTGCATGGTACATTCATTCGGAGACACGCGCGAGACGGGGAATTGGCATGAGTTCACGGGTGACCTCATTCAAACCTTTGAGTATCAGTACCAAATCATCATTTGATAAGGCCTTGTAGGGTATTAAATGCCTTACCATGGGGGATAGTGCCATGGTGGAGGATAGGATGTTAGAGTTACTAGGTGGACCAGGTTTGGAGGTGCGCTTTGAAGAGGAAGTAGAGGAAACAGAAGAGTTATAACTTGAGCACGTGTGTTTGGAAAAGGAGAAAGGGAAGTTGGTATATGTGATTAATGGAGAGGAAGTGGAAAGATTAGATGTTAGCCATGATGTGTGAGGTGGTGGATAGTGCTGATACTCATGCACGCACCTACCATGAGCCCTTAAAGACAAAGAAGGTTAACATTGGTTCAAGAGAAGAACCTAAGGAAGCTATTATTGGAGATTACTGGTCAGAGAAGGAAGTCTCTAAGATCATTGATTTTTTGCATGAATTTGAGGATTTATTCCCATGTGGGTACCATGAGCTCAAAGGCATTCACAATTCCTTGTGGGAGATGAAGATAAAGCTAAAGGACAGGTGTGCAAGCGCCAACCAGAAGAGACCCTACCACCAGATGAATCCCAATTTACACGTAAAGGTTAAGGAGGAGATAGAAAAAATGATAGCTTCTGGGATCATTGAAGCAGTGGAGGAATCAGAATGGATAAGTTTGATGGTAATCAACATCAAGAAGGATGGGTGGATTAGGATCTTCATGGATTATAGGGAGCTGAACGCTATTTGTGTCATTGATCCTTTTTCAAACCCTTTCATTGAAGAAATTTTGGAAGGATTTGCTAGGCGTGAAATCTATTGCTTTATAGATGGATATTCAGTGGTACCACCAAGTCCGGATTGTAAAGGAAGACCAGGAGAAGACAACTTTTGCCACTGAGTGGGGAAGTTTTTCATATACGGTCATGCCCTTTGGTTTGAAGAATGCACCTACTATTTTTTTATAAGACGGTTGTGCAAGAATTCTAGGAATTCATGCATATGTTTCTTTGGGTCTATTTGGATGATTGGACAATGTATGGTATAGTAAAAGACCATTGTGACGATTTGAAGTTAATGTTTGAGAGGTTTAGGAAGTTGAGGATATCCCTCAATATTAAGAAATGCATGTTTTCTACACCCTTTGGCGCAATATTGGGGCATATCATATTTAAGGAGGGATTACTTGGTAGATCCCTGCTAAAGTTACTGATTATTGTGGGGTTAGGGAGCCTACTAGCCGTGAGCGCGATGTGTGCGGATTCCTTGGGCATATGGGTTATAACAGGAAATTCATCAAAGGGGTATGCCAAAATCACCATGCCTTTAGAATAGCTGCTCGGACATAAAATTTCCTTCCATAGGGGAGAGGTGCAACAAAGGGCATTTGATACATTAAAGGATAGGATTTTCACCGCACCTATATTACGTTTTCTCTCTTGGGATAAGCCCTTCCATGTCCATATAGATGCCTCAAGAACTGCTATTGGAGAAGTGCTTACATAGCTAGGTGAAGGTATTATTGATCACCCTTTATGTTTCACAAGCAGGAAGTTAACACCAACAAAGTATAATTACACCACGAGTGAGCATGAAGCATTGCCGATGATCTATGTGTGATTCAAGTTTATATAGTATCTACCGGCAACACCCTTTGTATTTTACACCGACCACATGGCATTAAAGTATTTTGTGAACAAGCTTATTCTAAAGGGAACATATGTTGGTGGGTATTGTTATTTCAAGATTTTGAGTTCACCTTTGTAGTAGCGAAGCCTGGGAAGAGCAATGCGGACTTGATCATATATCAAGAATTGATTCAGGAAGGACACATAGAGTATTGAGGAGACAATGCTAGATGTGTAGCCATTTAAGTAGTAGAGCGTGCCCTTAGATTTGGAGGAAATTGCGGTATTTTTAAAGGAAGGTGTGTGACGCTAGAAGGAATGAAGGCATTAGAGAAGAAGCAACTAGCCATACATGTTGTGCCCTACATGTTGATTAGTGGAGACTTGTACAAGTTGGGACATGATGAGGTGTTGTGTAGGTGTGTATTAGAGCATGAGCACCTCGCCATCATGGAGGAAGCACACGGAGGAAGTGTGGGTGGACATTATGCAAGTGATGCCACCGCACGTAAGATATTAATGGCAGTTTGTGGTGGGAAACCCTGTACAAGGATTGTAAAGACTATTGTAAAGCGTGTGACCATTGTCAGTGCATTGGCAAGCTAGGAAACAGAGATGAAATGCCTTTGCACCCTATCCCTAGAGTGGAACCTTTTAAGAAGTGGGCAATTGACTTTGTAGGCCCTATTACACCAGTGGCACGTAGGAATGGGTCACACTATGTCATCACTTGTAAGGATTATCTGACAAGGTGGGAAGAGGCAGCCTCAACTAAAGACTACACAACAGCCACAACGGCAAGATTATTTTATGAGAACATTATCATGAGGTATGGATGTCCTTTGAGTTTAACCAACGATAGGGGTACACATTTCTTGAATGAGACCGTGAGGATACTATTAGCAAAATTCATGGTGGCTCATCAAAAGACTATACCCTATCACCCACAAGTAAATGGAACTGTAGAAGCATTCAAAAAATACTGAGTCATACCCTGACCAAAATTTGTGATGTCGGAAGACAAGATTGGGATGACAAAGTATCAAAGTGTTATGGGCTTACATGACAACTTATAAAAGGTTGAACAAAGCCACACCATTTCAGTTGGTGTTTGGCATGGAAGCTATTATGCCGGTTGAATTCATGTTACCTTCTCTATGAATAGAACATGCAAGAGGGTTGGCTGATGAGCAAGCACTGGAAGAAATAATTGATAAGTTAATGAATTTGGATGAGAGATGATCACTCGCAAGTGGAGCCAAATAATAGAGAAAGCAAAGCAGAAGGCTTGGCATGATTACCACATAAGAAACAAGAAGTTTGAGGTTGGGTAGATGGTCTTACTTTATGATTCTAAATTTATGTGCCATCCTGAGAAGTTGAAAGTCCATTGGTTGGGTCCTTACACAATCTCATACATCCTTGATTTGGGCGCATGCCAGTTACAAGCGTTGGATGGGACAAATTTTCTTGGACACTTCAATGGGAGTAGGCTGAAGCCCTACCGTAAATAAGTCTTCTTGGTGTTTGTAAATAAGGAAGTTTTGCGTTAGTTTAGAATTTTCCTTTATGCATTTCTTTTCTTGTGTTTCCCTTTCATGTTGTTGTTTTGTTTTGTGCCTTGGGCACCGGTAACCTTATTGCTACTTTTTGAGAATCTGTGAGTGTGTAGAGGACCACACATCATTTTAGTGTGGGGTGGAGTAATGTGAAGGAGCGCATGGTTAAAGTTCCAAGGACGTTGTGTTAAAAATCCTAGTTGAATGGCCCTGTTAAAAGAGGTGCTTGAAAATAAAATATGGAAAAAGGATGGTTGGTGTCAAGATAAAGCTACTTTCAAATCCCATGTATAAAGGAGGAGAAAGTACATTAAGAAACACAAGGTAGGTGAGAGAAAAAATTAGGACAGAAGAAGTGCCTTCGCTACTGGGTACATGCGCGTAAGAGTCTCCTATCAGGTTGGATTGGTTGCACACCAGAAGGTTGGAGGTTTGTCCACACAGGTTGGGGCACGTGAGTGAAAGCACTGAAGATGGGATTTGTTTGAAAAATCCACATTAAATGTAAAAAGTATGGTGGTAGGTGAAGTAGCACTTAATGCTTAAAAAGGGAAAAAACTATAAATAAAGGGGTCGAGGCACTTCATTTTTCACTTTGCGTATAAGGAGAACGAAGCACTTTTTGCACCTTTGCAAACTAGGGCTTCCAAAAACTGATCCATGTGAAGAAAAATTTGGAGAGATTGAAGCGTGGGTAACCAGTTCGGGTTTGTGAACCAGGAGGAAGGGATTTCACGGGCGTAGGAGAAATTGTGAGAAGGCACCATCTTGTGAAGGGAGTATCCTAGTTAGGGTTTGAAGAACTAGGGCATAGGTTTAAGTAATATTCTTCACAAGTTTGAGATCTAAGGTTGGAGAGAAAAAAGGAACAAAGTAACACGAGAATGATTGAAGTGGGAAGAAGACCTAGAGAATGGCACCCAAGAAACCAGCTAGTACACCCAAGAAGGGCAAGGGAAAGGAAAGGGCAAGAAACAAGAAATTAAAGCACACATAAATGAGGAGTGGTATGCAGAAATGCAATACCCAGATGGAGTGTTGCTAGGGAAGAAGTGGGAGTCCCATCTTAGGAAAACGTTTGTAAATGATTATAATCATCGGAAAAACAGAATCGAGAAGGAAATGGTGCTAGAGTTAGTGTGCCTAACGAACAAAAGGAAACAAGAGGGTTTTCCCATATATAATAATGATGTGAAGGTTAAATTGGAGAAGGAAAGGTTATTACAACTCTTTGAGTTTCCCTACTTCAGAAACCTGAGTGCTTATATTAGTGGCTGATGTCGTGCATACATGAGGATTATTTCTACTTCGCAGGGCACAAGATGCACATAACTCCTCAGCTCATTTCACATTTCACAAGCCTCATCTGTGAAAGAGATGGTTTAGAGGATGATTTGACTAACAAAGAAGCGATTAAGGAAAATATCACCAATTTCACATGTAAGAAGGGGTCAAGGTATTATGATGTCACGGACATTAAGGATCCGGTGATGAAGATGGCCATACACCTGGTGTCAAAGCTAAATGGCTAGGAGAGATGGACCCAAGTCAATAAGCCATGGTTGAATGTCTGTAGAAAGATTTTAGAGGGCACCATCTACAACTTGTCCGCATTCATCATGGATGAAATTATTAACTACATGAAGGAAGGTGATAGGATCCTCTTTGGAAATGTGCTGCTAACCATCGTGTTCTCAAAAATTGGGGTACTAGATGCATCAGATAAGTTTATATGGGAGTACCTGCTAAAGACCCCTCACCCACCAAAAGGTTTGAGAAATACGCTTGTGACACTATGACAATAGTGCACAAGGTACATTTGGAAAAGTGGTACACGTGCCTAAGGAATGCATTTGGGGAAGAATGGAGAATTCTGAATAACCAGTTAGCAGCCACTAGGGGAGAAGTAGAATTTGCTGTGTACCAACATTTCTATTTAGGTAGATTCAAACTATCAGATGGGACATGGAGCCCATTGTTCAAGCTCCCCTTTTCCTTCACAACTCAATACTTCCAAGCGGGAGTAAATAAGTTTAGGGAGTCCAAAAATTTTAAGTTGGACCTTGGTAATCTGGACTAGAACCATATGGAAATGTGCAAAGGGTTAGTGTACCATGGCAAGCATGTGTACGTGGAGTGGTATGCATTGCATGAAGTTCAGATGACAAGGCCCATGAATCTGCCCATTACAGATGGATCCATAAAGCGCGTATACATCCGCATAAGACCCAAGTCTGAGAAGGGAACATATATGGAGAACGAGGTATCTATACCTCAGGATCTAACTAGTAAGAAGAGACCCACACCCAAATGGGAGGATAAGGAGCTGGAGAAGAAAATACCAAGTGTTGTGGAGACGGGTAATAGGTTCTCATAGGACAAGCACGAACCAGTATGTATGTGTGTACGAAATAGCCCATAGTAAAAGAGAAGACTTTAGAGCCAGAAAAGCCATCAGATAAGGAGCCATCAGAAGAAGAAGAAATAGAGTCACCTACACCGAAATATCTAGTTAGGAAGAAGTAGAGGGTAGAAGAGGAGACCACCTCGGAAGAAGTTAGAAGTTTGGACAAGTGCATAGGAGAAAAGGATGATAGTGAAGAAGAAGTAAGTGGGGAAGAGGACCCCGGGAAAGATCAAGGGCCGCCTGTTTTTAATGTATATGATTCAGAGGAGGAAGGTGAAGAAGAAGAATAAGGGTTCCTTTTTATGTGGCACAAGGATAGCCAGGTAGGAGGAAGCACCCAGGACATGGGAAAAGATGAGGAGGCTAGTGCGCAGAAGCAAGAGGCTCCAAGCTCTATGTAAGAACAGAGACAACCAAGGTGGCAGAAGAAGAAGAGACAAGGGACATTGAGACCCTGGTGAAGGACAAAGTGGAACACAACACTGAGCCAATATTGAACAAGGAGAAGGAGGAGAGTGCAGAAGAGGAATGTGGCAACACTAGAGGCCCAGTTTTAACTATAAGTATACCCAAGGGTATGCGCACGGGAGGAAGGTGCATGAGGGGGAGAGGCCGGAGATGGGTTATATTGATGACCCCAAGAAAGTGTTTCGCATGCGGTTCCAAAGTACCATTCCGGTAGAGGAGCTTGTAGCAATGTCATCTTTTGACAAGGAGGCTGCATATCCACGGATAAGGAAGATGCTCTCATGGGATATAGAGTCCCACCTTGATGAGCCAAAGTTTGAGGTAAGCCATAGGGAAATAATAACATTGCTAGGACTAAGAGAAGACAACCCAGTGGTGGATACCTAGCAGCTCTTGGATGAGAAACTATGCAATGCGCTCAAAAAATTCTCCATTGAGATCGAGGCTAGACTCTTTGGGTGGAATGATAGGGTCAGAGACCTAGAAGGGGAGCTAAAGAAGAAAGAGGAAGAGCTCGCTGCTTTGAAAAAGGAGCTAAGCTAGGAGAGGTTGATCAGCACCCAGTGGCAACGTGAATTGAAGGATGAAAAGGCCAAGGTGAGTGTTGTGTACAAGAAGGTGGAATCCATCAATGAGGCTATACTATTGAAGCATCCGGACCTAGCATCGCCCGCATAGAAGTATGGATCTGCCTTGGGATGCCTAGAGGATTTAACAAGGGTCCTCACCATGGAGAGACAACCACTAGCCTTGGAGTCTGCAGAGGAAGTGGCCATGCACTGGAGAAGGAAGATAAGTTGAAGATCGTAGTGCTCGTTGTGGAATATAACAAAGTGCTTACTGATGTAAGGGCTATTTCTCATACCACTGAGGCCACATACGATAATTACATGGATAGAGACAAAGTGGCAAGCACCTTGGTCGCCACTCATGAAGTAGAACTCAAGGATTTCCAAGAGAAGAACAAGGGAAATAGGGTGGAAAGAGAGAAAATCCTTGCTGAGGTTGAGAAAAAATTCTGAAGCCATTGAAACCTTAAGGGGTTCAATCAAAAATTGGTTGAAGGAACTATATCCATGCATTACATGAAGAATGGACACACTGGAGGATATATGCAAGGAATTGGAGAAGATCACTGATACTATGAGCACATAAGGAGATGGACTAAATTTTGGGGAGGTGAGCACCCTAGTCGGTGACCTCTGTCAGAGAGCATAGGATGAAGTTGATGCCTGGAATAAATTGGAGGCCGACTTACAAAAGGATTTTCTTAGATTTTTGCAGTGATTCCTTCACTCTCCCATTCTTTCTTAATCCCCATTATTTCATCCCCTTATTCTTTCTCCTAGGCGTAAGCCTATTGGATTATTTATTTCACTTGAGAAGTGTTCCCACGGATGGAGAATATGTGTAGTGTGGGGTGATGTTGGGCCCCTAGAATATTGACTAAGTACAAAAGGTGCATAGGCATGCAAGGTCCCAGTTAAGGAAAGGTGCGCAAGGACAAAGCATGCAAGATAAGGGTTTAAGGAATCTCATGGCACGTGTAATGCACGTAGATAGAACCAAGGGTTTGGGACTTAGTCAAATTGGGTGTTTGGGGTAGAACATGTGAAAATCATGACCTAACTACACATGGATAAGGTGTCAGCCTAGCAACAGGTTGGCCCAGGAAGGAGCATGCCTGCGGTAGAAGCTTCTAGAAGCACATCATGGTATAAAGTGGAAAGCTCGGGCCTGGAGGAGCATGCTCGCATGGAGGACCACATTCAGACACTTGGCATCGGATCTAAGGGTGCTGGAGGATGAGTTGGCAGCCTAGAGAGGCTATAAATACAAGCGCCTATAGAGTAAAAAAGAAGAGGAGGAAGAGAACAAGAGAGTGGGTGGAGCTCTATAGAAATACTGCAAGAACTCTGTTAGTGGGTAATTGCATTTGGGAAAGGATGTATTGGGCAAGGGGATTGTAATTTTTCTTTTTTGGCCTAGCTACATTAGTCTAGTTGTAATGCATGACTGCGGTCTGCTTCTCTATGACATTTGTGTAATGGCTCCATGGATGTAATGAGGTTACCAGTTTATATATATGAATATCAATGGTTTTGATATATACATATTTTTCATAGGTTCTCTTTCATTTATGTTTATGCTAGGTATGGATGTTTGTATACTTCTTTCTGTTATGATACAAGTCATATAGTCTATTAAGTACTATCTGTCTGGAATGGCTGCAAGGATCTAGAGGCTGTTTTGAGCTCTATGGTTCTTGTATGTCTTAAATCCTCTTTAAATATCTTAGACACAAATCATAGATGATGTTTCCCACTTAAATCACATAAAAGAGAGACTTAACACCCACGCGTGCCTCGGTGAGATCCCAGCATACGCTAGGTGATAGGATAGCATGCATGGGGTTCCTTTATTTTATGATAGGGGTAAAGATGACTACATGTTCCATTTACATCTCCCACACATGCATGCATCCTTGATATTCTTCATGCAATCATGAGTTATGCTAAACAAAAAAAATAAAACAAGGGTTTGCTTCATGTTGATACTGGTGGGACCATTAGTCATTGATGCTCTCATTGTGATGGAGAGAATAACCTCCCATAAGTACGACATCAAACCCTATCAAACAAAACTTTTATGAAAAAAATGTGTTTGTAGAGTGATATTTATCACAAAAAGGGCTGATCACAACAATTTTATTCAACCTTGGAATATCCAACAAGCTAAATGTACCAGGGCCACCAAAATATCTTAATCCTATGCAATCTTAGAAGGTGAGCCAACAAGCTGAACCTCGAAGGTTAACTCTAATGTCCTTACTTCCATCCTTCTTGGACGTCTTCTGAAAATTATCATGAACGAATCTCTGTTAAGTGGCTTCTTGTACAATCTCAGCCTATGACTATTTATTAGTAGTTTGAACCTCACATGATCTATGGTAGTGAGCTTCACAAATCCATTAGGAAAGATATTTCTGAATCTCATAGGGGCCTAACTACCTTGTTCTAAGCTTCCCTATATTGTCCTTGTATTTTGAATCATACAAGAGTGCCCAATCACCTTCTTGGAACTATTTTTTCTTGATGTATCAGTCATGTCATTTGACTCTTTGCTTCACTGCATACTTCTTCTGTGTTATGTACATCCTACATTCTTAATTCATCCAACTCATTGAGTTGGAGAATTCTCTGCTCTTGAGCTTATGAGAAATCTATGCCTAGCTCAAGTGTAGTCCTCAATGTTTTGTGCTCAATTTCAATTGGTAAAACAAAACTCTTAACATACAAGAGTTTAAATGGTGTGAAGTTAGTTGTAGTCTTCCACATTGTGTTAAATGCCCTTACTACCTTTGAAATTCTTTTGCCCAATATTTCCTATAGAGTGTAATGGTATTTATCAAAATGGCCTCTATATCTCTATTTGTAACCTCTACTTAGCTATTAGATTGGGGATGGTATGGTGTAGACTTTCTATTCCTGATTTCATATTCTTTATCTAGATTAGAAATTACATTAGCATTAAAATGTGTATCTTAATCATTCTACAATTTCCTTGCAACTCCATACCTTGTGAAGATGTGATCATAAAAGAACTTGGATAATTTATCACTTTTTAATTTTAAAATGCCTTCACCTATGTCTACTTGGTTAGATAATATGTGCATACCAATATGTACTCTTTTTTATGAGATTTAAGGTATATACTTGATGATTCCGATTCTTACTACAAGTTTTTTTATCAAATATTTGATTGCAACATGATAAATGTGAATGAACATTGGATAACCTGTGATGTAGTGTCTAAATTTGTTGATAACATATAAAACTTCCAAAACTCCTTCTCTATTAGTGTATAATTTAATTGTTCATCTTTGTAAGTTCTTGCTAACATAATAAATTACATAATTCAAAACTCCATCTTTTTTTCCTAAGACAAATCCAATAGCATGGTCGAATGTATCAAAGTGTGGATGTGGAAAGGTAGGTTCTAATTAGGTCCTCTCAACAAAGGAGAAATAGTTAACATTTGTTTCAAGGTTTGAAAATCACCTTCATAATGTTCAGTCCAAATAAAATCAACATCCTTCCCTAGTAATGCAAAAATTGGCACTACAACCTTGCTAAAAGCTTGTATGAACCTCCTGTAATATCCAACATGTCCTAGAAATATCCAAACAAAATTTTATTTCTTTGGTGTTGGTAGATTTATTATAACAGATACCTTTGCTGGATCAACTTGAATTCCTTCAGAGGATAGGTAGTTTCCTAGAACTATACCTTCAGACATCATCATGTAGCACTTCTCATTACTCAAGGATAAATTATGTTCTTTGCATCTTTTCAAAACCTTGTCTAGATTTTGCATAGATTCATCAAAATTGCTTCTATTTACTTGTGAATTCATCCATGCAAGATTCTAAGCATTCATTTATTAAATCAAAAATATAATCAAGACCGCCCTCTAGAATGTAACGGGTGTATTACACAATCCAAATGGAAGAAGTTAATATGCAAATATTTCCCATGGACATGTGAAGGTAGTTTTGTCATATTATTTTTATGCAATTTGAATTTGATTATAGCCACTATATCCATCAAGAAAACATAAATATTTCTTACTAACCAAAGTGTTGAGAACTTGATCAATGAAAGGCAATGGAAAGTGATATGTCTTTATTGCCACATTTAGCTCTCTATAATCTACAGAGATCCTCCATTTTCCATTCTTCTTTAGAACAATGACAAGAGGTGATACCCATTGACTATTCAATATGGGATATATAAATCCAACATCTAGTAACTTCTTTAATTCTCCTTTTACAATCTCTCTTACTCTTTGGGTTCATCCTCCTTTGTGGCTTGCCTGATTGGATTACAAATTTCCTTGATATAGATCTTATGAGTGCAAAGCCTAGGATGAATCCCACACATATCACCATAATCCCAAAAAATTTTTTTCTATTGTTTTGAAGAATAGTTATCAACAATTTCTCTTGTTGCATACTCAACATTTTGTTTACATTAAGTGGTATTCCTAGTGTTATTTCCACTTGTTTGGAGAGATCCATCATTGAACATACATTGCTGCTAACAGAATTCAATATGTAGTCATGGGGAAGAAGTTGGTGAAGAATACAGTTCTTACAAGGAATACTTTTGGTGCTATGCTATGGTAGAACTTGGTTCAAGGGACAACTTAAGAATCTCAACTTATCATCAACTTCTTCATTTCTTCCATAGTTATTCTGTAAGACGTTGGAGAGAACAACCTCTTCCTCTCGATCTTCAATTATAGAAGACTTCTCTAGCATCATGATTGTTTGTACAAATATATGATCTTATTCTGGTTCTTCAACCCAAATATTTTTATCTTCACCATTCAATGGTTGGGTAGGAGGATAGAGCATCAAATTCTTAGTGCCACTTCCTTTAGAAATAATCTTGTTTCGTAATGCAACCTATGAATACATCAACAATGGCCAACAATGGGATTCCTAGAGTAATAGGATAACCTCCTAAAATTTCTTTTGGTTAAAGTAAAATAAATTAATTAGGGAATTCCCAAGATTCTACCACCACAACTATGTCCTCAAGGACTCCTTCAAGTCTCAATGTTGATCTATCTCGTATGTTGTAAGGCTGTAGCTATTTTCCTTAGTCCTTACAACCAGGCCATCGATAATTTTCTTTGTCATGACATTTATTATTATCCCTAAGTCAATCAGAGTGTTATTTATTGTTGTGTCATTAATTGTAACGTTCACAAAGGGGCTACCTGGATGTATGTACTTTAGTAGAACTAAATTTCCAAGCATGATATCAGCCAACTATCCAATAAATGTTATAGTGGATGGATTGTTCCATCTTCCACATGGTTTTTCTATGCATAGATTCTTTACCATCTTATTGTAGATGGGAACATATTTGATAGGTTGAATAAGTGGAATTTTGACACATATATCCTTTAGCTGATTAACAAATATCAAAATGAGAATTTGATTTAGGGTCAAGTTTATTTTGTTGTAATCTCTTTGGAAATGGTGGTTCATTAGCTTGTAACTTATCCTTACTGGAACCGTGGTCTTGTTGTTGCGGATCAGTTTGCAGTGCTTTTTGGATTTGCTATGGATCAGTCTATAGAAAATGTGGTTCATCTACAATTTCTATGCTTCTGGGTTTACTTGGTGGGAGAATTAATCTTCCTAAGCGAAGATGGATGTCATTAACATCAAATGAATAAGTAGAGTATTGGGATGATTTAGTGGTATAAGCTAGCTAATCAACTTCATTGTTGGGGTTAGCTGTTGGTTGAGCTGGTAGATGAGTGGATTTTGGTTGAGAGTTTGCTTGGGGGTTTGGAATTATAGGTTGCTATTATGGGTAAGGAGGTTGATGATAAGATTTTTGTAGTTTGGAGGTGTGTTGTTCCATTACTTCCCTCCTCTCCAAGGTTGTTTCCATGAAGAAGGGGGTTGTTTCCATTGTTGGCCTTAGAAATGAGCTTTCCATTGTTGTTGGTATTGTATTGATTAGGGTATGGAGCCAAACCTTGATGAGTATTAACCCAAGGTGGGGGTTGCATATATGGATTACTAGCCCAATTTGAAAAGATGACATTGGGTATTGTGGCATACCTCCTTATTTTGGTAGCCAAGGATTTATTTGACCAATCTAGAAGACTTTCCCATCCTCTATTTCTATCATCTTGTTCTATTATCTTGAATTTAGGTGCATCCTCCTTCTATTGTGCAATCCTAGCTAATCCCCTACATCTGTAATCAACTTTATTCCTTTTTCATGAATGTACGAACTCTATATGTGTTGCACATCTTCTCTTTTCTTTTTAGCATGTAAAATATCAATCTGGGTAGCCATGTCATTAACTATATCTTATTTTATGTTCTTGAACATGTTCACAATATTTATTTTAGATATATCCCCTATTCCTTTGGTAGTTGATACACCCTTTGATCTAGAATTTTTGATTCTCTTCATGGTTACTCTATAGTAATTCCTATAGGCTTCAAAAATATCATCAAAGGTAGATTTGAAATGTCTCCTGCCCCTATTAGGTCCAAAGCGTCCATATCCTCCTCATTGAGTCCCTTCAAGAAGAGTAATTTAAGATATTCAGGAGGTAATCTTGTGTGTCTTGAATTTTGAATACAAAACATGAACCTTTCCAGGTAATCTTCTAGTGGCTCATCTTCCTTTTGATCCATCCTGAAGAGTTCATCCCATCCTTTACTACTTGGTTTTTAGTAATCTTGGTACTTGATCAAAAAAATTCCTTCATCTACTACCAAGTAGTCACAACATCTCTTCCTAAGCCCATAAACCATCTCAAGGTTGCATCCTTGAGTGTATCAGAAATAAATTACTCTTGTGTGCATCATAGCTCCTACATAAAACATCAAAATCAAACAAGAAAGTGTCTAGGTATTCAGTTATGGATCCATGGAAATTAGGAAGGGATGATGGAGAGATATTATTCATTACAACAGATTATTGTTATTGGAGATTGGGAACTCAAATGTAGTTTACCCTTATTCAAAATTTGATTCACTTCTATTGTCATGATGGGTTGTTCAGGAGTAGCCTCAGAAGTCTCACTTGGAGGGGGATCTTCTACTATCAAACCTTATACAAAGGAAGATGTGTCTTCTTCATAATCAGATATAGCAATCTATGCTATTTGTGGATTGGGTAAGAATCTACCATGGGCATCCCTTGGATGGTGCATGCATCAACTAACTCAAATCAATCAACATACATTAATGGGTGTTTAGAGGTGGAATTTCCTAAAACTAAATTATTTCTAAGGAATGAAAAACCTCTCAAAAACCCTATAGCTTAGTAGTATCCTTAGAAAGGACATAAAATATGGTGGTGCAAATTAACTTGAAACAATTAATATGTTGTTAATTAAATTAAAATCATTAAACTAGGGACATAAAATTTATATAATGCCAATGTTGTATACATAATTAAAAATAATTTAGGAGGTATGGAAATAAATAATTTTCACTATAATACTTGAAAGTAAATCTTAGAATTGAAAGTAAATGGTTTCTAACACTATGACTAAAACAAAGTTTGTAAATTCAGAATGCAGATAAAGAAGATAAATTTCTTCCTAGTCTAGTCATGTAATGAAATAGAGAAAAAAAATAATGGAGGGGTTTAGCAGACCACAAGTGGGCCCTGCCTTGGGTGCTAATCACTCCTAAATCTTACAGCTAAAGGGTAATAAACATAACTCAAATCTTTTATTGAATTGGAATGAACATTACATCAAAGCAATATCTATATATCTGTGCATTCTATTCTCCTCTGTTTTAGATATATTTCAAGCATTAACTCTTTTATTTTATACTTCTCAATTACAACAAAAACATGAGAAGAAGAGTTCAACTATGAGTTTAAAAGACCGAGTAAAATATCTTTGAGAAAAGTGGGAGATCTCAAACAGATCAACAAGAGATTCAACACATGTACCAAAAATAATAACAAGTGTTCATATATCAAACACATAACTCAAGTTACCAAGCACTTCCTTAAATCGGTGTTAACTAATCAATTAATTAGTTATTCAAGAAGTTGTAGAAAATAATCAAACCCATGGTTGGGTTATCTCCTAGTTTAAGATGTTCCAATTGTAATTGATCCTTCATTGACATGTACAAACTTGGAGTGTCACTCTTCACATTCCAAGAGATCTTCATAACATGGATTCTTTGTTGTAGGTGATCCCATTTGGATGCGAATAGGTCCTTTGGTTGTGGATGAGTTGTTGTAGATGGTTCCTTTGTTGCATACTATTTTTGCATATAAAAAGTTACTTATAACCAAGAGTGGGATCACACATACCATTATTCAAACAAATAATTGAATTCATAAGAATAAATGAATATTCAAAATACCATAAAATAAATATAACTAGCCATAACTACATTAATCAATAATTATGCCATAAGTTCAAGTTGTGATGATAATGTTCAACAAGTATAACTAGGAAACAAAGGACATGACTTTAATGGCTTAACAAAAATATAGAGGATGAGTTGTTTGTAAAGGGATTTACACGACTCATCACCCCATGTCACATTACTTGTCAAGAAGAAAAGGGAAATATGTTTCCTTAAATGCAGGTGGTTGAGCTACTATAATTTCCCCTATCGGGTGTGACCATGTCTAACATCTCTAGAAACTTGACACATTGATAAGACCATCAAAACTTTGAGCTTGATTCACACCATGAGAAACCCAAAACACATAGTTAGGGAAATGGACATGTTGAGCACCTTGCAGAAAGTCCAACACAAGGGAGGGATGCCTTTCAAATATTGGGAAGTAGTCGACATGAGACATGTTGACATGTTTCAATGTTGTTGGCCCCTAAAATCCTAACATGAAGGAGGATATCAAGTTTGAAGTGGGATGTGCATACTAAGGTACATACATCTGGGTCAGGATGTTATAATGTAGATAAGACCGAAAACTAGAAAAAAGGGAGGAACTGGCTCGATGTTGTCCCGCTGCTAACTTTATGTAGAGAAAAATCATAGTAATGAAAGACAAACAAATAATTTACAAACCTTCCAGTGACCTTCCAATGCAAACCTCAATAAGGGTCTCCTGTGAAACCTTGTAAATGAATGTTAGAAATGATTGTGGATGCTCTTTAGTGCTATCAAAATTTTGAATGCAAATGCTACCAACACAATGAATTCAATAGAGTTTTTATACGTCAGATTCAAGAGGATTTGTAAGGAAGGTAAAACGTATTTATAGAGGTAAAAGTAGTTGAAATTGGTTACAAACGAATGAATGAATATGCTAAAAATAGCATTTTGGGAAGCAATGTGTGTCGGGGAAATAAATGAACTCATTGCAAAAATCTACATCTGGAAAGGTGGTTGTATGTGTAATTTAATTTCCCCCCACCTCTATAGGATTCTAGAAGTGCAGTTAACTAGGATAAGGATATGGAGTCCAAGTGGAGTCTAAGTGGAGTTTAGGTGGATGTTAATCAAGTGGTAGATGACTAGGATTTGCACTCACTTAATTAATAAATAATAATTAATTAAGCTAAATGGGTACAAAGGATACATGTGATTAATTTAATTAATCCAAAGGGGTACAATGTGAATTAATTAATTAATTTAATCAAGTAAGCACAAATGGGTGGATAACATGGTGTACTAGGATAACACCGAGAACAAGTGGAAATAGAAGTGTAATTTTGGGGTGTCTACATTTTCCCCTCTTTAAAGTGCTATTGCAAAGTAATAGTGCTTTAAAGATAGTAGACGCATGTAGATCAACGAGTGGAAAATTATGAAGCATTGGGATGCCCCAACAAGTAGAATAATGGAGGAATGCCCCTCAAGTGGGTGGATGACACAACAAGGTGGCGGACAACCGCTTGATAGGAATAAAAATAAGGGATTGGAAAAAGGATGGAAAAGGACTATGCTTGTAGCATGAGCATTATTTGGAGAGTAATTATTTTAGAGTAACCTGATTTTGGCTATTGCAAAATAGAGTTGTCACCATGATTATGAAATAATCAAGAAGGTTAACATAATCACCTATAAAAAAACACACACAAAAAGAAAAGATAAAAAGGAAACAAAACCCAATATACAAAGTAGGTGTCGACATCAAGGTTATAAAGGAACCATGATGTGATCACACTACTTGTAAGTGGTCCAAAAAGTAAACATCAATAATGCAACACAAATTTGAAAAATAAGACAATCAATTATGCCCCTAATGCATGCCACAATGATGATTAAAGTAGATACCAATGCTCCCAAGGAGGAATATGATCAGACTATAAGAGCGAAGTTAAAGCGAGTCCTTATGACACTCTTGCTGAATCCATTGTGTAAATGATCAAAGTTGAAATTACCCCAAGTGAATTTACATCATGAAGGAAAAACAATTTTGTGACTTGCCCCAAGCAGAGTTAGCATATCATGCAAAGGGAAGAAAGTGATAGTTGTAAGATTTCTACAATCACTAGGGTAATAGATAAAAGCATGACGTTTATCAAGATTGTATTGAGAGATGAAGGATTAAATTAAAACATTTTCCAATTGTAGGATTTTTGTGATAAGTGAATGTTTTTTTGAAAGTTTTGTAAGTTTTTTTAATTATATTTTTAGATTTTTGAATTTTTTTTTTTTTAATTTTGAAAAATATTTGAATTTTTTTTTGGATTTTGAAAAATATTTGATTTTTTTTTGGATTTTGACAAATATTTGATTTTTTTTTGAAAATTTACAAGTTTTGAAAAGTTTTAAATACAAATATAAAGAAACATGAATACACAACAAAAAGGAAAACACTCCATGGCTTAAATAAACTAGGAGAAAAACACAACACATGCAAGTGACAACAAAATGTGAAATGAGCATTGAAAACAAACCCAATATGAATAGAGAAAAATAACAACAAAGTTATATGTGCACTAGGATGTGAATGAATTTCCGCAATTGGTCTACAAGTAAAGGTAAACAAAGTAAAACATAATGACAAACTGAAATAATAAAAACATCATCAAAATGTTTAAAAACTACAACAATACAATACAACATGTAAAATCAACGTCTAATGACACTCGAAATGTGTTCCACATTGAAGAAATAGATAGATTTGAATGACCCAAGTGATAGCTTAGCACACGAGAGGATTAGATTAGGGTGAAGAGTGGAATGATACGTAAATACTCGAAATATACTCTTGTCGGATCCCATTGAAGTTTGATCTGTATTGGATTAAAATGTAAAATCCAAGTGTGCCCAAGCAAATTTATATTGCAAAAGGGTAAAAGGATTTCCTCGAGCATAGATATACACCATGGGCAATAAATATGAGTATGATTTGGAACAATCATGAGGAGCGACATCAAATGGAAAAATTATTGAACTGTGTTATCTAGTTGCTGAAATTTTTTCAAACATTATCTGAATATTTTGTTTGCGACAATTTTGAAAGTATTTTTGGAGTTTTGGACAATTTTATATTGCTTTTTTGGTATTTTGTGAGACATTTTTGAATGTTTTTGTATTTTACAACTCGGAAGAAGGGTACATTTCTTGAAAGTAGGTGCAAATAATTAAAAGCATTCCATTCCATTGGCAGAAATGTAGATGATAAAATTATTAGGGTGTGTCACTCCACTCGTGGTTCAATGAAACTAGGAAGATGCGAGGGCTCATCACCTTGAGCCAAAAAGGACGTGAAAATGAGGTGAATAGTGATATATTAAAGGGTAAAGAGAAAGTATGTGATGACACAAGCTGTAATAATGATCCATATGAGAAAAATGTAACTCATCTCCAGTCAAGATTATATGACCGATTACAAGATGATTACATGTTATATGTTTTGACTTGACTTAGATCCATTGATGGACCACCGATTGAAAAATCCAGTTGAAGGAATTGATGTCTCTCTATAACATGAGAAACTAAATTACTTCTTGGGATGTTTTTGATACTTTGGTTTAGATTTCATAAAGGCTTTATTTTAATGATTATTTATTAATTTTTGTGAAGGAAACCCTACATGTTTCCCATGCCATCAATAAAAGGAAAGGGCTCAACATCGAAGAAAAAATGTAGGAGAGTAAGGGCTTTCTCCATGCCCAGTCTCATACTACTAGTAAGAAGTATGGGCTTTTCACCGAAGACTGTGAAGGATGAAAGGTGTATTGATTTTATAATTTTTTTATGTTTTTGATTGACTTAATTTTCCTTGTATGTTTATAGTGTGCTTGTTGGGAAGGAACATTCTACCCCAAGTCTCGGCCTCATACGAATGGTAGGATGCAAGGGTTTAACATCGTAGATTGGGATGGATGATAAAAAGACTAGGTAAAGAAGTTTAGTACTTTTAATTAAAGATAAATCTTATTTGAAAGGAGGAGTTTTCCATCGTAAGCTTCAATACAAAACCATAGGTAATAAGATCTAAAATGGTAACAATCATAACAAAAACAAGACACATAATTCCCAAGAGGAACAAGGTTAGCCTGTGTCATCAATGGGTGAAGAAGGCAAGTATATGATAATGGTATGATTAAAGTAGCTACCAATAGATGGAATGCCTAACATTATTTGTACACACTTTTCCATTTCCAATTGGAAAACAATGCTCTAATATAAAGTTTTATTCTCTTTTTATGCTTTTTGAGTTTTTTGAATGTTGGTGGATGAGGAGTTGAAATGGACTTGTCAAGAAAGATGTACATGTTTATTGAAGTTGAATGGTCCTAAGGTATGAGGATCATGTAGATGAAATGCTAGTCAAGAGGGAGAATTAAAAGATTCGACAAGTCCTGAAATATGAGACTTGGACATAAATGACCCAAGTGAAAGGAGTGAAATTAAAGTTTTGATAAGTTCTGTAATATGAGACTGGGGGGAGACATGAACCAAGACAAAAGATTGAATCAAACAATTCCATGGATCTGAAGTACTAGACTTGGGTAGACAAGATCCAAGTCAAAGGATGTGTGATTAGATAAGTCTTCGATGAGATTGAAAGACATATGTGATGTTAAAAGAAGATTTTCAATGCGGGAAGATGTTGAGATACATATTCACCTGTGAGAAAAAGCGCAAGGAAAGAAGGATAGATATCTAGATGTATACTTAGGGTTCCTTGTAAGCCATAGAGAGGAAATAGTCAATGTTTCTCCTTCTAGGTTGTGAATTAGTTGATTAGACATATTATTTACAAATAAAGCCTAAAACAGTTAAATAAGGATATTCTGGGTATATCTACCTCAAAGAATGTGCACATGTAGATATCTTGACATGTAGGAGTCATCGTTGATGATATTCCTATAGAATCGATCATCTGAGGTATAATGGACATGGAAGGTTGTGTTATCGCAAGTTTCCAAGCTTGTTGTTTTCATAATTTGACAATAATACTAGATATGTTATGTGTAAGAGATGGAATGGAAAGAATAGAATCAATCTCAATGGTGTTTTGATGATGGACCCTCTTCTATTATGTCAAGGCTTATTGAAGAGTCTTGAGAAAATTCGAGCTCTTGTTAGGTGTTAGAAGATTATCTCGAAACAATTTTAATGTCGGTTTGGATTAATAGGAGAAAATATGTAGAAGAAATGGATTTGTTTGAAGGGGGGATACTTGACCTTCGTCATGATCTTGTGGAATGTCAAAGTATGAATATAAGTGGTTATAATAGTCAACTCTTCATTTGAAGGTGCAGAAGTTGACATGTCATTAGTTGTAAGAGCTTCATCATCAAGATCTACAAAGATCTCTCTGTCGTCAATTAAGTCTTGGAAATAGTTCTTAAAATGTGTAAATTTATTGGTTAAATGGCCATAAATGCGATGAAAATAACAATATACATGAGGATTGTACCAATATGGCTTAGGTTCTCCTTTAATCCAAGGTCTTATAAAAGGATATTTTATCATCCTAGCCACTTTGAGTTGATGAAAGACACTAGAGAGACTTTAGTCGAGAGGTGTAAACTTACATTTAACTTTGCGCAACATAGTGTATTCGCTAGGTTTTATGATTAGATTTTTGATTGATGGGTCATGTATGTTCGTAATATTGTGATCATCTCTGTGACACCAAAGTGATGACATTGTGATTTTGGTTGATGTACCAAAATCATCATGAGAAGTTATAGTATGGTGATTATTACGAGTGAGGTTGAAAGAAAAATGTTTGACAAACTTCTCTGAGAGGTCCACAAAGGTGGTGATAGATCCCTTTGGAAGGTGTAAGAACCAATCCAAAGCTTGTCCTCCTAGAATTCTAGGAAAAAGGCACAAGATAAAGCTATCGTTATATGCCACTTCGTGGCATGCTATGGAAAATTATTTGATATGTTGTCTCGGATCAATTTTGCCCTTGTATTTTTCAAATTTGGGCATCTCAAAAGAGTGTGGGAAGGGTATATGTAAGATGTCCATATTAAAATGGTATGGACACAATTCATCAAAATTGAATTGTTTACATTTTTTTGCATACCCATTAACGATGAATTTCATCATTTTCCATTCTTGGGAAAAGGATGAAATGTATAAATCCAACATTGTAATGAGAAATGAGGTAGAGTGAAGAAAGGTAAAATGAAAAAAACACAACCCTTAGAAAAGTGAATGCTAAGATGGAAGCAATGAAAATGTTTGAAAACCTTGACTCCTAGCAAAGTGAATGCTTAGATGGAAGAGGAAAGAAGAGTGCTAAGAGGGAAGAAGAAAAAAATGTTAGTCGAATGCCCGTCTCTTAACAAAATGATAGTAAAGAGAAAAAAGGATGACAAGAAGTTATATGTGCTCTATTCTCGTAACAAAAATGAGTGTTAAAGGAAGAGAGAATTGACAAGGTGGACACGATCAACTTGTAATCAAAATGAATTATAAGAGTGATGAAAAAATGTAAAAGGTTAACTCCTAACATGGTAAGTGTTAAGAGAAATGAAAAAGGGGGAAAGTGAAATGTGCTTGACACTTAACAAAATGAATGTAAAGGAGACAAGACTTAAAAATATGAAGTTGATTAAATCTTAACAAAATGTGTGATAAGAGTGACGAAAAAATGGAATTCTCAACACCTAAAAAATGAGTGATGTGAAAGTGGAAGATGGGTTGAAATGTTAGTTTAGATGATTTGTAACAAATTTAGTTTCAAGAAATATGAAGAGGTTTGAAATGATTTTACGATTCATTACAAAAGTGAACGTAAAGAGGGGAGAGACAAAAGGTTAGCATGCTCAACTTGCGAAAATTGTAAGTGCGACAAGAGAATACTTAAAACATGTTGGATGATGCTCAATTATTGATGAAAATGTTAAATGAAGAGACTGAGGAAAGAAAATGATGGATATTCGAACTTTTAACAAGATGAATGGTAAAAGGGGAGACTTAGGAAGATGATGATCAATGTCAACTCTTAACAAAAAGTGTGTTAAAATATAAGACATGATAAGGAAGTGAAAGTACTAAAAGAACAAAAGGTAAAGGTCATCATAAGAAGTGAATAAACGATGATAAAAAGGTCCAAATCTCACAAAAATGGAGATAAGAGACAAGGGGGAAGTGATGGATTAGTGATCTCAAATTAGAACAAAGTGAATGCTTTAATGAGAGAAGTGAAGAAATAATGAGGATGTTGACAATGCAACAAAATGATTGTGAAGTATGACAATGTAAGATGATAGGAGAAGAGTACAGAAGATGTCACAATGCAACAAAGTGGATGTGAAAATGTGACGACGTAAGAGTGAGTAGAGAATGATATTGAAGAATGTCAATAAGTCCAAAAAGTAAATGTGAAATGCAATGATGTAAGAATGGGGAATGCTTAGAGTTCAACAAAATAACATCAAACTTAAGACTTATGATAATGAAAGATCAAGGTGATCAAGAGATTGTTTGAATGTGATAAAGTGAGTATCGCAATGTCAAGACTTAAATGAAAATGAAAGTGCTTAAGTGTGAATATGGATGTCCAAAACCCAAGACTTAGACATGTGTACAAAGTGAAAAGATGGATGAGAGAGAAAACATGAATGACGAAAGTGAAACACAAGTGTGTAACATGCGAGAAAAATGAAAAGTGGTGAAATGAAATTTGTGGCCTCTACCTTAGATTGGCTTGGACAAGGTGTGGCTTCCTAGGTGGCTCTCTCAACTAGGTGTCAGTAGTATATCTAAGAAACATCGATGTAATTGCTAGTCGTCGGCTTTCCTTTACCCCCTTTGAAATCTTGAGAAAAGATCTTTCTTAGAAGGCATCGCGTTGGGGTCTCCACTAAGGATATCCTTGAATTTAACTCACAAAGAATTTACTAGTCGGGTAGGATAAAAAGGTTTCTGTTTCATCCATCGGCCCTAAAGGTGTGGACTACTTTGGGGTTCTTAGAAGCACCCCACTTAAGGATTATGCCAGGGGATTATGTTCTAGTTAAGTGGTCGAGCCGTAGCTCTTAACCGAACCTGTAATTATAATGTTTTGAATGTGGTGTATTTTCTTATCTTTTGAGCTTAATGTGGTTTAGTCGTACACCATTTGACAACCTGTAGTTAGTAGTTTTTAAGTGTTTTATCAATCACCGTGAGAGCGGGTCCTGCAATAAAAGATTAAATTTTTTTCTTGAGGTAGGTAGAGGACAAGACAAAAGAAGCAAGTTCACGTTTTTGATTTCCAAGATCACTCTTAAAAGCGTGAGGAAAGAGCATACACATAAAACAAGCTTTGATTAAAAAAGAAAAGAAAGGTTAATTCCAAAAAAATAGAAACAATCATGTTTCTAATTTCTAAGATCACTTTGAAAGTGTGAGGAAAGAGCATACGTGTGAGGTTGTTACGTTAAAAAAACAAATTAAAGTTGTAAAAACTAGCATTTAAAATAAAAAAAAGTTGTTAGAAGAAATGAAACCATAAATTTTCTATAAGTCCAAATCAAAAAATTATTTTTCCATTACATATATATTTTCAATACCTTTCGTAAAAAAATGAAGTCATTCCGAGTTCGGGAGAAAAAGTTATGGCTTTTGGAAGATGGACTTCAAGAAAGACTCATAGTGAAAATTTTGAATGTGAGAAAAACACCCTAAGTAGCTGGTTTTTTTTATTTTCTGACTTTTGTACTTCACTTGAGAAGCTAAACTTTTGATAGAAAGGTTAAAAAATTAATAATAAATGTAAAGAAAGAGTTAGATCACAAAATGATTAATTAAAATAAAAGAAAGAAAATGTGGAGAGTCCCACGGGCATGCAAAAATGTATGTAGAGAAAAATCACAGTAATGAAAGACAAACAAATAATTTGCAAACCTTCCAGTAACCTTCCAATGCAAACCTCAATAAGGGTCTCCTATGAAACCTTACAAATGAATGTCATAAATGATTGTGGATGCTCTTGAGTGCTCTCCAAATTTTGAATGCAAATGCTACTAACACAGAGAATTCAATAGAGTTTTTGTACGTCAGATTCAAGAGGATTTGTAAGGAAGGTAAGCCTGCAATTTATAGAGGAAAAAGTAGTTGAAATTGGTTACAAACAGATGAATGCATATACTAAAAATAACATTTTGGGAAGTCAGAATAATAGATGTTGGGGAAAATAAATGAATTAATTTCAAAAATTTGATTCTGGAAAGGTGGTTGTAAGTGTAATTTAATTTCCCCCACCTTTCTAGGATTCTAGAAGTGTAGTTAACTAGGATAAGGATAGGGAGTCCAAGTGGAGTCTAAGTGTAGTCTAAGTGGAGTCTAGGCAGATGTTGATCAAGTGGCAGATGACTAGAATGTGCACACAATTAAAAAATTATTTAATTAATAACTAATAATTAATTTAGCTAAAGGGGTATAAAGGATACATGGGATTAATTTAATTAATCCAAAGGGGTACAATGTGAATTAATTAATTGATTAAATCAATTAATCACAAATAGGTGAATAACAGGGTGTACTAAGATAACAATGGGAACAAGTGGAAACAAAAGTGTAATTTTGGGGTGTCTACACTAACTCCCAACATGGTCTCGAGTGAAATTAGGGCGTGAAATAAAATTGCTGATCTCTCGAAATAAATAGGGTTGAACTCAAACCCCGCAAAGAAATCTCTAACTTGCAACTTACAATGGAAAATAGTCTCCATTCTTTTGATTAAAATTTGATAAATCAATAAATCTAATGGATTGAATGAGAAATCATGAAAATTACCCAAGAAATTGAGATAAAGTATGGTGAAGTTGACCCTCTTCTATAACTTGGTCAGGTTTTAGGTTTTGGGGATCAAATTGTAATTTACATGTAAATTGCAATTGAAAAGCCAAAATCTGAAATGCACTAATTTATTTGATTTTCAAGAATCGGAGTTTTGATTTACAATTTACATGTAAATTGAAAATCAAAACTTGAAACCTGAAACACACTTGGAAGGTCAGGTTTTGTGGATCGGGTTTCATCTTTCAATTTTCATGCAAATTACAATTTGAAACCCGAAACATGAAATGCACTAAGTCCTTTGTATTTTGGGTTTTGGAGTTTAAGGAACAATTTGCATGCAAATTGTAATTTTTTCTTGAACCTGAAATCTAAAATACAAAGGAAATTTTTTCGATACTTAGGCAATTTTTAAAGACTTCTAAAAAATGATATTTCAAGAAAACGATTTTTTTCAAGGAAGTAGTCAAACAAAAGGAAAATCGGGCAAGGTGAATTGAAAAGTCAATTTTTTTGGTGACATGCAGAGAATCCTTGCCTTTTAAGAAAAATTCCAGTAGCCTTGAAGAATTCATTAGGCATGGAGTCAATGTGAAAATATTGGAAAGTGATCTCAAGTTTGAATCTCTCAACCCTAAATCCATATAAAACAAAAACATGGAATCAAGCCCAATCAAGGTTCATTGAAGTATTCTTAAAGATGATATCTTGGGTGTTTTTGAATAAACTTAATAATTGTCCCTAACACTAAAGTTTTTACTAAGGAAGAGGTATGATGAACGTATAAACTGAAACTGATCTTAGAGAGTGAAGAATAAGCATCTGAAGAATTCCCCCATATATGATTTTTCCAAGTTTTAAGAAGTTGAAGAGCCTGGTCCTTAATGAGAGTGGAAAACTATTTAAAGCTAGACCAAAACACTTATTTATTAGAAAGGATGAAGCATGAAGAATTTTCAATTACATACTAATTTCGAGACAGTTGCATGCACTCGGAACTTCCCTGAACACCTTGCTTCCATTATGAAATTTGATCCAAAAGCTGTACTTTTAAACAACAAAATCCCACAAAAACTATATACAAACATGAAAAATGATACATGTTACAAGGGGAAACATGTAGAGTGTGCACAATGCACTTGTTTTGTTAAAAACAAACCTACCTACCCTACCCTAACCAGAGACAAATGAAGTTAAAAACACATGAGATAAGTTGGGAGAAATTGAAAGAGGGTTTAAAACCTATAAGCAAGGATCACGAGGGATGACGTGCACATCAATGGATGTGCGAATGGTAGTGTGAAGAGATCTCGGGAGGAGCGAGCATCAACCGAATGTGCATGTAAATATTTGAAACATGGGTAGAACTTGGTTAAGCCATAAAACTCTCCTCTATCTCATAGATCCAAAGGGGTGTACATATAGGAGGTGTTGAGTAACCCCTAGTGCTGCAATCATGACAACTCGAGTAGAGAGGGGGAGTTACATTCCCAGAATAGAAGTGTAACTCCCAATGACACATATGACGCTTTGAAAAACTAACGAGCTGATGCACTGATGTGTAAGACAATCTCATAATGACACATGGACCTACGATCTCACCTAAGTGAGATGACTCACCTAATGATGTGGAAAATAACACACACCAACACCCCCTTCATCGTAACTTAGGATGAGGTGGCAAGTCATAAATGAGAAATGGATCCTAGCATAAATCCTGATGAGGTACCCATGTACGAGAAAAAGGTCCCAAGAAGTGAAGGAAAACCTAGTGGGAAAAACATCCACCACAAGAGAAAAACACACTCTCTAATCTAGGAAAGATGCCAAATATGGGTCCCAGCTATAGACAAGCCTGAAAGGGTACCCATGTACAAAGAGGCAATCTCTCAAAAAGAAGAAGAAGAGAGAAGAAGAGGGAGATGAGAGGAATGCGTAAGATGCCAATGACGGATCTGAACTCTGTATCTCTAGGAGGTCTCCCAAAAGAATGTCGATGATGAGATCCTCCGCCTCTAGATCAAGAAGAGCCACCCGCACCAAATAGTGTGCCCGCCCGTAGGAAGGACAAAAATGATGTGCTGAAAGTCTTCCCACTCCGTGAAGGAAACCGAAGGTAGCAACACAAAGAACTCTGAGTCTGGTGCATGGAAGTGTGACATAGGTCTAGTGAGTGAGTGCCAAGGAACCGAAGGTAATGCCATGTGCGTAGAACTATCAAAGTGAAAAAGAGGAACACCCGCAAAAAGGATGTCCAAGTGATGTGAAGGAACAAAACATCCTCCACAACAGAAAAGGGATCCACAGCTGAGGGTGGATCAATGAAGGTCTCTGGAAATGTGGAAGTGACATGATTCCCAGAAGGGGCACTCCCAACAACAGAGATGATGAACTCCTCTAAAACACCTATAGATGGATGAGGGACATGTAGAGCATCAAAATGGACTCGCAAAAAATGACAAAGGTTAGGTAGATACTCATCCCAATGAGGGTGCTCAATAAACAGAAGAGCGATGTCAAATAGGTATGAGTCATCCAATGAAGGTAGAGGAGTGGAAGGGGCCTCGCACACTAGAATTGGAAAGGAGGTAGGTGTAATGATGGTGTGAGACCGAGTAGGATATCGCTTGATATCGATGAGATGTGAGAAGTGTCAACACTCTCTGGAGTAGTGAAAGAAAGAGGAGAGAAGTATTCTATAGTACTTTCAAAATTAGAACTAGATGCATAATCCTCATCATCGAAGTAGATCCAAGCGAGTCCATGTCAATGGAACTGTCATCACACGAAGAAATAAAGGAGACAATCGAATCAAGAAGCAAGCAACAATGGCGGCAAGATGTGAAGGGTCTCTATAGAAGGACTAAAGAATGCTCTAGACATGGTGAGGTGGATCTCGAGTCCGCCACATGAAACTAGAGAGAATGAGAGACATGCATACTCATGTGACCAAATACATGGTCACAATCACAAGGAAGTCCTCCAGATGATGATGATCAATGGGTGTAGGAACGGCCCAAGCAAGAACGGTAAAAGACCCTCGTGGGCGAAGTAACATTCCATGGAAGTATGCCAAATTGAATAGTTCTCTCTCCGGTGAGAGGTGGTGGAGGCTGTAAAGCAATCCTATGATGCTCAAGTCTGGAAAGAGCAATCTCCATGATAAAAATGTAAGATGCACAAAAGCAAGACGTCGGACTCGGCTGATAATGCGTTTGCGTGTGAAAGCCCAAGAGAGCAAAGTCAACCCCCTGAATATGGCAATTTATAAAGTAGTGTGTTTACAAAAATGATAATACCATCATGTAGAGTGTAGAAAAACATGTAAATTTGACTAAATAAGTGCTCAGATCTAAGAAACGAGTCAAAAGTTATAGCAAAAAAAAATCCTACAACCGATGAGAAAATGCAATAAATGTTACAAACGTAATAAAAATGCTCGAAATGGATGCGAAGGGTATCGTGTGGGTACTCGTTGGAAACGACATGAAATTTTAGTAGGGGTTTCTTTTTATTGTGAGGGGGATTAGCCTCCGCCAACCCTGCACCTCACCGTCCATCTTCGACACTTGTAGGAGGGTTGAGTAATACAAGCCAAAAAACCAAAATTTCACAATGCCAAATGAATGTTTTAATTTTTAAACACCTTAAAACATAAAAAAAATGTGGAGGATGTGGGCCCATGTTTGGAATGCATCGAGCTAATGGGTGTGGCACGAGCTTGCTGAGTTGGAAAGGTCTGACTTGCTGAGTTGCTGAGTGGAAGGGCCATGTGTAAGATGGTAGGTGGACAGCTATGTAACTGTGCAGGCTCAAGTTGAGTGCAAAACTACCAAGGTGACTAGGTCCATTTGTAGCTAGTAGTGGTTGGGAGGTCCGAGATCAAAGTAGTGCAACAACGAACCATGTGTTGATGGGTGCACAGTGCAGTACAGACTAGGGCAGCTACGAGGTGAGTAGATACCCAAAAATAACCAGACCAGACTAGACTAATGAGCAATGCCATACTGCATCAGCGAGAAAAACTACAAAGTTGAAACGGTCTAAGGGTGGAAGGTTAAACATGCTGACTGAGAAGGTAATGGCAAAGATGCATGGAACGTGCTAAACATGCTGAACCTGGAGCCTTAAGATGCGTGGAAGAAGCTAGAGTGGCAGGAGAAACCAAGGCAGTGCCAAGCCCAAAAAACCACGAACATGGTCAAACCAGAGTTACGGGATCTAAAGCAAAGCCGAGTTGATCCAAAGCAAGGCCACTGTGAGTAAAAACGTCCACACATAGGTAGTTGAAAACCCCAATCATAGAAAAAAATGAATGCAGGAGTGAATCTGAAGAAAGGTGCTAGATCTAAAGCAAGGCACTGGATCTGAATAGTTGAGTGCTAAAAAAGGATGGGGCTAGATCACACAAACCCTATTATGTCAAACCATTGAGCAAGGCACTAGAGTGGAGGAGAAAATGGCCAAACAGAGGAAAAAAAGCAGGTTGTAATGACTAGAGCATGTGCTAATGAGAGTTGGAGGGGTACAACGTATACACCAAGCCCTTCATGTGCCAATAAACATGCCAGAATCACGCAATGTAGAGCCAGATCACAACAATAACCCACAGGTCCATGCTAAGCCAAAAAAACTCACATGAATAGAAGCAATCATGAAGTCAAAGCAATGAGATAACACAAACCCGATACAAAACAACACGACAAACTCAAGACCACATGTAAAAGTCAGTAAAACCATGAACACCCCAAATGGAGGTATAAACACTCAAATTAATGCAAGGAGTGCACGGTCAGAATTTCCATTACGAAACACACACGAGAATCAATATCATGCCTTTGGAAGCTGGAAAACACACACGAAACACCGATGAGTGCATGGATCCATAAGATCCACTCGATACCATAAAAGAGGGTTTAAAACCCACAAGAAAGGATCATGAGGGATGACGTGCACATCAATGGATGTGTGAACGATAGCGTGAAGAGATATCGGGAGGAGCGAGCATCAACCGAATGTGCATGCAAAGATTTGAAACATAGGCGTAACTGGTTAAGCCATAAAAATCTCGTCTATCTCATAGATCCAAAGGGGTGTACATATAGGAGGTGCTAAGTACCCCCACAATGCTACAATCATGATAACTCGAGTAGAGAGGGGAGTTACATTCCCAAAATAGAAGTGTAACTCCCAATGATGCATATGACACACCGACGCACCGACACACGACGACGACGTCTTTGATGCATTGATGCATAAGAGAATCTCATAATGACACATGGATCTACGATCTCACCTAAGTGAGACGACTCACCTAATGATGTGGAAAATAACACACACCAATAGAAATAACTTCCCTTTCTCATAAAATTAGATCGTGTAATTGATTTTTAAGTGGACATGACCTTTAATGAGAGTGGAAAACTATTTAAAAACTTGATTCCCACCATATTCTTCAAAGTATCATCTGAAAAAAGAACAAACACCTCTTTTAGTTGCTCTATATTTGGATTCGAGAGGCATTTCAGCTAAACTTTGGTAATTTATAGCTTTTCCTCATGCTATGAAGTGAGCATGACTGGTTACAACTCCTTTTTTTGCTCTAGACTAGCCAAATATGTGATACGGTAAGGATTGATCCTTTTGGTTTTATAGTATTCTTCATGTACAACTCCATGGATGGAGCTGCTAGAGAAATTTCCTTTCCTTTTTCATCATAGAGCATGTTTGTAATATGATTTAGACTTTGTTATGTTTCTATAAAATCTATGGTTCCTCCGTGATGACCTATGATTTGAAAATATGGTCAACATTCTCTTCCTTATCATCAAGAAAAAATCTTGAAGGATCAAACTCATCCTAAAAAACATCACAAAGATCATATAAATTAGTTGGGCTGATCGCTTCATCTGTATGCTCCTCTTCATGATTTTCCTCCAAATTTTATTTTTTGAAAAGAGTTAAGGAAAGATATACATTTACTAGTATTTATTTCTCCTTTTCAGGTCCAAGGGATAATTCAGTAGCAAGAGGATCTTTGTGGTGGAATAAAAATGATAAGAATGCAAAACTATTAAGTTAAATGAGTTTTCCCTCACCAATGCAATCTTTCAAATCTAATATAACTTCAACTTCTTCATGGTCTAACTATATAAAACAATCCCCTTGGATCTCAAATTCCATATCCTCCTCAAAAACTCAATAAATTGAGACAAATATTGATCAACATATTCATTTTCAACTAATGGAAAGAAGATTTCAATGATCTCTTCTACATCTCACCTTTTGAAATGATTCCCCTCCTCCAATGCTGATTTTGAAAGCTGAGACAAATCAAAAACCTTTACAAACATGGTGCCATCATATACACTACAATCATAACAAAGATATTTTTGATCATCTTCCTCTATTTGGTTTTCTATAAAAATAGACTCCACCTTTTTCTCTTCAATCATAACCCATGATGGAGGTTTCACTAGTTGTGGGATTTGTTTGGAGTCAAAATTAAAGCTCTAATCTTTTAAGTTTTGCATCTGATCTAGTCTGCATTACTCATTCATGGTGTTCCTCTCTAAGGATAGTTGTGTATATTCCTAACTAGAATAATTAAGAATAATCCCACTTGCCAACAAAAGTTCAACTTCTTCATTAGAAAGTCTTGGGTAATGGGTTAACCAACCGAATGGACATATAGGTTGTCGGCTAGTCTATAATGCTTCATAGTTTGAGTATGATTTTGTATGAGAATTAGGAACATAATAATTTTGTTCCATGGAGTGAGATAAGGATTGAGCTTGTTTCTTATCCTATAAAGGTTTAAATGATGAAGGAGATGAAAAAGTTTTTTGTGGAAGAGAAGGGGTGGCAGGAGGGTTCTTGAGAAAGCTAGGTATATGATATTTTAGTTGAGTAGGTATAAGTTTGAAATAAGGAATTGATAAGATGTTTAGTTGTGGTGAATGATTGCCCCATTACCAAGGTTCCTCATAACTAGATGTATTAGATTTCCTATTTTTGACTGATGCAACAATATGTTTAAAGTTTCAACCATTATATTTAGAGTATTAGACACACCTCTTTCTTTTTTCACGAGGTTTTCTGAACATTCAAGAGGTCTAACCCATGGATAGGGTTCAATAAAAATAGATAGTTTATATATCATGATGTTGTATGCTTCCTCTTATTAAAGAAAGGTTTCCTCCATTTCTTGAATATGTATTTGAATATCAACATATCCTTGTTCTTGAAAAGCACCATGGTTAACAGGATAACCATAAATGTCAACAAGGTTTGATTGACATGTATATTCCTCATGATAAAGCTCAAAATACCGGTTTGGAGGAGCATTTTGGGAATATTGGTATGGAAGGAGCTTGTATTGATCTAGAAAATGGGGATTCCAATGAGGGAATGAATTCATGATTGTACAACTTCACAAGAGATGAAAATGAAATGGAAATGGTGAATGGACAAATGAAAATAATGAAGGGAAAGGTATGAAACTTAGAGAATGAGTTTGTTTGGATCAGTGGAGTTGCCATATATGTTGAAAACATACCTCTTAAGGCCGAATACTATAAAGAAAAAATCAGCCCTACTAGTATGAAGTTGTATAGTGCTTCAATCTCTATCCCACTGGCATGCCAAAACTGTTGGAGCTCAAAATTGTACCCTACCTCGAGTTATGGAAAACCAAAGAATTTGAGGCAACATGGGGCTGTATCAATGTTTTTGGACTTATACTATGAGACACACCTCCAGAGAAGGTTGGTTCCTTTACCTAGTTCTAATGCTAAAACTACTCCTATTGTTGGAAATGCAACTACGTAATTATAATCTAACATTCCAAGGAACTAGGGTTAGAAAGATATGCATAAGGAAAATACTAAGCTAAAGATGGTGATATCACCATAAAGAAGGGGATGAAACACTCTCCATGATGAAAACTGGGAAAAAATGAGCAAAGATAGGGAAGAAAAATGTGCCACAACCTAGAAAATCATTCAACTTGCCATTTCCACACAAAGCAAAACAAAAATGAAAACCATAAAGTGATGAAAGATACACAACACACATGCAATGGATGAAAAGGAGAGAGAAATAAATAAAACAAAGCTAAGGTAGAGAATAGCCAAAAAAAATATATTTTATTTCCTTTTAAAGATGCACAATTTTATTACACTAAAGGAGAAAGTAAAGAACAAATTATAGAGGTCCAAATTTGAGGCATGTAACTCATATTACTTTTTCAACCATTTTGGAATGGTACCATTACAAATTGAGGGGATCCATCTTTTCCAAAGACCACCAAATGCCAACATATAGAAAAAGGGGGAGAGAGGAAGGAAAAGAGAGGGAAAATTGGATTTCCTCCTTCAACCACCAATAAGATACAATGAATGTCTTAAAATAATCACGGGAATCCTAAAAACACATTCCCCACATCAAATTACTTGTTGAAGAAGGAAAGGGCATCATGCTTCATTAAATGTGGGTAGTTGAGATACGGAACCGACCTTGTTGCATTTATGACCATGTCTAATATTTCAAACAACCCGACACATTGATAAGACCGTCGGAACTTTGACCTTGATTCACACCACGAGAAACTTGAAATACACACTAGGAAATGTACCTATCGACAACCTTGAAAATTCTAACACAAGGTAGGAGCTCCTTTCAAAAATCGGGAAGTATTCAACATGAGACATGTTGACATGCTTCAATTTAGTTGATCCCTAAAAACCTAACACAAAGGAAGATATCATGTTTTAGAAGTGATATGCACATAACATAGAACATGTATTTGGGATGCAATGTTTTAATGTAGATAAGATCTAAAAACCCAAAACAAAGGGCAGAACTGGTTTGATATTTTTCCTCTGTTAACTACTAACTTGGTCTGGGCAGAAGTATGGGTGCGAAATGTAACTGTCAACCTTTGAAATACATAGGGCATAAATAAAACCATACCAAGTAATATCTTACTTGAAACTTTTGATTCAAAATAGTTTGTATTATTTTGAGAAAACTTGGATGAATAAATAAATTTTATGGGTTGAAGGAGAGATCATGAAAAACACCCGAGAAATGGAGATAAAGTACGGTTGGAAGTTGACCATCTTTTGCAACTTGGTTAGGTTTTTAATCGATTACAATTAACATGTAAATTTTAATTGAAAACCTGAAACCTAAAATGTACTTATTTCTTTGATTTTTGGGAATCGAGTTTCAATTTGCAATTTACCTATAAATTTCAAATCAAAACCTCAAACTTGAAATGCACTCGAGAAGATCGGGTTTCAGGGATCAGGTTTCCTTTTGTAATCCACAGAAAGTTACAATTTAAAATCCAAAATACACTAAGTCCTTTTTATTTCACATTTTAGAGTTTGAGGAACAATTTCCATGGAAATTGAAAATTATTTCCTAAACCCAAAATCTGAAATACAAAGGAAATGTTTTCAATACTTAGGCAATTTTTAAAGATTTCTCAAAAATATTTTTTTTGTAAAAAGGAAAATTTTGCAAGGAAGTATTCAAATAAAAGTAAAATTGGTTAAGGTGACTTGAAAATTTAACATAACCATCGTGCTCATCCACTTTGACTCTTCAATGGGTTGAATAATGTCTTATTTCAATATTTTATCAATTTCATCCTTCACCTTGATGTGCGATTATGATTCATCCGATAGGGCCTCTTGCAAAATGGTCATCCACCATATTTGAGTTTGATTTTTATTTCTCCTAATGATGGATGTAGACCCTTTAACTAATGGTATACTTTGGGAAAAAATACTGAAATTCACACAATAGCTCAATGATGTTTACTACCTCTTCCTCGGACTAATCGTCACTAATTATTGCCTCCTTTGATGTGCTCTTAGTTACGATGTTGAATTTATTCATCTTCAATGGTATATGGTAGGCTCTGTCTTACTCATCTCCATAGTATAATAATTAATGTACATGTTTTGTGTGCTTATTATCCAAATCCTCAATTTCTTCATCATTTATCAAATAAACAAGCTTTTCTTTCTCGTTTTCTTTCCAAGCGCATCCCAACAAGGTCTCCTCCAATTCCACCATGTCATTACAAACTTAAGTATTAGTCTCACTAAATAAATGAGTCATTAAATCTTCAAACTTTGTGTTATCCTGTAATGTAATGAACTTCATAAGCTAGAGAGATTCATAGACCGGTGGTTTAGTAGAAAAGTAATCAAAAGTATGAACAATACATGTAGTCAGGTCACGCCAATTCGTTGTTTCTTACTTGATTTGCACATGTATACACTAGGTGCACTGACACCCATGTATTAAAGAATAAAATTTATGTACCCATAGGGATCGTGGAAGATATTTTTTCCCCTCCATCTAATTCCTCTCATAATTATGAGCAAGTATCATGGGAGATGTTTTCCGTCATAATCTTGTATTAATGAAGGGAGATTGTTTTGAAAAAACCTTGTCAAGAAAGCCACTCGATGTTTCTCCAATGAAGTAAGTTTTCCCTATGCATATCCCACCAACAAAATGTTGTCCCTCTCAATGAGTACACCAACATAATTATTATATCCCCCTCATTGTGCCATTATTAATCCATGATGTGCAAGCTTATATCCACCTCAAAAAAATGACCTTTCCCAATCGCTTAACCACTTGGTCATGGTGTAACCACTCTCGTAACTATTCCTGAACTTAATGAATAACCATTTCATAAGTACCATGAGCCTAATTATCACAAGCCACACTAGTAGAGGTCACTTATGGAATGCATCTTCTCAAGCAAAGCACACCCTATTTTAATGGTTCCACATTCTTTGGGTTACGTACCATATGCGTGTATATTCTATTAAGATATTATTCATTGATGGGTTCAATGTAGGGCACAATCTTCATCTCATCCATTGGTATTACAACATGATCCTTATTTTTCTCAAAAATCACATAATTCTGGTTAAGCATAAGTTTGTGTTATTGGCATAACACCAAGGATGACCTAGTAGCACATGAAATTTGTCTACTTTAGCTAGATTTAAGACCTCAAAGTCACCCTTAAACTTGGATCCTTGAATGGTGATAGAATCATAATTTAGAACTCCAATGGGCATAGTCCTTATCTTATTGGCCATGCATAATATATTCGAGGATGGATGCAATAGTGGTATTCCCATATCGCTCCAAACATCAAGTGTAAGGACATTTACTTCCACACCTATATCAATGAGAATAATTCTTAAATTACCATCCATTAATCACTACATCCAACATGATTTCATTTTCGGACTCATGATATTGTAGTGGTAAGTTAACATGGAGAACTTGGCACTCCCTTTCTACACCTACATGTAAAATTTTATCCCATAACCATTATCCCAATAGAGGTATGATATTATCCTACCTAAGAATCTTACATACCTCCCTAAGGTCATCCACATCCTTTAGAGATATTTCAACATCCTTTGTGCACTCCCTCTCAAGTGCTTTCTCTTTTTGGAATTTTATTTCCTTTGGAGTTCCCTAATGACGGTCATAGTCTCTTGATATACTTCATTTTGTTGGTCTACATCTAGATAATTCATATTAATAACCTCCTCTCTTATGATGAGTGGTCTTGATCTTCCTTTCTCGTGCACACACACTACTTACTGTGGATGTAGTGACCAATAATGATCGATTTTATCCTACAACCAACTTATTGGGCATCTATTGCCCCTTCCTAGCAGGTTTGACCTAAATCATAGCTACATCCTTATTATTCTTATTTTTGTTGCACATGTGGGCATACAAATATGGGAAATCTTCAACCTTATGTGCCTTACCAAGATATATGCATGTCCGATTCTTCGGGAACTCAAACTCATGGTTATCGGGTGCCTCACAAGAGTAACATGTTCACCATGTGAACTACCCTCAATTACCATGACCCATACCTTGATGTATTCCTCTAAATCCCCTTGTTACCATATTTTCACCCATTGTTCTTGTGAGCTTCTCTACACCTGGTCTAACACAACCTTGTTTCAAATTAGAAGATAATTAGACACATCATGAGTATTGACATCATAGATTTTATAATATAAAGAAAATTCTTCTACGTAGACGTTAGAAAAGAAGAAAATTACAAACATCATGGTTTCTATGACAAATTTCACAGGTTATTAGTAGTGTACGCACATTTCTACATAGACAATTATTCTTTGAATGTCCTTCTACTTCAAAACCGGTACATAAGATTCCACCACATGTTTCATGATATGAATTGGTAGATAGAATTTCCAACCGAGTGGCCATTTTTGTGATCGGGGCCTCAAGAAATTGACTTACCCATGTGTCTATGATCCTAACCGATTCTTTGTGGAGTGCTACTTCCAAAGCCTCACATGGGTGGGTGAACCTCTTATATGATAATGCCCATTGGAAATGTGTCAACAAGATTCCTACAAACCATTACACATGTTGAATATTATGAATTTAATAAAAAAACTTAGAAAAAAATTCTTGATAAATGTGTCATACTCTTTAACACTCTCATCCAAACCCCGTTTAATGTCCTTCCGTGCGCTAATATTCTACTACTTAAATTTAGCTATATGAAATTTAGCCAAGAAAATGACATGCAACGCATCATAGTCCACTAGTGTCCGGTGTGGATCATACTTCCTATACAAAATAAATGCATGACCCGAAGTGTTGTAGCAAACATAATATCCTTCTAATTTGGGGTTGGTATTCCCTTGGTCCTCCATAAAATTTCACACTTATGCACATGTGTTGATGCATCTTCCACACCTTGATATTATGTAAAAAGAAAGGACATCTAGAAAAATATTTGAGGGGGTTGTTCTTGTGATTGTTGAAGTTTTGGGATGGTTGTTATGGTCATTATCCTAGAGTGAGGCCATATCTTGATCCGAAGCATCCACTAGGATTTCCTCCACATGGGGAGGAACTAAGACTCTTGAGCCTCCTTCCATGACCACGGGGACCCTGTGTAAGTACTCCTTTGTATCCTTATTGTAGTCTTGAATTACACACCAAACATTTTACCTACTATTCCCCCAAAGGGAGTACCTCCAATGTGTAGTCCGCCACTACTCAGTCTTGAATTCATGCCTACTAGTTTACTCCCAAATAAATTCTTCCCAAATAGGAATATCTCACATTTGCATTGCCATATGCTTTACCTTTATCTACTGCGCCTCTTGTGCTGATACTAAAATGTGCTTACTTATATCTCTAACCCAAAGTGTGGTGGTCATTGATTACCTTCTTTCTCACCGTCACTATGATGATATTCTATAACAACTTATGAATTGAAAACACTAAGCATACTACTTAGGTTTCCATGTTGAGTTAGATGCACCAACGGTTCTTATCCTTTCCTCAAACTTACTTTCATCAGATGTTGAAGGGGTCCTTCTACTATAATTTCTCAATATCTAATGGACATGGTCTTGTGGTCCCTTTCTTTCTAAAGGGTTTTCATCACTTCTTCCTCACCGCATTCATATCACTCTTAGCACTTCTTCAACTTCCCTCTCTTACACATCATTATATCTACAAAATATTTCCTCTATATTGCTTTCTTCCACTTGGACCAATGCCATCCTTCCCAAACCTACTTCTTTCCCTTGTACACAGTGGGGTTTTAGCTTGCCATAGGTAATTTCTCGTCTCGGCTCAATAATCAAAATCTTTGTTGTTAAAGGTAGGATGGATAAGTTTTATCCTCTTGGCTAGCATAAAAGTGGAACTTTTATTCTTAGGGCATGAATATGTTAAAATTATGTACTCTAAGGTATAACTATGGAAAAACCTCCCCACCAAATCAACTACTCAAGTCCATGGTTCATCAAAAACATAGAGTGATTGGTACTTATCTTGGCTCCACACTTGCTTCTTTCACAGTCAAACACCCCTATTTTTTTATATAAGCTACTAACCATTCATATAAATATACCTGGGAAGAAACCAAAGAATATATCCTATAATGAATCATATAGATTATCTTCCACCCATTTACACACATTAAAATTCCATCTAGTGCTATATTTCTGAGAAAATTCATCCTAATCATCATGCACCCAATGTTCAATAGTCTTTAAGGATAACTAAAATTTCATGCACACACCATACGTTACAGTGTACGAATAAAATAAGGTCCTAAAAATGGAACAAAAGCACATACAACCTACAAAGTGTTCCTCATCTATTTCACTTGTCAAGATATGGTTTTAATACTTTAACCATTATTAGCATGGGTGAAGATAACAAAAATTATAACAATGTTAAAAATAAAAAGCAAATATGATCATTCATTAATATAGACAATTAACAATATAATATTTATTTCTATTACACAAAGTGCACATCTCTACTAATTCTAACAATCCATACATTGTTATCCATTGTAAAAACATGATCAATCTATTACATAAGCTCACAATTGATTACATCCATGTGTAACATTCACTTGGGACTTAAATAATATATATCCCCTATCAGTCTCTTCCACTATCAACCTCTTGTGTACCTATCACCTAACGCAAAGAGTGAAACACCTACTTATATGTGATCGAACTTGTCCTTCACCACTTACATACTTTAATCCTAACAATGGATGTCCTATATATAGGTCATATGCCTTTTAAAATATTAGTTTAATTATAGATAAAGCTATAAATAGATCATACTTTTCCATCGTTTGATCCTATAATTAGATGTTCGCCTTTGCATGTGATTTATTTGAGGTTCGTGCTTTATCTTTTCCTTGACTATTTCTGGATGGGCCATGTATACTACTCCGACTCTGATTTTCCTATTGTTATCCTTCACCGTGATATTTGGATAACTCCTTGAACCTCTATGTGCATGCGTGGAAATTTTTTTGTTGATCTACTTTTCCCTCTTGGGAACCTTTGGGCACTGACATGTATCTATTTTTTTCTTGTGTGTACTCCCACATGATTCATCTAATATCTTAATGTTTCTTTATGGTTCATGCATGCACTTATGCACGTGATATTTATCCTTTGAATATGACTAGTAATTAGCCAAATTTTCTCTGTAACAAGAGGCATCACCCATCTAGCTCTTTATATTATAATTTTCATTAAGGATTGATTTTGTAGATGTCGTTATGGATTTATAATAATACAATTAAAGTTTTGAAGTGAAATTTGTTCCGTGTTTAATTTTTTAATGCCCTGGTGGTCATCTCTATTTGATTGGTTAATATCAAAGTGGTATCAAAGCATGGGTGCATACCTTGAAGTTAGGTTGGGAGGTGAAGTAATAGGAGAATTCAGGCCAAAAGGAAACTAATCAAGAAGGAGAGAAGATGCCACCAAGAAGAGATTCCAACATGCATGAAAAAAACACATTAATGCGCTTAATGTAGCAATCATGTGAGTACTAAAGCAAGTGATGAAAGAAAAAAGGGGTATGATAACAAGACTAGAATTTGTTGGGGAGGATAGGAGAAGATGATTTGTGGAACTAGATACACAAAGTGATGATGAAGGTGAAGTAATAAGGAGAAATGCATGTAATGCAGGAATTATTGAGGATGTACAAGAAGAGGCTAAAACCATAGGCACGGGAAAAGCACAATTTCTACAAGAAATTTCCAAAATGAGTCATGGAACAAGAATGGATGTCCCATAATTTTCTTGAAGGATTGAGCCCAAAATAACTTATAGATTGGTTAAAAATTATGGAGGATACTTTAAGTTCAAATTAATTGTCGACCCCTAACACGTTAGAGTAGTGCAAAAAAATTGAAGGAACATGAAATTTTATGGTGGAAGGATTTACAAAACAAGATATGAAGAAGAGGAAAGGATAAGATAGTGCACTGGGATCACATGATCGCTAAAATGGGAAGTAAGTTTCTACCTTTTTAATACCATATGATCTTATAAGAGAAGTTATAAAATTTGAGACAAAAGGAGATGTTAGTTGTTAGGCCTCAAAATATTGGCTAAGTACCAAAGGTAACGTACGCACGTGGGACTAGTAAGAAGAAGGGCATGTGGGGAGAAGCACACAAGACAATGGTTCAATAATGGTTTAGGAGAAACTAGGGTGCATGTGCAAGGCATGGCAATAAGATATAAGGAATTAGCCATAGCATTCTCGGGACGCACTTAGGGAAAAACATGACCCGACTAGGCATGCCGAGTGGATAAGGTGCTAGCCTGGAGACTTGGTGGTCAAGGAAAGAATATTCCACGCATGGAATATTCCTAGGAAGACATCATTACAAAAATTGGATAACTCGGAACAAAATAAGCATGCACCATTGGAGGACCACATTGACACTTGGCATGTGATTTAATCTAGAAGGAAGGCATGGCGGTGGGTATTGGAGATATAAAGGAAGATTCTCGGAAGTAGAGAAGACACACCTAGACACACCTTGAGGGAATGCATCAAGAGTATGTTGTTGCTATAATGCTAGGGTTTAGAGAACTAGTGCCAAGGGTTATAAGGGATGTAATAGGCCTCTGTATGGCATTAGAGTTTGTAATAAGGGATGAATTGGGAGGGCATAGCTAGAATATTCTACTAGAGAAGATATGTAAGAGATGAGTCCTAGTCTTTTGATATATATTTGGTCTGATAAGACCCCTTTTGAATGTCATGTGGTTACTGAGATTATGATCAATATAAATATATGACTTTGTTTTAAATATCTGGTTCATGGGTGTAAACCCTAGTGTTATTTCCTCATATTATATGATAGATATGTTCTTTGTATTTCATGCCATGATGTTTCTCTTATTATTAAATACATGGTATAAGGATATGATGGATCATCCTATATTTTTAAATGAATGCATGAAAATTTAATTTTCTACATATTATCCTCTAACAATGGAAATGTCTTCTCCAAATGCTCACATAAAGGAGGGAATCGGTGTCTCCAGGTGTTCCTCGGATGAGCACCCAATGCCCATTGGGTGATAGGTCGATGTGCTTGGGATTAGAAATTTGTACTAAGGGTACATGAAAAATGACTACATATTGGTTCCATTTCTGGGACCTATTTTCAAAGTTGTTGTGAGAATGATGCATGATGATAGAGCACTTGACCTTGGATAGTGTCAAAGCATGGTTTAAGAGCATGGAGGATGAGTTTTCTCAAAGATTTAGTACTAGACCTGAGTTTGATGCACATAAATGGGTAGAAGAACACCTATATCATGAGCTGTATGAGACCTTCTTTTGCTACTTTCTAGTAGAGTTGTATGAATGGCTTTCAACATATGCATCTAGATCAAGATGGTACTATAGATCTTACGTTTGGACCTAAGAGGAATATTAGAGGCTACATGATGTTGATCTAACCTAGACACGTGTTGTTAATCATTGGTGGAGTAGAGTGTTGAAAAGTTATACCCTGGGATACACTATTTCTACCTATTCTTGTTTGAAGGTTACTGAGTTTGAGTTTTTAAAGGAGCCAAGAGGATCATTCTTGCATGCTATCCATTTAGATATGAATATTCTAATCATTACACTAAGTTTAGAAGCATTTCATATGGCCAGATAAGCTTCTTCTAAGTGCTAGGTGAGGAAGTTAGGGTGGAGGAAGATGATGGAACTTGTGACTGAAAGAGGAGAGGGAAGAGAGACAACTCAATTATAGTGAAGCTCATGAGATGGAGTTGGCTAGAAAATGTGAGGTTGTAGGAGTGATGGATCTATGGAGGTAGATGTTGCAGGAAGGAATTGAGGTTCATGTGGAGGATGTGGAACCTGAGCAATTTGTGCTACCACATCTTGGAAAGCGTGGGAGAGAGACCCATTCAACTTCTGATGAGAGTTCGTCACTTGGAGAAAGAAGAGATGTTGGCATGCATCTCGAACCTACCTAGTGACTAACCCCTAACGCTTAGTTTCCCATTTCAAGAGATAAGTATTGCTAACCCAATTGGTATTGGTGGGAGTGACCGATCTAGACCTAGGAGATATAATTTCTCATTTGGAACATCTATGGCTATAAAATCATTTCCTATGTTTAGGGAATATTGTCCGGAAAGATGTTTGGGTATCACATTTGGGAGTGGTGCTAGAAACACATCCGGTAGCGATGCAATATCACAAACTATCAGCGCATAGTTCAAGGTGGGAAGTTGAGAACGTTAGGTGTGACCATTTGTGCCCATTACCAGCCTATATGAGGTGGATATGGTGGTGTAGGAGATGGAGGACCTAGTGGACTGGTGGAACCGGGAGGATCGGGAGGAACATGACTGGTGGGTCTAGTGGATATAGTGGTAGAGGCAACATGGAAGGGAATCAAGGGTCTGGATTAGGTAGGAAAGGGCCTCAACCACCTCAGTAAGTATTTTTTTAGATGTCTTTGCACCTACTAGACTAAAAAGCTATTGAGGATGTTGTAGAGCATGTACACAAGTGTGACCTACTATGACACACAAAGGGGTTCACTACCCTGGAATAGAAGGTAATTTAATTTAAAAAATGTTGCTAGGACACACACATAGTTGGTACCGAAAATATAACCCCATAAAATAGTGGTAGACTACATAGCAAAGCACTGCGGAATGCCTTCTTGGCTGAATTCCATATCCTTGATTTTGAAGAGAAGAGCATCAATGCTACCAAGGAGATCCAAAAAGGAATGATATAGAGTGTGTGGGAATATGACGTGTATTTCAAAAATCTCTTATCAAAACTATCTTATGATATTCATCCTTCTAAGAATGCTTATTGGTTTTTTGGAGGGTTTATAACACCGTTTAGAAGATTGTTGTCACACAAGACTTTCAGAGACTCCATGTGAGGCCTTAGAGGCTGCTCTACACATTGAGGCTATTGAAAGTGTTGATATTGTTGTTATCCCTTTTACTAAGGCTCATATTAGTATAATGGCCAAGCGGTTGGAGAAGCTATCTCGTGAACTCAACTCATGAGAATCATAGTGGTCTATGGTGCACATATTGTGAAGTAGAAGGGCATACCAAGGATAGTTTCCCTCAGAGATCAATATGTTCCATAATGGTGGATGGGTGTGAAATTTTCCATGGAGATCATGATGCAAGTAGGTTCCCATTACTACAATGTGTGATAAATAAAAATGTGTCTTGATATTTCAAGATTTTCACCTCTACTACTCATGACACCAAGGATTGTAGATTGATTGATCGATACATGATGTCATTGACATCAAGGCAGCTGCGGATCAAATTTTTACAAGAAATTCTAAGGATGATGGTAATCACTATGAAGGGTGCTTAGATGGAGGGGTGCGTGGAAGAGGCTTTCGATGATTATTTCATGGTCATGAAAACTTTGGAGGAGGAATAAGTGAGTTCCTACGTGGAACCCGTTATAACCGTGGGTCTATTTGAGGACTATAAGTGCAAATCCCCGATCTACTATAATGTTCTTGGTGTGAGAAGAAGTATAGTAATGAAGAGTGCCCAAAGCTATTTACACTTATGAAACAACAAAACAAGAAGGATAATGGTGCTAGGATGGTAAGAAAAATAAATTTGACTTATAATGGATGCCAAGGATGGTGCGCGAGTCGTCGAACTATAACCGTACTTGGTGACGATGTGAGCAGAGGCTACGTACAAAAGGATAGTACTAAGGTAGAGATCGATGGCTATTAGAATAGTGGTTGTATATGGGAAGTATATAGACCCCGGTTATTATAAGGAGGTCTATCAAGAAACCATGGATGTAATTTGAAGCCTACAAGGAGAAATCTAGTGCTGAAAATAGTAGTCAAGACAGCTTAAAGCAAAGGAAGAGTGTTGAGGATCCACTGAAGGCTATAGATGAGGTCAAGGAAGTATGTAAGATGTTAAGGTAAGAGAATATCATTCATTTGTTAGAAGAATGGTTATGAGAGAAGGTACCACACATTGATGGAGATCGCGAGAGACAAGTTCTACATGCTAACCTTCCTTCACACAACATTGATTATGATAAGGAGATTACCTTAAATGTTGTTGTGGATGGATGGCTTTTGAGCAATATTATGATTGACATGGGCACAAAAGTGAATTTTCTCACTCTATATGGATTGCATCAAATGGGAAGGCCCCCATTATATCCATCTTCAAATGTGCTATATATGGCTAACAAGACAAAGGTGATGCCCATTGGGGTTTCAAAGGACATTGTTATCACTATCGAAGGGACAAAATTCATTGGAGATTTTGAAGTCTTGGAACTAGTCGAGGCGATAACTTTCTAGCATTACTTGGGTACACCTAGTCTTATAAGAACAATGCTGACATAAGGTTCAATAAGGGGTACATAAGTTTTGAGAACAAGGAAGAATGAGTCATCATCCCTTTAACAGATGGAAACTCATTACCCTATAATGATCCCTTAGGAGAAGAATTTATTGAAATAATCTATGTGCACGCTGTTAGGGAGCTTGAGATGATTAATCATACGAAAGGGGCTACTCGGTTTGAGGATGCTCAATCCTCGAGTGATATAACCAAAGGTGGCATGTGAAAATTGGGTGCACATGACTTATGAGTTAAGTTGGAAAAAATTAAGAGGATCTCGCGACAAGAGTAACAAAGGTGCACTCGGTTAGGCACCTAAGAGAAAAGAAGTTGTTAAGTTATTCGGAGGAGCCTACCCTAAAATTTTCATATGAGAAATGGAAACCTATTGGAAGAATGGGATTGAAAGAAGAAGGATGATCAGCTATACCTTACTTAGGACTATAGCACATTATTGGGTGACACATCATGATAATCTTATAGAATGACACGAAGTGGGAATCACATTCTCTATTAGGTTTTCCCAAATCAATATACCCACTATAATTTGAGACTACCGTGAGAGAACCCACCTCGTCTCATGTCAAAACATGTGAAAAGGCCTAGATGAGAAGTGCGGAAGCCTTCCCACTTTCTTATGGGTGCATAAGCTATATTCCACCTTATAAGGCTATGTGCGTGCATGGTACATTCACTTAGAAATGTTCGGCTAAGGCATACATGAAATTGGAAGGAGTTGATGGCTAACCTCCTTGTTCAAATATATGAGTACTAAACCATCGGTGGATAGGGCATTGCAGAATGTTAAGTGCCTTACGATGGGAGATACTTTCGTTAAGGAGGATATAATATTGAGTTATTAGGTGAACGATGTTTGGAGACACACTTTGATGTAGAGGAATCGGAAGAGATATAACTTCATCACACATGCATGGAGAAAGAAAAAGGGAAATTGGTCTATGTGATAGATGGTGAAGAGATGGAAATTTTGGATGCTAACCCTACTAAAGGTACATGTGAAGTTAGGGATAGTGCTGATGAGAAAATGCACGCCTACCATGAACCCCTGAAAATAAAGAAGGTTAACATTGGTTTGAAGGTTGAACCTAAGGAGGCCACTATTGGAGACTATTGGTCAGAGAAGGAGGTTTTAAAGATCATTGATCTATTACGTGAGTTTCAGGATTTATTCTTCGCATGGGTACCATGAGCTTAAAGGCATTCACCACTCCTTGGGAGAGATGAAAATTAATTTGAAGGAAGATGTGCACCTAATTAACAAGAGGCCTTACCGAATGAATCTGAATATTGGTGTCAAAGTCAAGGACAAGATATATAAGATGATAGTATCATGCATCATCGAGGCCATTGAAAAATCATAATGGATAAGTCCAATGGTCATAATCATTAAGAAGGACATAAGGATAAGTATATACATTGATACAGGATTTGAATGCGTGTGTGTCATTGACCCTTTTCCAACCCCCCCTTCACCGAGGAGATCCGGAAGGAGTAGCCAGCACAAAATATATTATTTCATGGAAGGATTCTCGTGGATATCATCAAGTTAGAATTGTAAAGGAAGACCAAGAAAAGACAACTTTCGCCAATGAATGGGGAATATTTTCCTCTACGGTCATGCCTTTTGGACTAAGAACATGCCTACTATGTTTTCACGCATTGTGCTATAGGTATTTCAAGACTTCATCCATAAGTTTCTTCAAGTCTACGTTGATGAATGGATGGTTTATGGACTAGTGAAAGATCATTGTGACAATTTGAGGCTAATTTTTGAAAGATGTTGATAGATTAGGATATCCCTCAACATTACTAAATGTTTTTTTTCTACTCCATTTGGGACCCTGTTGGGGCATATCATATGTAAGGAAGGCTTATTGGTGGATCCCGCCAAGGTTACTATTATTGTGGGATTGAGAGAGCCTACCAAAGCACAACGCACAAATTCCTTGGACATATGGGGTATTTCCAGAAATTCATTAAGGGGTATCCTAATATTTCCACGCCATTGGAGGAATTACCAAAACAAAAGAGTGAATTTCATTGGTGAGAGGTACAAAGCAGATGTCATTTGACACTTTGAAGGATAGGTTTGTCACTGTGCCCATATTATGCTTTCCTTCTTGGGATAAGCCTTTCCATGTGCATTTTGATGCCTCAATGAAAACCATTGGAGAAGTGCTAGCACAACCTGGTGAGGGGATTGTTGATCACCCTGTTTACTTTACAAGTAGGAAGTTGACACCAGCAGGGAAGAACCGTAGTAACACCGAGTGTGAAGCACTATCAATGATCTATGTGCTACATAAGTTTAGGAAGTATTTGTTGGCAAAACCCTTCATATTCTACATGGACCACATGGTATTGAAGTACTTGGTTAACAAGCCCATGTTACAAGGGTGCATATGTTGATGGGTCCTGCTATTTCAAGAATTTGAGTTTACAGTGGTTGTGAAACTATGGAAGAGTAACTTATGACTTGATCATTTGTTAAGGATTGACTTAGGAGAGGATGTGCAAAACATTGAGGAAACAATGCAAGATGCACAACTGTTTAGACTACTACACACGCCCTATGAATTGGAAGATATTACTGTGTTTCTCAAAATGGGTGTGGTACTAGAATGAATGCAGGATTTGGAAAGAAAACAATTTGCCATACGCGTCATGCCCTACATGTTAATTAGTGGATATTTATACAAGCTAGGCCTCGATGAGGTTTTTCACTGATGCGTGTTAGAACATGAGTGTGTTAATCATGGGGGAAGGAAATGGTTGGATTACATGAGGGAACCATGTATGAAATTCCATATCATGGAAGATTCTAGTCGCATGGCTTTCTTTGGGGAAAGTATCTACCAAGATTACATTGAATTTTGTAAGTCCTCTGACCATTGCCAGTGCCTTAGAGAGCTAGGAAAAGGAGATGAAATGCCATTGGGACCTATATCCATCATAGAACCATTTGAAAAATGGGAAATCGAATTTGTATGACTGATTTCACCTTCCACACGATGGATTGGTTCCCGTTATATCATTACTTGCACTAATTACTTAACAAGGTGGGTGGAGATAACACCTACAAGGGATTACACAACAACGGAAAATTTTAGATTCTTATGGGATAACATAATCAATAGGTATGAATGTCCTTTAAGCTTGACTAGTGACATGGGTACACATGTTTTGAATGAGACACTCGGGATCTTGTTGGTAGAATTCATGGTAGCACATCACAAGACCACCCCATATCACCCCAAAAAAATGGAACTCACGAGGAATTTAACAAGATATTAAGCCACACACCGAGCAAAATTTGCAATGTGGCAAGAAAATATTGGGATGACAGGTATCGCCTATTCTATGGGAATACAAGACAACCTACAAGAGATTGAACAAGGCCACACTATTTTAATTGGTGTTTAGCATGAAGGCTATTCTATCAGTTGAATTCATGCTACCATCATTGCGTATCGCACATGCAAGAGGATTGGTTGATGAAAATGAACTTAAGGATAGAATTGATAAGTTAATGTAGTTAGAAGAAAGGTGGATATTGCTCATTCAAGTCAAAAGACGTAAAAATACGTGCATAAAGCATGGCATGATTGTCATATCAAGAACAAGCAATTCGAGGTTGGGCAGATGGTTTTGTTGTATGACTCCAAGTTTTTGTGCCATCCTAGGAAATTTAAAGTCCATTGGATGGGCCCATATATTGTATCTTATATACTTGATTCAGAAACTTTCTAGTTACAAGTGTTGGATGGAACACGGTTACCAAGCCATTTCAATGGGAGTAGGTTGAAGCCCTACTATAAATAAGTCTTACTTGTGTTTAAAAATAAGGACTATTTCCATTTAGCCTAGGATTTCCTTTTATGAATTTCTTTTCCTTATGTTTCCATTTCTCGTTGCTTGTTCATTTCTTGTTGTGTGCTGGTAACCACTTATTATTTTCAAATGGTGGTGTATGTGCACATGATTACACATCTATTTTTGTGTGGGGTGGAGTATTGTGACAAGCAATGGACACTGATTGTGGAAGTTATGTTTTGATGGCCCAAATTGAAGGATGAAAAGTGCATAGTGTAGAAGAGTATGCATAGAAAAGGTGGACATAAGGAATTTTGGTGTCAGGATAGCTTTAGAGAGAACACATACAAAGGATAAGAAGTGCAGGAACAACATGAGGTATGCGAGGACAAAAATCATGTCAATGACAAAAGAAGTGTCTTCGGCCGAACGCGCACGTGAGGATCTTGTCGCTTAAGGATTTTTGTGTGCCAAAAGGTTGTAAGGGTTTTTCACATAGGACTGGGCATGGGGTAAAGGTGCTTAAGGTTGGATTTAGTGGAAAAATCCACCTTTATTCCAAAGGCACGTTGGTAGGTGGGATAACATTTATTGTGGGAGATGAGAAACAATATATAAGTAGAAGGTCGTGTACATTATTTTTTACTTTGCATTTATGTTATTAAAGAGATCTTGCAAACTAGGGCATCCACAAAGAATATTTGTGCAAAGGAAGAATTGTGAAAATATGAGTGCGTGACTAGTGTGATTTAAAACCAAAGTGGATAAAGTACATGGGCGTAGGGAGGATGGTTTTGATTGAGTAGACCATTTTGTGGAAGGGTTGTCTAGGTTAGGTTTTTATAGCTAGGGCATGAGAGTAAAGGGATTTTTGTGAAGGTTAGCCACATATTTGAGTAGGGTGAGGAAGAGGAGCAAGGAGGAAATTTTTAGTAACTGAAAGAAGATGGCTCCAAAGGAAACTGTGTCACCAAAGAAGAGAAAGGATAAAGGGAAACAAGTTGTTTCCACTAGCTTCAACAAAGAGTGGTATTCAGATATGTAATACCCAGATGGCGTATTTCTCACAAAAGAATGAGTATCCCATGTAAGAAATATGGGAGCTAGTGATTACAACCATCACACAAACATCACTGACAAGTAAACGGCTTTGGAACTGGTTCACCCGATAGAAAAAAGGACACTAAAAGGGATGCCAATCTATAGTGATGAAGTGAATGTAAAATAAGAGAAGGATGGGTTGCTATAACTTTATTAGTTTTCCTACTTTGGAAAACTAGAGCGATCGATACTAATGGCTGATGTTGTGCGTGCACAAGGACCATTTCTACTTTGTAGGACAAAGGATGTGCATAACCCTCAATTGATCTCTAAGTTTACCTGGTCTTGTTTTGAAGTGGAGTTGTTAGAATATGCCTTGGAGGAAAAGGAAGCCATTAAGGAGACTATTAAGGCTAATGATTGTAAGGTGGTCTTGTGCTATTTCAAAATCTTAGATATATCCGACCCCGTAATGAGGATGGTTACGCGCTTGGTATCTAAGATGAATGGGAAATAGAGGTGGAAACAAATAAATAAGACTTTGTTAAATGTGTGATGATTTTTTTAGAAGGAACCATCTATAACCTATCCACCTTCATTGTAGAAGAAATCATCAGTGTCATGCATGAAGGGGAGAAGATCATGTTTAGAAATGTCCTCCTCACCATTGTCTTCTCAGAGATTGGAGTGCTAGATGGGCTAGAAAAATTTATATGGGAGTACCGAGATGAATACCCTTCCCCCACAAAGATATTCGAAAAATACACTTGTGATACCATGAAATCCACCCATAAGGCACGCCTAGAAAAATGGTACAAGTAGATGCATGATGCATTCAGGGATAAATGGAGGATACCTAAAAAATTTCCAATGCTAGTATAAGGAGAAGATGAGTTTGTTGTATACCAAAATTTCTACATTGGCAGGTTCACCTTGACAGATGCGACCAATAGCCCAAGGTGTAAATTACCCTTCTCTTTCACTGCTTAATATTTCCAAGCAGGGGTTAACCAATTTAAGGAGGCCAAAATACTAAGTTTCGACCTCACTGATGTAGACTTAGACAACCGCGAGCTACACAGAAAGTTATTATACCCCAAAAAGTGTGTTTATGTGGAGAAGTATGTCTCCCATGAGGTGCGTATGATAAAACATAAGACACTCGCCAAATGTTAGAAAGACCACAAAGTGAGGGTATACCTGCACATTAGGCTCAAGTATGAGAAAGGAACCTACATGGAGGATGATTTCTCCATCCCGTAAGATCCACCAAGAGAAATAAGGCCACACAAGGGAAAAGGCAGAGAGAGGAGACCCTGAGAAAAGGCACCAAGTGTGCAAACAACATAATCTATGGGAATTTAGGAGTTAGGTGCAAAGCCAAGAACATATAAATAGAGGAAGAAATCACCCATTAAAGAAAAGGAAAATACACTCGAAGAGGAGGCACCGTAACTAGAAGTGCCCCTTGAGGAAGAAGAGTCACCTAGGAAGGAGTCACCGCCGAGGAACAAGAGAAGGAAGTATTTCCTATATTGGAATCACAAGTTAGGAAGAAGCAGAAGGTTGTAGAGAAGGTAGACTCAGAAGGAATGGAGAGCCTAAAGGCTTACAAAGGTGAAAAGGAAAATTACAAGCATGAAGAGGCTCAAGACCATCTCGTGTATGATGTAAATGACTCGAGATGAAGAAAATGAAGAAAATTATGGGGAAGAAGAAGGTGCTCAAGGAGAAGGGGAGAGTGAGGAGGTCATCACCAAGGATCAAATGACCCCAAGCCTTACCAAGGAGTAGGTAGAGGATGCCGTGGAAAGGGAGGTAGTGGATATAATAAAGGACTTGGTGGAACAAAAGGTAGAGTATAGCGCTAACAAAGTGCTTGAGGAGGTGAAGGAGGAAATCGTAGGGAAAGAATAAGGGAGCATGAAGGAGATCCCAAATTGGTAGTATGATTTCCTAAGGGAGTGCACATGGGAGGAAGAGTGTAGTAGTAGCGTAGGGTAAGGGAATGAGTTATATCAATGATCCAAATAAGGTATTGTGTGTGCAATTCCAAAGTATTGTTCTTATAGACCAACTCCTTACATGGTCTTCATTCAAAGAAGAGGGCGCATACCTCAAAAAAGGAAGATGCTATCTTGGGTGTTTGAGTACCATGTTGATGAACTTGAGTTCAAGGTCAACCAAGAGGCACTCGATGAAAATGATAGAGTCCAAAGGAGTGAACCCCTAATAAATGCTCAACAATTATTTGATGAGAAATTCTAAAACATAATCAATAAGGTATCGTTGAGGTTGAGGTGAGACTCTTCAAGAAACTAAAGGGTAAGATTCTTGGAGGAAGATCTGGAGAAGAAGAAGGAATAAATCCTTGAGAAGTGTAAGGATCTAAAACAGAAGAGCTTATCGGTGCATAGTTAAGGCACAAAATAAGGGAGGAAAAGGTGAAGGTGTGTGTGTTTACAAAAAGATAGAGATGATTACACGTGCCATTATCTTGAAGCATCCAGACCTAGAAATTACCGAACAAAAATATGAGTCAACCTTGTAGTGCGTAGAAGACTTGGCCCATATCCTTACCATGGAAAGGTGGGTGCTAACATCGAATCAACATAAGAGGTTTTGGCGTACCAAAATGAGGAAAAAAAAAGATCAAGGAGATAGTCACTCCATTTTTTGAGCTCCTTTGTTGCATACAGACTCACCGTGCATGGTTGAGGCCATGTATGATGACTACGTTTGGTAGAGAAATGGTAGAAAATATACTAGTTGTTACACATGAGGTGGATCTGAAGGAGTTCTAGGAGAAGAATAAGGGGAACATGGTAGAATGAGATAAAATCCTAGCCCAAGTTGAGAAGAAAATAGAAGCCTTCAAAACCTTGCTTGGTTCGGATGAAAATCAGCTTAAGGAATTGTACCCATATGTCACATGCATAATGGATGCGATATATGACCTTAGAAACTAGATGGAGGGAATTATAGATACACGGAGTGCTAAGGGCAATGAATTGAGCTTTGAAGAAGTGAGCACTCTAGTGGGTGACCTACTCTAGTAGGAATAGGGTGAAGTGGATGTCTGGGAAAATATTGAGGCCACAATGAGGAAGGATTTCCCACTCCTATTTGCAGTAGTAGAAGACTCTCCCATTCTTCATTCAATCGGTCCAGATCCCACCATTATTTATTACTCAAGGAGCGGTATGTTTATGAGGACAAAGAATGAGCTTAGTGTAGGATGATGTTGGGCCTAAAAATATTAGCTAAGTAATAAAGGGTGTGTAAGTGCACGAGACTAGTAAGAAGAAGGCGCGCAAGGAGAAGTTCCTAGAACAAGGGTTTAGGAAGGGTTTAGGAGAAACTAGAGTGCACGTGTAAGACATGAAAAAAATATCTAAGGACTTAGCCATATTTGGAATTATGGATGCACTTGGAGAAAAATGTGACCTAACTAGGCATGTCGAGTGGATAAGGTGCCGGCATTCAAGACTTGGTGGTCAAGGAAAGAATATTCTATTCCAAGACATCATTACGTAAAGTGGATATCTTGGAATAGAATAAGCATGCACCATCAAGGACCATATTGACACTTGGCATGTGATATACTCTTGAAGGAAGGCATGCTAGTGGGTATTGGACCTATAAAGGAAGATGCTCAGAAGTAGAGAAGACACACCTAAACACACCTTGAGGGAATGCATCAAGAGTATGATGTTGCAGTAATGCTACGGTTTAGAGAACTAGTGCCAAGGGTTATAAGGGATGTAATAGACCTCTGTATGGTGTTAGAGTCTATAATAAGGGATGAATTGGGAGGACATAACTAGAATATTCTACCAGAGAAGATATGTAAGAGATGAGTCCTAGTATTTTGATATATATCTTGTTTGATACGACCCTTTTGAATGTAATGTGGTCACTAAGATTATGATCAATATAAATATATGAATTTGTTCTAAATATTTGGTTCATGGGTGTAAACCCTAGTGTTATTTCCTCATATTATATGACATATCTGTTCTTTTTATTTCATGCCATGATGTTCGTCTTGTTATTAAATAAGTGGGTATATGGATATGATTTCTCATCCTATATTTTTAAATGAATACATGAACATTTAATTTTCTGCATCTAGTCCTCTAAAAATGGAAATATCTTCTCATAATACTCACATAAAGGAGGTGCTTGGTGCCTATGCGTGCCTCAGTGAGTGCCCAATGCCCGCTAGGTGATAGGCCGATGCACTTGGGGTTAGAAAATTATACTAAGGGTACATGAAAATGACTACATTGGTTAAGGACTATACGAAGGAGATCCACCAAATCATGATAAGATCTAGACATGTGTAAGTTGACAAGGAGAAGGGCACATGATATATCAATGGCTTGAGGTTTGGAATTCAAGACTCAACCTGTTTGGTATTCAACTAGTGAAATAATATTATCATATAATCTTAAAGGTGGAAGAGAAATTGTTGTGCAAAAGTCGAGTGTATCCAAAAGAGAAACACAAAATATACTCAAAGAGAGGATGAAGCAGTGGAGGATATAATAGAGCATTTGAATATGATCACAGATTACATGACACTATCTATAATAGTCTACGAAGTAATGATGTGTCATACTCTTCAAGAGACCATGATATATTTAGTCGAGGATGGGGAAGAGGATTCTATGGAACATGTTTTAACGTGTAATCAGAGGGAACCATGTATTCAAATATCTAAATGTGCAAAATAAATTCATGTGTATGTGCATAGAAGCTAGCATAGATGTCACACATAGAGATTCCTAATCGATTGGGATATGTAAAACATTAGAAAATACCAAAGTGAAAAGAATCCATGATGATAAAGAAGGTACTATGCATACATCACAAAAATAATATGAACCTATACAAAGGAAGAACTTGTTTAGGACCATTTTCAAGTCGGGGAAAATGTTGTAAAGTGATTGTCAATAGTGGGAGCACAGACTATATTATTTCCTATAAAATGGTTAAGAAGTTAGGAATGAATAATATTGTGCATCACAACCCCTAAAAGGTGTTATGGTTACATAAAGGGCACCAAGTCTTAGTAAATGAGAAAATAATTATGAAGTTCTATATTGGGAATTATTGTGATAAAGTTTTGTGTGATGTGATACCAATGAACATTTGTCATCTACTATTGGGATGGACCTACCAGTATGAAAGGATGGATGTTCCTGATGGGCGTGTGAATGTTATTTACATAAAAAAGGATGAGCAAAAATTAAAATTGTCACAATTAAAATATGAGGAGAAAGGGGAAGTTCACATTGGAGTTTGCACAAGGTTTTTCTTGTATTAGACAAATAATTCTTACAGAAAATTGAGGAAGAGAGTATATGTTATGAATTGGTACCAAATGAAAAGTGTAAATATTGCACCCAAAGGGATTAATTTTTTTAGAAGTACATAAGGTATTGGAAGAGCTCCCAAAAATTGTGATGTAATCATTATTGTAGGGATTAATGTAAGTGTGTAGTATCGGTCATTAGATACACTTGATACCAAAAAGTAATTTTCCAAACAAGGAACTATATAGAGTGACCCTGTAAGAAAATTAATAAGTGTGCAAACAAGTGCAATAATTTCTTGAAAAAGGAATAGTGTGTGAAAGTGTGAAGCCTAGTGTAATAACCATAGTATCGACACAAAATAATGGAGGAGAATGGAACATGTGTGTTAATTCCATATCCATAAAAATATTACAATTAAGTATAGGTTTATGTTACTTTGGATGGACAATCTAATGGATCGCCTCGGTGGTTCATGCGGTATTTTTCCAAGATTGATCTGAAGAGTGGTTATCACCATATCCATATTAGGGAATTAGGTGAGATAAAGACCAAATTTAAAACAAAGGAAAGATTACATGAGTGGTTAGTTATTCCATTTCGTTATCCAATGCCCCAAGTACCTTCATGAGATTGATGAACGAGGTGTTGAATCCATTTTTACGAAAATTTGTGATAGTGTATTTGGATAACATATTGGTGTTTAGGAGGAAAAGGGAAGATCACATTGAACACTTGTGTGTATAATGAATCACTTGAAAGAAGAAGAACTGATGGTGAATATAAATAAGTGTATCTTTATGCACAAAGAGTTAGTATACTTGGGTTTCATAATATCCCAGAAGGATTGTGAATGGACCCAAAAAAGTGTGTGTAATTGTAGAATGACCCTCACCAATAAGTGTGGCTGAGGCACACATCTTTCATGGTTTATAAATATTCTATAGGAAGTTAATAATTAAATTTGGAGCAATATGTACAATGATAATGAAGCCAATGAAAGGAGACTGCAAGGAGTTTGTTTAGATTTAAAGAAGCAAAGTAAACCTTGCAATAATTGAAGCAAAAATTACGGCATAACTAGTGTTAGCGTTTCTAAGTTTTAAGAAGTTATTTTAGGTGGATTATGATGCAATTGGAACATCTATTAGCGTATTACTAAGAAAAGAAGGGAGATCTATAACCTACTTTAGTAAAAAATTGAATGATGCAAAAAGGAGATACTCGACCTATGATTAGGAGTTCTATGTTGATAATACAGGTGTTGAAAAATAAAGGAATTATTTGTTTCAAATGAGTTTTTCTCACATACTAACCATCGTGCACTACGCTTTATTAATATCCAAGAAAAAAATATTAGAAAAGGGGAATATGAACACAAAAGAATAATAGAAATTTCATATTAGTTCTTCTACAAAAAATACATACATATAAAGGAGATATTTCTCCTATATTTAAGGAAAACCAATCCCATGAATATCTCCGACAACCACTCCCAACAACACTCAATTCTATATATGAGAATTGTTAAAAAACTCTCCTAATAATATCTCTAACACCCAATCTATGTGAGTTTATTCACAACTCACTTTAACTATTACAACTCCAATAATATATGTGAACACTAACCATAATATTTCCCAATATTTCCCCCTTAGTGTTTACATGGGAAGAAAAAAATCAGAAAAAATACAAACAAAATCGTATGCCTCTACATACTTTTAGGATTGCAGATCGCTGGATTAGATCTTACTATCTCGGATCTTGTTACACATGACTAATCCATCGCACCACATTGAATTCCCTACCGGATGATCACACTTCCACCGATTCACCTACATACGAGAACTCAAAAGTTCCCACTTTCACTTCCAAAGTGAACTCTCTTTCACCACCCAATCGATATTAGAAGTATGATACCAAATAATCTCAACAATGAGGATAATTTTAGTTCAAATTTGCCCTCCTATACAACCTGTTCTCAAAATCCGTAATGAAAAATATCCTCATTTCAATCATAAGTGGGGAATGAAACCAAACACCATTTATCCCGCACACACCACACAACTGAAAAATAGACATGCCACCATATCAAAATACGACCTCATCATTGGTGACTAACGAGAGAATTTGATCACCCTCCATCCTCCATTACCTCGACCTCCAATTGATATACTCTGTTTACTTAGAAAATGTGATCTTAAAGCATTGTTTCCACATTGTAATTATTCTTCCCCCACAATGTGAAACATTTTATTTTCTTAGACATCGGGTAATGCCAAAAATATGTTCGTAAGGAATTTATTTTTCTTGACTTTTGACTCTTAACTCTTCACAATACCTTTAATGATACTTACACACAAAAATAACTAACACAATTAAACTAAAGGCATATGAAGTGTGTAGAACTCCTACAAATTTTTTTCTTTTGTATTCAAACACCGTGGTAGAAAATCCAACAAGGTCATAGATGCATTGAGTAAAAGAGTATTGTTATCGATAGAAATATACAATGAATTCATGGGATTTTACATCATGAAAGAGTTATGTGTACAAGACAAGGACTTTAAAGAAGCATGGAAGGAATGCTAGGAGCTAACATGTATGAATAGGACACCTTGGTTAGAATATTTTATCCAAGAAGGAATGTTCTTCCGAGGAGCGTAGTTATATATACCACAAGGTGCAAGTATCTCGATTTGGGAAAAGCATAGTGGAGGATTAGGAGGTCACTTTGGGAATGACAATACTTTTTCCCAATTGAAGGAATGATACTACTGGCCAAAGATGATCAAGAATGTGTGCATGTATGTAAAGAGATACATAGTTTGTTAGTTGGCCAAAGGGAGAAAATAGAACACAAGGTTGTATCTGCATTTACCTATACCAAGAATGCCATGGGAAGACATTAGCATTGATTTTGTGTGGATATTTCCAAGGACAAAGAGAGGGAGTGATCCCATATTTATGGTAGTCAATAGATTTTCAAAGATGGTGCATTTTATTACATGTAAGAAGACAAGTGACTCGATAGTGATCACACATCTATTTTTCAAGGAAGTAGTGTGGTTGCATGGGTTACCAATGAGTATAATGTCAGATAGGGATATCAAGTTCTTAGGAAATTTCTAGAGGATGTTGTGGAATAAATTGGGAACATGGTTAACTTATAGTTAAACATACCATTCACAGGCTAATGGGAAGATGAAAGTGGTGAATACAATCTTAGGAAATTTGTTGCATAACTTGAAAGTAGATAATCTAGGCCAAAGGGATATGCTATTGGAAAAATCTGAAATCTCCTAAAATAATTCAGTTAACATGAGTATAGAGAGGACCCCGGTTTAATTTATTTAGGGACACGTCCAAGGGGAGTCAAAGAGTTACACGAGATAATGAATAACTAAAGTACGAAGTTTGAAGAGTATGCAGAGTATATACACAAAATATAAAGGAATAATCAAGGTTATAAAAACATGCAGATAAAGGATGCAGAGCCAATGAATTTGAGGAATAATATCATGTAATGGAGAATTTTGGAAGGAGAGGTTTCCTAAGGGACCTATAATAAGTTGAAGCTAAAGAAAATTGGGTCATGTATGATAACATATAAGATTAGGCCACATGCATATAAGTTAGAGTTGACTTAGGAATTATACATCTCTCCAATCTTCAATGTTTCATAATTATATGTGTTTCATGAAGGAGATAATAGTGTACAAAGAACCAAAGGATAACCTGTAAAGGAGTTAGATGAAGATGTGCTAGAAGATGAAGAAACTTTAGAGTGGAGGAGGAAATGATCAAAGAAAGAGGATGAAGAAATTGAGGCCATACTAAACTCAAGGGTGGTGAAAAAGATGCATTGAAAGGAATATAAATAATATTTAATAAAATGGAAGGGATGCATAGAATAATATGGGACACATATAAGTATGAAGGACCTTGGTCAGCTAGGCCATACTTCTGAGCCTGAATTGTGAGATAAAGCTCAATCTTGTTTAATCGTGGTGTTCGATGTAGGAGCATAATGGGAGATTTAGGTAACTACACATATTTTGGGAAATTTTCGTTAAGTAAGGTTATGGGTGAAAGAATTGAAACAGATTAGATAAGAGGATAGGGGCGGCAGAAAAGTACACGACAATGTACAAAAGTTTTGAAGACAGAAGAAATGTCTAAAATTTTTATAGGTGACAAAGTGGTAGGTATACAAAGTATGCGCCAGATGTGACGTGGAGTTCCATATGGAATTATCTCAACTACCAAGCAATAAGTAGTTTGACTTCATTAACGTTAAGGAGTTTGAGTTTAGGTTTGGGTGGGATTATGAGATGATTCGAGATAGAATTAAAAATCCTTATGGATGGGAAATATTTCTTATAAATACCTACCGAAACCTTGTTTTAGAAGGTGGGAGAGGTGAGAGGCTAGAGGCTCTAAGAGGAGTATGAATTTTTGGAGTCATAACCCATGTAAAATTATATATCATAAGTCCCATTAAGGATTGATTTTTGTAGATGTCGTATGGATTTCTAAGAATAGAATTTAAGTTTTGAAGTAAATTTTTGTTGTGTTTACTATGTAAATATCTCAGGTCATCTCGATCCGATTGGTTGACATAAAGAAACTTTCTAGGTTTATGTAAAATTCATTAATTCAAAATTCATAAATGTACAATTATCAATATGGAATTACAAGTTTTGTTGTTCAGAAAGATGAAATGTATCCATTGATGTGTAACCTAATGTTTTCATATCTACACTATGGATGGAATTTAGGATCACTAATACTGGGATAAAACATGTTGTAATAACATGTTTGAGATTAATTTTAGAATGGTTTTAGTTTTCAAAACTATATCGATATGATAGTACATCCTCTGTCTTCCAACACTTGAACAAAAAAATTACTTTCCCATGCAAAGCACATAAAGAAATTCACTATGCTCTTGATGAATTATTATCAAAATTAGAAACTAATTTATCTAATATGAATTTTCTTGAATTGAAAAAATCAAATAAATATTCAAATTTATTGAAAAGGTAAACCAATGTATTAAAAATGTGGAGTATTTAACAATTAATTTTTTTAAATTGTTTCTCTTTAATGTAGAAGCCTTCTAAATTGATGTTACTAAGCATCATATTGCATCTAAAAATATCACTAGTGACATTTGGATGAGGAAAACGTTTTCTTATTTGTTCATTCTATGCTAATAAATGTCATTCGACACAAAGAGAAACAATTCTTCTTCCTTTCTTAAAATCCACAAATGAGGTGGTAGAGCTACAAGAAAAAAATGAAATTAAAAAGATGATGTGAAATTCTATATTCTTGTGGCCAATGCAATATAGCAACATGAAATTTTTTGGGTGAAGAGTTAAAAAAATTTGGATGCTAGACTAGAATCTAGAACAACATGTTTTCTATCTTGAAAAACATCTAGTGAGGGCATCATACCTATTTTTACCCACAAAATGAGGCCCAAAAATATGGATAGAAACATAATGCATTGAACTGTTGTACAAAGTGCACTTAATTTGGACTATTGGAGGTAGACCAAAAAGGCATGGCATAGATAACCAAAAGAATGAGGAATGAAAGGTAATGTAATAATTTGTTTTACAACCATGCAATATTTTAAAAAGGGTGAACACTTTTTTATTTCCTTTGTACAAAGTTCTAAAAGAATCTCTTGATTATCTTAAATTTGAACAAGCTAGAATTTTAGTATGATAAATAGACCTTTTAGTTCTTATTGGATGAAATCTAGAACGAATAGATGGTAAACTAATAGTTATATACATAATAGTTTTTCTAACATATTAACCTAGTAAGAATAAACAACCTGACTTTCAACTAAATTCATTAAGTCAATTATCTATGAATTCCTTAAAAGGTGTTAGAGAAATGACTATGAGTGAACTCGAGTATTGGTTAGTAAATTTTTTTATGAAGAATTTTGTCTTACAGGATCTATAGAACCAGGGGTTATTATTGAGATTTCAACTCCTACTCTTGGTGAATAAATGAGGACAAGAAAATGATTTAAAATATTTTGAAATATCTTAATATATGTGACCCTAATAATGTAATATTGTGTGATTATATAGACTCGATGTTGTGAAAAACATGGATTGTGTGAGCCCCATTACCATCAAATTTGTATATTATTGGGAGAATAAAAGAAGGGGAAAAGAAATTTATATGTAGAGGGAAGTAGTAGATGAAAGAAGAGAAAAAATAATGTAGAACCATTTGTCCTTGTGAAATCTCAATAAATTTTGGATACTTACAAATAACAGAAAATTTGATGTGTAAATGAGCATTTCCATTCTAACTAAGGACCACATTATATGGAATTACATTGAAAGGTCCATTTAATTCTAAGTTAGTGATCACATATTCACGTAATTTGATAACAAAGCATAAATAAAATAACATAATGGAATTACTCATTATTTTTGGTGAGAGCATTTTTAATCTGTAAGATTATTTTTATTTTCCCATTGATATATACTAAATTGTTGTATGACATAGTGAAAAGGTATATGGAAGAGGAAAAGGGTTCAAAAGAATCTATATGAGATGGTTATTATAGGGTGTACAACAAATATGGAAAGTTTTAAATTTTTTATATTGTGTGCATAATTTATGGTGTCTATAGTTATGAAATATAGGATGATGAAAGAGAAGAGGTGTGCAAGATTAGATTGAGAAAATACCACTACCTTTGGTGAATGCTTATGAAATTGGTCTTCCAGAAAAAAACATATCTTTTCCATATGAAAGGAAAATTGATTTTTGGGCTCACATTTTAACTAAATGTTGTAAAGGTAATTTTTCATTAATAATTATTTACAACAATAGCTTGAAAATATGTGCAATTAGAATATGTATAATTATTGTGGCTTTTATTTTTGAGATTATGACCAATAGATTTTTATGAAGTCTTATTAGATAATGCTAAAGTAGGGTAAATATCAGAATGTTTACTATCAAATCCATAAAGACAAATGGTTTATAAACATTATATAATAAATATAAATTTAAACAACTTTTGACTACTTTGTGTAGGACACTTGAATGGTGAAGAACCGACTATGACTTCAAAATCTCTTCACCCCAGTGGAAAACATCAGAACCTGAAACCATAGTAGATATTACATGTCATGGAGTTGTTATTGCTTAACACCCTCCATTTTTAAAATCCATTTTACAAATAGGAACCCACTTGATTTTAAAACAATTGGTAACATGCAAATACTTTCTTTTTATAAGTGTTTCCTTGTTTTTTGCCTAAGTCTTTTGCTTAGCACTTGCACTTCAAGTTTTCTTAGAATTCACACTTAAAAAATGATAAGTATTCACACTTGAAATTAATTTTTCACTTGCACTTGGTTTTTTATCAAATTTTACATCCCTCACATCTCACATTTTTATAAACTTGATACTTGAACCTCATATTTGCATGAGTTTATTCTTCATAGTTAATGGTTTTCACTAACATTGAATTGAATTTTTCCTGCAGCCAAAGGAATTTTCTCCTCACACGTCACAAATGAAAGAATTCAAAGATCACACCTTACATCAAAGTCACCTCAACACCTTACAAAAATATATATTCAAGGACACCTCAATATCTGAAAGAATTGTGAGTCAATCATTGTGATGCATGTGACTCAATGTAACATTCCAATTTTAAGACTTTAGAAACAAGGGAAATTTTTTTAATAATGTTCTCTGTTCTATATAATCATAATTTAGAACACACATTCCATGATAATTAGTCTTATAACAGATAACCATATCCAATTATAATAACTTGGTGAAACACCGATCTCTCATTTCATGACTGGTATCATACCGATCTATCATGTTAACTCAAAGAATTGTATACCAGGTATACTTGGTTCTCTTACCCTTTTCAGGGTATTAAGTGTTCTATTTAAGAGGCCTATCTAAATATTTGTTACCAATATTCATCTCGAAATCCATCTTCTTAAGCTACTTTGGCCAAATATTTTCAACATACTATTCATGTTTACATTCCTTGATGGCATACTTGTTAAACAAAATACATACTTCACCCCACTTCATCTATTATCTAGAATGATCTTCACTAACTCCTGTCAGTCCACTTGTTCAAGGTTTAACCCTAAATAAGATTAGAAACATAGTTCAAAGATAGAGAACTACTTGCGGTGATTAAGGGTACATAGACATACTTAATCGACCTAAGTCGATTACGTGTGTCTAGTTATCCTAAGTCTTGGTGAGTTTCCCCCAACACTAGATCATGCTTCTAACTTAACCTAGGGTATAACTATGATCAAGTCTCGAGTTTATGTAGATCTAGATTCAGAATAGATAACAATATGTTCTAAATATATCATTATTTAGAATAATAATTCCATGCCAATGAAATGAATACCGATCTATTCATTCCATAACTCAGTAAGCTACCAATCTATTTATGTTATCTTATGTATTGAATACATATTGTATACTTTGTATACTTGGTTTTCCTACCCTACACCGGGTATTGAGTGATCTATTTAAAGAACATATCTAAATATTTGTTACCAATATTCATCTGATATCACGTTGTTTTAAACTTGGTGACATAGGACAACACAACTAGCAACTTGTGATACTTTGGCCAAATATTTACAACATACTATGTATGTCACTATTCCTAGATGGCATACTCGTCATATTGGAATACATCCTTCACCTCACTCCTCTATTATCATGATTGGTCTTTACTGACTACCGTCAGTCCACTTGTCCTAAGTTTAACCCTAGCCCTAGTTAGAACATAACTTATTATAGGAAGACACTCACAATGGCTTAGGGTAAATGGGCATACTCGGTTGACCTAAGTCAACCGGATGTGCCAAGGTACCCTGAGCCATTAGAAGCTAATTCCTATCCTAAATATGCCCCTAACCTGACCTAGAGAGAAACTAAGTTCAAGTCCAAGTTCTTATTGTGTGTAGATCTGGATGATCAATGTGGAAGGGTGATGCCACATGTCAACTACAACATTGTATTCTCGAGAAGACCCAAGTCTTCTCAAAAGTACAGCCCCTGTAGTTGGTGTGTGCCAACATCCTATAGAAACTACCTCATCGAGATGTACATACCCCAAGGAGATCATTAATGAATTATTAATTTGGATTAAGTCTTGATTACAACAACCCTGCTAAACCCTAATCCAACACTCCATAAGTTCTTTCCTAAATTTGTTTCATTTAGTCCATGAAGAACTTTGTTAAACTTATGGTTGCTTTTAATGTTCGTTTTCTCAATTAAACCATTAATTAACCAAAAAAGACAACGATATCATAAGTTTCATTTAAAATGTTACTTTAACTTTTAAGAAGGTTTAACAACCACATATATCTAATTAAAGTAGACTTCATACAAAATGAAGTCTAATAAATAGTAATCATACCTCCAAACCTTTTAGGTTTATATTCAATTGAGAGAGAGAAAGAGTCTTTCTCTACATGATTAAGTATTAGGGTATATCATTCCCAATATCCATATTTCTTAATGCATGTTCATTATGCATCACATTATTATGTTAAATTGTTTAGATAAAACACATCATATTATGCAACTCAACAAGTTGCTTCATTATAGGGGAAATTGAACTAATTCCCATTATCCATTTTATCAAAGATAACAAGATAAGCATAACATAATATAAAGAATATCAACAAGATGGAACTTTCATCTTCTTTATAAAAGTATGAGATAATTTTCACAACCAATGCAAATAAAACACAACTCGCAATTCATCATTACAACTTATAAAATTTACAAGACTATGCTCTTTAGGCAACTGCATAACAACAACCCTCATTCTATAAAGTATACAACTTTTCTTTTACAATACAACAAAAGAATGAATCAGAATTCTTTACTAAGAATTATACATATATCAGCCAATGCATCATATAAGTTTTTTCCTTCTTTTACCACTTAAGTCATCCATCTATAAAAATAGCTAGCATGGGTCAGTTCAATGAACTGAGCATGATAAGCACTAATCATTAAAATGAAGTGCATTCCACTAATTGTTTCATTAAAGCAACACTGCTTTAATGAGATAATTAAATCATCATACAATCAGCATAAGTGATAACAAATAGAAAGGAAGTTCATTAATAAATCTAGATCAACTTTAAAGAGAAAAGTAGAATATAATAAACAATATCTACCTAAGATCTTAAAGTTCTAATAATTCTATCAATGGCTTGTAAACAACAATATATCTTGCCATCCCATTGTCTCATAATTCTATCCTAATAGAATACCACGATTATCTTTTCTAAGAGACAAAATAAATGTATACAACATGGTTCCTTCAAGGATGATTCATCTAAATATAAGTAAGGAATAAAAAGAACCATTATATACCCTACCCAAACCTATAACATCAGAAAAATAGACCAGATTATAACATGAGTTACCTGTTCCTTTTTCGGGATAACAATATTACACATTCAATCATTAGAATATACATCAAACATAATTCCATAACCAAACAAGAAGGTAAGGAAAACCAAAATAGTCCAACTACAACTCCAATTCCAACTCTTCATGTTAGAAATTATCAATCAAAATAATCAAAATCAATGTTCACAAACAAAGTAGCCCCGAAGAGGAGTTAATCTCTACTCAAGTTCTTCACAAAGGATAAAGAGTACAAGAGACAAACCTACTCCTTTCCATATAAACTAGGCAAGACTAGTCAACAACAATCAAACCCATAAGTATCAATTTACTTTAAAATCGTAAACCTTCCTCGCTACTACTAGCTCTCAACATTATTTCAATCAATGATTGAACAAGGTAGACCAACAGGTCAAGAGAAATCAATATCTCGAAATGGAATCGAGTACAGAAAAGTTCAAACATTGAGCCTATCCAAGGACAGAGAAAAAGTCACTCTAATAAGGAAAGGTCCAATGATAAATTATAAATTTTCATTTCAACTGAACAAGAAGTTCTAGTTTCAAACCAATTCAGGATGAAAGCATACGATAGACCCGAACCAATATACTATCTCAAAAGAATACATATTTATATAAATTTTCTTTCATGAAGAGAAACCAAAGTCTTATTCACTTTTTAGTCGAGAATAACATCCAAAAAATAATAAATGATAAGGTTTAATTACCCTGAACCCAAGACTGGAGACTTACAAATGCCTCTCCACTAAATACAAAAGGTAAGTAGTAATTCAAAAGAATCAAACTCAATACAACTGAACAGAGAAGGAATCCTTCCTAATTATTTCAAGTGTCCAAGGTAATATCCCAAATCTTCCACTAAGACCCGATTTATTCAAAGAGATAGAAGAGAGGGAGAGCTAGAACCCAAAACACCCAATACAGAAGTTGTCTCTGATCTTAAATTCCAAAGCAACAAGAATGGAATATCAAAACAAAACTTCACAACCACGAAATTACGATAGTGGTGCCTTAGTACAAACTAATACAGTCAACCCAGAATGCGGGTTTCTTCCAAAACAATGGGGAGAGAACACTTCCTCCAATTCCCACACTCATACTATCTCAAGAAGTCGATACAGTAAAAAACAAAATAGAAGTTCAACATTCCTTAAGACGTTTCTAGTTCCAAATCTCAAAAGATTTCAAACAACTCAAACAAGTTTTCACCCAGTCTCCTGGTGAGTGAGTTACAAAAATAAAGAGTTATAAGCTAAACCTTTTAATAAAAGAATAACCCAATACAAAAATGCTTGAACATAATTGAATATATCGATCAAAATATAAGCTCATAACACTCAAGTGTTAAATCAGAGTTCAGTGTCAAACCCAAGCTTCACACACAAATGTTCAAAACTTCACAAAGCAAAATAATGTGAGTACAATGATAAATATGAACTCCATGCAATAGTTCAATAATACATAAGTTTCCAAAATAGTGGTTTCCATTCAAACAAAGCTCCAACACAAATTTAATCAAAACACAAAGTTCCAACACAAGTCTGCATCCAAAGAACGCAACCCAGAAGAAAAATAAAATAGAACTCAAGTTTCCCTAAGCTCATATCCTTATATTGTCACATGAAATTCAGTTCAAAGCACATTAACTTCGAATACAAGATCAAGAGAGCAAAACAGAGATACAAAACAAGTTTCTAATACCATTTTTACTTGCATGCAGGTCATAAAACTAGCACAGAAAGCAGTTTCCAAAACAATACTATTTTGCCATGGATTCAAATCAAACACACAAGGATCCATAAAACCCAAGCAAAGAAAAAATAACTAGATAGACAAGAAAACAAGAATCTCATGAGAGAAGAGTTGTTCTAATGATTCATTTAGAAGAATGCAAAGAATTTTAATAGTTAGAGCCTATCATGCCTGATAGTGCTTCCACCAAATCGAAGGAGACTTCCAGCCGAGCTTCCAACTCTTTTTCTCCTCCAAGAAAGATCAACAATCAAACTTCTTTTCCTCCTACGCCTCATATACTTTCCTTCGATCAAAAATAGGTCAAGAAACCAAAAATAGCTTTGAAGTGAAGGTTGAACTGTTGGTTTGAAGAACTAGTTAGCTCCATGTAGAGAAAAATCCACCATGCAAGAAAAACCAAATGACCTCCTACAAACCCACCTCCTAAGTTTCCAAGATGGTTTGCACACAAAGACCGAGGCTCATAAATGCCATAAATTCCATTCAATCCAAAATTCTCACTTATATTTCCTTGCCACCACCTCCTAAATCTAGTGAATGCCAAATCAACACAAAAATACAATTCCATCTATTAGTGGAGCTTCCACGTAGGCCTCCACCAAGTCCACTAGCCCCCACCAAATCTGGTAGTACCTTATCATTTAAACCCCTTTCAAATCATTTAAATTCCATTGGAATCATCACCCTTATGTCATGCGACCCCCTTTAGGTTCCCTTTAATAGTTTAGGTTAGATTCAAATAGACTTAGGTTAGTTTAACAATTACTAACATAGGTCTTAGAACATTAGCCATTAGAATTCCCACCTTAGGTTAGGTTCAATTCATAACCCTTTAGTTATTAGGTAATAGCTAAAATAGCCTAGTATCACTTTAGTAACCCTTCCCTATCCATTTAGCACAATGCTTAGGTTAGATGCCAACCCCAAAATAGAATAAGAGGCTTAGGTTAGAACAAAATTCCAATAAGTAAACATAGCTAGACACTTAGTTGTTCTTACCTAGCTTAGGTTACCATTAGGATAGTCCTTAGATTTTTAGGACTCAAACTTCTCTCTCGAGAATTGAATTTTTCTTAAGTCCTTAATGTCCTACCAAGATCAATCACCAAAGACCCGAGCACAAACATACAACTGAATGAAAACACGTTCAAACAAGACCAAGAATTAGTATCATACAAAATTCAGTCTTCTATGTCCCTTAAACTACTGAATGTCAATTTTACCATTCAATCTATGAAGAAGACTTGAAACATTCCTTGGATCACTAAAATTGATCCAAGGATGAGTCAAAAGAAGAAATAAGTCTGCAACTCTTAAAACCAGATTGCAACTCATCTTTCCAAAGTGAAAATGAATTCTTGACAACCATATAATTTTAGTCTAATGATTTTAAGAATAGAAAAGATTTATCCTTATCAAGCATGATCTTCAACATAGTCAAAAGAACACATCTTTATCAGAAAATCACATGTCAACACTTGAATGCAAAAGAGGAATATATCAGTTGTCGAGGGTGTTACATGCTTCCCTCCTAAAAAGAATCATCATCCCGATGATTATCTCATTTTTAACAGATTGCATCAAGGAAAAATCATCTTATTCACTTTTCTTACCATATGTCAAAAACATATCAACATTAATTAAGTTCCAGAAATCAGCATTATATAGTTGTTTATTCAAAATAAATAAATATCTACCCAAAACTAGCATACTTATTGTATTATAAAGATAAAATCACACATTTTTTTATTAGTCAACAAAATCAATCCTATTCAAATAGATATGGAAAAGTAGTTTTCATATCCTCAAGGTTTTCCCAAGTTGCACTTTCTTCATTAAACTGGTCCCATTGGACCTTGCATTGACTTATCTCATGATTTCTCAAATGCAACTAGTGAGTTTCAAGCACTCGTATGGGTTTAACCATGATTATTCCTGGGTCTGGACCTGCAAGGAATTCCAATTTAACACATGTGATAAATCTAAAATGTATTTCTTAAGCAAAGAAATATGGAAAACATCATGCATTCATGACAAAGTAGGAGGTAATGCTAAATGATAAGCTACAAGGTTGATTACTTCAACTATCTCAAAAGGTCCCACATAATGAGGTGATAACTTGGTAGCCTTGCCAAAAGTTATAGAACTCTTTTTTGGTTTAACCCAAAGAAAGACTTTCTCACCAAGTTCAAATTTCCTATCAACCCTCTTTAGTTCAGCATAACTCTTTTTCCTATCTACTGCTTCTTTCAAGTGTTCACGAATCAATTTAACTTGTTGTTCCATTTCAGTAAGAATTTTAGGTCCAATTACCTCTCTATCCTCTATGTTGTCCCAACTAACAGGGGTTCTACATTTTCTTCCGTATAATGCCTCGAAAGGTGCCATCTTAAGAGAAGCATGATATGTATTATTGTATGTGAATTCAACTAATGGAAGGTACTCTTCCCACTTATATTGTTGATCCATGCAATACATCCGTAACATATCTTCTAAAACTTGATTTACTCTTTCAGTCTATCCATCCATTTCGGATGATACGTAGAACTGAAATTCAGCTTAGTTCCTAAAGCTGCATTAAGCATTTGCCAAAATCTTGACGTCATTCTAGGATCTCTATCTGAAATGATTAATTCAGGTACTCCATGTAATCTGAAAATTTTCATGTACAAATCTTCTTGCCAAAATAGGAGAATCATCCTTCAGATTCCCAACAATAAAATGTGCTACTTTTGTTAGTTTATCCACAACTACTAAAATAACATCATGTTTATTTCTTGACATAGGTAACCCTTGTACAAAATCCATGCTTATTACTTGCCATTTTATTGTGGTATGCTATGAGGATACAACAAACCGGCTGGGTGCATATGTTCCACTTTAACATGTTGACATTCAAGGCAATGTGTCACAAAGTCTATAACATCCTTTTTCATTCCTTTCTAGAAATATTGTTGTTTTATATCAGCAAGCATTTTTGTAATGCCAGGGTGTCTAGAAAAAGGTGAATTGTGAAATTCTACTAACAATTTCTTTCTCAAATCATTTAGTGAAGGTACATAGACTCTGTTTTCAAATCGTAAGATTCCTTCTTTATCAAAGTGAAAACCTTTATACCTCAAATCATTCAAATCTGCAAGCAAGTGCTTGCTTTTACTTGCTGAAAGTAAGAGTCAGATTCCATAACACTTTTTACTTCATCCTTAAACTGAGTTCTTAATGTTATAAGAGTAGAAATGTGCTTCCTATGACTTAGAGCATCAACCACTCTATTTTCTTTACCCTTTATATAACTGATGTCAAAATCATATTGAGACAAAAAATCTAACCACCTTTGTTGTCTTGCATTAAGATTTGGTTGAGTGAAGATATACTTCAGTCCAAGGTGATCAATTTTCAATTCAAAAGGTTTACCAAGTAGGTAATGTCTCCAAACTTGTAGTGCATGAACAATGGCAAGCAAGCTCTAAATCATGTGGAGCATAATTCAACTCATGTAACTTTAGTTTTCTACTTTCATAAGCTATGACATGACCATTTTGTAACAAAATACCTCCTAGACCTTCACCAGATGCATCAGTTACCACCATAAAATCTCCATTAGGATCTGTACTCGCAAGAATAGGTGCTTGAAGTTAACTATTCCTTCAAGGTTTTAAATGCAATTTCACATTTCTCACTCCAAACAAAACTTTTTATCTTTCTTTCGTAAGGAAGTTATTGGTGCAACTATCTTAGAAAAAATATTTTACAAATTTCCTATAGTAGCCAGCAAGTCCCATGAAGCTTCTAACTTCATGTACATTCTTTGGTGTAGGCCACTGTTATAGCTATAATTTTTGAAGGATCTACAACAATTCCATTCTTACTTATTACATGTCCCAAATAGTGTACTTTTGTGTCATAGAAAGAACATTTAGACAACTTACCAAATAACCATCTCTTTCTTAATATTCCCAAAACTATCTTCAAATGCTCATGATGTTCCTCAATACTTTTTGAATATATGAGAATGTCATCCAAGAATATGAGCACAAATTTGTCCAAGTATTCTTGAAAGATATTATTCATTAAATTCATAAATGTTGTAGGTGCATTAGTTAATCCAAAAGGTAAAACCGTGAACTCATAATGTCCATACCTTGTTCTAAAAGTTGTTTTATGAATATCCTCATCCTTAATTCACAATTGATGATATCCAGATCAAAGATCTATCTTAGAATATACCGATGCTCATGCATCTGATCAAATTAATCATCAATCCTAGGGAGTGGGTATTTATTCTTGATTGTTGCTTTGTTTAACATTCGTAATCAATGCACAATCTAAGTGTTCCATCTTTCTTTTTCACAAAATTTAAAGTGTGCTCCCAAGGTGAAACACTTGGTCTAATCAAACCTTTAGACAAAATTTCATGCAATTGAGCCTTAAGCTCTACTAATTCTGTAGTAGTCATTCGATATGGTGCTTTAGAAATAGGTTCAGTTCTCAGGCTTGATCTCAATCGTGAAATCAAATTCCCTTTTGGGTGGAAGACCTAGCAATTCTTCTAGAAATATATCACTGAAGTCTCGTAACAATGGATATCATTCCATAATATCGCTGCTCTCTTTTGTTGATTCAATAATTTTTACTGCATATAAGGTACATCCTTTATTTTTGGCCTTTTTAAGTTGCATATAGATGACAGTTTTCTAACAGAAATCTCATGTTTCACACCCTGAATCTCTGTTTTTTTTACAGGTCATCTAAACAACTAATGTGTTTTTCAAAATAGTCCACTTTAGCCTTATGTTATGCTAACTAATTAACACCTATGATTACATCATAAGACCCCAAAGGTGCAACATAAAGATCAACCTCTAGTGGAAAAGTTAGGTAAATCAAGGACTGCTCCAAAAAGACACATACTAACCGTATGAACAACATTATTCCCATACTATACAAGTCCATGTTTTATCCATGTTTCTAGCTTTTCTTTTTAGTTTTGATGCTAATTTACTAGAAATAAAACATTCAAGTAGCTCGGTATAAAAAAATAATAGTTATAGGTAAGCCAAATAACTTACCCAGAACTTCTATGGGTGTGGCCTATTTTTAGCCTACTTGCTTGCAAACTCTACCGCATGTATCTTGTGTTGTTGATTATGATCATCCTTCTTCAAAGGACATTGATTCACGTAATGATCTTTTCCATAGTTATAACAGCCTCCTATAGGTCCCTTCCTAGGCTCGGGTTTATTTCCAGCCTTAGAGTTATCATTTTGACCCCCATAGGACTTTTGTTTATTATTATTGTTCTTAGCAAAGTTGTTCATGCATTACCAACAAACTTGTTTGTTGCTTGCTTTCTTATTTGTATCAGATGAAAACTTACTTTTCATTCCAAATTTCTTCCATGGTCCTTTCTTAGGTGTAAGAGATGATGAAGAGGAGTTGGGATTTTTCTTCCTTACTTCCTCCTTGTGAGCAAGAAATTGCCTTTAATTTTTGTTCCTGCCTTATGGATTTTTCAACAACCCCTTCCATCATGGTTGGGCTGTGAACATCCACCTCTCCCCTATAATGGGATTCAATCCCATGATGAATTTTTGTATCCTAAACTTCTCATCAGTTTGGTACTGAGGTACATACTTAAGGAGTTTTGTAAATCACTCCCAATACTCAGTTACAGTTAGCTTTCCTTGAGCTAAGTTCTGGAAATTCAGTCATTTTCTGATCATAGTAGAGTTGTGGCAGCCATCATTTTGCCTAAAGTAACCTTTAAATTGGTCCCATGTGATATTAGCTTCATCAATATTCAACTCAGCCTTACGGTTGTCCCACCATGAAGATGCTTCATGAGAAAGTTGATATGCTCCCCATATCACCTTTTTTTCTTCTGAGAAATTCCTTATTGCAAAGTATTTCTCCATTTTGTTGAGCCAATTCTCAGCTCCATCTCCTAATGTGGTGCCATCAAACTTAGGTGGACTTATCCTTTTTATATCATTAGTGAGTTCAGCTGCTAGCCTAGCCTTTTTGTTCTCAAGATGAACAGGTATGTTAACATTGTTATTATCAACACCCACATTGGTGTTGTCCCCTGGAGGTGGCTGATTATTGTTATCATCTTCTTCTTCCTCCTCATTACCCATTACTTGTTGTTCAAGTACAACCAAATGATCTCTTGTGTCCAACAGGGAAGCAAGGATCTCATCGAAGTTTCTAGGTAGTTGCTTTGCTCCTTCCAAGTTATTTGCAACATTTCCTCTTGTTCTAACCATTTTCTGTTACAAGAAAATTTAAGTTTCATCAGATTATGGACACAATAGGTCCAAGAGCTGCAACCTTCAGCTCTGATACCAAGATGTAACATTCCCATTTTAAGACTTTAGAAACAAGGGATTTTTTTTTTTTATATATATATAATATAATTATTCTAAATAAAGCATTATTTAGAACAAACATTCCATGCCAATCAAATTCAAATAGATAACCATATGTAGTTGTAATGACTCGGTGATCCACCGATCTATTCATTTCATAACTCGGTAAGCTACCGATCTATTTATGTTATTATTTATGTATTGAATACATATTATATACTTCATATACTTGGTTTTCCTACCCTACACCTGGGTCTGAGTGATCTATTTAAAGAACATATCTGAATATTTGTTACCAATATTCATCTGATATCACGTTGTTTTAAACTTGGTGACATAGGACAACACAACCAGCATTTTGTGATACTTTGGCCAAATATTTACAACATACTGTGTATGTCACTATTCCTAGATGACATACTCATCATATGGAATACGTCCTTCACCTCACTCCTCTATTATCATGATTGGTCTTTACTGACTACCGTCAGTCCACTTGTCCAGGTTTAACCCTAGCCCTAGTTAGAAACATAACTTATTATAGGAAGATGCTCACAATGGCTTAGGGTAAATGGGCATACTCGAGTTGACCTAAGTCAACCGGATGTGCCAAGGTACCTGAGCCATTGGAAGCTAATTCCTATCCTAAATATGCCCCTATCCTGACCTAGAGAGAAACTAAGTTCAAGTCCAAGTTCTTATTGTGTGTAGATCTGGATGATCAATGTGGAAGGGTGATGCCACATGTCAACTACAACGTTGTATTCTCGAGAAGACCCAAGTCTTCTCAAAAGTAACCCCTGTAGTGTGTGTGCCAACATCCTAGAAACTACCTCATCGAGATGTACACCCCAAGGAGATCATTAATGAATTATTAATTTGGATTAAGTCTTGATTACAACAACAACCCCGCTAAACCCTAATCCAACACTCCATAAGTTCTTTCCTAAATTTGTTTCATTTAGTCCATTAAAGAACTTTGTTAAACTTATGGTTGCTTTTAATGTTCATTTTCTCAATTAAACCAACAATTAACCAAAACAGGACAACGATATCATAAGTTTCTTTTTAAATGTTCTTTAACTTTAGGAAGGTTTAACAACCACATATATATCCAATTAAAGTAGACTTCATACTAAAAATGAAGTCTAATAAATAGTAATCATACTCAAACCTTTTAGGTTTATATTCAATTGAGAGAGAGAGAAAGAGTCTTTCTCTACATGATTAAGTATTAGGGTATATCATTCCCAATATCCATATTTCTTAATGCATGTTCATTATGCATCACATTATTATGTTAAATTGTTTAGATAAAACACATCATATTATGCAACTCAACAGTTGCTTCATTATAGGGAAATTGAACTAATTCCCATTATCCATTTTATCAAAGATAACAAGATAAGCATAACATAATATAAAGAATATCAACAAGATGGAACTTTCATCTTCTTTATAAAAGTACGAGATAATTTACACAACCAATGCAAATAAAACACAACTCACAATTCATCATTACAACTTATAAAATTTACAAGACTATGCTCTTTAGGCATACTGCATAACAACAACCTTCATTCTATAAAGTATACAATTTTTTTTTTACAATTCAACAAAAGAATGAATCAGAATTCTTTACTAAGAATTATACATATATCAGCCAATGCATCATATAATTTTTTTCCTTCTTTTACCACTTAAGTCATCCATCTGCAAAAATAGCTAGCATGGGTCAGTTCAATGAACTGAGCATGATAAGCACTAATCATTAAAATGAAGTGCATTCCACTAATTGTTTCATTAAAGCAACACTGCTTTAATGAGATAATTAAATCATCATAAAAATCAAGCATAAGTGATAACAAAAAGAAAGGAAGTTCATTAATAAATCTAGATCAACTTTAAAGAGAAAAGAATAATATAATAAACAATATCTGCCTAAGATCTTAAAGTTCTATTAATTCTATCAATGGCTTGTAAACAAAAATATATCTTGCCATCCCATTTTCATAATTCTATCCTAATAGAATACCACATTTATCTTTTCTAAGAGACAAAATAAATGTATACAACATGGTTCCTTCAAGGATGATTCATCTAAATCATAAGTAAGGAATAAAAAGAACCATTATAAACTCAGCCCAAACCTATAACATCAGAAAAATAGACCAGATTATAACATGAGTTACTTGTTCCTTTTCGGGATAACAATATTGCACATTCAATCATTAGAATATACATCAAAAAAATTCCATAACCAAACAAGAAGGTAAGGAAAACTAGAAAAAGTCCAACTGCAACTCCAATTCCAACTTTTCATGTTAGAAATTACCAATCAAAATCAGAAATCAATGTTCACAAAAAAGTAGCCCCGAAGAGGAGTTAATCTCTACTCAAGTTCTTCACAAAGGATAAAGAGTACAAGAGACAAACCTACTCCTTTCCATATAAACTAGGCAAGACTAGTCAACAACAGTCAAACCCATAAGTATCAATGTACTTAACAGCAAAACCTTCTCGGCTACTAGCTCTCAACATTATTTCAATCAATGATTGAACAAGGTAGACCAACAACAGTCAAAGAAATCACTATCTCGAAATGGAATCGAGTACAAAAAGTTCAAACATTGAGCCTATCCAAGGAAAGGAAAAAAACTCACTCTAAGGAAAGGAAAGGTCCAATAATAAATCATTTCATTCAATTGAACAAGAAGTTCCAGTTTCAAACCAATTAGGATGGATGAAAGCATATACATGAACCAAACCAAATATATACTATATCAAAAAGAATAGAATATATATATATATATATATTTTCTTTCACAAAGAGAAACAAGTCTTATTCACTATTTCAATCGAGAATAACATCCCAAAACAATAAATGATAAGGTTCAGAATTACCTACGAACCCAAGACTGGAGACTTACAAATGCCTCTACATAAATACAAAAGGTAAGTAGTTCGTAATTCAAAAGAATCAAACTCAATACAACTGAACAGAGAAGGAATCCTTCCTAATTATTTCAGTGTCCAAGGTAATATCCCAAATCTTCCACTAAGACCTAATTTATTCAAAGAGACAGAAGAGAGGGAGAGCTAGAACCCAAAACCCAAATATAGAAGTTGTCTCGGTCTTAAATTCCAAAGCAACAAGAAAAAAATATCAAAAACAAAACTTCACAACCATGAAATTACAACAATGGTGCCTTAGTACAAAATAATACAGTCAACCCAAAATGGGTTTCTTCCAAACAATGGGGAGAGAACACTTCCTCCAATTCCCACACTCATACTATCTCAAGAAGTCATATAAAAAAAAAAATAGAAGTTCAATTCCTTAAGCGATTTTCTAAAGTTCCAAAAGCTCAAAGAGATTTCAAACAACTCAAACAAGTTTTCACCTAGTCTCCTGGTGAGTGAGTTGCAAAAATAAAGAGTTATAAGCTAAACCTTTTAACAAAAGAATAACCCAATACAAAAATGCCTGAACAAATCAAATATATCGACCAAAATATAAGCTCATAACACTCAAGTGTTAAATAAAGTTCAAAGTGTCAAACCCAAGCTTCACGCACAACGTTCAGAACTTCACAAGAAAAATAATGTGAGTACAAAGTGATAAATATGAACTCCATGCAATAGTTTAGCAATATATAAGTTTCCAAAATAGTGGTTCCAATCAAAATGAAGCTCCAACACAAGCTTAATCAAAACACAAGTTCCAACACAAGTCTGCATCCAAAGAACGCAACCTAGAAGCAAAAAAAAATAGAACTCAAGTTTCCCTTAAGTTCAGATCCATATATTTTCATTGAAAAAGTTAGTTCAAAGCACATAACCTTGAATACAAGATCAAGATCAAGAGAAAAAATAGAGATACAAAACAAGTTCTAATACCATTTTTTTTTTGCATGCATGCAGTCATAAAACTAGCACAGAAAGCTAGTTTCCAAAACAATACTATTTTTCCATGGATTCAAATCAAACACACAAGGATCCATAAAACAAACAAAAAATAACTGCAGAGAAACAAGAAAACAAGAATCTCATGAGAAGAGTTGTTCTAATGATTCATTTAGAAGAATGCAAAGAATTTTAATAGTTAGAGCCTATCATGCCCGATAGTGCTTCCACCAAATCGAAGGAGACTTCAACCGAGCTTCCAACTCTTTTTTTCTCCTCCACGAAAGATCAACAATCAAACTTATTTTCCTCCTACACCTCATATACTTTCCTTCGATCAAAAATAGGCCAAAGAAACCAAAAATAGCTTTGAAGTGAAGGTCAAACTGCTGGTTTGAAGAACCAGTTAGCTCCATGCAGAGAAAAATCCGCCATGCATGAAAAACCAAATGACCTCCTACAAACCCACCTCCTAAGTTTCCAAGATGGTTTGCACGTGAAGACCGAGGCTCATAAATGCCATAAATTCCATTCAATCCAAAATTCCACTTATATTTCCTTGCCACCACCTCCTAAATCTGGTGAATGCCAAATCAACACAAAAATACAATTCCATCTATTAGTGGAGCTTCCACGTAGGCCTCCACCAAGTCCACTAGCCCCCTACCAAATCTGGCAGTACCTTATCATTTAAACCCCTTTCAAATCATTTAAATGCCATTGGAACCATCACCCTTATGTCATGTGACCCCTTTAGGTTCCCTTTAATAGTTTAGGTTAGATTCAAATAGACTTAGGTTAGTTTAACAATTACTAACATAGGTCTTAAAACATTAGCCATTAGAATTCCCACCTTAGGTTAGGTTCAATTCATAACCCTTTAGTTATTAGGTAATAGCTAAAATAGCCTAGTATCACTTTAGTAACCCTTCCCTAATCCATTTAGCACAATGCTTAGGTTAGGTCGCCAACCCAACAATAGAATAAGAGGCTTAGGTTAGAACAAAATTCAAATAAGTAAACATAGCTAGAACATAGTTGTTCTTACCTAGCTTAGGTTACCATTAGGATAATCCTTAGATTCTTAGGACTCTGAACTCATCCTCAGAGAATTGAAATTTTCTTAAGTCCTTAATGTCCTACCAAGATCAATCACCAAAGACCCGGGCACAAACATACAGCTGAACGAAAACATGTTCAAACAAGACCAAGAATTAGTATCATACAAAATTCAGTCTTCTATGTCCCTTAAACTACTGAATGTCAATTTTACCATTCAGTCTATGAAGAAGACTTGAAACATTCCTTGGATCACTGAAATTGATCCAAGGATGAGTAGAAGAAGAAATAAGTCTGCAACTCTTAAAACTAGATTGCAACTCATCTTTCCAAAGTGAAAATGAATTCTTGACAACCATATAATTTTAGTCTAATGATTTTTAAGAACAAAAAATATTTATCCTTATCAAGCATGATCTTCAACAGTCAAAAGAACACATCTTTATCTAGAAAATCACATGTCAACACTTGAATGCAAAAGAGGAATATATCAGTTGTCGAGGGTGTTACATGCTTCCCTCCTAAAAAGAATCATCATCCCGATGATTATCTCATTTTTAACAGATTGCATCAAGGAAAAATCATCCTATTCACTTTTCTTACCATATGTCAAAACATATCAACATTAATTAAGTTCTAGAAATCAGCATTATATAGTTATTTATTGAAATAAATAAATATCTACCCAAAAATGGCATACTTATTGTATTACAAAGATAAAATCACACATTTTTATCAGTCAACAGAATCAATCCTATTCAAATAGATATGGAAAAGTAGTTTTCATATCCTCAAGGTTTTCCCAAGTTGCACTTTCTTCATTAAACTGGTCCCATTGGACCTTGCATTGACTTATCTCATGATTTCTCAAATGCAACTGGTGAGTTTCAAGCACTCGTATGGGTTTAACCATGATTATTCCTGGGTCTGGACCTACAAGGAATTCCAATTTAACATGTGTGATAAATCTGAAATGTATTTCTTAAGCAAAGAAATATGGAAAACATCATGCATTCATGAAAAAGTAGGAGGTAATGCTAAACGATAAGCTATAGGGTTGATTACTTCAACTATCTCAAAAGGTCCCACATAATGAGGTGATAACTTGGCAGCCTTGCCAAAAGTTATAGAACTCTTTTTTGGTTTAACCAAAGAAAGACTTTCTCACCAAGTTCAAATTTCCTATCAACCCTCTTTAAGTCAAGCATAACTCTTTTTCCTATCTGCTGCTTCTTTCAAGCATTCGAATCAATTTAACTTGTTGTTCCATTTCAAGTAAGAATTTCAGGTCCAATTACCTCTCTATCCTCTATGTTATCCCAACTAATAGGGGTTCTACATTTTCTTCCGTATAATGCCTCGAAAGGTGCCATCTTAAGAGAAGCATGATATGTATTATTGTATGTGAATTCAACTAATGGAAGGTACTCTTCCCACTTATATTGTTGATCCATGCAATACATCCGTAACATATCTTCTAAAACTTGATTTACTCTTTTCAGTCTATCCATCATTTTCGGATGATACGCATAACTGAAATTCAGCTTAGTTCCTAGAGCTGCATTAAGCATTTGCCAAAATCTTGATGTCATTCTAGGATCTCTATCCGAAATGATTAATTCAAGTACTCCATGTAATCTGAAAATTTCATGTACAAATCTTCTTGCCAAAATAGGAGAATCATCCTTCAGATTCCCAACAATAAAATGTGCTACCTTTTGTTAGTTTATCCACAACTACTAAAATAACATCATGTTTATTTCTTGACATAGGTAACCCTTGTACAAAATCCATGCTTATTACTTGCCATTTGTACTATGGTATGCTATGAGGATACAACAAACCGGTTGGGTGCATATGTTCCACCTTAACACGTTGACATTCAAGGCAATGTGTCACAAAGTCTATAACATCCTTTTTCATTCCTTTCTAGAAATATTGTTGTTTTATATCAGCAAGCATTTTTGTAATGCCAGGGTGTCTAGAAAAAGGTGAATTGTGAAATTCTACTAACAATTTCTTTCTCAAATCATTTAGTGAAGGTACATAGACTTTGTTTTCAAATCGTAAGATTCCTTCTTTATCAAAGTGAAAACCTTTATACCTCAAATCATTTGAATCTACAGCAAAAGTGCTATTTTTACTTGCTGAAAGTAAGAGTTAGATTCCATAACACTTTTTACTTCATCCTTAAACTGAGTTCTTAACGTTATAAGAGTAGAAATGTGCTTCCTATGACTTAGAGCATCACCACTCTATTTTCTTTACCCTTATATAACTGATGTCAAAATCATATTGAGACAAAAACTCTAACCACCTTCGTTGTCTTGCATTAAGATTTGGTTGAGTGAAGATATACTTAGTCCAAGGTGATCAGTTTTTCAATTCAAAAGGTTTACCAAGTAGGTAATGTCTCCAAACTTGTAGTGCATGAACAATGGAAGCAAGCTCTAAATCATGTGGAGCATAATTCAACTCATGTAACTTTAGTTTTCTACTTTCATAAGCTATGACATGACCATTTTGTAACAAAATACCTCCTAGACCTTCACCTGATGCATCAGTTACCACCATAAAATCTCCATTAGGATCTGGTACTACAAGAATAGGTGCTGAAGTTAACTATTCCTTCAAGGTTTTGAATGCAATTTCACATTTCTCACTCCAAACAAACTTTTTATCTTTCTTCTGTAAGGAAGTTATTGGTGCAACTATCTTAGAAAAATATTTTACAAATTTCCTATAGTAGCCAACAAGTCCCATGAAGCTTCTAACTTCATGTACATTCTTAGGTGCAGAGCCACTCTATTATAGCTATAATTTTTGAAGGATCTACAACAATTCCATTTTACTTATTACATGTCCCAAATAGTGTACTTTTGTGTCATAGAAAGAACATTTAGACAACTTACCAAATAACCGTCTCTTTCTTAATATTCCCAAAACTATCTTCAAATGCTCATGATGTTCCTCAATACTTTTTGAATATATGAGAATGTCATCCAAGAATATGAGCAAAAATTTGTCCAAGTATTCTTGAAAGATATTATTCATTAAATTCATAAATGTTGCAGGTGCATTAGTTAATCCAAAAGGTAAAACCATGAACTCATAATGTCCATACCTTGTTCTAAAAGTTGTTTTATGAATATCCTCATCCTTAATTCACAATTGATGATATCCAGATCAAAGATCTATCTTAGAATATACCGATGCTCCATGCATCTGATCAAATAAATCATCAATCCTAGGGAGTGGGTATCTATTCTTGATTGTTTCTTTGTTTAACATTTGTAATCAATGCACAATCTAAGTGTTCCATCTTTCTTTTTCAAAAATTATAGGTGCTCCCAAGGTGAAACACTTGGTCTAATCAAACCTTGAGAAAAAAGTTCATGCAACTGAGCCTTAAGCTCTACTAATTCTGTAGTAGTCATTGATATGGTGCTTTAGAAATAGGTTCAGTTCCAGGCTTGATCTCAATCATGAAATCAAATTCCCTTTTGGGTGGAAGACCTGGCAATTCTTTAGAAATATGTCATCTAAAGTCATGTAATAATGGATATCATTCCATAATATCACTGCTCTCTTCTATTGATTCAAGTAATTTTTACTGCATATAAGGTACATCCTTTATTTTTGGCCTTTTTAAGTTGCATAGTTGATAGTTTTCTAACAGAAATCTCACGTTTCACACCCTGAATCTCTGTTTTTTCTATAGGTCATCTAAACAACTAATGTGTTTTTCAAAATAGTCCACTTTAGCCTTATGTTCTGCTAACTAATTAACACCTATGATTACATCATAAGACCCCAAAGGTGCAACATAAAGATCAACCTCAGTGGAAAAGTTAGGTAAATCAAGGACTGCTCCAAAAAGACACATACTAACCATATGAACAACATTATTCCCATACTGTATAATCCATGTTTCCATCTTTTATTTTTAGTTTTGATGCTAATTTACTAGAAATAAAACATTCAGTAGCTCTAGTATAAAAAATAATAGTTATAGGTAAGCCAAATAACTTACCCAAAACTTCTATGGGTGTGGCCTATTTCTCAGCCTGCTTGTCAGCTACTACAGCATGTATCTTGTGCTGTTGATTATGATCATCCTTCTTCAAAGGACATTGATTCATGTAATGATCTTTTCCATAGTTATAATAGCCTCCTATAGGTCCCTTCCTAGGCTCGGGTTTATTTCAGCCTTAGAGTTATCGTTTTGACCCCCATAGGACTTTTGTCATTATTATTGTTCTTAGCAAAGTTGTTTCGTGCATTACCAACAAACTTGTTTTTGTTGCTTTCTTTTTTATTAGTATCAGATGAAAACTTACTTTTCATTCCAAATTTCTTCCATGGTCCTTTCTTGGGTGCAAGAGATGATGAAGAGGAGTTGGGATTTTTCTTCCTTACTTCCTCCTTGTGAGTAGAAATTGCCTTTAATTTCTGTTCTGCCTTATGGATTTTTCAACAACCCCTTCCATCGTGGTGGGTCATGTGAACATCCACCTCTCCCCTATAATGGGATTCAATCCCATGATGAATTTTTGTATCCTAAACTTCTCATCAGTTTGGTACTGAGGTACATACTTAAGGAGTTTTGTAAATCACTCCCAGTACTCAGTTATAGTTAGCTTTCCTTGAGCTAAGTTCTGGAATTCAGTCATTTTCTGATCATAGTAGAGTTGTGGCAGCCATCATTGCCTAAAGTAACCTTTAAATTGGTCCCATGTGATATTAGCTTCATCAATATTCAACTCAGCCTTACGGTTGTCCCACCATGAAGATGCTTCATGAGAAAGATGATATGCTCCCCATATCACCTTTGTTTCTTTTGAGAAATTCCTTATTGCAAAGTATTTCTCCATTTTGTTGAGCCAATTCTCAGCTCCATCTCCTAATGTGGTGCCATCAAACTTAGGTGGACTTATCCTTTTTATATCATTAGTGAGTTCAGCTGCTAGCCTAGCCTTTTTGTTCTCAGGAGTGAAATAGGTATGTTAACATTGTTATTATCAACACCCACACATTGTTGTCCCCAGGGAGGTGGCTGATTATTGTTATCAACTTCTTCTTCCTCCTCATTACCCATTACTTGTTGTTCAAGTACAACCACCAAATGATCTCTTGTGTCCAACAGGAAGCAAGGATCTCATCAAGTTTCTAGGGTGTTGCTGCTTCCTTCCAAAGTGGAGGGTTATTTGCAACATTTCCTCTTGTTCTAACCATTTTTTTTACAAGAAAATTTAAGTTTCATCAGATTATGGACACAATAGGTCCAAGAGCTACAACCTTCAGCTCTGATACCAAGATGTAACATTCCCATTTTAAGACTTTAGAAACAAGGGAATTTTTTTTTTAAATATATAATGTTCACTATTCTAAATAAAGCATTATTTAGAACAAACATTCCATGCCAATTGAATTCAAATAGATAACCATATGCAGCTATAATGACTTGGTGATCCACCGATCTATTCATTCCATAACTCGGTAAGCTACCGATCTATTTATGTTATCTTATGTATTGAATACATATTGTATACTTCATATACTTGGTTTTCCTACCCTACACGGGTATTGAGTGATCTATTTAAAGAACATATCTAAATATTGTTACCAATATTCATCTGATATCACGTTGTTTTAAACTTGGTGACATAGGACAATGCAACCAACAACTTGTGATACTTTGGCCAAAGATTTACAACATACTATGTATGTCACTATTCCTAGATGACATACTCATCATATTGGAATATGTCCTTCACCTCACTCCTCTATTATCATGATTGGTCTTTACTGACTACCGTCAGTCCACTTGTCCTAGGTTTAACCCTAGCCCTAGTTAGAAACATAACTTATTATAGGAAGATGCTCACAATGGCTTAGGGTAAATGGGCATACTCGGTTGACCTAAGTCAACCGGATGTGCCAAGGTACCCTGAGCCATTGGAAGCTAATTCCTATCCTAAATATGCCCCTATCCTGACCTAGAGAGAAACTAAGTTCAAGTCAAGTTCTTATTGTGTGTAGATCTGGATGATCAATGTGGAAGGGTGATGCCACATGTCAACTACAATGTTGTATTCTCGAGAAGACCCAAGTCTTCTTGAAAGTACATCCCTATAGTTGGCATGTGCCAACATCCTACAGAAACTACCTCATCGAGATGTACATACCCCAAGGAGATCATTAATGAATTATTAATTTGGATTAAGTCTTGATTACAACAACCCTACTAAACCCTAATCCAACACTCCATAAGTTCTTTCCTAAATTTTTTCATTTAGTCCATGAAGAACTTTGTTAAACTTATGGTTGCTTTTAATGTTCATTTTCTCAGTTTAAACCAACAATTAACCAAAACAGGACAACGATATCATAAGTTTCATTTAAAATGTTCTTTAACTTTAGGAAGGTTTAACAACCACATATATCCAATTAAAGTAGACTTCATACAAAATGAAGTCTAATAATTAGTAATCATATCTCCAAACCTTTTAGGTTTATATTCAATTGAGAGAGAGAAAGAGTCTTTCTCTACATGATTAAGTATTAGGGTATATCATTCCCAATATCCATATTTCTTAATGCATGTTCATTATGCATCACATTATTATGTTAAATTGTTTAGATAAAACACATCATATTATGCAACTCAACAAGTTGCTTCATTATAGGGAAATTGAACTAATTCCCATTATCCATTTTATCAAAGATAACAAGATAAGCATAACATAATATAAAGAATATCAACAAGATGGAACTTTCATCTTCTTTATAAAAGTACGAGATAATTTTCACAACCAATGCAAATAAAACACAACTCACAATTCATCATTACAACTTATAAAATTTACAAGACTATGCTCTTTAGGCAACTGCATAACAACAACCCTCATTCTATAAAGTATACAACTTTTCTTTTACAATACAACAAAAGAATGAATCAAATTCTTTACTAAGAATTATACATATATCAGCCAATGCATCATATAAGTTTTTTTCCTTCTTTTACCACTTAAGTCATCCATCTAAAAAATAGCTAGCATGGGTCAGTTCAATGAACTGAGCATGATAAGCACTAATCATTAAAATGAAGTGCATTCCACTAATTGTTTCATTAAAGCAACACTGCTTTAATGAGATAATTAAATCATCATACAATCAGCATAAGTGATAAAAAAAGAAAGGAAGTACATTAATAAATCTAGATCAACTTTAAAGAGAAAAGTAGAATATAATAAACAATATCTACCTAAGATCTTAAAGTTCTATTAATACTATCAATGGCTTGTAAACAAACAATCAATCCTGCCATCCCATTATTTCATAATTCTATCCTAATAGAATACCACATTTATCTTTTCTAAGAGACAAAATAAATGTATACAACATGGTTCCTTCAAGGATGATTCATCTAAATCATAAGTAAGGAATAAAAAGAACCATTATATATACCATGCCCAAACCTATAACATCGAGAAAAAAAATAGACAGATTATAACATGAGTTACCTGTTCCTTTCCGGATAACAATATTGCACATTCAATCATTAGAATATACATCAAAACATAATTCCATAACCAAACAAGAAGGTAAGGAAAACTAGAACAGTCCAACTGCAACTCCAATTCCAACTCTTCATGTTAGAAGTTATCAATCAAAGATCAGAAAAGCAATGTTCACAAACAAAGTAGCCCCGAAGAGGAGTTAATCTCTACTCAAGTTCTTCACAAAGGATAAAGAGTACAAGAGACAAACCTACTCCTATCCATATAAACTAGGCAAGACTAGTCAACAACAGTCAAACCCATAAGTATCAATTTACTTAATAGCAAAACCTTCCGGCTACTAGCTCTCAACATTATTTCAATCAATGATTCAAACAAGGTAGACCAACAGGTCATGAGAAATCACTATCTCGAAATGGAATCGAAGTACAAAAAGTTCAAACATTGAGCCTATCCAAGGAAAGAGAAAAAGTCACTCTAATAAGGAAAGGTCCAATGATAAATCATTTCGTTTCAACTAAACAAGAAGTTCTAGTTTCAAACCAATTTAGGATGAAAGCATACTACAGACCCGAACCAATATACTATCTCAAAAATAATACATATATATATATAATATTTCTTTCTCAAAGAGAAACCAAAGTCTTATTCACTGTATCAGTTGAGAATAACATCCCAAAACAATAAACGATAAGGTTTAGAATTACCTATGAACCCAAGACTGGAGACTTACAAATGCCTCTCCATGAAATACAAAAGGTAAGTAGTTTGAAATTCAAAAGAATCAAACTCAATACAACTGAATAGAGAAGGAATCCTTCCTAATTATTTTAGTGTCCAAGGTAATATCCCAAATCTTCCACTAAGACCCAAATTTATTCAAAGAGACAGAAGAGAGGGAGAGCTAGAACCCAAAACACCCAATACAGAAGTTGTCTCGGTCTTAAATTCCAAAGCAACAAGAACAAAATATCAAAACAAAACTTCACAACCATGAAATTACGACAGTGGTGCCTTAGTACAAACTAATACAGTCAACCCAAAATGTGGGTTTCTTCCAAACAATGGGGAGAGAACACTTCCTCCAATTCCCATGCTCATACTATCTCAAGAAGTGATATATAAAAAAAAATAGAAGTTCAACATTCCTTAAGACGTTTCTAGTTCCAAATCTCAAAAGATATTTAAACAACTCAAACAAGTTTTCACCCAGTCTCCTGGTGAGTGAGTTGCTAAAAATAAAGAGTTATAAGCTTAAACCTTTTAACAAAAGAATAACCCAATACAAAAATGCTTGAACAGAATCAAATATATCGATCAAAATATAAGCTCATAACACTCAAGTGTTAAATCAGAGTTCAGTGTCGAACCCAAGCTTCACACACAATGTTCAAAACTTCACAAGCAAAATAATGCAAGTACAATGATAAATATGAACTCCATGCAATAGTTCAAGTAATACATAAGTTTCCAAAATAGTGGTTCCATTCAAATGAAGCTCCAACACAAGCTTAAACAAAACACAAAGTTCCAACTCAAGTCTGCATCCAAAGAATGCAACCCAGAAGCAATATAAAATAGAACTCAAGTTTCCCTAAGCTCATATGCTTTTATTGTCATGAAAGTCAGTTCAAAGCACATAACCATTGAATACAAGATCTAGAGAGCATAATAGAGATACAGAACAAGTTCTAATACCATTTTTACTTGCATGCAGGTCGTAAAACTAGCACAAAAGCCTAGTTTCCAAAACAATACTATTTTTCCATGGATTCAAATCAAACACACAAGGATCCATAAAACCCAACAAGAAAAATAACTAGACAGACAAGAAAACAAGAATCTCATGAGAGCAGAGTTGTTCTAATGATTCATTTAGAAGAACACAAAGAATTTTAATAGTTAGAGCCTATCATGCCTGATAGTGCTTCCACCAAATCGAAGGAGACTTCCAGCCTGAGCTTCCAACTCTTTTTCTCCTCCAAGAAAGATCAACAATCAAACTTCTTTTCCTCCTACACGCCTCATATACTTTCCTTCGATCAAAAATAGGCCGAAGAAACCAAAAATAGCTTTGAAGTGAAGGTCAAACTGTTGGTTGAAGAACCAGTTAGCTCCATGCAGAGAAAAATCTGCCATGCAAGAAAAACCAAATGACCTCCTACAAACCCACCTCCTAAGTTTCCAAGATGGTTTGCACACAAAGACCGAGGCTCATAAATGCCATAAATTCCATTCAATCCAAAATTCCCACTTATATTTCCTTACCACCACCTCCTAAATCTGGCGAATGCCAAATCAACACAAAAATACAATTCCATCTGTTAGTGGAGCTTCCACGTAGGCCTCCACCAAGTCCACGCCCCCTACCAAATCTAGTAGTACTTATCATTTAAACCCTTTCAAATCATTTAAATGCCATTGGAACCATCACCCTTATGTCATGTGACCCCTTTAGGTTCCCTTTAATAGTTTAGGTTAGATTCAAATAGACTTAGGTTAGTTTAACAATTACTAACATAGGTCTTAGAACATTAGCCATTAGAATTCCCACCTTAGGTTAGGTTCAATTCATAACCCTTTAGTTATTAGGTAATAGCTAAAATAGCCTAGTATCACTTTAGTAACCCTTCCCTAATCCATTTAGCACAATGCTTAGGTTAGGATGCCAACCCCAAAATTAGAATAAGAGGCTTAGGTTAGAACAAAATTCCAATAAGTAAACATAGCTAGAACTTAGTTGTTCTTACCTAGCTTAGGTTACCATTAGGATAGTCCTTAGATTTTTAGGACTCCAAACTTCTCCTCAGAGAATTGAATTTTTCTTAAGTCCTTAATGTCCTACCAAGATCAATCACCAAAGACCCGGGCACAAACATACAACTGAACGAAAACACGTTGAAATAAGACCAAGAATTAGTATCATACAAAATTCAGTCTTCTATGTCCCTTAAACTATTGAATGTCAATTTTACCATTCAGTCTATGAAGAAGACTTGAAACATTCCTTGGATCACTGAAATTGATCCAAGGATGAGTCAGAAGAAGAAATAAGTCTGCAACTCTTAAAACTAGATTGCAACTCCTCCTTCCAAAGTGAAAATGAATTCTTGACAACCATATAATTTCAGTCTAATGATTTTAAGAATAGAAAAGATTTATCCTTATCAAGCATGATCTTAAAGGTCTTTAACATTGTAGAATATTTTCCTTTCCTTTTTCTTATTAAGAGTTAGGGTTCATTTGGAACCTCATAACATTTTACAAGTTTTCATCATGATTCCATTTACCCATTAACATCATTTTAGTAAAACCATAGTGATTTAATTGAATGAACAATCATGTATGCCAACTTAATAAGTTGCATTAATAAGAGGATATTATATCTAGTACCTTTATCCTCTAGTTTATTTTAAAACAACCCGAGAGGGTTCATTACATATATATACTTAAAAGAATAGAGATAAGCTTATCATTTCCATCCACATAATATACAAAAAGATGACACATCAAGTACAGATAAACCCACAATATTTTCCATTCATCAAAGTGGAATTCATACATTACAAGTTCAAACACTTTAGACATCTTTAGTGTCAAACAACATCAATAAGCTCAATTAAGAATACAACTTTCCTTTCCAACAAATACATTTAAACAATTATTCATGTTTCATCATAAAATATCCAGACTCTTTGGTAAAAAAAGTAACATCATAAAATATCTTGTCTCCTTTTACCACTTACAAATTCCATCTACAAAAATTGCTAGCACGGGTCAGTTCATTGAACTGAGCATGATAAGCACTAAGCATTAAAATGATGTGCTTTTAACTAATTGTTTCATAAAGAGAACTCTAATTATGAAATAGTTAAAGCATTATAGAAATACATATCAAAATGAAATACCAGTCATAAAAGAGAGAGAGAAATCAAGTGTTGATCCATATCATCATTAAGTAAAGATCATGACATAATCATATTCAATTTTCATCCAATGATTTCATAGAAAGAATTAAAACATTAATCTAGATAAATAATAATTCACCAAATCACAAACTACTTTTCATTTACATATTTTTATGATCCACATCTTATTTAATTCCATCTAACCTGAGAAGATACTAACACTAATATCTCAAAGGAACAGTCTACATTAGATGGAACAATAATACATTTATCTCAAAGATTAACTTAACTTCATCCTAAAATATAAAATGCCAAGCTCAATCAAACATTAGGATAAATTTAGGATGAACCAACAACACCTTTATGGAAGAGTTTCTTATTTAAGAATCTATATCCTAAATTTCAGAGTCAAAAACCAATCTAGGTTTTAGGATCCACATCAAACAGATTTGACAAGGAATGAATTCAATTTGACATGCACTTGGAACTAATCACACATCACAAATGAGTACATCATTACAAATGTAAAATTCAAAGAGAAGAATGGAGGGATTTAGTAATCAGCTACAAATCCTACAATTCTTATTTTTACTCCATAAGAGACTTACTCAGAAATTCCCAATCTAACATAACAAATATTTAGAGTAACCTTTTGCTTCAGCTAACTTATTCTATCACAAAAGGGGTTTAATTCTTCAAGAAAGTCCTAGTGGAGGCATAACGATACAACTGAACAGGTCAGATCCCTCTTCCAAAATGATACTGATGTAAGATGAAAAGAAAAGAGAAAGAGATTGTTCATTCTCAATCCAAGCAAGAACATAATAGACAAGTTTGGCCTCTTCTGTTTTCCATTTTAAATCCCGATAGAGGTTAGATCAGGCTTAGGATAGATAGCTGTCCCAAAATAGAGAGAAATAAGAACAACATACATCTACCTTTCAAAATTCAAAGAGGACGGTATTGTAAATACCTTAACTCAGAACAAAAAGAAAGGATAACATCGAATAATGGTAAGATAAGATCTCAATACTCATTCCTTAACGAAGTACTCTTACCAAGATCGAAAAGAACTAAGAAAGATTTGATTTCCCAATGCCAAGAAAACACTTAACTCCAAACAACCATTGAAGTCCAAAGAACCATTCAAACTTATAATTGATAATAGAAATGTAACATAAAAGCTACAACCAAAATTGATTCCTCCTAAGATTACAATCGATAACAACCTGTAGCACAAAATCTACAAAATGAAAATGGTTTTTCCTAAGATTACAATCGATAACAACACTTGTAGCACAAAAACTACCATTTGAACATGATATTCCTTCTAAAAAAATAATAGCATCATTTTAAGAATTTATCCTAGTTTCCCAAACAAAGAAGATAGAGTAACATTTAAGTAACTTACCCTTTTTTGAGAAACAATTTCCTTTTCAAGGAGATAACACAAAGAGCTTACCCATCCATTGATGGTGAATCAAAAAGGTGAGAGAAAGACTTAATAGTCAAAAATTCCATTCAAGCCAACTCAGAACCACGTACTTCACAATAATCAATGGAACATACTACTGGATCAGGAAGAATGAACCCAACCTAGATTCAACCACAAAGAGAGAAAAACGAAATAGTGGCACGACCACGAGTCGGTGCTTGAAGTCGAACTCGAGAAGACATGATAAACTTAAAAACATTACAGTCTAATTCCTTCAAGCATTCCTTCAAGTTAGATAGAGTCTAGTTACTCTATATTTAAAAATTAATTATCACGATCTCCTACAAGTATCAACTGCATCTCTGACTTTAAGTGAAAAGAGCAAGACATACACAACAGGTGGAATAGAAAAGAATGAAACCTAGACCATCCTTTCCTCATACTAGGGAATATGTAACCGAATTCAATAAACCATTCAATAGATCACACAAGAAATATTAACTAACAACCATGCCAAACAGATAGATTGCAACCGAGGTGCTTTGTTCAAGTTAATATCTAGTTTTAGCACAACTCAAATAGATGTACACAAGATTCAACATGATCTCAAGTTTGATAGAAGTTAAGCATGTTTCATACATTTTTCCAATAAAGGAAACAAAACCCAAAAAATATTTCCATCATAACAGTGAATCCATGTAGAAGAATACAATGAAAAATACAAGAATCAAAAGCAGGATCAAACATCATATAAAAACCAATTTTTTCCCCAAGAGCAGAGTTCTTTTAATGAAGACATTTATGAAAAAGTAGAACAACTTAATGGGTAGAGCCTATCATGCCTGATAGAGATTCTTCCTTATTTGTAGAATATTTCCTAGCCGAGCCTCAATAGCCTCTTCTTCTCCACACAACATCAACCACCTCAACTCTTCCACTTCTTCTTATACTTCCATAGAGTCCAAAATATCTCAAGAATGCGAAAATAACAACTATATTCAAAATAGAATTGTTGGTTTGAAGAATCTAAAACTCCATGCAGAGAAAAAACTTGAAAATAACTTAAGATTAAAACAACAATACCAAAACCCACCATGCATTTTCCCTTGGTGGTTTCTTCACCAAAAATGAAATGAATCAATGTGAAGGACAACCAGTACCCTTCTATTTCTCCACACCACCGTCATCTATATTTGGTGATTCCTAATTTCAAATTTGCATACAATTTCTATTTAGTGGCGATGCCAACAAGGCATCCACTAAAATCCCAATGTATCTTTCAAAATTGGCATTCTGTAGCAATTAAAAGAAAGATCAATCCCATTTAATGCCTTGAAAAATTGATGCCACCGACCATACCAATTGCCAAGTAGTACATAGGTACCCCTTAAGTTAGCAATAGTTTAGGTTAGATTATTATTAGGTTAGAAATCAACCTTAGTTCCTAGGTAAGTCTCATTTACCTTAGGTTGTTTCCAAACTTAATAATAGGTTCAGTTAGATCTAACCCTTAGGCTAGGTCAACCTTAGTAGTTTTAGTAATAGGTCCAAGGTCCTTATACACTATTCAACATTTTAATATTAACAAGAAGACCCAGGCCTATCACTTAAAGCCTGTTATAAAACAAGGATCCCTGAAGAAGGGTCCTTCATAATTATAAACAAAACAAGGCTCAATCCAAATTCACATTTCCATTTCTAAATGCTAAGACAACAAGGAAAACAGGTAAGAAGAACTGAAGCATACCTTGGATCAATGGAATTGATCCAAGGTTTTGTTTTCAACACAAGATAAGTTATGAAAACAATAATACAAGTTCATAATATTTTTAAAAGTGAATTTAAGTTGTATAGAGAGAAGAATGGCCTCATTTTCAAGTAAGCAAAATCATAACAAAATGAACCTTGTCAACAATTAATGGATTATCCATTGCAAACAATATTTCTAAAAGTCATAAGAGTACACCTTCCTAATACAAATCACATGTTAACATTTGCAATCTCAAGAGTGGAAGTCATCACAAGAATAACCATGTCAAAGATGTTACACTCAACACATGGCTTACATGTGGTTCCCCAAGGTCAAGATGTTAATTAAGGTTTACGATTATGCTTAATTTTAATTAGCACAAGATATGGTATATATTTAAAAGCATACATTTATAAAAGTAACATTCCCAAGAAAAGAAAACATCAAGTCGGGATCTATGCACAATAAATATATGTATGCCAATTTTAATAACCAATTTCTCAATATGAAGTTGTGCATTAGCCAAATTCATTCACAAATCCTAAATTTTCATAGTCTCAAGCTCACGATGATTATAATATCAATTTATGAAGTAATAGTCAATCTATTTACTACGAAACTAAAAGGGTGATGTAGTCAAAATATCATGCACTTTAGACATTTATTTATTCCAATCTCATACTACTATGTAGAAGGTTCTCAAGGGAAGAAATTATTAATTATCCCTCATCCTTTTGGCCATCTTGTTTATTTTATTTCATATTTTTTGAGCTATTGCAGCTATTTACCCATTAATTTCCAAATATCTTGCATCGTCTTAACCCTAACTAGGGTGCCCATGGGCGCCTTGGTCCTACATGGGGGTGCTCTGGTCCATTTTCCACTTTCCCACCATTTTTTGGGTCTTTTTCATTCTTATCTTTTATTTGGTTGGCCTTTTTGGGGTTAATTAAGAAATTAGACCAAGATAATCCTATACATATAAAGAAATGAGACCCTAATGAGGGACCTAGCATCACTATCTACTATCACTCCATCTAGAGTTGTATCCATCTATTACATTGGCATCCATATAGCTCCATCATCAAGGCACATGTTAGGACATCTACATCACACTTTATAGGGGGAGGAATTCTATTATATTCCATGCACAAATACTATTATATTTTCTACATTTAGGTATTGCTCGCTATTTCACAAAGTGTGATTGGTATAAGAGCACCTAGGGCATGACATGCACATACACCAAAACTATATTTGGGTTTGAAATGTAGTGCGATGCTTAGTTTAGTAAGCTCATTGTTATGGTAGCTGAGGTCAACCTGACCCATTCATTCTAAATATTTTTTTTTTAGGGTTTTGATACTTCTCTTTGGTCTCTTATAGGTTACTTATTTATCTTGTAATATTCAGAGCATTCAACATAGTACAAAGAAAATAGTGTGACAAGAAGACTAAGTTGCAGATCACCTTCCAACTCGACGAAGACCACTTCCTGATATTTTTCCTAAACTAGGGCACCCATAATTCATACCAGAGTGCCTGTGGGCACCCCAGTCCTATTCTAGGTGCCCTAGTCCACTCATATCATTCAGATCTAGCCTTTTCACGACATTTTTGTATTCTTCCTTCCTCCTAGATTTTCTAGACAGTCATGCGATACTCTGTGATAACCATCTATTAGCAAATAAGTCAATTACATCTCTCTTTTACACATTAGGGTTTAGTCTATCCTTTCATACATTTTCCTAAATCATTTACATATTTATTTTACTACATTTACCTAGTTATTTACAACATTATATGTCCTCCTAGATTAGATTAAATTTGTCACTCCTAAGCTTCCCATCTTGAATGGGCATGGGGATACATAGGAGCATCTTACAAAGCAATTCATGTTGCTTGTCTTGACTTCACTAATGATCATATCCTTTTAGCTAATATTTTTCTTCGTAATCTCCATGATTATGTGATGCATTGGTTTTACAACTTACCTATTCACTCAATAACATCCTTTATGCATCTTGCAAATGTATTCCTTACTCATTTTTCTATCAACATTGGCTATAATATTTATTTTTCCCCGCTATCAAAACTTAAACAAGGCTCAAATGAACACCTTGCTAACTATGTTTTATGGTCTAGGAATAATTTGGCTAAGAAGAAAAATGTTCTTTTTGACTTGAAACTTCAAGATTTATTTATACAAAGTCTACTACCACCTCTACAGGAAAGGTTTCTCTTTGAATCCTCTCCTTCATTTGATAAAATATGTCACATTGTCAAGATCCGTGAGACTAAAATCCTTTCCATTAGAAAACTTAAGTACTAAGAACAAAACTCTTCCACTTTTTTTCTTGGAAAATTCCATTTAAACCATCCATTGCAAAACCAATTGATTCTAAAGTTATCACAACACTATCTTTCCTTCTAAAGGGGATCACCCACAACCGCCTCACACATTAAACACCCTTCCCATGGCCTCGCATCTTATATTGAGAAAAATTATTGACAAAAATCTTATTGCAGTTCCTCCCCTTGAGTTAGACTCATCAAAAACAAAAGGAAGGAATTATAATGAAAAATTCTACCTGTAATTATCATTGCTTACATTCGACATTCTACAAAAAAATTCCTCAAACTTCGTAGCATCATCCAATATCTACTTGACAATAACAAACTTGAGTTTTAATCTACTACCCCTTCCCCAAACAATGACAAGGGTAAGCTCAATATTTTCAACAATGACTTTCAACATCATGACATGAAGGCATCAGAATCTTCTACTAATCATGCGTATGACATGATATCACCTCCGAATCTAGAGCTCTAGGTTTTTAGTAGCTAACACCGAAGTTTCATTACCTATCATCTCCTTCTCTCATTTCAATTATCATGCCACGTTTATGTCTAACCATTTGCACATTTTTTCATATATTGACTCCACCTTTATCAACAACACTAAGGCTCACCCATCATGAACCATTCGTTCATGTTTGATATAACTCCTTAGGGCCATCCACTAACCTCTATCTTCGGTTTAGTACCCTATTGAAAAACCTTTTGGAGTTGTTAAGCTACATGTTATAGTTGGCCCTCTTACTATGCTTGTCCCTTTCCTCGTTGGAAATACAGTTGAGGGTTGTGACATGCTCCTTGGTCTTAATTGGATTCAACGTTCACAATATATCATCTCTATGAACCATTCGTAACTCATATTCATTTACAACAACTAGGTCATTTCTATCGATGGTTTTCCTCCATCCACTCCATGGCCATCATCTCATCACATGGTACCTAATGCATCCCATCCTTCATCTACCGCACCACACTCTATATTACTCAAATCATGATCTAATCCTAGTTCACCTACTCATGTGCCACCTACATGAACGCATCGTTCGCTTAGCCCTACACATAAGTATAGAGCTATTATTTGCATATTTAATCCATCTCGACATAGATCCCCACATAATTTTATCCCACATAGATTTTCTTCACCTTCGCATTCCACATCACATAGGCCTCCATCATCGACACATCTTGTAACACCATGGCATTCTTCATACATTCACCCCTCACATACACATAGGAATCATTCATTATTACAACATTTGTCTACTATACCTCCCTTATTAGAGCATGATCAAATGTTGTTGCCTACCGCATCGAGATGAAGGACCTTCAACCTTCACCATAATTGGATAGTTCACTTATTCACGTACACTGGGGGACATAGCACTTAATCCCCCCTTATTTTAACATATCTACATAGTTCTACACCACACTCATCACATTTAGGCATACTTCATCTTAGCAATAGTCACCATCATCATACTCATCATATATTCTAGTGTCATTACTTGATGAAACACTTTTGTGATCAGTTCAAACTTAACTATTGAGGGATTAGTCTTACACCGAACCCCACACACTAAACTATAATTATTATACATGGTGTTTCATCACACATACTTTCACATCATACATCACATATATTATATTTTGACACTTTCACATTCCTCCATCATACATTTTGACTAATTTCCCAATATTGCCATCATCTACACGTTTAGGATCATACCACATAGAATCATTACACTATCTAATTATAGTCACATCATACATTATGCATCTATACATCCCATTTATTTTACATACTACACTAGGTTACCATACACACCTAAAATTAAACGTACTACATCATCGAAAATGGTTTAAAAGGTCCCAATGATGAATCATGTATTTTCCAAAGGTGTTCAATCTCTTTGACCTCTTTGCAACATATATTTATAGCCTAGGTTACCTTACTTAGCCATTGATTGCTTTTCCTTAGCTTCCCGCATAAATTTTCCTCTGTTTTGCCACATGTTTAACACATGTTTGTGATTCAATTTAGCTGATTTTGGGCTTGATTGATTCATGTTTAACTTATAATTGTTTATGGAGTGTTTAACTCCCCTCTAATTCTATGATTTGGCACTCTATTTCTTCTAAATGGCTAGGCCATTTCCAATATAACCTTCTATTAAACCATCACTTGATCTCAAGCAAATGGCCGAGTGATCATTTTTGTATTATTATATTGTTGAACTACCACATTATTGCTGAAAATTACATAGCCAAGATCTATTCACTTTTGCTATCTCTCTTCCACCTGCATTGCTACCAAACTGCTATCAAGCTGCCATTGCTCTAGTGCCTTCTCAATGTTGCTTCTACTACATTCCCAATCCCTTGGACTCACATCCCAACAACGGATTAAAAAGACAAACTAAGGGGACAAAGCATAACATAACTAGATTTTCCACTGCTTTTTATTTCTAGGTTGGGGTTGATGTTAGTTTTCTTCATTTCTTCATATTATTGTTTCTAAATTGTATGCACATATATATCAAATAGAGTAGAAGAAGTTAATTTCCTCATTACAAATAGTTAAGTCAATTTCAAAGAAGCTTTACATCTTCCATAGGAGTTTCTACTAATAGATTCTTCCTTCCCTATCCCTGTGGGTTTGGAGGGAAGCATATCTAGAGGAAGCTTTCTTTTCTAGCATAGAGATAATATATTTTTCATATATTGTGGTTTCCCTTAGATTATCACAAATCTTATCCTAGAGGCTACAAGGGAAGAAAAGCTTTTAAAGCTTTCAATCTTCCGTGTATCTGAGATAGGAGAGGATTTAACAAATCCACAATTACTTATTAGAAAAAGGATTTGTTTAATTAAATTAGATTAAATACATTGTTGCACAAATAAATAACTACATTTGGTTATTTTCCTATTTATATTTGTTAATTAGGATTAGAAGCTTTCATTTCTTCATTTCTTCTTTATTTATAGAGAGTACTAAAAAAGCACAAAAACATTTATTTTATTAGAGTAGTTACTTTATATTGTTTTATTTCATTTATATCTTGAAAATACAAAAATAGCTTTAATTCAATTAATTAGTTTTTATTTGCTTAATTAAATTAGATCTTTGCAATACATGACCATCAACAATCCTCAACAAGATCACACATACATACGTGATCCATTCATCCCACAAATAAATGGTCCTGAACTAATTATGAACATAGATGCTTTGGACTTCGCCTGCTTTTTCCTTATAACACCAACATGACATGCTGAGAAAATTGAACAATTAAATGTTTTGAACATCATGGCTGATATATCCTACAAATATCAGACAGACCCCTGGAAATAGAGTTTAAACCTATAAGACCATACAAGGACCACAACAACAAATAATTTATGGTTGTGATCTATGTGTTCCCCAACCAAAAGGGCTTGAAGATTAGTTATACCTAGACACATGATTATGCTCAGTAGTCTTTAGGTCGTCTCCACTTCCACCATTCATCATTCGACAGGTAAACATTCTAAACAAGGAAGCTCATGAAGCTCTCACATTTTGGACTGCTCCAGCTAAACGACCATAGAGTTAGTGGAACCATGCATCCCTCTCATTCATCCCATGACCTTATATTGTAATATTTATGAGGAACCCATTGGTTTTCCACACATCCCACAACCCATAGAAATGATTTCCACAAAGCTTGATATTGATTGGAGTCTCTGTTTGGCTATTATTTCTAATCCATCCATTAGGCTAGTTACATTTAGAAGGGAATTCCTTGCACTTGATGAGAAGATCCCAATATTGCAAGTCGAGGATGTTATTTTTCCTTGATAACTTATCCATCCCATATTCACTATATTTATCTATCGCTAGCTAGCCATCCACACTTTCCACATCGGCTATCCCGGAATAATCTAGGGAGGTCAAGTGTGGTTGAAGGTTGATGTCGATTTTCATCCGTACAAATTAGTGAACCCAATGTGAAGAGCTAGTCTCTTTTTATTTCCATTTATTTCATCCATCTTCCCTCTTTCCCATTAATCTGTTGGTATTCATATAACCCTCGAATATGTTGAGACATGATGGATACAACTAACTCATTTTGGGTCTCAAGGCATATTATTACCAAATGGGTAAGCAACAACAATCACCCTCACTATCTGTATGGGTGGAAAACTACTCAAATCCTCTCCCGCATCTCAAACTCATCCCTTCCTCGAAGGGACCAACGGTGGATCCTTGGTTGGGATCGAGGATATTGATCAACTTATACATGGAAAACAACATGAAATTTTAAGTTCTAACAATTTGAAATCCCCCAGAGAGTTAGTATCATCTCCTCGGGTTTTATTTAGACTGTAAATCAATATGCAGTTTGATCAACTCCCATTACTAGATGAGGAGTATTTAGCACATTATGCCCAAAGAAAGCAACGATTCTAAAATAAGAATCAATCTCTGCATAGGATGTAAGGACATGTTGATGTCTTACTTCAAAATAACACCTTTACCCGTCCCATAAGAGAAATTTTTTATAATAAGTGGTGGCCAAAAATTAATAAATAGTTCATAGCAGGATATCACACTCCTCTACAACCTAACAAAGTTTAACAATGTGCGCTAAAACATAACGTTGTACCATCATTAGGTGAGGTCATCTCGACATTGGTGGACATGGTTAGACAATTGGACCTTATCTAACCATGTCCACCAATGTTAAGAACTGTGGCTAAGTGTGCCAAATCCTGCAACTTACAAGGTCATTCCTTGCCCCGAGCATCTTATAACAAGATCAGGAGCCTTGGGTATGCCACCTCATGCTATGTATGGATACCCTCAACAGTACCAACCAAGTGCATTCTCAAAACGTCATCCCAACTTGAAATGCAAATTTTTTTGGCTTTGTGCCTCCAAATATGTACAAGAGTAATGCTCCCTCATACCTACATATGTATTATAAATCACCGTAGGAGATGTGTATTCTTTTCCTTGTTCATATGGTCAGCTACAAGAGGATGCATTATGCTTCCAAAAATATTTATTCTCGCATTATATCAATAGCCAATTCCACCTCTTCCTCCCCATCGTGGGTCATCGATTATTGAGTCTTATGCAATGGGGAAATACTTTGAATATCTTAAATATCCCCTCAAATTCACCATACAAAGTGTTATGCTCCCATGACCTCTACCAGATCTTCCAAAATTTAAAGGGGAGGGAGATCCAAATGCGCATATCAAAGCATATGCCACTGCCATTCAAGAGATGATCCCATGGGATGTAGTCGTAGAAAATATCTTCCCTAAGAATCTTGAAGGAATCACTCTCGAATGGTATTATAGGATACCTAAGGCTTCAATACATTCCTTTAAACAACTCATGTCTGAATTCATCAAATATTTTGACATGAACAAGTTGCTAAGGACATGAATCAAGGAATTCCTACATATAAAGCAAGAGCACAATGAGTTTTCTACTCATTTCATTTAGAGATGGTGGCAAGTCATCTACTCTTCAAAAATTTCTCCCAACATGGATCAGATGGAGCTCTATGATCTATTCCTTCACTCTCTTAATTGGGAAATGAAGGAAGAATTCCAGAAGTTTCCCCTAAGGAGCTATGAAGAGGTGCTATAGGGTGCTTTTTGTATAGATGAAACAACAATAGATAGTGGTTGAAAGACCTACAGTTCAAATGAAATATTGATCAATCCCTATCAAGGTAATTCAAGTTACCCCAACATCACAAAACAACAACCAAGGACCTAAGGTCCTAAACAAAAACCGTGGTGTTATGACCAATGGTGTTATAGACCAAGTAGAGAAACCAAATTTTTTTAACACCTCAAGCACAAATAATGTTAACAACAAGACAAAAGGTAGCAATCAAAGGAGTACCTAATTTTCTCTTATGATCAATGCAAGTGGAATTTAATCGTCCTTCAACCTAACAATAAAAAAGTTCATGGTTAAGGCCCTAACTAGTACCCAAACGGGTACCAAAACCAATATCAAAATCAAGGGAAATGACCTTCAAACTTCAATTACAATAACCAATAGTTGAATAACAATCGGAACTTTGGATTACAACAAAATGTAAATAAAAGCCCTCGGGATTATGATCCTAACCTATATTGTGGATTCCATAGGGTCTAAGATCATGATGCAAGAAATTTACGAGACTGTAACAAATTATTACAATGCTTACCAAAGGACCAAAGGAAACTCTTTCTCAATATGTTTTTGTAAAATCCAACGATGCCAACTTAGAATACTTGCATGAGGCTTGTATCCCCTCAAAAAACATCGCTAGTGATTTTTAATCATCCCTTGCAATGAATCCTAACAATGGTAAGTTGGATCAAAATGGATCAAACAAGGGTATCCTAGTGGGAAACAAGGATCATAAAGATTTGACTTTATTAAACCCATTTGTGGCACCTCCATTGAATGGTCACAAACAAACTAAGATTGTGCATTTGGTAGAGCTAGAAATCGAACCCCAAATAAACTCCGCTATAAGAACTCAAGATTACTCTTCGTAGTTAGATGATGTTCCAACACTTTCGAAACTCGTTGGCGCTTATGACTTGATCAATGATTTAACAAAGACCTTTTCTCACATATCCTTCTTAGATTTGTTGAAGAAATCCCCTACTCATAGAGTTAATTTATTAGAAGCATTGGGTCTTAGACATTTGATCAATGTCACTCCTCCTCCAGAGGCATAAATAAATCACATAGACTTCGATGTCTATCCTCCTAGAAGCCGTGAAGAGATGTTAGATTCTTATTCTACATCAGTAATATGCCCATAGATCTTTGAGTTGACATGTAGAGGTGATCTAAATATCTATCTAAAAGTTTGGATTTACAAAAACTACATAAATTTCACAATGATCGATGATGGATAATTAGTCAACATTGTCCCCTTTTCTTTTCTCTAGAAGTTAGGCTACGAGAGAAACCAATTTATCTTTGATGAGAAACATGCTGAGAGGGTATGATAGCCTCAAGAAAAAATTGATTGGAACCATAGTGCTACCAGTTCCCTGGGCCCAAGACAGTTTTTACAGAGTTTTATATTATAGATAGGAAACTAACTATAATATGATTCTCGGTCATCCTTGGATACATTACATGAAGGTGATCCCTTCCACACTATTTCGGGAAGTTCGATTCCTATATTTGGGGAAATTCTTCATTGTGTAGGGTAACTCGAATCCCTTTAAAATTTACCTAGATAACCTAAAGAGGAAACTTGGGGTGCATACTGAGTTTGAGCTCCCGTAAACCAAGTGAACAAGCCCATGAATTTAACACGAGAGAAAAACTAATTCCCCCAAAGGAATTTTAAACTACTAGTTTGATCGAAGGGATTCATGCAATCAAAGATGAAACTACTGTTGTTGTAACAATATCAACATAAACCATATAAAATATTATTGATTTGTTGGAGAATGATTTACCCATTCTCCTTTCATTCAATTCCATAGGAATAGAACATGCTCTAGGATTCAACTCTATTCTAGTGGATGAGGTTTCCATGGTTGATGTTGTAGAAGCAAGGGAAAAAGATACAAAGAGAAATATGACATCAATCTTCCCAAGCAACTATTAGACTCTTAATTTTGAAAGAGAAAAATGTTGCTTTAGCACTGTGGTAGGCATGATCCTCACTTCTTCTAAAGGGAAGGTCATGCCTTTTACCTTCAAGCTAGATTTCAAATGTACAAAAAGGTGCAGAATACAAGGCTCTCCTTCTTGGTCTCATAGTAGCCAAAAGAATTGGTGCTTGTAACATTAGAGTGTTGGGTGATTTGCAACTAGTCACTAATCAAGTTTTAGAGGTATACGAGACTAGGGAGAAACTTTCAAAGCTCTATAAAGCTGTTGTACTCAAATTAAGAAAAGGTTTTGACTTAATTTCAATTGAATCCATTCCATGTGAATAAAACCTTCTCGCTGATTCCATGGACACTTCTTCTTCCCGAATCTGTTTGAGAAAATAATTAGAAGATACCAACTTCACAGTTTCGGTTCACGCTAAAACCTTAGTTCGTAAGATGCCAACCAATCAAATCTTGGCATATGTCAAGGATGAGAATGATCCTGCTACCCTAGATTATGTAGAAAATGATGAGGCTATCTTAGGGTACCTCAATGCTTATACGGATTTAATTTCCCAACATCATAAGAGAGGATTTTCTCTCATTCCTCACTCTTCCTCCTATTTTGGAGATCACACAATGGACCCTTCTTCCTTAAAATGCCTTGAGATTTTTGAGATAAAAGAGGAAGGGGAATTAGAAATACCTCCGACCCCACCTGAGTTTGAAGAGGGTAATGCCTCTTTGATCGAAGGGATGATCAATATCAATATCGGGACGGAGGAGAACCCAAAAATTTTAAAGTTAGGTTCTTCGCTTACTCATAAGTAAGTAGAGATAAACACAAAGTTTCTTAAAGAACATTTGAAATCCTTTACATTTAGTTATAAAGAAATGACAAGAATTTCTCCTCATGTTGCAATTCACAACCTTGTGACCAAATCTTATGCCAAACCCATCAAACAAAAATCCATACCTATGAAACCAAAGGTGACACTAATGGTTAAAGAGGAAGTTATGAAAATCCTACAGGTAGGGTTCATCAAACCTATCGATTACTCAATGTGGGTATCCAAAATCATCCCCATTCTTAACAAGAATAAAAAAATTTGAATCTGCATTGAATTTCAGGATATAAACAAAGCATGTCCCAAAGATTATTTCCCAATACCATCCATCACTGTTATTGTTGATGCAACAACTAGCTATGATATGTTGTCACTTATGCATAGTTTTTCTAGGTATAATGAAATTGAGATCTCCGAGGAAGATCAAACAAAGATGACCTTTATTACTCCTTGGGGAACTTATTCCTAAGCGGTCATGCCATTTGGTCTTAAGAATGATGGTGTCACTTACAAACGGAAATGACTTATGTATTCCATGATCTTATTCAGAAGATTGTGGAATCGTATGTTGACTACCTTTGTTAGGCCCCAAAATATTTTCCAAGTAAAAGAAGGTGTATGGGCGCATGGGACATGGTTTTGTAGAACACACAACATGCGCACAAGGAAGGACATGTTTTGGACTTAGCCATATTCAGCGTCCCTAGGTAGCACATGAGAAAAGCGCGACCCTTGTGTATAAGGTGCCAACATGGCAACTATAAAATCAAAAATGGAATATTCTAGGCATGTGGTGGAAGGTTCCAAAAGAAAATCATCACACGAGTGGAAAGTAGATCAAAAGGGAATGCTCCATTGGAGGACCACTTAGACACTTGGAGACCGATTTGTTACCTCGAAGGCATGGCGGTGAAGGTACAAAAACTATTTATTGAGGTGCGCGGTATCAAGAAATGGAGATATAGATCATATAAAGACATAGAGTCATCCTGGGAGAGCATAGGTATGGGGAAAGAGGTGAAGCTCTACAGAAATACCATGGAGGATTCATTTGGTATTTCATTTTGAGCAACATAAAAATATGGCATGAAGCTTGAAGACGGATGGATCATGGTGTGTGTCATTTTGTAGCAGGGATATGATCTAACTAGCACTCAAATTTGTGGAGAGATGGATAAAACTCAAATAGGACTTGATCTTGTCCTAACTATTTTTGGTTGTGCCTTTCAACCAAGGTAAGAGGACCTAATTTGTAACCCTCAAATGGTGAAGGAGATGAAGATATCCCTCAATTTTTGCAAATAGTATGAAAAGGGCCTTGGGAAAATATTATCAACACTCCAAATCTGACTTTCACAAGTTTTCACTTCCAGATTATGGAGATACTTTCAATGCAAGGCAAGGGTTACGAAGACATTTTGAAATCCTGATATGTTATGCATACTTTAGCAAATGGATTTTGATCTTCTATGGGTATACATGTCAAAACATGGTAGGATTAGTTGTTTTGAATGATTTTTTGGGTGGGAGTTTAGATAATACAAACCAAGGTCCTCCAGACTCTTTGAGGATTTCAAGAAAATATAGAGAAACTTAACAACAGAAAGTATCAAAATGGTTAATCATTCCTTCAACTAGGATATGTGCATCAAATGGAGGCCCAGATCTACACTTTTCCACACAATATTTGATCATCTATCACAAAATATTGAGTTATAATGAACCAATGAAGCATTTAAAAATCACTATTTAATCATGACCTAAGGTACACCCAAAGGTTTACAAACAATTTCTGAAATCAAGAAAAGTAAAGTGATTTTAAATTTGTTTATCTCTTTATCAGATGAAAGCTCTTCTGAATGTGAGATTGCAAATACCACTAAACTAATCACAAGAAATGATACCATGTATGATCAAGAGATATTTTAAACACAAGACTGTAATGGGAAACAAGAATAAAAAATTTGAAATGCATTCTGAAATGTAAGCATTCACAGATTTTTCCCAAAGACAACATAGAATAACTAAAAAATGATCAGATTTATCAGTAGGGGAATGTTTTGAAAAACAATCTTAGAGCTTGTTAATGGCTATACATGTGCAACCAACTTAACATGATTTGAAATCTGATACAAAGAGAGTTACATGAGTTTCTCAAGTGGTCACTCAGAGAATGGGCTTCTTCCCAGATTTTCCCGTGAAATTTTTAGTTTTCCAGGATTTTTAAAACTCTTCCAACCCTTTGCATGAAAAATTCATGCAATATATAGCTTTCAATCTCCTTGAGCCTTCTTTCCCAAGAAAAGAATATGCCAAAGGATCAAATTTGTTATAAAAATTCCTCATGATTCGCAGACAAGGACGTTTAACAGAACACGTCCAAAAAGTTGCCAGTTGTCTCAAAAAGAGATGAATCATTGCAAAATTCACATCATTATCCATTGTGGAGGCATGTTTTTCATCTTCAAAGCATGCAGACCCCCTTCCTTTCATTATTTCATCCTTATCCCCAAAAATTTGACTCTGCCACTTTTGGATTTGATATTTTACGTTTTTAGATGGGTTAGTGAAAAATTCATTTCAAAAACATCTTTGATCTTCAAATTGATACTCAAAACCAATTGCATTGGTCCTTGAAGGCTAAAAAAACATGAATTCACCAAAAATTTGATGAAAATTGAAGCAAAAATCACATCTCCAAGCTTCTTGGAGCTCAAATGGTGGCCAAACTGAAAAATGCACAGTTATCGTTGATTTTCTTTTCTCCTTCAATCTGAGCCCTCCACATGTCACAATGTGATTGGAAATGGGCTTGGGATCACTTTTTGAAATTTTAACACTTTTGGAAAAATGTAAAAAATTTGACATTTTTCTCTACCCTCTGCCCTTTGAAAATGAGCTTGACACATGTCCCAATGTGGGTCCCATTGGAATCGTGGACTGATTATACACATTTCCACCTTTTTTGGAAATTTACAAAATTTCTCAATTTCCTCTATCACTCCACCATTGAGATTTGGGCCTGACACGTGGTGCAATATGCCTAGGTACGAAGTCACGGCTCAATTTTAAAAATTTTGCCTCTTTTTGGAAAAAGGAAAAATTTCCATTTTTCCTCTGCACCTCCACCCTCCTGTAGGACAAATGGCCTCATATGATTGGTTGAGGGGCAGTGCTTCTCATTTAATATTTTAATCATATTCCACAAAGGAAAATTTTTAACATTTCCTCCACCATCCTGTACCTCCGCTATTGACTCCTCAGATGAATCTTGACTTTTTACCTTCGGGCTCGGGTCCATTCAACGATTTTACCCTTTGATAACTAGAGGCTAAAAATACAACTTGCCTCCGAAGGCCCACCTCCCCACCTTGTGCTCTGATGTTGACACGTGTCTTCATCCCATTGGCTATGAGTTTGCGGTCCAATTTTATACTTTAACTCTTTTTCACCAAAGGCTGAAAAGTATCAAACTCCTCTGCCTTTCCATCTCCCCACCTGCCACATGTCCTCCTCTGATTGGATGCGGGCCTTAGGGGATTTTATTTGTTTCCACACATTTTCCAAAGTTCCTTAAGGCACAAAATGACCTACCCATTCGCCTTCACTGCCCTTGCGACATGTGTACCTCCTCTCGAGGCTACTCATGGAGTCATGGGGTCAAATTGCACATTTTTCCAAAATCACAAAAATGTTAAGTTTTTAGAAATGACCCACCGATCCTTGTCCAATTAGAACAAGCCACATGCCGATGAATGATAAAGAAGAAATTTATGGGAAAATGACACCTGTCCGACTGTCAAAACATAGAAAATGCTAGGGATGCCCTAGAATTGGATTTTTTGTCTAAGGACGACAAATTTCTCAAAATTGAACCAACTGAAACATGTTTTCAAAGAATTTTCGATCATGGAATTGGATTTCAATGGCATGCAAGTGCAAATTGATCAATTTTAAACTTCCATGATAGGGCAAAAAGGAAAAAAATGTAGAGCCTGCATATTTTGGGAAAATTAGGACACGAGCAGAGGCACACATGCAGATTTCTTTCAAATTAGGGCAAAACAACAAGTTTGTGAGTAGTTCAAGGCATTCAACTGGAGGGAAAAGTTTTGAGACCACCAATTTGAGAGAAAAATGTTTCAAAGCACGCAAAATGAAGGAAAATTTAGGAAAAATGGTGCAAGCTCAAAAATGGCACCAACATTGGCTCCTGCTGAGGGATGGGCACTCCCCGGTGAGTGCCACAAGAACAAAAGAAGTAGACCAAGTGCCAAAAACAACCATTGGGAAACAAAGTAAAAAATGTAGGGTAGAAAAACTAGACCCAATTGATAAAAAATGGCTGCCAAGAACAGGACAAACCACAAACCGACAAAAACAACAAAAACAAAGCCAAAAACAAAGACTATACACTATACAAGTGGTGCATACCTCAAGATTTTGGATTAATCCAATAAATGCTTAGAATTCCTACCATTAATAGGTAGTTCAAGTAATTACCCATCTAATTCCTTAAGAAAAAGGTATCCTCACCAATTCGATATCAATGGAGTAAGGGCCCATCTACAATGCATCAAATTTACCATGTTTGCCTTATCTTCATGCCTGCTATCCCACACCAAAACCAGATCTCCAACATTGAAATCCCTATGAGTGACCTTATTTTCAAACAACCTCTTCAACTTCTCTCTAAATCTGACATGCCTTTGGAGGGATGCTCTTCTTTCTTCATCCAGCTCAACAATCTGATTAATCCTTGCTTCACATGGACTGACCTCTTGATCCTCAAGTTGTTGAACAAACTGAAATGAAGATAATTGTAGATGTAAGGGTAGTAGAGCTTGAGTTCCATACACCAAATCAAATGGGCTCTTACCAGTAGCTCTTTTGGCAGTGATTCTATTAGCCCAAACTATAAATTTCAGTTGTTCACCCCATTTTCTCTTGTTCAACTCCAAGGTTCTCTTAATGATCTTCAACAAGTTCTTATTGTTGGACTTAGCTTGTCCATTCCTTGAGGGTTATAGTTTGAAGCATAAGTCAGATTGGTTCCATACTCCTTGCACATTTCCATCAAGGGCTTAGCTTTGAAACACATGGCATTATCAACAATAATCTTTATTGGCACACCAAATCTACATATGATGTGATTCAACAAGAAGTCCATAACAACTTGGTGTGTTTCTTTCTTAGTGGGGATTGCTTCTACCCACTTGGTGAAGTAATATGTGGCTACAAGGATCCACTTATGTCCAGCACTAGAAGGGTCTGAAATCTCACCAATGAATTATATTCCCCATTGTTTGAAAGGAGCTTCAATTAATACATCATGCAAACGAAGGGAGTCTGAAGCTTTCATTACTTCTAGAGAACCACTAGGAGCTTTCACATTTTCTAACCAGCAGGGTTGCATCTTTGAAAAAGTAGGCCACCAATAACTAGCTCTCAAAATTTTGTGTGTTGTAACCCTTCCAAAGCAAAGTTTCCTCCACAAACTCCCCCATGGAAATCAGTAACTATTTTGGGAGCTTCATCTTTAGTTACACATTTCAAGAGGACACCTTTAGGGTTCTTCCAAGCCAACCCAAAGTCAGTGATGATGTATTTTTGAGAAGCCAGCTTGAGGGCTCTTTTCTAATTTTTATTCAAATGATCAGGGTAGCATAGGTGTCTGAGGTAAAATATTACATCCTTGTACCACTCAGAACTTACCAACTTCTCAAGAACATATGCCCTTTCTTCCTCTACTTCATTCACTTCCATAGTCTACAAGTTGCTCTCAGCCATGAGCTTAGCAAGACCCAAACCTCTCACCAACTTTGTGGTTTGGATATCCATGTCATATTCCTGCAATTTGTTCACCCATCTACATCTTTTTCTTGAGATATCCATCTCTGATAAGATGTCTTTTACCATGGTGTGGGGAACATATGCAACAACTTTTGAACATAATATATAAGGCACGAAAACCTTTGTTGCTTTCACCAAGGAAAATGCTTGTTTTTCCATGATTGTGTATTTTAACTCAAGTAGCTTGTAAAGCCTTTCTAAAGAAGGAAATAGGCCTCTCAGCCCCATCTTCATCCTTTTGCAAAAAACAGATGCAATGGTATTTTTGAAGCAAAGGATAAGATTTATAAATTCTTCTTGTAATTCAAAGATGACAAGACAGGTGCATGTTTCAATGCTTCTTTGATTCCTTTAAAAGAATGAATAACAACCTCCTCCCATTTGATAACTTGGTCTTTCTTTAATATGCATGTAATAGGAAGAGTCAATTCAGAAAAATTAGACACAAACCTTCTAATGAAATTGATCTTCCCAAAGAAGGATTGGATGCCCTTCTTTGTTCTTGGAATTGGAACCTTGTTGATTGCTTCTACCCTCTAGGGTCAATCATGAAACCAGCCTTTGAATTAATATGACCAAGCAACTTGGCCTTTTTCACTCCAAACTGATGCTTCTTTGGATTGAGAGAAATGCCATATTCTCTACATCGATAAACATTCTTTCTAAGTGCTACAATTGATATTTTCTGCTCCTTGAAAACACAAGTCACATCATCCTGATAAATTGTAATGAAGTCATTTATGTAACCAACAAAAGAAACATCCATTGCTCTTTGGAAGGTAGCTCCAAAATTTATGAGACCAAAAGGAATTCTTACATAGACATATGTTCCCCAAGGAGTGGTAAAGGCCATTTTAAATCTTTCGACTCCTTACCAACAAATTGATTGTAGCATAGAAACCATCCAAGGTGGACAACAATTCAAATCTAGTCACTAACTACAACATGTTTTCCATGTTTGGAAAAGGATAATTTTCCTTCAATGAAGATCTATTTAGATTTATGAAGTCTACACAAAGTCGATATCTCCATTTTTCTTTCTAACTGGCACAAGGTTTGCAACCCAAGATGAATACCTTGTGGGCTGAATGATCCCTCCCCCTTTTTCAGTTTCTTCAATTCATATTGCATTTTCATGGAGAGGAGTGGATTAATTTGCATCTACTTTTGTATGAAGGGATTGGCATTTGTTTCAAGAGGAATCTCATGCTGAAATAAGTCCTCTCTGTATTCTTTCATCTCTCGAATAAGACCAAGCCAAGAAAGTCCTGATATTTCTTCAATAGTTAAACATAGGACTATTTTAATTCTTTTTTAGATTGCTTCCCAACCAAAATTTTCTTGGTTTATTATTATTTCCCAAGTTATGCTCTTCCACATCCCTTGAGGAAGACAAGTGTTTTATTGATGATGCAATCAACATTGTCAAAATTTGACTCAAGTGCAACAAGACCTCTAAGAATGGTGTTATTTTTCAATTGGATAATATCATTTCCAAACAAAGTCTCTCTTCCTTCAGTCACACATACCATTAGTTCCCAATCAATATTCTAATTTGCAAACTCACCTTGATTTTTATGAACCTTTGCACTTAAGTATCATCATTAAACACTTGCCGATGCTTGATGTTGTCAGGGACAACTGGCCTAGTTAACACTTCAATATTGTACTCACAATAAGGTGAAATGGTGCAATTTCCAAATCTTGATCCCAACACTACCAACTTGTTAGCAGTAGTAGCATTGAAACTTCTTTCATGATGCACAATGTTGAAGGAATCAAACATCTCAATTAGATCCCAAACTGCATGTTTGTACTATTTAATCCGATGATTTTTTGTAGCATACATTTTTCTTATTTGTTTGACAACTAGATTTGAATCTCCTTTTGCAATGATGTCCTTGACACCATACTTCCATGAAATTCTCAGACCCAACAACAAGGATTCATACTCAACAATGTTGTTAATACATTCAAAATTAAGCTTGAAGGAAAAAACAAACTCTTCTAAGCTAGGAGAAATCATAATTATACAAGCACCATTTCTAAATTTGGAGCAAGCTCCATGAAATGGAAAGGTCAAGGGGAATATACCTATTCAATGCACTTTGATTGATCCATCTTGTGCTCCTTATCATCATCAAACCCAACAAAGTTATCAAGCATTAACATCAGAAAACAACACCTCATAGGAAGCATTGTTGGGATATTCAATAAGGTGTAACATCTTATTTTCTCCATAGAGCTTGAAAAGGCTTTCTTTAATAGGAATAGTGGAAAAATACATGTCCATTTGAACATTCCCACCAACACTTGCAGCCCCTTTCTTGACAAAAGCATGCCCCATTTGGCGGGGCAATCAACACTCACAACATAAAGTTTCAAATTCTTACCCAGATAGGCTGCAAGTTGTACCACCAAACCCTTCACACAACCAACTGCTGGAACTTCTCTTGAGTCCAGATAGTACACTTTCCATATGCTATTGTCACTTTGATATCCAATTCATTCATGAATTCTAGAGGCATGACATTGCATGGTGCACAAGAATCAAACATACAATTGTGAAGTAGTCTATCCTCTATGATCAAAGTTGTAAAGAATGGATAAACATTCAATTGGGAATCAACCAAGGATGTCCCCAACTATAGCTCAGGTGTTTCTCCAAGATCCTCTAATGCTGGTGGTGTTTCAATGTTTACAATGATCTAAGGAGGAGTTTCAACAATGTTTACATTTCTGTTTGGGGTACTCTTCTCCTCTTTCAATCCCAAGTACTCAAATGCCCTCTTCTTGTGCTGAGGAATCCTAAGCAACTCAATGATTGGAATACTCACTTTGATTTGGCTCAATACTTAGGCTATGTCATATTGAACACTATTTAGCAAGGCAACATTGGAATGGATACAGGCAAATTCATTAGAAAACATGGGATTCTTGGCATTTTGGGCATGAGGAGGACTGTAATTTTTGCTTGGGACAACAGAGCTTTTGGAAGGTGTTTCTCTTCTAGGATCTTCTTTGGGAATACTTGTAAGCAAGGGTGTTTTAGGTTTAGATTGAGGCCCAACCCCCTTAATAACCTTGCTTCTAGTGTTATACTATTTCTCTTGAGCCACACCAACATTCATTAACAATTGTCTATCTTCCTCTGAAGGGATAACACCATCATACTTCTTAATCATCAAATTTGTTAAGTATTCAAAGTCATTATTAGGAATTTCAAAAGATTGCACTACATCTACCTCAAGAGTATGAGAGGGAAGAAGGACTTGTACATGTTCGATGCAATCCCAAAAGGTTGCAATTGTCCTTGCACTTATTACCTCGTTGATGTTACTCTTTGTGAGCTTGAAGAACGGCCCACCATGTAAATATCATCATTAGTACCATCATCATTATTAGCTTCACCATATTTCTAGTCCACTTAACATAGAGGATGTGGTAGAAAACACCTATCACACCAATCAATATCAAGAACTTCCTCAACAACAACAACCCTAATAGTTAGGGGATCAGGTAATACTCTTCCTTCACATGCTTGAGGATGTCTATTTGTAGATCCCATGGGTCCTTTCCCTCTATCATCAGATCTTTGATCACCTCTAGGATGATTGGAAAATATGTCATGGTTTTGTTCTCTTTGTTGACCTTGTGAAGTCTACCAAATTCCCTTCTCAGCTCTTGCCAACTTGTAGGAAATCTCCTTGACAGCCCCTGCCAAAGTTTTCACCACTTCCTATAAGTCAACACTCTTGCTTGCTTAAGGCTTGTCAAGGTTTACCAATTTAACTCCATCTCTCTTAGGAGGTTTCCCAACAACCTTGATATTGTTTTCAATTTGAAGTGCCATGGTGAAAGCCTGCCTTATATTTCTAGGGTTCTTGTCCCTTAAATAGTAGGTTGCTTTCTTACCAAATGAATATGCATATTTGATTAAACAAGATTCATCACAAGGACTCAGATTAACAGGAAGTATTTTCAATGTCTTGTTAAATATTGTATTAAAGTCATGAAATGATTCATTGGGGTTCTTATTGATATTCTCAAATTCAAACAAGAGAAATCTAGGATCGGTCTTGTCACCACATTACAATTTGAATGCATTATGCATTTCAACCACGAATCAATAGAATTATTTGGCAAGGACTTGTACCAATCCCTAGCATCCTCCTCTACGGTGTGGATAAAAATTTAATGTACACATCCTCAAATACAATTTCAAAATCCTCCATCATATTAATAAATATTTTCAAATGCCGATCACCTGTTATGGCATTATTCACTTAAAAATTTGGAAATCTACTTCTAACATCTGAGGCACAACATTAGGATAACCCGGTCATTCTCCTAAAATTTATTGGGAAAAGGTATTGACCACAAATGAAGGCCTAGGTGGAGGTGAGCCATGTTGTTTTGTGGAGTTGATCTTGGGGGTGACACAAGTTGATGAGGAGTATGAGGTCTTTAGGGCTCAAGAATGTGGTTCAAAAAATTGGTATTCTTTAGGTATTGATTTTCTTGGAAATTTTTACTAGAATTGAAAACACACAAGGTGCAGATTGAAGAAGGAACTCACCAAGTAATGAAGAAGAAGGACCTTCAGTAGTTGAATTAAACAAGTTTATGAGAATATTTCTTGAATCAAAATCACTAGAAGAAGAGTTATAACCCTCTATTAAAGGCTGATGTCTCTCACTAATGGATATTCCTTTACTTGATGTCGACCTTCAACAACCTTCTAAACTTTTCTTTCCTCTAAAACCGTCTTTCCAAATTCTTGAAATAAATTTCTACTTGGGTCCCTCCTGAAGAGAGATTGTCTTCCTTCCAAGTTTGCAGAGATTAGCAACAAAAAAAAAATGATAGAAAGCTAAGACACGAGGTATTTATCAAGATAAAAAAACATGGAGTCGCCACTAAGGACTTTCACCCTAGTTTTGAAATGCACTAAAATACTCTGTCAAATACCTATCAACACTGAAAATCTTGCCAAAATTTATAGATCAGACCTTCCTTTTCTTGAATCTATCAACCACAAATGAAAATGAAGTGTAACTACTATTGGAAACTAATAAAATTGCAGACAGAGTTTGAAACCTTTGCATACACCTTGCAAATCTGAGTATAGAATGATTCTTTAACAATATATTTGCAGATAAAACTTGCAAGAGACATTACCAAGGTTTGATATGCATTCAAATATTTCAAATATGTATGCACATGGATCAGATTGAACTAAGAATATCCCTAGCAATGACGCCACTGGTGTTGGTACCCAAATTTGTTCTCTTTTTAGTCTAAGCAACATCAAAGATATGGCATGAAGCTTGAAGACATATGGATCATGGTGTGTGTCATTTTGTAGCTAGGGATATGATCTAACTAGCACTCATATTTGTGGAGAGATGGATAACACTCAAATAGGACTTGATCTTGTCCTAACTGTTTTAGGTTGTGCCTTTCAACCAAGGTAAGAGGACCTATTTTGTAACCCTCAAATGGTGAAGGAGATGAAGATATCCCTAAATTTTTGGAAATGGTATGAAAAGGGCCTTGGGAAAATATGATCAACACTCCAAATCTGACTTTCACAAGTTTTCACTTCTAGATTATGGAGATACTTTCAATGCAAGGCAAGGGTTACTAAAGACATTTTGAAATCCTAATCTGTTCTCGCATACTTTAGCAAATGGATTTTGATCTTCTATGGGTATAAAGGTAAAAACATGGGTAAAATAGGGTAGGATTAGTTATTTTGAATGATTTTTTGGGTGGGAGTTTAGATGAGAAAAACCAAGGTCACCAGACTCTAAGGATTTCAAAAAAATATGGAGTTACATGTGCAACCAACTTAACATGATTTGAAATCGATACTGAGAGAGAATTACATGAGTTCCTCAAGTGGTCACTCAAAGAATGGGCTTCTTCCCAGATTTTCCCCAAAAATTTTTAGTTTTCCAAGATTTTTAAACTCTTCCAACCCTTTGCATGAAAAATTAATGCAATATATAGCTTTCAATCTCCTTCAAGCCTTCTTTCCCAAGACAAGAATATTTCAAAGGATCAAATTTGTTACAAAAATTCCTCATGATTTGTAGATAGGGACATTTAATAGAATACTTCCAAAAAGTTTCCAATTGTCTCTAAAAGAGATGAATCATTGCAAAATTCACATCATTATCCATTGTGGAGGCATGTTTTTCATCTTTAAAGCGTATAGACCCCTTTCCTTTCTTTATTTCATCCTTATCCCTCCAAAATTTGACTCTGCAACTTTTGGATTTGATATTTAACGTTTTTGGATGGGTTAGGGAAAAAATTGATTTTAAAAACATCTTTGATCTTCAAATTTATCATCAAAACTGATTACATTGGTCCTTGAAGTCAAAAATGACATGAATTCACCAAAAATTGAAGAAAATTGATGCAAAAATCACATCTCCAAGCTTTACCGGAGCTCAAATGGCGGCCAAACCTGAAAAATGCACAGGATTTACCATTGATTTTCCTTTCTCCCTTCAATATCAGCCCTCCACGTCTCACAATGTGATTGGAAATGGGCTTGGGATCACTTTTCGACATTTTAACACTTTTGGAAAAATGTAAAAATTTGACATTTTTATCTGCCGCTCTGCCCTTTGAAAATGAGCTTAACGTGTGTCCCAATGTGGGTCCCATTTGAATCGCAGACCGATTCTACACATTTCCACCTTTTTGGAAATTTACAAAATTTCTCGATTTCCTCCACCACTCTGCCGTTGAGATTTGGGCTTGACACGTAGCACAATATGCCTAGATACGGAGTCGTGGCTCAATTTTAAACATTTTTCCTATTTTTGGAAAAAGGAAAATTTTCCATTTTTCCTCCGCGGCTGCACCCTCCCGTAGGACACGTGTCCTGATATGATTGGCTGAGGGGCATAACTTCTCATTTCATATTTTAATCATATTCCTTGAAGGAAAATTTTTAACATTTCCTCTGCCATCCTGCACCTCTGCCGTTAAATCCTCAAGTGAATCTTAACTTTTTAGCTTCGGGCTCGTGAGTCCATTCAACGATTTTACCCTTTGATAACTAGAGGCTAAAAATACAACTTACCTCCAAAGGACCACCTCCCCACCCTGTGCTCTGATGTTGACATGTGTCTTCATGGCATTGTGAATTTGCGGTCTAATTTTATACTTTAACTCTTTTTCACCAAAGGTGAAAAGTATCAAGCTCCCTCGCCTTTCCATCTCACCGCTTTATCACGTGTCCTCCTGTAATTGGATGTGGGCCTTGGGGGATTTTATTCATTTCCACATATTTTCCAAAGTTCCTTAAGGCACAAAATGACCCACCCACCCGCCTTCACTCGCTGCTGCGACATGTGTACATCCTCTCGGGGCTGCTGCAGAGTGCGGGGACAACTTGTACATTTTTCCAAAATCACAAAAATAGTAACTTTTTAGAAATGACCCACCGATCCTTGTCTAATTAGAGTAATCCACATTGCTGATGAATGTTGAAGAAGAAATTGACGGGAAAATGATGCCTTTCTGACCGTCAAAACACAGAAAATGCCAGGGATGCCTTAGAATTCAATTTTTTCACTAAGGATGACAAATTTCTTGAAATTGAACCAACTAAAACATGTTTTCAAAGAATTTTTGATCATGGAATTGGATTTTCAATGGCATACAAGTGCAAATCAATCAATTTTAAACTTCCACAATCGGGTAAAAAGGAAAAATGGTAGAGCCCATAGATTTTGGAAAAATTAGGGCATAAAATAGGGCACACATGCAGATTTCTTTCAAATTGGGGAAAAACAACAAGTTTGTGAGAATTTCAAGGCATTCAACTGGAGGGAAAAGTTGCAGACCACCAATTTGAGAGAAAAATGTTTTAGAGCATGCAGAATGAAGGAAAAATTTAGGGCAAAATGGTGCAAGCTCAAAAATGGCACCAACAGATTCTATGGGTTGGGATTAGTAAAACATAGGAATCATGGAACAATTAGAGGGATGTGTCTACATTCTTCTTTAATATGATGAACATAGTGTAGTTCTAATGCAGAATTGGATCGCACTATTATATGAAGTTTTGTTATGACTTTGATGGATGTAATGTGGTTATTGGACATATTAATATGAATGTAATTTTTTTCAAAATCATATATGTGTTCATAAGTACAATCCTTATGCATTTCCTTTATGAATGAATTAGTTATACATGTTGCTTGTTATTTCTCTTTTCTGAATGGAGTGAAATGACAAATTGTCCTAATTTCTCAGATTAATGCATGGTTCATTTCTATTTGAAATTATGCCATAAGATGATGCATTCTCACAATACTCACATAAAGGGGTGGCTCGGTGCCCACACGTGCCTCGGTGAGTTCCTTTAAAGTGCCCATTGGGTGATAGGATGGTACACATGGGATTAGACTATTGGTTTAAGGGTATAAAATATGACTACAACCTTCAGGCTAAAGCTAGAAAATGTTATGATCATCATGAGGTGCTTCATATCATCCTCTCTTGTTTAATTGAATATGACATTACATTGAATCCATAAAAATGTGTGTTTGGTGTGACGGGGGAAGTTATTGGGATACATCATCTATTCATGAGGGATCGATGTGGATAAAAAAAAATATGAATAGGTCTATAAATGATCCCTTCGTCATACGAGTTAAGCATTTAGTAATTTCTCGGAAAGCTCGGTGTAATTTGAAGGTTTATTCTTGATTTAACCTTTGTTATTCATCCGATAAACAATTTACTAAAGAAGTATTGTTGTAACATTTGAAGAATGAGTGGCATGAGGCATTTAAATTGCTCAAAGTATTCCTTTTGTTTCCTCCCACACTCATGCCTCCCAAGTCAGATCGCCCTCTCATTCTATATTCATGCACTTAAAACTTCTCAACATACTACATGCTAGCATAAGAAGATGATTACACGTGTTAACAGACAATTTAATTCATCGGTCATTCATTTCTAGACTATGAGATGCACCATACAAAGGCAAAAAAATAATGTCTCACTATAGTATTTGCAACAAAACGGTTAAGGAATTATATGTCTAACCAAGAAACACGAGTTATTGATAAAATATATTATATTAAAACATTCCTAACTCAAGGTTTGTTGTCCAAGAAAGTTAGACGCTTCATAACCTTAATGGGAGAATTTGAGTTAACTTATGTCAACCAAGTCTGTCAAGGGACAAATCATTACCGATTGGTTAACAGATAACCCATGAGATGGTGGAGAGTTAGTAGACCTAAGTTTCCCTAACGAATGTATATAATACATAAAATTCATACCTCCCATTATTGTGTGTCCATGGTATTCAAATATTGTCAATTTTATTATGGACCACACATACCCTAAGGGAGCAACATCACAATAAAGAATATGGCTATGCGTCATAGCTACCAAGTACATAGTTATAGAATAAGTTCTCTATCATAGATATTTTGACAGAATGCTACTAAGGTGTGTTGATGAGGAAGAATTTGAAAATATCCTCTATGGATCCCACAATAGGGTTTGTGGAGGTCATTTTGGAGGACATGCAACCGCTAGAAAGATACATTAGATGGGCTATTTCTAGCCCACCCTAGAACATGACGTAATAAAGTATGTACACAAATGCCATAAGTGCAGGAATTCTCTCACGAGATTCACATTCGGCCAAACCTCAAAAAATGATTGCAACAGACTTGGCTCTTTTCCACACGGGATTAGATTTGATAGGGTAATTCTCTATGTCATCTATAGATGGCCACAATTTTATAATCATGGCCACAAAGTATTTTACGAAGTGGGTTAAGGCCATGCCTCATACCACCATTCCAGGATTTATAATTGCAAATTTCATCTTGAACCAAATCATTTATAGGTACAAGGTCTAACAAGTCATTATCTCGGATAATGGACCGTTATTTAAGAATGAAGAGGTGCATGAGTTGTGTGAAAATTTCAAGATAAATAATCACACAACCTCTTTATACTATCCTTAGGCCAATGGACAGGATGATGAAACTAATAAGATGAAGAAATCCATCCTCCTAAAAAATGTTCAAGAGGACAAGTGCGATTGGCACCTAAAGTTATTTCCAGCCTTATGGACTTATTAAACATCAAGTAAGAATACCGACGGGGCAACCCCATATTTTTAGTTTTTGGTTGGAAGCAGTCTTACCACTTGAAGTTTAGATACCAAGTAGCTAAGGATATTGTGACCCATGACTCGTTGAAGCTGAAACCATCAATGAAGCTCGGATCATAGTTGAGACACACCATAGAGCTTACACCGACCACATGTGTTGGCAAAGTACAATAAGAAATTATATGAACATCATATATTTTTCGAAGATTTTGTATTCATACTTGAAATCCAAATAGAAAAGAAAAATGACTAAGGAAGGAATTTTAGGCCCAAGTGGTTGGCCCCATATTGAGTCATGGATGACTACAAAAATGGGGCATATTAGTTGTGTACTCTAGAGGGTGAGGAATTCGGTCAATCTATCAATTAACTTCACCTAAAATGCTACTATGTATAATTCATCTGCATTTCCACATGTACACTATTGCATCCGCATTGCATTATCATCTGCTAGTTCATTCTATAAAATTTGTAATCAAGGAACTTATTTTCAAGTAACTTTCAAATTTTTTTGAAAACATTGGCAATCATTCAAATCACATCTCTTCAAACATTCATAATATTGTCATCAACATTTCTGATCACTTCATTAGTTCAACAAGACAAGAATTTTTTTGACACTAATCCTACCAAGGCTTGCATACTTGGTTCTTCCTATAGCTTCCTTCTAGCATAGGTGTCTTTTCCCATAGTCAGTTCTAGAAGCTTCATGATGTCATATCTTTCCCTAGAAAAACCTCTTTGGTAGAAAAACATTCTAAACATTTTTACCTGGGTCGCTTGTTCACCTATCTCAGCCTTTGGTGTTGAGCTCTCACATCTTACTGGTTACATGGGGTTGAGGCTAGGGAAAGATCACCTTCCCAAAATTCATGACTTAGAAACTTAAAAAAGGTATATATCTCAAATCAAAATCAATACAAAATTTTTCGGTTACACACTTCCTTTCCCCACCAACCTTCGGTGTTGAGCCCGTGCCTCTTAATAGTGGCGTGAGATTGAAAAAAATAGAGTAGAAGAAGTTAATTTCCTCATTGAAAATATTTAATTCAATTTCAAATAATCTTTACATCTTCCATAGGAGTTTTTACTGATAGATTCTTCCTTCCCTATCCCCGTGGGTTTGGAGGGAAGTATATCTAGAGGAAGATTTCTTTGCCAACATAGAGATAATATATTTGTCATATATTGTGGTTTCCCTTAGATTCTCAAAGATCCTATCCGGGAGGTTATAGGGGAAGAAAATATTATGAAGCTTTCAATCTTCTGTGTTCGAGATAGGAGAGGATTTAACAAATCCACAATTACTTATTGGAAAAATGATTTGTTTAATTAAATTAGATTAAATACACTGTTGCACAGACAAATAACTACATCCGGTTATTTTCCGTTTAGATTTTTTAATTAGGATTAGAATCTTTCATTTCTTCATTTCTTCTTTATTTTCGTAGAGAGTACTAGAAAAGCAGATTTTTTTATTTTTATTAGAGTAGTTTCTTTGTATTGTTTTATTTCATTTATATCTTTAAAATACCAAAAACATATAATATTTTTAAATTCACCGAGGCACAGAGGATCACTTTTTCATGTCTTGAATTCATGCTAAATCAACTAATAACTCATGGAGTGAATGGAAGGGTAGCGGGAGCGGGATTTTACAAAATTTGAAAGAGAGCGGGAATGTCCGGAGACGAATTTGCGGGGAGAATGGGAGTAGAACCTGACGAAGGATCACATGATCATAGAGACCATTGGAAACAAGGAAAAGGATGGGAGACCAAGCACGTGGGAATAAATTTTTGGGGGGAAAAATTAGGATCCAAGTGTCTCAAAGAATCTGGAACCGTTTAAAGAAAAAGGTAATCTATCCCTCAAAATTCCGTCTCTTTTTGGCTAGAAAAAAATTTTCCATGGAAGGGGCACTCTTTACAAAATTTATGGGCTCTAGACCAAATATGGATTATTTTAGAGGTTGGGGAAAGAGACGTTGGGTGGCTAATGGTACCATTGAGGTTTCAACTTATGCTAATGGGTACTTCTTAGCTATTCTACCTAGTAAGGATCATGTGGCAAAAATTTTGGTGAAAGACCATGGTTCATTTGAAAATCTCATATAACTGTTTAGAAATGGGAGCCAACATTCAATCCTTATGGGAATCTGTTACTTAATTTTTCGATATGGGTTCACCTTCCAAAGCTTACCATTGGAATTTTGGGAACCAGAGGTCCTTTTTGGTATTGCAAAAGGTCTAGGCAAACCTATTACTCTGGATCTGATAACTAAAGAAAAAACTAGACTCACTCATGCCAAATTCTATGTGAATATGCATCAAGAGTCTTGTTTGGAAAGTAATATTAAGCTTATGACCCTTGAGGGTGATTGGGTGTAACATTTTATTATGATCCTACCCCCTTTGCTTGTAAAAATTACAAGTTAGTGGGTCATGAACAATGCTCTTGTCCAGATATAAAAAAGAAGAAGCTTGAAGTAAAATTCATGCGTCAAAAGATGGTGATTGAAAAAGACGTGAAGGAATGGAAAAGGACTGGGAAGAATGTAAGGGTTGTTGATATCAAGGAATGGGAGGTTCTTTAGAAAAACCATGAAGTAAATCCCTTGAATCTAATTATCAAAACCAGAGAGGAAGGAGTGGGGACTAGTATTCAACAACAAAGAAGTATTAATAAAGAAACTAAAGAAAAGGATGATGATCCATTCGTCAGGTGTTGGAAGAAGAAATCCAAGATTCTGAGGATAGGGAAAGAAAAGACATGGAAGGCAACAAACTTGCTTTGCAAGTGCTTTGATGGATTATCATTGGATGAAGTATCGTCTATAGGTCGAGCTCCTTTGGAAAAAGTAAGGAAGAAGATTTAACAATGTCAAATGGGTTTGCAATCCTAATGATTTTGTAGCTCATACCAATGAGGTGATAGGATCACTAAAGACACTGTGACTAAATCCAAACCTGTCACTCATAGTAGCTCAAGAGTGACTTCGGTAAAGATTCCAGCCAAAGGGCAAGGAAAAGTAATAAGGAAGTAAGGGAGACAAGTTCAAGAAAGGAAGTGGATGCAGGTATTCAAAACTCTAGGGAATTTGTTCCCGTAATAAGAAATGTTAATTGATTCTTCTCTCCTGGAACATTAGGGGTTGAATAACCCCAAGAAACACAGAATAGTGAAGGATCTTAGATTGAAAAATAAACAAGATATTTTCATGATTCAAGAAACTAAAATGAGTATGGAAAGATTTAAAGAAGTGGGAAGGTCTATTTGGAAAGATAGCTATTGGGAAGGGTGTAGTTCATTGGGAGCCTTTGGAGTAGCAATCACACTTTGGGATCCCAAAGCATTGTGCAAAGTATTCCTATCTCTTGCGGTTATGGGGCATGTGGCAATGTGTTTTATGAATCGACTCAAAGAAATCTGGTATGTTTCAACATATATGCTCCTAATCTAGTAAGTGAGAGAAGAAAATTGTGGCAAGATCTCTCTAATATCGGGAATTTATTCAAAGATAAAGAATGGATTATTAGAGGATATTTCAACTCCCCCTTTCTCCAAGGGAAAAAAGGGGGCATCACTTCCTTTACTAAGATTATGGAGGATCTTGGTGATTTCCTTAACAATAATGGTTTGGTGGATTTGGATTTGGAAGGTTCTAAGTTCACTGGGCTAATAAGAGAGTTGGGATGGAGTTTATCCAAATCAGACTTGGTCAGTTTGTTGTAAGTCATCTCTGTATGATCAATCAACTTTAGTCTCTGAAGACTCTCCCCAGAATTGTCTCTAATCATAACCCTATTCTCCTTAATCTAGGTTCAAATCCAGTCAAGAAAGCTAGACCCTTCAGATTTGAAAATATTTGGTTAGACCACCCTGACCTCTTCAATAGAATACAAGAGTGGTGGAATATCAGGGTCTTTGAGGTGGCCAGTTATCGACTAAGTTACAAATTAAAGCATCTCAAAGGTTGTCTCAAAAATTGGAACAAAGAGGTCTTTGGTAATATTTTATAGGAAAAAAGTAGAGTGGCTGAAGATTTAAGGAATATTGAGGAACTTATCGATATTGATGGTCTTAATTCGGTTCTAAATGAGCATGAACAAAATCTATTGGTTAAGTATCATGACATCCTGGCTAAGGAATAATTCTATTGGAAGGAGAAGTCGAGGGTGAAATGGCTTAGGGAGGGGGATAGGAATACTAATTTCTTCCACTTCTTAGCCACCTCCTGGAAAAACCTCCACGAAGATAAATGAAATTAAGAATGAGAATGGTGAGATCCTTTCGGAGAGCAAGGAAATAAATCAAGTCATCATAATCTATTTTAAGGATCTTTTTCAGCAAGGTCGAGGATTGAGGAGAAGAATCAAAACAATATCCTAAACTGTTCCAGAAAGTCATCTCCCCTGAAGAAAATCATGAGATATTAAGGATCCCTTTTGAAGAGGAAATCATATTTTTGTCCTTGATATGGAAACGACAAGTCACACAGCACTGATGGTTTTCATACTTTCTTTTACCAGAAATTTTGGGAGCTAATAAATAAAGAAGTCATTGAAATGGTCCAATATTTATTCAATAATGGGAAGCTTCTTAGCTAGCTTAATAATACTTTCTTAGTCCTCATTCTGAAAATTGCAGGGGCCAATGAAGTCAAATATTTTAGACCGATCAGTCTTTGTAACACGAGTTATTAAATCTTGACTAAAATCTTAGCTGGTAGAATTAGATTGGTTCTCTCCCATTTTATCTCTAAAAATAAAGGTGATTTTAACTCAGGTAGGCAGATTACTAATCGTATTGTGGTTATTCAAGAAGCCATCCACTCCATTGTTAATTCTGATAGATCAACTATGTTCCTTAAGTTATATATGCACAAGGCCTATGACAGGATTACTTGGTCTTTCCTTGGTGCCATCCTGAATAAAGTGGGCTTTGATAATACTCTGGTTAGAATGATTATGACCTACATATCTACTGCTAGTTATTTGGTCTTGGTTAATGGCATCCCGAAGGGATTCTTCAAAGCTGGTAGAGGCTTGAGACAAGGTGACCCCCTATCTCCTTTCCTCTATGTTATAATGGCTGAATCTTTGTGTAGAATTTGTAAGCGAGGCTTTCCTTTCGAAGAGTATTCAGGAATCAATATTTCTAATGGTCTCCCTCCAATGTGCCTTAACCAATTTGTTGATGATAACTTCTTGATGGGAAAGGCCTCTGTCCAAGAAGCCACCAACTTTAAACTTACTCTCAAGGACTATGAGTTGGTCTCGGGGCAGATAGTTAATTTTGTCAAAAGTGTTGTTTACTTTATTAATGTGGATAAACAAGTCCAATTAAGGCTAGCTCACATTTTGGGTTACAAAATCAAGTGTTTTCTAGAGTCCTACTTAGGAATGCCTCTTATCTACAAAAGGCCTGACATCTCTATTTGGAATGCCCTATTGGAAAGAGTTAACAAGAAACTTTCTTCCTAGAAAGGACTCCTCTCATAAGATGGAAAGATTAAACTCCTTATGATCTCTCTTCAAGGTGTACCCATTTACATTATGTCTCTCTTTAAAATCCCGACCAATAAAATTGATGCTCTGGAAAAAATTTAGAAGAGATTTCTCTGCAGGTTGGGGCATCGAAAAGTTTAAATTCCCTCTGGTGGCACGGGAGAAGGTTACTAGGCCAAAGATGTGTGGAGGTCAGGTTTAAAAAGTATACCTATCATGAAAAAAATCTGGTTGCTAAAGCTGGCTAGAGAATTGCTAGAGAGGAAGGCCTACGGATTGATATAATAAAAAAGAAATACCTGTGGAATTTTGGCAGAATTGACTCGTTCTAGTTTCATGAAAATATCCCTAGAGGATCCTTCTTCTGGAATTTTTTGTTGGAATCGAAATATATCCTCTCAAAGGGATCCTTATAGGAGATTGGAAAGGGGAACATGATCATATCTTGGTGGGATAGTTGGATTGAAGATTCCCCTTTAGCAGATCAGGATATATGGAAGGAGGTTGCTCAATTCTATGAGGAGAATGGTAAAATATGGATAAGATATTTTTGGAGTTATGATGATAAGGTCCAGTGGGAAACCATAGCCCCCCTCCTAATTATGATGGTGATATCAAACCTTTTCAAGATCTCAATAAGAAACTCAGGTAATTCCACATCCCCGTCTTCCAAACTAAGGTGGATTCCATCATTTGGAAAGAGGAAGACTCTGGAAACTATTTTGTTAAATCTACCTATAGTTTACACTTCAAGAAATATTTTCAAAAATAGTATTGGGGTACGTTATGGATCAAGGACTTGATCCCTAAGATCAATATTTTTTATTGGCTCTGTTCAAAATAGAATCATGTCGGTTGAAAATCTTATAAAAAGAGGAATGCAGATCCCAAATAGGTATTCTCTTTACCGGAGAGGGGAAGAGAATGTGAATCATATTTTTTTACATTTCCCTTTCTATACAGTGTCTTCTCACTAATTTTAGAACTTTTCAACATGTAATGGATTATGCCTTCGAATATGGAGGATTGTTATAGTCAATGGGAGAGCCCTATTAGGTTCCCTTATCTGGCCTGTGCCTAGAAGATTACTCTACCTCATCTCTTATAGGGTTTGTGGAAAATAAGGAATGATAGTGTTTTTAGAGATCAGAAACCTCTGATTGTGGTGGTTAAAAGGAAACTCCTAAGCGCCATAAAGGAAAATCTCAAACTGTTTAAAGGTAAAACAAAAAATCCTTTCCTGAAATGGGAGCAAGAAGTGCTCGATAAGTTTTCCTATAGTCTGGTTAAGATCAAAAGCCCTGGTAAGAATGTTTACTGGATTAGACCTATGGGAAATACAATCAAGATCAATTTTTATGGGGCTTCAAAGGGGAATCTTAAACAAGTGGGGAGGGGTATCTTATGGAATAGTGAGGGTGATTGGTTGTTCTGTCTATGCGGGTCCCTTGGGAAAGAAAACTAATAACATGGCTGAAGCTAGAGCCCTCCTATGGGGTATTTTGGTTGCTAAGGAAAAAGGCCTTAAGGAAATCCAGATTGAAGGTGACTCCTTAATTATTATTAATCTCTCCTCATTGGAGTAAGTTCAATTGATCGTTAAAAAAATCATTCAAGATATCAAGGAATTGCTAAATTATTTTGATAAGATATCTATTAATCATACCTTGAGGCAGGGAAATAAATGTGCGGAAAAGATGGCCAATGTGGGAGTACTTAGTAATGAGTACAAAATTTGGTGCAAAGGAGAGATATTACCCTCTAATATTAATGATGAAATAATTAAGGATAGAAGGCATGAGGATAAATGATGCCGGCATGAGCGGGGGTAAGTATTCTAGGTACCATGCTAGATTTTACAAAAATCATTGTTTTGTTTTGACCTTTGATAGGGAGAACAACTTGTTGGTTGTGGAAAGACTTTACTAGGAGGACAACTTTGGCATAGTGCAGATGGGTGGAGACAGATTCGAGTGGAACCCGCTAGTCGAACATGGAGGAGAGTAACTAGGATCTTTGGAATGAGCTTAAAGTTGGACGATTTATCAATTATATTGCTAAATTACATGGTCATGACCCATATCTATCAAAGGACTTTGGAAAATCCTGGAAAGAGGGGGTTTTCTTGTCCATGGTGTCGAGGTTGAGGTCTCGAGTCTAATATTGCAGGATGACTAATATGAAGATGGAAGGGTTAAATATCTTCAAGGATAGAACCCGTAGAGACCTCGAGATTGATCAATTTTTCATTGGAAAGGAGAAATTATACTTCTTCACAGATGGTATTGCGTGTTCATATATTCACGGGGGTCGGAAGGATGTTTTCCTCCAAGTTATGAAATATATTATCTTTGGAGGGTAAGTATAGAAAAATATATACCCATCACATGACCTTCCTCAACATGTTCTATCACAATTTTATGGCTAGTATTCCATTTTTCTTGCCACCTCTCTTTTTAATTCATTGGTGGATTTCCAGAATGAGAAAGCTAAGTTGCCCCTCCATGAGGGCCTCGATTCTTCTTACGGTTGAGAATGGCAAGCCGATTCTGGATTATCCTTTGACAATGGTCTTGGAGGAGAAAGCCAAGGAAGATGATATTAATCTTGCAGAGTATCTAACTAAAATGAAATCGGGTAAGGGTATCCTTTGGGGGAATGAGAAAGATAAAGAAAAAAATGAGGGTGGCATTGGGGAAGCCAGTTCTTTGAGGAAGAATGAATGTGTGGGAGACCCCAATGTATTTGAAGAGTGGAGCATGAATATGTTGTATTTAGAAGGGGTCCTAAAATCCATGGAGGACACGAACGAGGGGAAAAGGGAGTCCATTCTAAACATCATCAACATTTCAAAGAAGATGGTCATGGATCAGGTCCAGATAAAACACAGAATGAAGGAGCTGGAGATTCAGGTTAAAGTTTTGCTTGACAGAGTGGAGGGGATTGAAGGGGAAAAGAAAAGGAGGAGATTCAACCTTCGCATAAGTAGCTCGAAGGAGGAGTAGGTGATGGATGGTTCTAGAATCTAGGATGGATGCTACTAGACTGGGGCTTCCAGAGGTTTTTTTGTGGAGGTCTTTTTTCTCTGAACTATGTGCAGATTGCTAGTGAATTGTGGTGTCCTGTTGCTTTTTGGTCTTTTTTGTCCTCTCTGGGGTCTAGATCTTGTAATTTAAGATTTAATACTATTTAACTCATCTTTCTGGGACCCCTTTCTGGTTTTTTTTCCTATTTTGTTTCTAGTTGCATTCCTCTATTTTGGTCTGGCCCTTGGGAGCCGATCCCTGTTTTTTACCTAATCTAATAAAAATAATAGTTTTAATTCAATTAATTAGTTGTTATTTTCTTAATTAAATTATATGTTTGTAATACATCACCATAAATGGTCCTCAACAAGAACGCACATATAAACGTGATCCATTTGTCCCATAACCGAATGGTCCTGAAATAACTACAAACATAGATATGGGAATCAGTGTGCTTGTCCTCAAAATACCAACATGACATGCTGAGAAAATTGAACAATTAAACATTTTGAACATCACGGATGATAAATCCTATGAATACTGGACTACCCCTGGCAATAGAGTTTAAACGTACATGACCATACAAGGACTGTAGTAGCAAGAGTTTACGGTTGTAATCCATGGGTTCCTCAACCGTAAGGGCCCAAAGACTAGTTAGACCTAGGGACTTGATTACACTCATTAGACTTTACATCATCTCCACTTACGGTACAGAGACATCATTTGACATCTAAAAATTCTAAATGAGGAAGCTCACCGAGCCCTCGCATTTTGGACCGCTCTAACCAACCGACCATAGAGCCAGTGGAACCACATCTCCCTCTCATTTATTCTGTGACCTTGTCTGGAAATCATTACGACATACCCATTGGTTTCCCACACATCCTAAAAACCATATAAAGGATTTTTGTGGAGCTTGATATCGATTGGAGTCTCTGTGTGGCTATTCTTTCTGATCCATCCATTAGACTAGTTCAAGTTAGAAGGGCCTTCCTTGCACTTGATGAGAAGATCCCAATATTACGAGTCAAGGACATTGTTTTTCCTTGATAACTTGTCCATCCCATATTCACTATAGTTTGCTATCACTAGCCATCCACTCTTTCCACATCGGCTATCCCAACATGACCTTGAGAGGTCAAGTGCGGTTGATGGTCATGTGTCGATGTTCATCTCGTATAGTTACATTACATATAGGCCTAGCTTTACACATCTATCCTTACATTCTACATTATCACACATGTAAACTACATATTATGCATCGGACATTATTTACATTTAGCATTGTTTTTTAGACACTGCGTATTTATAAACCTTCCTCACCACATGGTAATTGAATTATTAAATATGTTATATTTTTTTCTTTGTGTTGTACTAAACACCCAATGATGCACTTTAGTTCCTTGGTCCATACTGATTGCCGAGGATTTACAAATCAAATGGGGCTTACATTCACAATGTGAAATTTCATTCTACGACATTCATAGGCTAGTGACATGTGCCTTAGGCTAAATCATCTCTCAATTTTTATATCTCATAGTGGTATATGCTTTAGGCTATATCACCACCCTCATTATATGATTTTAGTGGTATACACCTTAGGTTACATCACCATGACTTACCAGTAATTTTATAGTGATATATGCTTTAGGCTAAATCATGACCCATCTGTTCATTTATTCATGGTATACACTTAAGCTATATGGTCCACGCACATCTTTTCTACCTATCGCATAACATCACTACTATGCATATACACATTTCCTCATAGCGCGCTAGACACAACAAACACTAATCAACCATTTCCCGATGACATACTCTTGTTTATGGTTCATTCTTGAATGCTTTGAGGGGAAAATAAAATAAAACTCATTACATACATGTCCATTCAATCGAGGGGCATGTGGCTCCTATCATTCCATCTTGTATTCCATTACATTCATCCATGGAATATTGCATTGTCTTAGGGCCATTTATTATTGTTTACTAGTTTTATACATGATCACTTTACTACAAATGCTAGATTTATTTCTTATATTTCATTATCTATATCATCCACACATGCACGTTCATGATTTTTGCTTGGTGTGATCATAGATGCGCAGACTCCTACACGTGACATCGATGCTCACTTTCTACCCTTCCTATATTGGTTCTTTGGAGGAATCCACATTCGTTTCATATAGGTTCTATTGTTTCATTTTGTATTTAGCATATTACATTACTTGATCATACACGTTTGACATATTGGTTATTACTCTAACATGCTAATGGGAAATCCATGTACAACATTTGTTTTGTAGGATTACATGTTTCCATTACTACTTGTTTTCTTATATGTACTTGTCTTCTATTGTTTTCTATTGTATGTGGGCTTTGCCCTATATTTTTGTGCACACATGTTTGTTCTTTGTGGCTATGAAGGCCTTACGTATCTTGTGACATCATGAGTGATGTACCATGTTTGAAACCCACTTTGTGTGACTTCCTTATTTTCTTGCATGTTTACATTTACTACATTATTTGCATAGCTTACACTTGTTTTCTATATTCATGCATTATTTTCTTTACATTTGTCTTTGGCTAGCCTTATTGTTTTGCGCGTGATTTGGTTTCTATGTAGATCAAGAATTTCGCGCTTGTTACCTGTCCAAGTTAATGCACCAAACTAAACACAAAAACCCTGAAAAACCTCAATGAAATTGATACCTGATGAAGATGTAGACGGATGAGGAAGCCGATGTAGATAAGACGGGCGCACACGAGCAATTCGCACAATAGATCCGAATAACCTGTAAAACACCGATGCTTGACAGAAAAAGACCACGTTAAAAGATATTTTAGTGGACTGCCCGAGAAGCGGGTCCGAGAAGCGATAAGCTTCCTCGGCGGATGTCAGTCCACGTTTTCAATTAAGAAAAGAAGCATACATGATAAAAGATGTAAATAAAGACTAGATTTTCTGATTGCAGTAATAAGACAGAATCTAAACAGCAGACAGAAAGTACAGAAAACAGGGAACTATGAAATAAATGCTGGATTTGTGTTACCTGTATCCTTTTACCTATCTGCAGATAAATCGGCGTCGACTGGGTAGAATCGGCGTCGATTGAGACTGGTCGGCGTCGATTGAGGGGGATCGGCGTCGACTGGATAAGATCGGCGTCGACTGGAGACAGATCAGTCAATCAGGGACTGTGCGACAAGATTCGGGAGTGGAAGGTGAATGTGGTCTTTGGATGTGCCGAAGTTGGCGAGACAACTGGAGCAGAGTCACTCGATGATAGATGGTGGTGTACGATGCTGATGCGACAGGGACAGAGTAACAGTGCTCCTCTCAGGGATTGATTCGGACAGGATCTGCCCTAATTTGATACAATTGATGCTAAGAAGATCTCTCTTTCTCTCAACCTGTATCTTTCGCTCTCTGCTCGCTTTTTCGCTCGTTCGTAATCTCTTCTTCGGTCTCTTCGCTCTCTTCGGTCTCTTCCGTCCCTAGAACTGAGTTCTGGACTTGCTTTTATAATCGGCGCCGCTCCTAGAAAATCGGCGCCGACCATATGGGTCGGCGCCGATCGCGGAAAAGACTCCCGAGATGGCCAAATTGATTGATTCGAGAAAGATAAGACTTATCCCGACTACGGGAAAATATCCCGCTTAGGGAAGATTAAAAATAGATGTGATACATGGGTAGAATAAATTTGGGGTGGATAAGTGATTAAGATGCATGGGAAGAAGCGTAATTAAATATTTTTAATCACTCATGGGCAAGATGTGATGGGATGAATTAAATTTAGAGTAAGTGATTAAATCACAAATTGGATAATATCCCAAGGGGATAGTTGGTGACGTAAACGTGCCCCAGGTTACCTAAGCAGGTAAACGAATGTGAGGGACACTAAATTGAGAAACCAATTTTAGGTGTCTACATTTTGCCCCTTTTTGTCAAGTAACTTGCGATAAGCAAGGTTATGAGACAAAAACAAAGGGATGGATGAAGAGAAGAAGATGTGATCCCCCTCAAACTAGGGATGGGATGGATGATAGAACAGACGATCCCGAGTTTGAAAGAGGTAGATGAAAAATGCAGGATGCCCCAGTCGGATGTCTGGAGTAGATCTGATCATTGATGACACACAAAAATAAATAAAAAGGCAGCAACCTAAGGAACTCACATTGGTAGGGAAAACTAGCCGGTCTCCTCATGAGACGACGTTAGTGCCTACAGACCCATGAGTGTAAGGAGAACTGCAAAAATAGTCAGCATCTAGAGAGAGACACATTGGTAGGGACAACTAGACGGTCCATAAATCAGACGACGTTAGTGCCTACAGACCCGCGTAACTCTAAGCGGCCAAACAAAAGGCGAGTGCTCCACGCAAAGGGAACAAACTCGAAATAGATCGTGATATCAAAAAGAGGTGCCAAAAGGCAATTTTCAGCACACCACAATGATCAGATAGATAAGTAAGCCAAGCATCAACACTATGGCAAAGAGACATGAAAAATCGGCGGCGATCAAACTAATCGGCGCCGACCAAAACAAGCGGCGTCGACCCAAAAAATCGGCGCCGACCAATCCAGACGCATATAAATATGCGAACGGAAAACGTAAACGATTTATTTGCAACGTGACGATTGATTCAGACAGAGATAGATTTTTGATTTGAACACAATGGAAGCCTCTGGGAGCGGACAGAAGCGCAGGAGGACACGACCTGGGGTAAGTGATCATTCTTGAACCCACTTTTCTTATTATTATTTATTTATTTATTTTTTTGTTTGATTTTTTTTGGTGCATGGGAGGCCAGGGTCTGGTTTACATCCAGCCAGGCAGTCGGCGCCGATTGGTTTTAATCGGCGTCGATTTGTTTTTGGATCGGCGTCGATTGGTAGTAATCGGCGTCGACTTAAATGAACGACGCCGATTTTAATAAATCGGCGCCGATTGAAAGATATGCATTTTTTTGTGTTTTGGAAGATGAGATTTGGGGAAAGAAGAGACTAATTATGTTTTGTGATGTCGTGGATGCAGGCACGAGAGGCTCTTCATATGAGGGATGCCATCCCTGAGCTATTGGAGACGATCCTTCCTGATGTGACAGATGCAGACTGGCAGCATTTAGAGCTAGCCGGGCTCGGGGGTTTCAGATATTATAGACGAGTGCCACGAGATGTGGAGCTCATGCGGGCATTAGTGCGACGGTGGGACAGCCACACGTGCACATTTTGGTTCAGGACGGGTGAGATGACGATCACCCATGAGGATGTATTCAGATCCTCGATTACGATGACACTAGGGACCCGATCGAGATCACACCTCGGGAGAGCAGCGAGCAGAGGGATCCAGTGCGACTATACGAGAGCAGGCGAGGCGATTTCGAGATAGTATCTGGGGCAGTGAGGATAGCCTCACAGTATAGGCAGGATAGCCCTCGGAGCAGGCGGATAGCCTTGATTCAGATGGCTATCTCCTATTTTGCCCTGCCAGACTCAGGAGGTGGGAGATTCCCATTGCTACTATTAGACTGCGTGTGCGACATCTTGCAGCACAGACAGGTTTTTGCCTTTGCCGATGCCCTGATAGCTCAGGTATATTATGAGCTATGGATGTACACTACTGGTCGGAGGACAGGGATCGATGTCAGCTTTGTGCTTCATTGCTGGGCATACGAGCATATAGCAGTGATCAGGCCATCCGGGCTTCCTTGGATGCCAGCAGCAGTGGGGGGTGTTGACTATGGATTTCGGAGATGGCGGGCTGACATGGCCGCAGGAGATACAGGTAGATCAGCCGAGTGGTACTCTGAGCGTTTCAGGACGCTTACACCAGATCAGGTTATCTGGAGACCATATCGGGCATTTCCGATATGGGTTGGTCAGGATGCCCACTTGGTAGCATTGAGACGGAGTCGGGTGGTCAGGGGCCGTAGGCCGGATATGTGGGAGCGAGTCCCATTCATGCGGATACTGAGGCAGTTTGGCCTAGTACAGACAGTGCCAGCCACATACACGCCATATAGGCGGGATAGCAGAGAGACAGATTTGCCGATTTTGATCCCGGCAGACCCATTGAGAGAGGCTCCACCCTCCACGGACAGCGATGATGACGCGGGGGTGGATGAGGGCTACGCAGCATGGTACGATACAGAGTTGCCACGACATCTCCCGCCCTCTATAGATGCTGATGAGGAGGACATAGCTGCTACGCTGGACAGGCTAGAGGGAGAGCATGCCACACTGATACAGACACATCAGGTAGCTCTGGAGGAGATCAGGGCCTTGACAGAGGAGAGAGATTCCCTGATTGTGGAGAGAGACACCGCCGCCGCCAGAGTGAGATACGACGATTCAGCAGAGGGATCGCTATCTTCGGCACAGGGAGGCCCTTAGGGCCAAATACGGAGAGACTGGTGCCACATCAGAGTCTGGGACACAGGGCACGGCTCTAGGAGGGGCACCACCAGCAGCGCCAGCAGCACCAGCAGCACCTTTACGAGCACCGGGTATGGTGAGCCTGAGCACATACCAGTCTCTCCTTGCTGAGGTGAGATATTATGAGGATGCCCTAGCGCAGCATGCCCCAGATGTGCCTCGGTATGGGGCGAGGAGGAGAGCAGGGACGGCTACAGCGAGCGGAGCCTCAGGCGGAGGGAGCACTGGGAGAGATCGAGGTGGGCCGAGACCTCCAGCAGCAGGTGCATCGAGCTCGGTAGGCGGCGGCCAGGAGAGACAGCCGGGTGCAGAGGAGGGTGGAGGAGATAGTGTCCTCCACGCTTCCGATTTTACCATATAGAGATTTGATAGATTGTGTATTTGTATAGTGATGTAGCCTCGATTGGAAGGCATTGTATAGATGGCTTGATTGGAAGCCACCCATTTTTGTACAAACACACATGTATATATAGATTGATCACGTTATTTGTCGTATAATTGTACTCATGCTTTCAATTTTGATATACATGGGTAGATGGATATAGATAGAGGATAAAATAGATGTGATTGGAGAGATATAGACTGATAGATGATAGATGTGATGTGATTAGATAGATTGAAATGTGGATAAAATAGATGTGATTGGATAGATATAGACTGATAGATGATAGATGTGATGTGGATATAACTTTGATAGATGATGTAACTTGGATGTACATGTGTTTAAATATTTTGATGGATAGATATACAGATGTATTTGATGTATGGATTAGATATAGATAGATGTAATGTACCTTAGATGTACGTATTTTTCGATATTTTGATGGATAGATAGATAAATGTGTTGGATATATGGATGTAATTGTAATGAGAAATGAATACAGATAGGTGTTTTGATAGATAAGATGAACCTAGATAGACGATAAACTTTGATTGAATTAACATGTGAAATGCCAATTTAACAGGGTTGCAAGACAAAGAAATGGAGAATACTCCTTGCAAGAGTCAAAGATGAAAGTGGAAACAACCGTGACTTAGAAGAGAAGGTACTCGGAGAAGAAGAAAAATGATAAGTTGGACTTCCAACCGAACATAGATAAAATCCAGAAAGGAAACCGAAAGACCAAGCAGACAAGGCCCTATATAAGATTAAAATAAATCTGACACTAACTAGTCGCAAACCAGATCTAGGATAGAAACGGAAAGAAAAGTAAGTAAGTATCTTGTCGGAACTTATAAGGGACAGAATACATGTCCATAGTGGGGAAATAGGATTCTCCATATGATCGACAAAAGGTCCTAAATCTCAGCTTCATGACTTTGACAGATAAGCAAACTGATCAATGCGGGAAGTTTGCTTGATATGGAAAGACTGATCGATGCGGGAAGTCTTTCAGTGATGCTAAAAAGTGTATAAACTGACTGGAAGGCTGATTGATTACAAGAAGCCTTGAATATTTCTTTGAGAAACAGCCGTCCTTCAAGGGAGCGGTCTGTATTTTGAATTTGAATGATAGCCATCCTTCGAGGGTATGGTCTATATTTTTAGAATTTTTGATTCGCTTGGTAATATATGGATAGCTGTCCTTCGAGGGATCAGTCTATCTTTTTGGATAGCATCTTCTTTTTTTTTTTTTTTTTTTTTTTTTTGAAACTTTTTGAAAGAAGCTGAGTTTAGACCTAGATAGATCAGATGGAGGGGAAGAGAGCATAGAAGAACATGTACTCATGCCCCGAGTAGATCCAATTAAGATAAGTACTTGGGACAGATGAAGTGGTGATTAAGGTATTCCTACCATGAGGAGGAACATATCCAAAAGAAACGTGCAATGAGTAGAGCCGCGATACTCATATTTAAGGTAGATGAGGCAATAGGCGGAGAACCACACGATTTCAAATCACCACAAAAGTAGATGACTGGTTATTAGGACGGATGAAAGATCTGAGTTGCGACTAGATTTGTGTAAGATAGATTTTAACAATAGAAGGGCCGTAAATGCAAAGCATTAAGAGGTTCCGCTTCAGGGATACCATCCATGGAAGATAAACGATAAGCCCCAGACCCATATTTATGAGTGATAATGTAGGGGCCCATCCAGTTGGGAGCAAACTTACCACGTTGACTCCTTTCGAGTGTAGTGACATTTTGATTTTCCTTAAGAACAAGATCACCAATTTTGAAGTCACGGTGTTGCAAGTGCTTGTTATAAGCACGTTTGACACGCTCGAGATAGACTTGATGATGCTCAAGAGCGTTAAGACGCCGCTCATCTAATAATTCAAGTTGTGCTAGACGATTTTGACGATAATCCTCATCGGAGACAAATTCTCTGAGAGAAACACGGAGAGATGGGATTTGGACTTCCAAAGGAAGGACGGCCTCAGACCCATAGACGAGAGAGAAGGGAGTAGCACCAGTAGGAGTACGAATGCTAGTCCGATAAGCCCAGAGAGCGAAAGGGATATGTAAATGCCAATCCCTACCAGCTCGACTAGTTACCTTTGCGAGGATATTACGCAAAGTTTTATTGGACGCTTCGGCTTGACCATTAGCTTGAGGATAGTATGGAGAAGAAAAACTGAGTTTGATATTGAAAGCGTTGCAGAGATTCTGCAAATCAGCGTTCTTGAAAGACTTACCATTATCTGTGATTAGCTTGTGTGGAACGCCAAAGCGACAAATGATGTGTTGATAGACGAAATCAACTATGGGTTTAGCCTTTGTTGAAGAAAGAGGGATAGCTTCTACCCACTTAGTAAAGTACTCAGTGGCAGTAATGATAGAATGATGACGCTGTGAAGAACGGGGATTGATGAGACCAATAAGATCAAGACCCCACTGCGAAAAAGGCCACAAATCCGCCGCAGGTTGCAAAGCCTGACTAGGGATGTGCGTGAGATTGGAATGTTGCTGACATTTGACGCACTTCTTAGTGTATTCACAACAATCTTGATTAAGAGAAGGCCAATAATATCCCAAACGTAAAATACGCAGCAACTGGCTAAGCCACTAAAATGTCCACCACAGATACCGTCATGGACCTCCTGGATAGCTTTAGATGATTCATGGGTTTTGAGGCATCGAAGCAAAATACCATCAAAGCCGCGTTTGTAAAGAATCCCGCCTAGGATAGTATAGCGATTGGCGCGTTGGACAAAAGACCTTCTACCATTGGAAGTCAGATTTGGAGGAAGGATCGAATGAGATAGATAATCAACAATCTGTTGATACCACTCATCCTGAGTATGGGTTGTGATAGCATGGATTGAAGATAGTTGCCTAAGATAAGATGGTTGATCTAATCGTTGCACAGCCACATAAAGACGCGAGTCTTCGGTAAAAGGCGGGATAAGGGAGGCTAAAGAGGCCATGGTATCCGCGAATCGATTTGCAGTACGAGGAATGGCTTGGATAGTGAACTTATCGAAAGATTGGAGTTGGGCAAGAACGATGTCACGATATTTTTGAAGGATATCATTCTTGCATTGATAGACACCCGTGACCTGATTAACGATGAGTTCAGAATCACCGAAGATGTCAATATGACGAGCGCCGAGATTAATGGCATTTTGAAGACCTAAGACAAGAGCTTCGTACTCAGCCATATTATTGGTGCACTCAAAGTTTAATTTGTGTGCAACTGGGATAGGCGTACCCCAAGGAGGAATCATCACAAAACCCGCACCTCCCCCTTGCTGGCATTTGGATCCATCAAAGAAGAGCTTTACTTTAAATGGAGATAGACCAAAATCGATTTGTTGGATAAATTCATCGGGGAATTGAGCAAGGGGGTCTTGAGTGTCCGGAAGAGGAGCATCAGCTAATTGATCTGCAATAACCTGACCCTTGATAGACTTTTGTGGGATAAACTCGAGGTCAAACTCAGTCATGAGCATAAGCCAACGAGTGATGCGATCATTGTGATAAGGTTTTGCATGGATTGTCTTGAGGGGATTGACACTTGTGACAATATAAGTTTTGTGATTAAGGAGATAATGACGAAGCTTAGAAGTTGCGAAGAAGAGAGCGCAACATAGTTTTTCAGCTTCGGAGTAACGTGTTTCATACTCATGGAGGGTGCGACTGATGTAATAGATAGCTTGTTCTTTACCACAAGTGTTCCGATGCGAGATCATGGCTCCCAGAGCATGGTCAGTCACAGAGATATAAAGATAGAAAGGCTCCCCCTCGCGTGGAGGTGTAAGCACGGGTGGAGAAAGAAGATAAGCTTTGAGATCATCAAAGGCCTTTTGGCAATGTTCATCCCACTCAAAATGAACATTCTTACGGAGGAGATGGTGAAAAGGTTGACAACGGTCCGACAATTGGGAGATAAAACGACGCACTGATTGAAGACGTCCTTGGAGACTGCGGAGTTGCTTTAAGTTAGACGGGGGAGGCATCTCAAGGATAGCTTTTATTTTTGCGGGGTCGACTTCAATACCCCTGATGGAAATGATAAAACCTAAAAGTTTACCAGTGAGAACGCCAAACACGCACTTAGCTGGATTTAGACGAAGACAGAAGCGGATAAGCCTCTCAAAGAGAGGTGCAAGGATGAAAAGATGATCCTGACGGCGCGTGGACTTGCCGAGGAGATCGTCAACATAATCCTCCACAGTTTTGTGTAAGAGATCATGGAAGATGTATGTCATTGCTCGTTGATAGGTTGCTCCCGCGTTCTTAAGGCCAAAAGGCATGACACGATAGCAAAAGGTCCCCCAAGGAGTTATGAAGGAAGTCTTATGTTGGTCTTCTGGTGCGATGAGGATTTGATTATATCCAGAGAAACCATCCATAAGAGAAAGCATCTCATGGCCCGCAGTTAAGTCTACGAGTTGGTCGATATTAGGAAGAGGAAAATCATCCTTTGGACAGGCAAGATTAAGATCCCGGAAGTCGGTACAAATTCGAATCTTCCCAGTAGCCTTAGTTACTGGTACTACATTGGACACCCATTGCGGATAATCGATGGGTTGGATGAAGCTAGCCGAGAGCAAGCGTTGTAACTCTTCTTTGACAAGAAGGGCTACTCTAGGGTGCATCTTACGCAATTTTTGCTTAACTGGTTTGATGTTGGGAAGGGTAACGATATTGTGAACCACAATATCGGGATCGAGTCCTGGCATATCCTCGTATGACCAAGCAAAGGCTTGACGATGTTTGGAAAGAAAAGCGGTAAAGTCCCCTAATTCCTGTGGATTAAGGGATTGGCCGACCTTAATGATGCGAGGGTCTTCAGAAGTCCCTATATTAAGGTCGATAGTGGCTTCGTTGAGAAGGGTAGACGTGTCAGAAGGAATAGTCTTGGGAAGATATGAATCCTCTGCCCCTAGATAGGTGAGGACAGAATCATCATCCGCACAGTGGATAGTGTTGATAGTGGGAGAGTCGTCTCCAACTATTTCAGGGAAGATTAATGGTATAGAAGCGGACCGATTGTTAGTCTCATAGACTAACGGCCCTAAGGAAATGGTATTGATAAAAAAAAAAAAAAGTTAGGTGGGATGGAAATGTCATCGTCCACATCAAGTGATGCTTCTGACTTGGTGGGGGAAGATGGTTCTTCAGTAGGAAGAGGCTCATCAAGAATAGTGACGGTGGCTTTTGAAAGAGGTTTAAATCCTAAACCAAATTTCTGATGTGGCATGAGAGTAGGAATGGATTTGAGGTCATGTATACCTTGTTCATATTTTCCAAGGCCAAAACCTTTCCACGCGCATCGATATAGATAAGTTTTTGCAAACGTGGGATTCTGTAGATAATCAAACCCTGTTAGGTAAGGTTTGGCTCTAGGAGGAGAATCCGGGTGATAATGAGGTGTATCAAGACCACCGTAGATGAAATTGGTCTGTTGATTGGGCAGACCAATGGTGACGATGCGACCGAGACCTGGTTGATATTCAGGTTGTTTGTCTGGTCTACCATACTCATTAGGTTTGAGATGGGCATCAAAAGAAAAGAGAGGAAGCTCTCCTAGTGAGAAACGCTGCAATGTCTCTTCTAGATTTTGTAAATCCGGTAGTTTGGTTGCAGGTATAGAAGAAGATGAGGCCTCGTCAGGAGAACATGCATTTTCTTTTAAAGGGGCAGACCTTGTGGTCATGTCGCATTGTGCGGAAGGAAAAGGATCTCCTGGATGAGTATATATTTTGCCCTCATATTGATATTTTAGGCATCGATGGAGGGTGGATGGGACACAATGCATTGCGCGAATCCAGGAGCGTCCGAGGATCATGTTATAGTGGAACTTTCCTTCGACGATGTAGAAGAGTTCATGAAGCAGCTTCTTACCTACTCGAATGGGTAAGACCACAGTTCCTAGAGTGACTGCTAGCTGATCGTTAAATGATCGAAGGGCGAAAGGTGGGGGTGACACCACATTCTTTGGTAACTTAAGTTGTTCGAATGTGTGCGAGGAGATGACGTTGAGTGCAGCTCCACTATCGATCATAACACGTTTTAAGGTAGTGTTATTGATTTGGACTGTGATGAAGAGGGGAGCCTCCAAATCTTCGGAAGAAAGAGAAGGAATTTCTGAATCTTCAAAAGAAATGGTAGTTGATGGTCTATTCAGTCCAACAACCAACTCGAAGGGCTGGGGCTCATCGGAATTCACTGCGATGCGACGCAGATTATCAATCAAAGCTTGGCGATGTTGTGGAGAGGATTGGATGAGGTCAAAAAGAGACATTTTGACCGGAGCCTGGGTGAGTTGTTTCATAACACTCTCCTCAACAGACACGGGAACTTGAGCCCGAGGTGCAGCACGAATAGAGACCCTGGGTCGTGGGGCTGATGAGGAAGGAGAAACGCCTTCAGGGGCTGCAGAAATGACAACTCGTGGTCGAGATGCTGAAGATGAAGATGGGTTATCATAGTGTTGGGTTCTAGTGGCGATATGGATTGTGTCAATTTGGGAAGGTGGAAGATCAAGTGGGATGGAACCACTAGAGGTCTGAGTGGATGGTTGAGGTTTGGATGGGGCTAAGGTGACAGGAGGTACTTGTTCCTCCTCCTCCAGCAAAAGGTCACTTTCTTCCAGAAGGTTCTTGATAACGGCTTGAAGAGCTTTACACCCCTCAGTGTCATGACCCGGGGTACGGTGGTAAGCACAAATCAGATCAGAGTTAAACCAAGTAGGTTTCACTCCTTTAGGATTATAAGGTTTAATCGGAGGAAGGGTTATGGATGAAGATTGGATGAGTTGATGAAGGATTTCGGTATAGAATCCGGTAGACGAAGAGGAGGATAGAGATGATGAAGATGGTTCTTTTACATTAACCACTGCCGAGATAAGAGGACTTGCATGTTAGGTTTAACAGTTTTATTAGGGATCCTCTTATTTGTTTGGACATTTGGAGGAGCAGTCTTGGGTGCGTGGGATGGGAGTAAATGAGACATGATTGACTTTGGTGGAGGGGGAGCCCCTAAGATAGATTTTGAGGAGGATGGAGATGTGACAGATTTTGTGGTCTTTGGAGACAAAGGGGATTGCTTAGTCGGATTTACGGATGATTTAGATAATGTTGATTTAGACGAGGAAGAAGCTCCCAAAGTAGATGAGATTGGAGGGAGATAGGGTGCCTTGGTTTTTGGTAATGAAGATGATGATCCTGATAGAAGAGGTGACGTCTTTTTAGTAGGTAAGTCTACTTTTCGGGGTATTGATGAAGAATGTGTTGTAGAAGAAGACGATGGTTTTGATAAGTGTGTAGAAGAAAACGCCTTCTCAGCGGGCAAATCCAATCGTTTATGAGGCGTGGAGAGAGATTTTTGTGGAAGAGCACCAAGAGTTTTGATGGTCCGAAATATGGGCTTTCCTTTTTCAGGGATGGTGACGACTTCAACGGCATAAGGTGATTGTAACCTTTTCGGAGGAAGCAAATGGGGAGATACTGATGGTATAATGTTAGATTTTGGTTGTCTCGGTTTAGGTTCAGGAACCGAGTGTATAGGTGTTGGTGCTACTTCTTTTGATTTTTCCTGAATAGGTGAAGTAACATTGGTGATGGAAGAAGGGGGTGATGACGAAGCAGTTCCTTGCGAAGGGACTACTTCTGATGCAGTAATCATGGGTGGAACTACTGTAGGAAAAGAGATAGGAAGAGTCAAAGTCGAAGACACTTCCGTCGAAGTCGGCACGATTATAGGTATGTTCACCAAGGGCATAGTTGTAGCGGGAATGGGAGCAACAGAAGTAGATGTGTCGGTAGTGGAAACTCGAAGGGATGTAATTGCCTCGAGCATTGAAAGGATGTCTGATGATGAGACAGATGAGGAAGACACTGTCTCGGGTATGGATGGGAGATCGGACAAAGGAGCGGAGAGAGATGACTCCGTGCTTAGTAATGTAGGAATATTCAAAGGTGGGTCATCTGAAGATAGAGGAATTCCAGTGATTGATGAAGTGGAAGGGGGTTCTGATTCGATTGATGGGTTTGCAGATGGATTGGTTTCAGAAGAAGAGTCCTCGGTAGAGATGAAGTTGATGGTGTGGGTGTTTGGTTTTTGAGATTCCGAAGAATTATGATTTGGGGCATGATTGGGGAAAGGTTGTTTAAAAACGTCCAGTGCTTGATTTGGGGGAGCATTTGGGTTATCCAGAATGAGCTCGCCTTTATCAATGAATTTTTGGACAAGGTTTTTGAAAGTCTGGCATCGTTCGATGTCATGACCCTTGGTTCTGTGATAATGACAGAAATCGTTTTCCCTATACCAGAATGGGCGTTCTCGGCTTTCATCAATATCCCTAATGGGTGGAAGTTCGATCATGCGAACTTCCAACATTTTTTCTAAGATAGAGGCATATGATTCCCCCAAGGGAGCAAAGGATCGAGATGATGAAGCCCCTTTACGAACAGATGAAGGGTCTCTTCGTGGTGGTTGATTAGGAGTACTATCGGTTCTTGATGTTTTTAATACGATAGCATTTGTGGACCCTTGATTCTTATCTTTAGGAGGGAAAGAATTTGGTTTGGTGAACCGAGAGAAATCTGGTTTAGATTTGGAGCGAAGTTTTAGTTTTCCTTGTTCAATGGCACGAGATTCAAGTTTGCGTGCCATCGTGAAGGCTTCTTCGAAGGTATGAAAAGTTTGGATCCTTAACGTGGAAGAAATGTGACTAGCGCAAGATCGGGTGAACAACTCGATCTGTTGGGATTGAGGAAGGGAGAAAGACAATTGGTTGATTATCCCTCTCCAACGAGCGACAAAGTCTGCAATAGACTCATCGTCGAATTGGCGAATGTTGTAAAGATCTGTAATTGAGATCTTATGCGCAATATTTATTGAAAAGTTTTCAACAAACATCTGGGCCAATTGAGAGAAAGAAAATAAGGAATGTTGAGGAATATTATTGTACCAGTCCAAAGCGGGACCCGCTAGAGACATAGGAAAGGTACGGAGCATGAGTTCCTGATCCTGGACGATGAGGTAGCAAGCATGTTTGAATGCTCGCAGATGTTGTTGGGGGTCTTCCCGACTATGAAATTTTGAGAATTTGGGAAGTTCCCATTGGGGAGGATAAGGCTTAAAAGCCACCGAAGGATGAATGGGTTCATTGCACACTTCTTCAAAGGAGTATGAAGGACGGGTTCCTTTTGTGGAGGCTTCCAAGTCTGCAATTTTCTTGAAGAGAATTTGAACTACGTCGGATTGGGGAGGAGGTACATTGGTATGTCCTACATAAGAAGCAAGTGGTGGATGTTGTTGAGATGTCAATGGGGGATTCATCTGTTGTTGGATAGGATGATAAGAGGAATAACCAGGTGTTCTAGGTGACACCGGGTGGGGTATTTGCTGTGAGGTAGCTTGCGTATAGGCAGGCTGTGAGATAATAAGTGGTTGAGAAAATATAGGTTGGGTGACGGATGGAACCTGTGATTGGTGGACTCCTATGTTTGTTGATTGAATAGGGACAGATTGAGGAACATGGGTGTTGGTTAGATTGGACATGTTGGGGAACAAGACCTGAAAGGGACCTTCTACCGCCGGATTTGGTACCAAGGGTGCCGATACTAGGGGATGGGCGAAGGTCGCAGTTGCTGGAATATTGGAAGAAAGATTCACTGGAGGACGAGAAGTAGGAACCAACTGACTAGCCGGAGGGGGTTGGCTCATGAAGAGGTACTGACCTTGAGACACAATGGAGGGCATAGACGAATTGACGGCAATGTGCGGGTGTGCAGACGCATTCATTATAGCCAGGGCAGAAGACCTCTCAGAGATGGGTTGTGGAATATTCGAGGTAACTGCAGTGTTAGGGATAGGTAAGACTAATTGAGAACTAGTCGACATGGTAGGTGGAAGAGAAAAGGGAGGCATAGGGGCCTCGCCCTTCTCCGTGGCTCGAGGCAAGAGAGATGGTGCAAACTGCTCTACAAAGGCCTGGGATGATCCACGAGGATAATTGTACACTTGTCGGATTGGTGGGTCTTGGTCAGATATTTGGATCGACTTGTGTACTAGGTAGTCCATGAGGGCTATTGGATTGCGATCGAGGAAAGCCTGAAATTCAGGATCCCCGCGAGGAACATACTCCGAGCCAGATGATATCTCGGAGGGACTAGGAGAAGCTGGACGTGATGGAGGTGCTTTGGTTTGATAGAAGGGATTATACGACCATGAGGGGGAACCAACTAACAGCGGTCCCGAGGAAGATTGGAGGGGTGCCGAAACATCCACGCTGGTGGTGATTTCGGAGGAAGAAGGAACCTGTTGGGCCATTTTCCTAGATTGTGACCGGGTGATAACCGTCATAAACAAGCAAGAAAGAAGATTGTCCTAACTAATGCACAAACAATTCAAGCAGCGCAAGTGATTATCTCCTTTAAATTTTGATGCTTTTAAGAAAAGAAAATGTTAGGGAAGGCTTTTTAGAACAGGAACTACTCAGATAGCCAAACTAGGGATGGTTTGGGTAATGTGTGGTGAGGAGTCCCGAAGGCACTTCAGTAAAAGACCGGTACGTGGCTTGATATAGGGGCCTACCCCCGCACTTCACACACCGCTGCGATAAGGGAGTCGGGTGCTTTGCCAATATATACCAAAATCTTCCGTGAATTTATAGCGTGCCCGAGTACCGCGTAGGCTCTTCCTCTTGGATATCACTTCCAAGTAGGTGAGGCTAGGGAAGGAGTTTTGTTTAGATGCTTTATACCTAGTGATTTTGGCTTTGTGTGCAAGGGTGAAAAATAAAAATCAAATAGTGTCACTACCGATTTTGATCAATTCTCCAACCTAATTAAAACTAGATGAAAAAGCATGCAGCAATGACGAATAAAAGGTTCTTTTTAAGCACTTAAAATGAAATGTTTGATTTCGATGAAGACAAGTCAAACAAGTTCTTTCCCAAATGTGATTAAGTTCCTTTTAAGCACCAAAAACTGAAGTGTTTGGATGTGATAGACAACCAACAAAGAAATCCTAAAAAGGAGAAAACACCGAAAAAGAGGAATACCTGTAGGTTTAGCTCTCCAAGGTGTGTGGACTTCAAAAAGCGCGTTGTTGAGCTCTTCCCCTCGAACAATCCCACGAACAAGCAAAGTGCTCCGCAAGAAAAGATCAAGCAAACAACAAACAAGATCCGGAAAGATACATCCAGATAATGGCGAAACGAAAAATTTCTATTTTAAGGAAATAGAAAAATTTCAAGATAATGATTTCGCCTAAAAGCAAGATTGAAATGATGAACAGAAATGCTCAAATAGGACTGATAGAAATCAGTGAAGAAAAGGAACAAAGTTCAAAACTAGAAAAGAAATGAACTTACCAATAAGGGACTTTGGTTAGGTCCCACCGGGCGTGCCAGAATGTAGATCAAGAATTTCGCGCTTGTTACCTGTCCAAGTTAATGCACCAAACTAAACACAAAAACCCTGAAAAACCTCAATGAAATTGATACCTGATGAAGATGTAGACGGATGAGGAAGCCGATGTAGATAAGACGGGCGCACACGAGCAATTCGCACAATAGATCCGAATAACCTGTAAAACACCGATGCTTTGTGAAAAAGACCACGTTAAAAGATATTTTAGTGGGTCGCCCGAGAAGCGGGTCCGAGAAGCGATAAGCTTCCTCGGCGGATGTCAGTCCACGTTTTCAATTAAGAAAAGAAGCATACATGATAAAAGATGTAAATAAAGACTAGATTTTTCGATTGCGGTAATAAGACGAGAATCTAAGCAAGAGACGAAAATACAGAAAACAGGGAACTATGAATAAATTGTGGATTTGTGTTACCTGTATCCTTTTACCTATCTGCAGATAAATCGGCGTCGACTGGGTAGAATCGGCGTCGATTGAGACTGGTCGGCGTCGATTGAGGGGGATCGGCGTCGACTGGATAAGATCGGCGTCGACTGGAGACAGATCAGTCAATCAGGGACTGTGCGACAAGATTCGGGAATTGGAAGGTGAATGTGGTCTGCTGGATGTGCCGAAGTTGGCGAGACACTGGAACAGAGTCACCAGATGATAGATGGTGGTGCGATGCTGATATGACAGGGACAGAGTAACGGTGCTCCTCTCAGGGATTGATTCGGACAGGATCTGCCCTAATTTGATACAATTGATGCTAAGAAGATCTCTCTTTCTCTCAACCTGTATCTTTCGCTCTCTGCTCGCTTTTTCGCTCGTTCGTAATCTCTTCTTCGGTCTCTTCGGTCTCTTCGGTCTCTTCCGTCCCTAGAACTGAGTTCTGGACTTGCTTTTATAATCGGCGCCGCTCCTAGAAAATCGGCGCCGACCATATGGGTCGGCGCCGATCGCGGAAAAGACTCCCGAGATGGCCAAATTGATTGATTCGAGAAAGATAAGACTTATCCCGACTATGGGAAAATATCCCGCTTAGGGAAGATTAAAAATAGATGTGATACATGGGTAGAATAAATTTGGGGTGGATAAGTGATTAAGATGCATGGGAAGAAGCGTAATTAAATATTTTTAATCACTCATGGGCAAGATGTGATGGGATGAATTAAATTTAGAGTAAGTGATTAAATCACAAATTGGATAATATCCCAAGGGGATAGTTGGTGACGTAAACGTGCCCCAGGTTACCTAAGCAGGTAAATGAATGTGAGGGACACTAAATTGAGAAACCAATTTTAAGTGTCTACATTCTACTTAGTAATTTCTAGGGTATATAGTTTAGAGTGCGGTTGGTCCTCTTTTGGGGCCACATTCTCATATTAGCGATGCCACATGCATCCCTAAAGAGGGGGGCATAATTTGGGGGTTTCTTATAACATAACATATTTAAACGGGTTATGTTTAGTGCACTTATATACAACAAGTGGGTTCAAACCAGTTTATAAACCCCATAGACAACAGATTTTATAGGGCATGGTGTCCTTAGCATTCATAGGAGCGATTAATGGTTGGAGGATATAATGGAATTCCTCCCAATACTTATTCTACCACCAATATTTGATCACCTAAAAAATAAGAATGCTACAAATATATCTTCACACATTTTAATAGAAGTGGTTACATCTTGGGAGGACACAAAGTATTTCCTCCCTACACGTCTTGACTAAGGTGGTGTAATATCACCAAAAAACTCATGATACATGATATATCCTTCTACATTCTTTCTCAACATGGATAAGGTGCACATGTTCCATTTACATTTACACTTTGTGTATTTTACACTAACACGCATCTTTTACATAATGTTTTAAAACTTACATACATACATATTTAACTACTTGATCATTTTCTCCATGTAAGTCCTTTCGTATGAGAAATAAGTAATAAAATGGGGGCAAAAACAGTGACAACAACGAAAATCCACAACAACACATGCTTTACTAACCATGTAAGTACACTACGCTTTGCACGGTAGCTACACACATGCATTTCACTCTGGGTTTACTCTCATCACTTTTCATTATGCATTTTCATCTATAATTTCCACGCTCATCCATCTTATTTATCATTTCACGATTTGTCTAGTCCTTTGGCATGCCTTATTCATCACTCTGGAGCAACATCAGGTATGCATACCTATTTACTTTATGTTATCGATATTTCCACTCACCATCATAAAGTGGGGGAAAATGTAGTCATAAAATCATGCACTTTTATCCAGTCTCATATTACTATTTGAAGGTTCTTAAGGGAAGAAAGTATTAATTAACCCCTATCCTTTTGGCCATCTTGTTTATTTTATTTCTTATTTTTGACCTATTTCACCTATTTACCCACTCATTTCCAAAGATCTCACATTGTATTAACCCCAATTGGGGCACCTATGGGTGCCCTGGTCCCACTTGGGGGCACCCTGGTCTATTTTCCACTTTCTCACTATTTTTTGGGTCTTTTCTAGCCATTTTTCATTCTTATCTTTTATGTGGTCAGCCTTTTCAGAGGTTAATTACAAAATTATACCAAGAGAACCCTATAAATATAAAGTTATGAGACCATAATGAGGGACCTAGCATCATTATCTACTATCACTCCATCTAAAGTTGCATCCATCTATTGCATTGACATCCACATAGCTCCATCATTAAGGCACAAAATAGGACATATGCATCACACTTCATAAGGGGGTATTCTATTATATTCAATGCACACATACTATTAAATTTTATACATTAAGCTATTTATAGTTATTTCACAAAGTGTGAGTAACATAAGAAAACCTAAGGCATGACATGCACACAAACACCGAGAACTACATACGGTCTCGAAATGTAGTGCATCACTCGATTTAGTAAGCCCATTCTTTTGTGGCAGATAAGGTCATTTTGATTAACTCATTCTACATTTTCTTTTTTAGGGTTTTGATACTTCTCTTTTGTCTCTTACAGGTTACTTCATCCTCTTGCAATATTTAGAGCATTCAACGCAAAGACAAAGAAAATAGTGTGACAGAAAGAAAAAGTTGTAGATTCTTGTCTAACCTTGCAAAGACTAGTTCGAGGATATTTTTCCTAAACTAGGGTGCCCAAAATTCATACCTAAGTGCCCATGGGAGCCGCAATCTTGTTCATGGCACCCAATCCACTTAGATCATTAAGATTTAGCCTTTTCAAGACCTCTATGTATTTTGTCTTGTTCCCATTTTCCAACCAAACCTATGACACTCTACGACAACCATATGTTATCAACTAAGTCATTTACCTCTCACATTTTCACATTAGGGTTTAGTATTTAATTTCATAAATTATCCTAAATCATTTACATCTTTATTTTATTGCATTTACCTAGTTATTTAAAATGTTATATGTCCTAGATTAGATTAACTACCCCTTATCATTCAATTTTAGTTAATCGGGTGATAAAGACCACTATTTTCAATCATGCTTTGTTCGAGTTTGAATTCCCTTAGTATTATGTAATATTCTCAATTGTTCAAAGGAAAAGACATTTTTAGATATTATATATGAAATTACAATGACACTTAATCAATTTCAGAGGGCTACATATGTAAGGGCCATAAATAAATTTAGATTACATCGGGTAACAAAAAACTAGAGATATTCCCATCCCCTAAAATATTTTCTCTCATCTTTACCCTCACTCAAGTGAAAAATGGAATTTTCAACTAATAAAATGAAGACAATATATTATATTTAATTTGTGGTTTTAATTTCAAAGTATATTATAAGTTTCTTGGCCCGATGTAGTATATAATTCCACTACCATCGAATCTTTGGATGACGACAAGTCAAATAAAAATAGTTTTACACAATTGGGAAAAGAAACCTATAACAAAGACATGGTGATAACACTTTAAACAACATCCTTATTCAAATAATTAGACCAAAATTTAGGATTTAAATGGAATTTATGAACCATATATATGGAATTGAGTCGGTATGAGGTGTCATTCATCAAAATTGATGAAGGTTGATTGGTAATGAAGTGTTTTAGAGTCATGACATGTTACCTTAGTGATTTGACATGTTCTTGGTGCATAGTTCAGTGCAAGTAGATGTGAGTATGACATTAGGAGGTTTTTGATAGTATGTATAAGGTATAACATGATTATTAAGCTTTGTGAGAGGTATATTGAGGTCTACGGGGTGAAGAACAAGTCGAGTTTCCTTGTGTCATTAGTTGAAAAAATCCATTCTAGGCCTAGTTCTAGACCTAGTGGATGTATGACATGAAGTTATGAAGAAAGAAGGCCAAAGTGACTGAATGTGAGCACGAGGAATTTTTTTTGATGAATAATAAATGATTTTGAGGATATACAAGGTCTTTTTTTCAGGTGTAAAATGAATGTTCAAGGTCCTTAAGAAGCATGTTCTTGAGGACAAGTAAAGAATGCATGGAAAAATGAGATGGGATAGTGAGTTGTAGAGGTAAGTAAGCATGTTTGATGTTTAAAAACATAAAGGATATTATTCTAGTGTCGTGTGTCAAGTTTCTTGTCGGGTTCATAAAGAGAATTCAAGAAAATTCATTTTTGACTCTACCGAGATCTCGAAAATATAAATCCCAACTTGATAGGATTGTTCATTTTCTCACTCACACATATGTGATTTTTATAGGGTTTTGGCCCTTACAAGGGTTTTGGGGCATGGAGTAAATAAGTTTTTTCAAAATTAATGAATCAAATTGGTTGTAAAATATTTATGAACAATGGTTAACAAGTCAAGTTGGTATAAAACCCTCATAAATCCCTAATAAGAGAGTGATAAGAAAGATTTGAAGGTATTGGTATTAAAATGAATTATAAATGCTAATGAGATGATATTTTCTTGTTAATAATTCTCCATAAATAATTTTTGTGGTGGTTTCGTGCTCTAACTATATAGGAAAGCTACAGTAAAATAACCGTTTTATGAAGATTTGATGGTAGAGTCATGTAATAGGGTTCATGATGAAAAAATTGACATGGAAGTAATTGCATGATGTGTGCTAGATGTCTAAGAATAACTTTAGAAAAAAATCTGTATTAAATGGGTTAAATCTTTTACCAAAGTTGGCCTACCGCTTAATGCCTAAAGGGCTAAACACATGTTTTGTAGGTGTGAAAGGGTTTGTGTGATTATGCATGGTGTAAGAATTATTTTTGGTCATGAATAGTTTGTAAAGACTTGAGATGATATGTTTGAAGTGTTATTTTGATCTGAAGAGGTGATTTCTTTCTTTAACCCTAATGATCTAATACACACTATTAGGCTTGTTAAGAAGCTAGTTGGAACAAGGTTACTTAAGAGGTTTTATCCATGTGAATCATATTTTGAGTTCTTAATAATGTTGGTAGATATTCCCTTTAAGTTTTCTAGGTGGTGGAAGATCTTAGAACTGGAGTTTGAGGTGTTGGTTCATGTTGAGTCCAAGACTAGCTCTTGAGACCTAATTTCTAGTTTGACCATTTTTAGAGATGGAAATTATTTGGGCTCTTGTGCCCTAATTTGGAGGTTTATATTAATTTCATGAGTTAGGTGACATCATTATATTTCTATATATATGCTAATTTTATCGTAGTGAGGTGTTTGAATGTGCCAAGTTGTTAGTTTTTAAGACCTATTTCGAGCATGATTAACATACTTAAGCAAGGTGAGAGAGTTGCACGTCTTGGATTATTTTCCTCTTTTTTATTGTGTCTCATGGACCTAGAGGGTGAGTTAGGATCATTTTTATTTAGTACATGTTGCTAATAAGTCTTGATAACTTGGTTTGTGGCATGATTTTGTTTGTTCTTTAAGACTAAATTTTAGGTGCTTGAAGAACTAATTGGTGTTAGTTTCAAATGGTGTGCTCCATGGTGAATATGGAGGTTATAGAGCTATTTGATATTTATGAATATGATGAGAGGATTTACTTGAAGTGATTAGAGCTTGTGGTGTCCTGAAAAAGTTGTTATTTTCCTTTAAGATGAAGAAGTTGTTATTGGAGTATATTACGTGTATTAGGCCTAATTGAGCTTGTGTACTATGTTTTTCTTATGAATTACCTATAAGGTATTGGAATGTAATTTATATGATTTTGTAGATGGTTTTCCATGTTGGTATGAATGCCCTTAATGTTTTTGGCTGACATAAGGTGTTTGTATCAATAGTCATGTATAAAAGTAGGAGTTATTTTCTCATTTGAGTTAGTTAAGTGTATGGAGAGTTAAGTGAGATAAAGGAGAGAAGATAAGATGTTATAGGGCTCTAGGGTAGAGAAAAGAAGAACATGAAGAGGTGAGGAGAGAAGAGATGAAGGAAAACAATGTCATTAGACCTAATAAGCACAATTATGTGTATGGTTGAGCAAAAAAGGAGAGAGTACAGTTTGAGAATGTTTTGAGTGAGAGGAGATGACAAAGTGATTGTACACACCCAAAATTGCATGATGCTATATTGGCAGGATGTTAATAATCCCCAATGATGATAAATTTCATTTCTAGAATAAATGATGAAATACAATTCCCACTTTGTTGTTTACAACATCTCTGTGTGGCTTACTCTTCCTTTCTTATCAATTACTTAGCTTTTCTTAACTTCACAAATGTTTTTCACCCTCTTTCCTTAGTGTTTTCGTTTTAAGTTACATAACCAATACAATGGTTGTGTATCATCCACAGAGGTTATGTAACTTCCAGTCTTCCTAGAGTGGTAGCCCCATGTACTTTAATCCAGGACTTAAAACTCCTAGTTTTGTACACATGTTACAAGTTTCCCAGTGATTTTATCACACATTTGTTACACATTTATCTTGATTATGGGATTGTTGGATGCATATGAAATTCTTCTACCTTTATTAATATTCTTAGTATGTTTACTACCCATTCTTAGGATGATGTGTCAATTCTTTATTGTCAAGTGTTTTGGATGACTTCCTCCCCATTTTTATATAAAAATCAATCCTTTTCCCAAAGCATTGGTTGGAGTCTCTTGAATTTTATTGCACCGTTACTCTAATAAAATATTGTCAAGAAGCACATAAAAAACTCATATATTTTCCTTGTTACTTATTTTTCTACATTTGAGACCAGCTAGCCTACAACCAGTTTGCTCCAAAATATGCAAAAATTCTTCCGCATACCAAAAACCACAACTTCCGAGACCATTTGTATTCTTCTTTAGAAAAGAAGTGAAGGGATAAAGAAAAGAACAACTACCTCTGGATATTGTCACAGTTCTACATTTCTAGGTTGGGGTGTAATTCAATTTCTTGAAAGCTTTCTTTAATCTAGATTTTATATTTCTCATGAAATAAATAGTTATTTGAAGGAAATAGAATTAGAAAGTATTCATTACCTGTAAGTAACTTATGCTGATATCTCCTTCTCAGCTTATCCTTGTAGAGTTTTATAGGAAATTATTTGGAGGAAGTTCATGTGCACATTTCTTCATTTCTTCATTTAAAAGCACATGTAGCTTTCATCTTATTTATTATTTAGATTTAAACATGCAAATGAAATAATATTTCATTGAAATTTTCCTCCCTACTTTTCCTCATGGATCTGCAAGGGAAAGAAGGTTGAGAAATATTCCATGTCTATGTATTTCTTCATAAGTTAGCTTTCTATATAATCTATTATTTCACCGGGAATGTTTTAGGGAAAGAAATTTCTTCTCTCGAAGATTCATTTATTCCCTAATCCCGAGGTGAGGAATTAGAAGAAATAGTAAATATCCACAATTATAAATTGGAATGAGCAGGTGTTTACTTAAATTAGGCTTCATATCCAGCAACAAAGGAATAGCCACATCTAGCTATTCCCTATTTATTTTGTTTTAGCTTAGAAGTAGTTTAATTTAATTAGAAGAAATTACTTTTATCTATACCTTTCATTTTTTTCTTTTCAAGTAAACCAAAAAATCCAAAAATAGATTTAAAAGCTTCTTTAAAAACACAAAAAAAAACAAGTAGATTAATTTGTTTTACATTTACTTAATTAATTATTTGCATTTATATTTAATTAAATTAAAAGGAGAGTAAATTTTTTTATTTAGTTTAAATTTTCTTGCATTGTTTGTTTAAAATATTAATATTTATTAAATAGATTGGAATGAACAACAACCCCACGTTTCCATAGCGGCCTAGGTTACCCGACCTTAACTCAGACCCCTTTGGTTTCTTGCATGTTTTTAATTTCCATAGTTCCTTGGCTTGTGCTCACATGACCATTTATAGTCCGTGTCAACCAAGACATAGAGTTTGTGATCCAATTGTGCCATAACCAAACATCAAAACCCAATTGAATGATATTGACCAAGGCCTTAGATAGCTTATCTTTCAGACTACCCTAGTCCCATAGACCATTATCCAATAGCTGATTTCTTTGAATGATGAGGTAGATACCACTGAAGAGTTCTAGGAAAACCAACCATGTAGAGATTAGACTTTTCCTTATCCCATCGTTCGTCATATATTCATGACCCTCTTTGGAAAGGAATTCATAGATGATGAAGGCTATTTTCCATGTGTTCCTTAACTAAGTAGAGTCTTATTCAGTTCCATTAATATTGAGGGTGATTTGAGTATGATGATAATCCTTGATTGTACTATTACACCCGAGCAAAGTTAAATGGTGTTCATTAAATTCAATGAGAAAATACCCATGTTTCCAGTTGAGAAAATTCATTTTCCTTGACTTGTTCTATAGCCATTTTCCACCTATTCCTATTTACCCATCCTACTACCATCCCATCCATTTCATTTTGGCTTCCTCGACACAACCATGGGATTTCATGTGCATCTAAGAGTCATGTGTTTATTCTCGGGCATAAAAATTAGTGAACCCAATTGTTGGGCCTTGAAATATTGGCTAAGTACCAAGGGGTGTATGTACATAGGACCAATGAGAAGAAGGCCACTAATGGGAAAACACGTAGGAAAAATAGTTTTAATAAGGGTTTAAGTGAAACCAGACGTGTACAGAGGGAAGATCATAGGTTCAAAGTACATAGCCATATTTGACATTCTAAAGAGACATGAGGAAAAATGTAAGGACCCAAGTAGGCATGATGAGTGGATAAGGTGCCAGCGTGGAACTTGTGAGATCAAGAAAAGGATATTCCATGCATGGAATATTCCCTGAAGACATCATTACATAGAGTGGAGGGTTTGCAAAGGGATAAGCATTCATTGATGGAGGACCACATTGACACTTGGCACATGATCTACTCAGAAGAGAAGGCATGAAGGTGGGTGCTGATCCTATTAAAAGAGATGCTCAAGCTAGAGACAAGGAGGAAAGATAGAGATACAAGGAGACACAATAAAAGAGATGATGGGAGGCGAGAGAATGCATACATAATGAAGAGTACAAAGTGTTCTAGTAATGGTAGGGTTTAGAGAACTTAGTGCTAAGGGTTGTAAGGGATGCCAAAGCCTTTGTATGGCACTAAGATCTATAAGAAGGGTTAAAATGGGAAAAGCATAGCTAGGGTCTCATATCAAAAAAGCTTGTAGGAGTTGAGTCTTTTTCATTTAATATGTATGGTCTATGATGACCCCTTTTTATTGTAATTTGGCTACCAAAACTATGTTAAATCAATATATATGGGTTAATTATGTATATCTTGTTTAAATATTTAAAACCTTGTATTGTATGATTATCATGGCTCGAGATCTCGGTTTATTATGCTTATTACAATGTTATTTAGTCTCTGTAATGCATTGAGGCGTGGATTTTTAGTTGCTCCTTCTACCTTTTTAAATAAGTGAATGTACTTCTAATTCTACAAATCATCCTCCATTAATGGTGGAACCCTCTCACAAAGCTCACATAAAGGAGGGCTTGATACCATCGCATGCCTTGGGTGAGCGCCCAATGCCCATTGTTTCATAGGATATTGCGGTTGGGGTTATAAGATAATATTGATGGTAAATAAATGAATACATCTTGGTTCCATTTCTAGGACCTCATTTCAAATCATTTGTGAGGATGGTGTGTGTTGACAAAGTACTTGGACCTTGGAAAGTGTCAAAGCATGGCTTAAAAGTACTGAGAGGATGAATTCACTCAAATATTTAGTAATTGGACCTAGGTTTTATGCATGTAAAGGGGTAGAAGAAAATCATGTAGCATGAGTTGTATGAGACCTTATTTTGTTGTTTTCCAACGGATATCTTTGAATGGATTTCGATGAATGCATGTAGATCAAGTTGGTACTATAGATCTCGTGTATAGACATAAGAGGAGTATCATAGAGGCTGCAAAATGTTAATCGACTTGGACATGTGTTTTTGATAATTGGTAGCATAAAGTATTGATGAGTTATACCTTGGAGTACGTGATTTATACATATTGTTATCTAGATATTATTGAGTTTGAGTTTTCGAGAGAGCCAAGAGGATTGTTCTTGTGTGTTATACCTTTAGCTATAAAGAGCTCGATCATTAGAATGACTTTGGAATAATTTCCTATGGTTGGCTAAGCTTCCTTTGAGTGTTGGGTGAGGAAGCTAGGGTGGAGGAATATGGCAGACCTTGCGGCTGAAAATCGAGGGAAGAGAGACAAATTAGATAGACAACATGAATTTTTAGGAGCAATGGATTTATGGAGGCAAATGTTGTGGGAAGGAATTGAGGTTCACATGGAGGACGTGGAGTTTGAGCATTCTGTGCTACCCCATCTTGGCAAGTGTGGGAAAAAGACCCCTTGACTTCTGATGATAGCTCGTCACTTGAAGAAAGGAGAGTTGTCGGTGTGTATCTGAATTTTCCTAGTGACCAACCCTTGGCATTAGTTTTCCAAATCCACAGATAAGTATTGCTAACCTAGTTGGTATTAGTGAAAGTGACTAATAAACACATAGGAGGTATAAAATTTCATTTGGCACATCTATGGCTGCATAATCATTTCCTTTATTTGGAGGTATATTATTTGGAGTGGCATTTGGGAAAATTTTGGGTACACAAAGCTTGGGTATCACATCTAGAAGCAATGTGGAAAGCACATCTAGTAGTGGTGTAATATCACAAACTATTGGCATGTAGTTCATCGCAACAATGGGGACACAAGGTGTGACCACTTTAGGACCTTTACCAACTACAAGAGGTGTATGTGGTGGAAGAGGAACTAGTGGACACAGTGGACTGGCAGATTTGGTGGGTCAGGCGGGAGTAGGTCTTTGGTGGATGTAGTTATAGAGGAAACATCGAGGTAAATCAAGGTTTGGATTAGGAAGATAAGGGCCTCAACCACCTCAAGAAGATTTTTGAAATGTCTTTACATCCACCAAATTACGAAGGGGTTGAGGATGTTGTAGAGCATATACAAATATGTGAGTTGTTGTGGCGTACGAAGGGGATAATTACCCTAGAATGGAAGGTAGGTTAATTTACAACAATGTTGCAAGGATGCATACATAGTTGGCACCAAAAATATGACACCAACTATACGGTGGTAGATTACACCGCATTGCATAATGCCTTCTTAGTTGAATTTCATATTCCCAAGTTTGAACAAAATAACATTAACACACTAAAAGAAATTCAACAAGGCATAGAAGAGAGTGTGTGGGAGTATGACGTATGTTTTAAAACTCTCTTATCAAAACTATCTTATGATATTAATCCTTATCAACATGCTCAATGGTTTGTTTTAGGATTAATAAAGCCTTTCAAGAGGGCGCTTTTGCATAAGACATTCTGAGACCCATGCAAGGCCTTGAGGCTACCCTACATGTTGAGGTGTATGAAAAGTTGATACCAATGTTAGCCCTTTTCTTGAAGCTTATATTGCTATAATGGCCAAGCGGTTGGAAAATCTATCTACGAACTTGGTGCATGAGACTCACGGTGGCCTAAGATGCATGAATTGCGAGATAGAGGGGCATACAAAGGACTATTGTCCTCGAGAGATTGGTATGCACCATGATAGTGGACTGTGAGATTTTCTATGAAGATCATGATGCATGTAGGTTTTCACTACTGCAGCACATGATCCGTAAGAATGTGTCTTGAAATTACAATATTTTCACATCTACTACTCATGAAACCAATGATTGCAAATTGATTAACTAGATACATGATGCCATTGATATTGGTGCACTAGACCAACATTATAAATAATTCCAAGGATGATGGTCATCACTATCAAGGATGAAGGTCATCATATGAAGGATGGATGGAGTAGCTCGTGGAAGAGGCTTTCGGGTAGGATTTAGAGGTTGTGGCAACCATGGAGCTGGAAGAAGTGAGTTCCTTTGTGGAACTTGTTAAAGCTACTGTGGGTCTACAGAGCAATATAAGTGTGAATGCCCTGATCTCTTACAATTCTCTTGGTGTGGAAATAAGAAAAAGTATGAGGAGTTCAGGAACTAGTTAAACATATAAGTCAACAACACCGAAAGGATAAAGGTGCAAGAATGGTAAGCGTAAAGAAGACTGAATCACAATGAATGCCAAGGGTGGTGCATGACTCGTAAATATAACCTATACTTGTGATGATGCAAGTGAGGCTATGCGAATTAGGGAGATACTAAAGTAGAAACCACTAATTATAAGAGAATAATTAGTGTATGGGAAGAATCCAGACTCTACCCATCGAAGGAAGTCTATCAATAGACTATGGATGTAATCAGGAGTCTTCAAGGGGAAATTCAATGTCTGAAGGAGAAATCTAGGAAGTTGGGGTAGAAGAAAAGCACTGAGGTTCCTCAATCAGATATAGATGGTGTCAGAGAGGTGTGTAAGATGCTACACCTAGAGAATATCATTCTTGTATTAGGAGAACGGTTGAGGATATGACACCAAGTGTTGGAGCAAAGCACGAGAGGAAAGTTTTCATGCTAACCTTGCTCCCCATAGCCTCGAGATACGATAAGGAGAATATCTTGAATGTAATTATTGATGGATGGATCCTAAACAATATTCCCGATTGATATGGGCATGGAAGTCAATGTTCTCACCCTAGATGCCTAGAATCAAATGGGAAGGCCCCCATTACAACCATCTCCAAATGTGTTATATACAACCAAAGGACAAAGGCAATGCCCATTGGTGTTTTAAATAATGCTTCTATCACTATCCAAGGGGTGAAATTCACTCGAGAATTGAAGTGTTAGCACTTACCGAGGTAGACAAATTTCCAGTGTTACTTGGGAACCCCCGACACTATAAGAACAATTTTGGCTTATGTTTCAATAAGGGGTATATAAGTTTTGAGAACAAAGGGGAACAAGTTATCATTCCTTTGATAGATGGGAATTCAATGAATTATATTGATCCTTTGGGAGAAGAATACCTAGATAATATTTTAGTGCAAACTATTCAGGACCACCGAAGTTATGTAACCAACAAAGGAGGACATTATTTAGTGGGAAGACACTCAATCTATATGTGATACAACTAGTGTGGCATGTAAAAATTTAGAACATGAGACATATGAGTTGGTTGGAAGGAAGTTAAGAGGATTTGTGATGAGAGTAAAAAGGTGCACTCATTCAAGTGCCTAGGAGGAAAGAAGTTTCCAAGTTATTCTAGAGGAGCCAACCCTGATGTTTTCCTATGAGAAATATAGACCCAATGGAGAAGTGAGATCAAAAGGAAAAGGATGTTTAGATATACCTTTCTTGGGACAAGAACACATTGGTAGCAAAGCCATTGTGATAGCCTTATAGAGTGGCATGAAGTGAGAATCACGTTCTCTATTAGGTTTTCTGAGCAATGCACCTACTATCATACAAGATTATCATGGGAAGGAACCCACCTTATTTCACATCCAAGCATGTGAGAAGGCCTTGATGGAAGGTGTGGAAGCCTTAAGACCTTCTTAATGGGTGCATAAGTTGTACTCCACCTTATGAGGTTGCGCAAGTGCATGGTAGATTCACTAAGAGATGCACTATCGACTAGAAATTGGCATGAGTTGACGACCCGACCTCCTTTAAGCTTTCAAATATCATACTACTAAGCAATTAATGGATGAGCCATCACAGGTTGTTAAGCACCTAACAATGGGAGATAGTTCCATGGAGGAGGATAGAATACTGGATTTATTGGGTGAACCTAGATTATAAGTGTACTTTGATGAGAAAGAATAAGAATATATATAAATTGAGCATGCATGCATGGAAAAATAGAAAGGAAAATTGGTCTACTTGGTCGATGGTGAAGAAGTGGAAAATTTATATGCTAACCATACTAAAGGTATGTACAAAGTTATGAATAGTATTGATGAGAAAGCGGATGCCTACCATGAATGCATGAAAACCAAGAAGGTTAACATTGGTATGGAGGTTGAACAGAAGGAGACTAATATTGGATACTCTTGGTCATAAAAGGAGGTTTCAAATATCATTAATCTATTATGTGAGTTTCAAGACTTATTTTTACCGGGTACCATGAGCTGAAAGGAGTTCACCACTCCTTAGGGGAAATGAAAATCAAGTTAAAGGAAGGTGCGCACCCAATTTGAAAGAGACCTTATTAAATGAATCTGAATCTTCACGTCAAAGTCAAGGAGGATATTGACAAGATGATTGCATCAGGCATCATTAAGGCTGTTGAGGAATCATAATGGATAAGTCTAATGGTCATCAACATTAAGAAGGATGGGAGGATAAGGATTTGTGTTGATTATAGGGATTTGAATGTGGTATGTGTTATTGACCCTTTTCCAACCCCCTTCATTGAGGATATCCTAGAAGGAGTAGCTAGGCGCGAGATATATTCTTTCACAGACGGATTTTTAGGATATCATCAAGTTAAAATTCCAAAGGAAGACCAAACAAAGATAACTTTTTCCATTAGATGGGGTATCTTTTCCTACAAATTCATGCATTTTGGACTAAATAATGTGCTTGTGTTTTTGTGCATTATGGTGTAGGTATTTCAAGACTTCATCCATAAGTTTCTTCAAGTCTACCTTAATGATTGGATGGTATATGGATTAGTAAGGGATCATTTTGAAAATCTTAGGCTGATGTTTGAAAGATGTTGACAGTTGAGGATATCCCTCAACATTAAGAAATGTGTTTTTGCTACTCCATTCGAACCCTTTTGGGGCATATCATATGTAAGGAAGGCTTACTGGTGGATCTTGCCAAAGTTTTCGTTATTTTGGGATTAGGGGAACCTACTAGCTAGAGCGTAGTGTGTGGATTCCTTGGGCATATAGGGTATTATTGGAAATTTATTAAGGGATATTATAAGATCACTTCTCATTAGAAGATTTATGAAACAAAAAAGTGCATTTCACTGGGGAGAGGCGCAACAAATGGTATTTGATACATTGAATAATAAGCTTATCACTGCACCCATATTACACTTTCCTCTTGGGATAAACCATTCCATGTACATGTTAATGCTTTAAGAATGGAGATTGGGGAAATCTTAACACAACTTGGAGAAGGAATTGTTGACCACCCCTTGTGGTTTTCTAGTCGGAATTTGACACCAACAGAGCAGAACTATACTACTACTAAGCGTGAAGCATTATCAATGATCTACGCGCTTTAAAAATTCGGGAAGTATCTACTAGAAATACCATTTATCTTCTACACAAACCATATGGCATTGAAGTACCTAGTAAACAAGCCTTTTTATAAGGGTGCATATGCCGGTGGGTCTTATTGTTCCAATAATTTGAGTTTACTGATTGTTGTGAAACCAGGAAAGAGTAACTTAGGACTTGATCATTTATTGAGGATTGGTTCAAGGGAGGATGTGTAGAGCATTAAGGATACAATGCCAAATGAAAAACTGTTTAGATTGTGGCATGCACCCTCTGACTTGGAAGATATTGTTGTGTTTATAAAAACAGTGTGGCACAAGAGGGAATGAAGAATTTGGAAAGAAAGTAGTTATCCATATGTGCCACACCCTACATGTTAATTAGTGGAGAATTATATAAGCTAGGCCATGATGAGGTTTTGCATTTGTGTTTTTAGATCATGAATGTGTTGCAATCATGGAGGAAGCACATGGTGGGATTGTAGGAGGACACTATGTAGGGAATGCAACCATGCACAAGATCCTTCTAGCAGTTTTTGGTGGGAAAAAGTTTACAAGGATTGTATTGAGTTTTACATGGCCTGTGACCATTTCCAACACCTTGGAAAACTAAGAAAAAGAGATGAGATGCCCTTGATAATGATAACTAGTGTAGAACCATTTAAGAAGTGTGTGATTGATTTTGTAGGACTGATTTCACCTTCTACACAAAGGACTAGTTCACGTATATAATTACTTTCACAGATTATCTTACGAGGTGGACAGTATGGCACCTACAAAGGATTTCATAGCAGCAACAACAACTAAGTTCTTGTGGGAAAATATAATCAGCAGATATGGATGTATGATGAGTGTACCAAGTGATAGGGGTACTCATTTCTTTAATGAGATAGTCAAAATCTTGTTGGTAGAATTAATGGTAGCCCACCACAAGAGTACCCCCTATCACCCACAAACTTATGGAACTCGCTTAGGCATTTAACAAAATTTTGAATCACACATTAACCAAGATTTGTGATGTGGAAAGAAAGGATTTGCATGATAAAGTTTATGTTGTGTTATGGTTATACCATACTACTTATAAAATACTAAATAAGGCCACACCTTTTCAATTGGTGTTTGGCATGGAAGTAATGTTACATATTGAATTCATGTTACCATCATTGCGTATAGCACACGTAGGAGGGTTAGATAATGAACAAGAGCTTGGGGAGAGAATCAATAAGTTAATGCAGTTAGATGAGAGGTGGGCTATTAATCACTAGAGTAATAAAATACAAAAATCCAAGCAGAAAGCATTGAAAGAGGGTTTGAAAACCCAAAAGTGAGGATCACGAGGGATGATGTGCACATCAATGGACATGTAAACAATAGCGTGAAGAGATCTCAGGAGGAGTGAGCATTAACTGAATGTGCATGCAAATATTCGATAAATGGGTAGAACCTGGTCAAGCCATAAAACTCTTCTCTATCTCATAGATAAAAAGATGTGTACATATAGGAGGTGATGAGTAACCCCTAGTGCTACAATCATGACAACTCAAGTAGAGAGAGGGAGTTACATTCCTAGAATAGAAGTGTAACTCCCAATGACTCATATGATGCATTGACGACCGACGCACTAACACGTAAGGGAATATCATAATGACACCTAAATGACACGTGGACCTACTATCTCACCTAAGCTAGATGACTCACCCGATGATGTAGAAAATAACACACACCAACACCCCCTTCATCGTAACTTAGGATGAGGTGACAATTCAGAACGAGAAATGGGTCCCAACATAAATCCCGATGAGGTACCCATGTACAAAAATAAGATCCCAAGCAGAGAAGGAAAACCCAGTGGGAAAAATATCCACCACAAGAGAACAACACACTCTCTAATCTAAGAAAGATGCCAAATATGCATCCCGGCCATAGACGAGCCTGAAAGGGTACCCATGTACAAAGAGGAAATCTCTTGAAAAGAAGAAGAAGAGAGAAGAAGAGGGAGATAAGAGGAATGCAAAAGATGCCATGGACGGATCTAAACTCTGCAGCTCTAGGAAGTCTCCTAGAAGAATGTCGATCACGAGATCCTCTACCTCTAGATTGAAGAAGAGCCACCCACAATGAATTATGTTCCTACCCTTAGGAAGGACATAAATGATGTGTTGGAAGTCCACCCACTCCACAAAGGAAACTAAAGGTAGCAACACGAAGAACTCTGAGTCTGGTGCATGGAAGTGTGACATAGGTCTAGCGAGTGAGTGCCAAGGAACCGAAGGTAATGCCACATGCGTAGAGGCTGCCAGAGTGAAGAGAAACACCCTTACAAAGGATGTCTAAGTGATGTGAAGGGAACAAAACATTCTCCACAATAGAAAAGGGATCCACTGGCGAGGGTGGATCAATGAAGGTCTTTGGAAATGTGGAAGTGACATGATTCCCAGAAGGGGCACTCCCAATAATAGAGATGATGAGCTCCTCTGAAAAACCTATAGATGGATGAGGGACTTATAGTGCATCACAAGTAGACTCTGTGAAAAAATTACTAAGGTTAGGTAGATACTCATCCCAATGAGGGGGCTCAACAAACAGAAGAGTGATGTATGATAGGTATGAGTCATCTAATGAAGGTGGAGGAGTGAAATGGGCCTTGCACACCGAAGTGTAAAGGAGATGGGTGTAATGATGGTGTGAGACTAAATATGAGACTGCTCGATATCTGATGAGATGTGGGAAGTGTTAACAATGTCTGGAATAGTGAGAGAAAGAGGAGAAGAGTCCTCTGTAGTACTCTCGACATCAAAACTAGATGCACAATCCTCATCATCAGAAGTAGAACCAAGCAAGCCTATGTCAGTGGAACTGTCATCACATGAAGAAATGGAGGAGATAATTGAATCAGCAGCAACAACAACGGCGGCAAAGATGTGAAGGGTCTCCATACAAGGATTGAAGAATGTTGAGACACGGTGAGGTGGATTTGAGTCCGGCCATGTGAAACTAGAGAGAACGAGAGACATGCATCATCATGTTACCAAAGACATGGTCACAAGTGTTGAGGAAGTCCTCTAGATGACAATGATCGGTGGGTGCAGGAAGTGGCTTAAGCAAGGAGGCTGAAATACTTGTGGGTGAAGTAACGTTCCATAGAAGCACGCCAGTGAATAGTTCTCTCTCCTGTGAGAAGTGGCGAGGTTGTAAAACAATCCTATGATGCTCACATCTAGAAAGAGCACTCTCCATGATGAAAAAAGCAATATGCAAGGTGCAAGATGTCGACTCGGTGATAATGTGTCTCGCGTGTGAAATCCCAAGAGTATAAGTAACCCCTGAATGTCACACTTTATAAAATTAGTGCATTTACAAAATTGGCAATGCTATCACGTAAAGTGTAAAAATCATGCAACTTTGACCATTGAAGTGCTAAAAAAAAAGAAGCGAGTCAAAATTTATAGCATTAAATTGATTCCCGCAACTGATGGAAAAATACACTAGATGTTGCAAACACATTAAAAAAGTACACAAGATGGGTGTAAAGGGTATCATGTGGGTACTCGTTGGAAATGGCATAAAATTTTAGCAAGGGTTTGTTTTTCTTGTGAGGGGGGATTAGCCTCCTACCAACCCCGGACCTTGCCATCAATCTTTGACTTGCAGATGAAGGACATAATAACAAGCAAAAAATAGCCTAAAACTTATTACAATGCCATAAAGGAATATTTTTAGCCATAAAACATTAAAAAGGGATTGATTGAATGGGGGCCCACATTGAGGTGTGAAAGCAGCTGAGTTCTCACCATGTCTTTGGAGGTGCTTTGGCTTGTTGCGGGGAGGTCTAGGCGGTGATGAAAACAATCCCGTTGTCTAAGTTGGAAATCAGTTATTTGAAGGTGGGTCCAATGTTGGTGATTCAGTTGGAAGATCACATGTCAAAATTGTCACCATGTCTCAGAACTTTCACCACGTGTTGGATGAGTGGAAGAAAAGGTAATGGTTATGCCTCTAGGGATGTGAAGACATGTTTAGTAAATGTTCCTTGTGCAGAGGCCTGAAACGGTCAAGTAGAAACATGCAGCGTGGATTCCATGGAGCTCCAAACAGAGACACGTAGCAGGAGGAGAATATGGTAAGGCCATAAAACTCTTCTCTATCTCATAGATCAAAAGACGTGTACATATAGGAGGTCTTGAGTAACCCCAAAGGCTGCAATCATGACAACTCAGTACAGAGAGCGAGTTACATTCCCAGGAATAGAAGTGTAACTCCCAATGACACATATGACGATCGACGTGTCTTTGATGCACTAACGCAAAGACGTGTAAGGGAATCTCATAATGACCCCTAAATGACATGTAGACATATGATCTCACCTAAGCGAGATGAATCGCTTGATGATGTGTAAAATAACACACACCAACAGGCATGACATGATAGACACATCAAGAATAAAAAATTTGAGGTTAGTGTTAGTGCAAAATCACAGCACCCCTGGATGCAGATCAGGCTTCTAGGTTGATCACTCAGGCATCCAGTGTGATTGCACAACATGGAAACCTCTCTCCAAGTGTGGGACTTGTGAAACTGAGAGAGGAATCTCCAGAGAAGGTTGGTTCTTGCTCCTAAACTACCTGCCACAAGCTATTCCAGTGCAGGCAAGCTAATCTAATCCTAATCTAACCATGCCAAGGAGACAGAGAGAGAGAGAGAGAGAAGGGAAAAACAACAAAAGCCTACACTAAAACGGTGATACACTAGAGAAGGAGAATGTTGAACATCTATCAAAGCGCCATGGGACAAGGAGAGGTGAGCAATGGGAAGGATGGACGAGATGCATCACGAGCCCAAGGATAGATTTCACATAGAAAATGTCCCAAAACTCCATAACATAGCTCCAGGATGCAATGAACATTCAAACATGCACAAATACTGCAATGAAGAGAGGCAAGAAAAGAACAAGCAAAAATGAGGAAGGATGGACACGGATGCATCACAAAACACATTTTGTTGCTCCGTAAGTTGCCTGAGAACATCATTCCATTAATAAGAGGCAAAAATGCCATTACAGAGCAAGGGAGGAGGTTCAAACTCCATTTTCAACCCTAGAGAAGAAAAGAAGGGAGGGCCGAGCAGAAAAGATGAACAAGTACTTTTCAAATGAGCCAAATCTAGCTTTTACATTGCATGGGTCGAGCCTAGGGGACAGAAACATGGGAAAACGTGCAAGCCCATTCCTCATTGACTGTAGATGCATTAAATCAGCATGGAGGATCCTACCAACCCATACCCTATCACTTTGAGTGATTTTGGAGGAGAATGCGACCCATGTGCATTAATTTGGCCGCTGAAATGTCACTTCTGGCCGTGCTGAAGAAGAATGCGACCCATTAGCATTAAAACAGGTTGTTGAAACGTCGCTTCTGGCCATTATCACGCGTCAGCACCGTTTCTCGATTTTCTCTCTTCAGACTACACCAAAACTTGAGATTGATCCCAGAATCATGTAGAGAATTTCATAAGCTTTCCGTTGATATAAAGAACATGCAAATCTGAGCTCTGGATCGAAAGTTATGGAGGTCTGAAGTTTTAGGGCACAAAACAGGTGAAAACGTGTTTTGAAATCTTTCCCGCGCTCTGCCACTTGGATGACACGTGGCAGGCTCTGATTCACTGAATAATTCTCTCTCCTCCACCTTTCGGTGGGTTTTCCTTTGAAATTTCCTTGTGGGCCCTAGCTGGGACACGTGGCACTATCCCATTGGTTCGGATCAGTGCTCGAAAACTCACCCCTTTGAATTTTGGACCTTTCTCTTGTGAGGACACGTGGCAGCTTCTCATTGGTTTTCGGGCTTTTCGGCTCTTTCGGTGATCCGCGCCCGCGTCCCTTCATCCCATTTTTCCTTGTGCTCCTTGTGCTGATTTCGGCCGAACCGGCCGGTTCGCGTCCATTTGTCCCAAATGTCCCTGTGCTTCGCGGGACAAATTCTTCCGGTTCGCCCGATTCGACCGGTTCGCGTCCTCGCGGCCCAGATGTCCCAAACCGTTTTGATCGACTTGACTCTTTTCACCCGATTGGCCTGGTTCGCGCCTTTTGTCCCGAATGTCCCGAGCAACACTCGTCGGTTTTCTTCCTCTTCGGCCGGATCGGCTTCGCGCCCGCCGCGTACTCGGCCCGATTGTCCCAAATGCTTAGCGGGCTGCCTGGAGGCTTTTCGGCTGATCCGCGTCTTTCTGTCCCACACGTCCCAAAGGCGACCTTGAGCAGGACTTAGCCAATTTTCACGATTTTTTCTGGATCAACCTACTTGCCTTTCTGCAACTTTTTCGCATTTTCTCAGAGCTTGCTCCCTCCTTCTTCGGCCAGGGGAGTTAGAAAAATATCTGAGAGAACCTCAGAAACATGATGTTTGCTCTGAATCAATCAATGTGCCTGGGACTTGAATATTCTGATGCATGTTATCAAAATTACCTAGGGGGTGAATTTTGGATAACAATTTGGCGACTCAGTGGGGTCATCTGCCTGCTAGATGAATGATCAGTAGCCTGAAGCAATCCATTGGGCATGGAGTCATAAGCAAGCCTGAAAACTGATCTGAACTTTGAAAACTTCCCTCTGAGCCACTTGAATCCCACCGGACATGGAGTTGTTCTCACCAAAAAGCCACTGAAATGAACTGTGCAAGAGCAAAACCAGCAACACCAAAAACTATGTACAGAACTGAAAATCATACATGCCCCAAATGAAACATGCAGAGCGTGCACAAGCACTTCTTCTGCTGAAAGAAAACCTAGCTACTCTACTTTAACTGGAAGCAAAGGCAAGCTAAACAAACCCTGCAACTGGTTGTGCAAAATAGCTTCCTTTCTTCAAAATTGGCAGCCATGCAATTGATTTGGCACTGATCATGGCTGTTTGGATGGATGGAAAATCAACAAGAAGCTGGTATTCTATCCAAATCATCAAGGTATCAACTAAAAAATCCAATACCTCTTTTAGTTTCTCTGCATTTGGATTGAAGAGGTATGGCAACTGATCCTTGGTACTTTGTAGCTCATCCTCATGCTCAGAAGTGAGCATGACCGGTTGTGGCTTCTCCTTTGGCTCCAATGAAGCCAAATACCTGATTGGGCAAGGTCGATCCATTGAGTATGCCCATTGCTGTGATTTTCAACTCCAAGAATGGAGTCTTCTTGTAGACTCTCTCGAGGTGGATGTCGTGGAAGAAATGGTGGAATCCTTCTGTCCTTTTTCTTCCTCCGATGAAGAACATGGAAGATTAGAATCTTCCAATTTTGATTCCAAAGGGCTGCTATAAGATGCAGGCTGCTGCAATTGAATGCTCTCCTTCATGGCAGCAGGTTCTGGTGTTTGGAATGTGGATGATGGAAGAGAGAATGGTGAAAACTCAACCGGCTCTTCTCCATCAAAAGCATCCTCCAAATCGGCAGTAAACTACCTCATTTCTTGTCCCATCGCTCGTTTTCAACTTCCTCCATGGTGTCCTCTTGATCTGCAACTTGACCACCATGGTTTCCTTCACTCTCCAATATTGAGTTTGAGAGATCAAACTCCTCTTCAGCATTAGAAATCGAGGGAGGTGAAGTAGAAAGAAGAACTGAAGGTTCTCCTGTAGCCTGCTTTGTGCTCAAAGCCCTTGGATCTACACTTTTCTCCTCCACAGCTAGATGGTGCTCCTCTTCTTTTGGATTTGGAGCAGCTTCTCCTTCCTCTACTACTTGAAGAGAATCTTGCTCTTGATAAAACTCTTCCTCTAGCATGAAGTTTGTCAAGTCAAACTCTTCATTCTGCTGCTCTAGAGGACAAGTTGGGACTGCAAGATCTTCTTCTTCAACAAAATCAGTTCTCACCACCATTTGTTCAACCTTAGCCTCTTCTGTAGGCTTAACCATCAAGGGCATCTTTGTCATCCCAAATCTAAGAGCCCAACTCTTCGGACTTTGAGTTTCTTCATCTTTGTTTAGCCTCTCTTTTCTTTGTTGTTTTCCTTGGTGGCATTCTGATTTTCATCCTCCCAACATGTATTTGGGAATGCAAGAGGAGGGATGGGTTGAAACTCAACCGATTTGACAATTTTTGTGGTGGTGGAGGAGATGAAACCTCTTGTTTCTTTGGAGGAGGGGTTGTTTCTTTTAGCTCTTGTGGAGGGGATGACTGTCTAGAAGGAAAAAGGAAAGAAGAATTGAGATGAGGTGGAAGACTAGGAGGTGGATAAGAGCCAAAAAGTTGATAAGAGCCGGGATTAGGAGAAAGAAAGAACTTTTAGTAACCCAAAAAAGAAATGACACCAAGGAAAGTAGTAAATGTTTCACCAAAGAAGGGCAAGGGCAAAGGGAAAAAAATATTTCCACCAGTTTCAACGAAGAATGGTACATGGAGATGCAATATCCAGAAAGTGTATTTCTTGGAAAAGAATGGGTGTCTCATGTTAGAAGGATGTCCATAAGTGAATACAATCATTGAATGAGCATGACAAAGAACAAGATGGAATTGGAACTAGTTCGCCCTACAAACAAAATGCAACAAGATGGAATTCCTATCTACGATGATGAGGTAAAGGTGAAGATGGAGAAGGCTAAGTTATTGTAACTCTATGAGTTTCCCTATTTCAGAAAACCTGAGCGACTGTACTAGTGGTTAATGTCATGTGTACATGAAGACCATTTCTACTTCACAAGATGAAGGATGCGGATAACTCCCCAACTAATTTCCAAATTTTCTAGTCATATCTGTGAGGGAGAATAATTTAATGATGACTTGGATGACAAGGAGGCCATCAAGAAGAATGTTGAATCCTATGACTACAAGGAGTCTTGATATTTCGACATCTCTATAATTTTTGACCCTATAATGAGGATGGCCACATGTTTGGTCACAAAACTAAATGGGAAGGAGAGATGGATGTAGATCAACAAGGATTGGGTAAATGTTTGCCATAAGATCTCGGAGGGGACCATCTATAACCTCTCAACATTCATAGAATAAGAAATTATCATTGCTGTGCGCAATGGAAAAAAGATCATGTTTGGTAATGTCCTCCTTACCATCGTCTTTTCAAAGATTGGATTTCTCGATGGGCTATATAAATTTGTTTTGGAGTACCCAGATGAGAACCCTTCCCCTATAAAATATTTGAGAAGTACACTTATGACACCATGAAGGCCACCCACAAGGTGTGCCTAGAAAAATGATATAAGTGGATACGTGACGCATTTGGTAAAATAGTGAATACCTTAGTATTTACCTATGTTACTACAAGGTGGGGATGAATTCATCATGCACATAAATTTCTGTATTGGTAGGTGAAAATTTCCATTCTCCTTCACAACACAATAATTCTAGGTCAAAGTCAATAGATTTAAAGAGGAAAAGAAGCTAAGGTTTGACCTCAGCACGATAGACCAGGATTACCGTGATCTGCGTAGGACATTGATATATCCAAAGAAGCATGCATATGTGGAGAAGTATGTCTCCCATGACATACATATGTTGAATCCAGTAACATTTCCTGTTGTTGGGAGGACCACAACAAGGGTATACCTGCACATAAGGCCTAAGTATGAGAAAGACACTTACATTGAAAATTATATCTCTATCCTAGAAGACCCCACCATAAGAAAGAATGGTCACACCAAGGAAAAGGGAGAGAGAGGAGGCCCTTGAGAAAATGTACCAAGTACATAGACAACACAATCTATAGGCATGCAAGATTCAGGTGTAAAACCAAGCACCTATGCATGGAGGAATAAGTCCCCCATAGAAGAGAAAGATAAGACACCTAAGGAAGAGGCGCAGAGAAAGAGAAGTCCCTTGTGAAAGAAGAGTTGCTAGAAAGAAAGGAGTCTCCTAGGGAAGAAGAAAAAGAAAATTCTCCTATATTGGAATCACCAATTAGGAAGAAGCAAAGGGTAACAAAAAGGAAGATTCAAAAGAAATAGAGAGCATGTTGGCCAACAAGGGAGATGAGGATGATGAAGAGCAAGGTGAGGCTTAAGATTATCCTGTGTATGATGTACATGAGTTAGAGGAGGAGGAAAATGAAGAGAAGTATGAGGATGAAAGATCCACTCATGAAAAGGGGGGAAGTCAAGAAGTCAACATGAAGGATCAAAAGAATCCAAGCTTGACCAAGAAGTAGAGAGAGGATACCACAAAAAGGGAGGTAATAGGCATCAAATACTTGGTGGATCATGAGGTGGAGCACAATGCAAAATAATTACTCAAGGAGATGGAGGAAGAGAAAGTGTAGAAAAGGAGTATGGAAGCATCGAAGAGATCCCATCCCGGTAGTAAGCTTCCAAAAGGCAACACACATAGGTTGAAAGGGTATGATAGTGGCTCTCAAGAATACGAATGAATTACATCAATGACCTAAATAAGGTAATGTGTGCACGTTTCCAAAGTACTATTGCTTCAAACCAACTCCTTACATGGTGTTATTTCAATTAGGAGGGTTCATACCTACACATGAGGAAGATGGTGTCTTGGTATTTTGAGTCCCATGGTTATGAGCCCGAATTCGAGGTCAACCTTGAGGTGTTGATGAAGATACAAGATACCAAGGAGTAAAACCTCCGGTGAATGCTCAATAACTATTAGATGAGAAATTTTGTAATGCACTCAACAAAGTGTTAGTGGATGTTGAGGTGAGGCTTTTCAAAAGAAATGACAAAGTAACGATCCCGGAGGAAGAGCTTGAAATTAAAAATGAAGAGATCATTGAAAAAATACAAGGATTTAAAGTAGGAGGAGTTGATCAAGACACAATTAAGGCAAAAATTAATGGAGAAGAAGGAAAGGGTGCATGAGATCCATAAGAGGATAGAGATGATTTTAGATGCCATAATCTTGAAGCACCTAGACCTGCCCCACCGAGAAAAAAATATGAGTAAACCATGCAATTATTAGAGGACTTGACCCACATCCTCATAATCGAAAGTCAGCCACTCACATTGGAATCAAAAGAATAGGCATTGACATGTCAAAAGGAGGAAGAAAAACTAAATATTATGGAGAAATTTACTTAGTACTTCAAGCTCCTTGCCATTGTAAAGACCCCTGCATAAATGGATGAGGATATTTATGAAAATTGTGCTGACAGAGATAGGGTAACAAACATAATGGTTACTACGTATGAGGCATATTTGAAGGAGTTTCAGGAGAAGAAGAAAGGAAACAGGGTGGAGCATGATAAGTTCTTAGGTGAGGTTGAGAAAAATATGGAAGCAATTGAAACCTTGTAAGGTTCAATTAAGAGTTTGCTTAAGGAAATATATCCCTACGTCACTCACATAATGGACTCATTGGATGATCTTAGGAAGAAACTAGATGGAATTGTAGATAAATTGAATGTTAAGAGTGACGAATTAAGTTTTGATGAGGTGAGTGCTCTATTGGGTGACCTAATTCAGTAGGTGTATGGTGAAGTAGATGTCCGAGAAAAGATTGAGGTAAAAGTGAAGAAACAATTCCCACTCCTCCTACAACAAAAGAGTAGTGATTATTTTATTCTTTCATTCTTTATTCAGATTATCCATGTTCCACTATTGTTTATTCTTTAAAGAAGAAGGATGTTTCGAGGATGGAGAAGAAAATTAGTGTGGGGTGATGTTGGGCCCTGAAATATTAGCTAAGTACCAAGGGGAACACGCATGCAAGACCATTGAGAAGCGTGGGCACTGTGGGAAAGCACATAGGACAAAAAGGTTTAAGAAGGGTTTTAGTGAAACTAGGTTACGTGCAGAAGGAAGAACATGGGTTCAAAGGAGTTAGACATATTTGGAATTCTAGAGAAACTTGAAGAAAAACACAAGGACCGGACTATGTGTGATGAGTAGATAAGGTTCCATCCTGGAACCATGGAGGTCAAGAAAAGGATATTCCACACAGGGAATATTCTAAGAAAAAATCATTACAAAGAGTGGAGGTTTTGCAAAGGGATAAGTATTCACCAATTGAGGACCACATCGACACTTGACACATTATCTACCGAGAAGAGAAGGCATGGTGGTGGGTGCTAATCCTATAAAAATAAATTCTTGGGTTAGAAACAAGGAGGCAAAATAGAGATACAAGGAGACATAATACAGAGATGATGGGAGGCAGAGAGAATGCATAGAGAATATAGAGTACAAAGTGTTGTAGTAATGCTAGGGTTTATAGCACTTAGTGCTAAGGGTTTTAAGGGATGCCATAAGCCTTTGTATGGCACTAGGATCTGTAACAAGGGTTAAAATGGGAAAATTATAGCTAGGGTCTCATATTAGAGAAGCTTATAGGAGTTGAGTCTCTATCATTTAATATGTATGGTCTAAGATGACCCCTTTTGACTGATAATGTGGCTACCAGAACTATGTTAAATCAATATATATGGGTTTTTTTGTATATCTTGTTTAAGTATGTAAACCCTCATGTCGTATGACTATCATGGCTCGATTTGGCTTATTATGCTTATTACAATGTTATTTAGTCTTTATAATCTATTGACGTGTGGATTTGATAGTTTCTCATTCTACCTTTTTAAATAAGTGAATGTACTTCTAATTCTATAAAATCATCCTCCATTAATGGTGGAACCCTCTTGTAAAGTTCATATAAAGGAGGGTCTCAGACTTGTGTGTGCCTCGGTGAGCACCCAATTCCCGGCTGAGTGATAGGCCGATGCGCTTGGGGTTAGAAGATAGTATTGAGGGTAAATAAATGTCTATACTGATGTAAAGGGCTAGTTCCTTCTTGTATCCACTTTCTTTCTTTTCTTTCATCCATCCTTCTCCTATCCCATTATTCTACGGGGTTGATACACCACCCGAATATGCCAGAGGCGAGTAATATGGTAGGCCCATCTTGGGTCTCAAGGCCCATTACAATCAAGTGGGTATACAATAGTCACCCTCTTTATTAGGGTGGGCTGATAATTACTCACATAATTTTTTATCTACTCACACTCCCCCTCCTCAGGGGTTTAATACCATCTCAATGGTTAGGATTGAGGAGATATACCAACCTAAGCACAATGCAAAACTAGAGTTCTCTAACTTTAATAACATGATGTTCACTAGAGAACAATGGTTTTATTTACGGGTCTTATCTAGACCTCAAATTAGCATGTAATTTGATTCCTTATCTTCTTATCTATTACCAAATTCTGAGCTCTTGGTAAGACTCATGCAAAGTGGTGATCATATTAACATCATAGATTAATCCTTAGATATGATGCAAGGATATAATGATTCTCTTCTTCATAGCAATACTACCACCCCTCCTACCAAAATGGAAAACACATCTAAAGAGGGGTGGTCTACAAAATATTAATTTACAACGGGGTATCATGTACCTTTGTAACATAACAAATCTCAACACACGCCTAAAAAATGAACCACCTTCACATGGAGATGTGATCTCAACATTGGTGGGTAGGATTAAGGAATTGGAAATTTCCCAAGCCTCATAGCCTATACAATTTGTGTGTTCAAAAATACTTCCCATCACATACAATAGCAAGGTTACATGCCTTGCAATAGTTCTTATCAGCAACCACCATCTCAAGCCTACTTGGGTGCTCCTACCCTAGAAGAACTTCTTACAGGATCGGGAACACTAGGGATGTCCAATCATCCTCCATATATGTATCCAATATAAGGGCCAACCGGATGTGTGCTCTCAAATGCTACTCCTTCAAGTAATTTAACGTACCACGGTTTCACGCCTATAAGCCCATATCCTACTTGTTAATCCTCCCTATGTCAAAATGAATTCCAAATATCCTCCCATGGACATGTATTATTTTCCTAAACCATATACTCAGTAACAAGGGGTTCTTTATGCCCCAACTAATGCCTATTTTTTCTATATCAAACCCTGGTTTCACCTCCACCCCCATCACCAATCGTCAATAATTGAATCATATGCAGTGGGAACATAATCTGAGTACCTAAAAGAGCCTCTAGATTTCACTAGATGAGGTTTCATGCTCTCACAACAATTACTGAACCTCCCCAAGTTTAAGGGGGATGGAGACACAAATGCCAATATAAAGGAATATGCCACGCCATCTAGGAAATACTCCCTTGGGATGTAGTCATCACAAAAACATTTCCTAAGACTCTTGAGGGGATTTCTCTTGAATGGTACCATAGAATCTAGGAATCCTCTATCGATTCCTTCAAGACAATCGTATCTCGAGTTCATCAAGGCTTTTGACATGAACAAGTTATTGAGAATAGGGATTATAGAATTCATGCATATCAAACAAGAACATAATGAGTACACTTCCTATTTCATTCAGATGTGGCAACAAGTCCTCTATTCTTCTACTAGTGCTCCCAACATGGACTAGATAGATCTTTATGATTTGTTACTTCATTATCTTAAGAAATAAAACATAGAAAAAGTCCAAAAGTTTCCTCTTTAGAGCTATGAAGAAGTTTTAGAGGGTGCAACCCATATTGACCAAGTTGTGATAGAAATTAGACACAAAAATTATGGCCCAAATGATAATTTTATCACTCCCGATAAGAATAATTCTAACCATCAAAATAGTTTGAACAATAATCAATGACCCAAGTTCCTCAATCGAAACCACGATTCCACAATGGATGACATGACCGATCATCCGAAGAAACCCAATGTTGCAAAAAATATTAATATAAATAACAATAACACTAATAAAAATAATCAAAGGAACAATAAACTTACTTCTTCCATCAACACGGTTGAATTTAGTTGTTCTCCCATTAAACAAGTTCAATGTTAAGGCCCTAGTTCATACCCAAATCAATTCCCAAACCAATATCAAAACTAGGTTTGAAGGCCTCTAAACTATAACTACAACAATAAGAATAAGAACAACAAGAGAAATTATGGATGACAAAAAAATAAGAATTAAATTTCTATGGATTATGATCCTAACTTGTATTGTGGTTTCCATATATTTATAGGTCACAACGCTCGGACTTGTAGGGACTTAAAAATTTCATAAAACGTCTTCGATAGGATCCTAGGAATATCTTCATTGAAAAGTTCTTAGCTAATCTCACATGAAATCCTCAAGGTACTCACACGGGACCTATTTTCCCATGTAACGCTACTCTTGGGGTATATAGGGATCCTTTCCCAAAGCACCCGAAAATGAGAAGGTTAATCCTCGTGGCACAAAAAAATTATTTCCATAAGAACCAATGATAAAAAAACATACACGTTTACTAACTCATGAGTTTATCCTCCTTTGGACTAACAAAACTAGACTAATATTGTGGGCCTCGGTCGAGTTAAAGAATAGACTAGAAATCTATGTTGCTAGCTGCACTCATGACTACATGTCACAACCTCTCCCAATTTACCATTTAGTGCAAGATGATGCACTCGTAGTCCCTAAACTAGTGGGGCCTTACAATTTGATTACAGACCTAAACAAGACCTTCTCTCAAATACCCTTCTTAGATTTGTTGAAGAATTACCTAGTGCGTTGATCTAATTTATTAGAAGAATTATGTATTGGAAACTTAATTCATGTCATTCCCACTCTAGAGGATTGAATTAACCATATAGAATTTGATGTATATCCTCCGGGATAACGTGATAGGGACACTGGGTTTGTTTTTGATATCAATAAGATGCCCAAAAATGCCAAATTAGTCTTTGAGAGGTGATCCGATTTGTAGTTACAAGTATGGATCTAAAATAATTATGTCAAGAGAGATATGATCGACTTGATGGAGTGTGACTAACATTGTCCCATTTTCTTTATTAAAAATATAGGTTATGAAGAAATGATTTTATCTTCAACTCAAAACATGCCGAGAGGATATGATATCCTCGAGGCTAATTTCATTATGATGATATTTTTCTGATAAGTATAGGACCTAATACTATTTTTACAGAGTTTTATATTATATATAGGGAAACTAACTATACTATGATCCTTGGTTAGCCATGGATTCATAGGATGAATGCCATTCCTCTATGTTGTTTTAGGAATTCAGATTCTTTCATATAGGGAAGGTCTACATGGCTCAAGGGTATCCAAAACCTTTCAAAATTCACCTATCTAACCTTAAGAATAAGCTTTGGGTCCATTCGTAATTTGAGCTCCAAAAAAACTAATTAAACAAGCCCCTCCCTTTAGGGGACCAATTCCCATGAAGAAATTTTTCCCAACAACAGAGTTGGAGCCACCCAAGGTGATTGAAGGGGTGGATGTTAATGAGAAAAATAATTCCATAGTGGATAATGTTTTGACCAAAAATACGATAGATATTGTGAATCTATTGGAGAATGATTTTCCAATTATTATCCCATTCGATTATCTAGGCATAGGTCATGCTCTTGGGATAGCCTCTTTTCCTACAGATGGCCTTGGAGAGGTTTGTATGGTTAAGGTGTCTGAGGTTCAGGAAGAGGATTTAAAGAATGATGAAAAATTTATCTTTCTTAAAAACTATTATAACCTCAAATACGATGGAGTGAAATACCGCTATGGTGGAGGGGAAAGGTTGATTCTCACTTCTCACTTTGTGCCCTTTGATTTTAAATTTAATTTTGAATTCTGACAACAAATCCAAATAAGAAGATCTACTTTTTATTCTCATTTTATCCATGAGGATGGGTGTGTATAATTTCAAATTATTATTGGACTTATAACTTATGAAAAACTAGGTCTTAGAGGTTTACGGTACTAGAACAAGGCGCCTCCAAATTTACAAGTATGTTGTGTACGAACTATGTAAATATTTTTATTTTATTTCTATTAAAATCTTTCAAAGATATCATAACCAACGCTCCTATTCTATGGCCACTTCTTCCTCTCGTTTTATCCTAACAAGGGTTTGAATGAAATGGAATTCATTGTCTCGGTTCAAGTTTGAACCCTTGGTTCATAAGATTTCTATCAATGCAAGATTGTTACACTATATTTTATGGAAAATGATGAGGAAATATTAAGATACCTATTCATATTTTGACCTTAATATTGTACATCACAAGAAAGGATTTTCCCTCACCCCTCACCCTTATTCTTACTTTGGAGACAAAACGATGAATCCTTCTTCATCAAAATATTTTGAAATATATGAGGTTGAGGAAGAGGAAATAGAGATATCTCCATATCCTCTTGAATTTAAAGAGGGTAATGCCTTTTTAATTAAGGGAACCATAGATATTAACATTGGAACAAAAGAGGAACCTAGAATTTTAAATATTGGTTCTTTGCTAACGCCTAAAGAAGTGGAAGCCCACACCAAAGTGCTTAAAGATAATTCCAAATATTTTTCTTTTAGTTACAAGGAGATGATAGGTGTTACTCTTGATGTGCTATTTCATAACCTAGTTACTAAACCTAAAGAAAAGACCATAAAATAGAAATTAAGACTCATAAATCCTAGGTTACTTTAATGGTTAACCAGAAGTAAAGAAACTCATTTAGGTAGGGTTTATTAAACCAAAGCACTACTCCATGTGGTTTTTAAATATAATCTCACTACTTAAAAGTATCAAGGTGGATATGAATATGCATTGACTTCAGAGATATTAATAAATCTTGCGCTAAATATGATTTCCCATTACCTTCTATTGACATCATTATTGATGCGATGGTAGTTATGAGTTACTTTGTCTATCATGGATGGATTTTTGAGTATAATAAAATAAGTATGTTCGAGGAGGATTAGACTAAGACTACATTCACTACTCCTTGGGGAAATTTTTCTATGCCATCACGTCCTTTGGTCTAAATAATGCCGGAGCCATGTATCAATGGGATATGAAATATATCTTCCATGATATCATTCATAAGATTTTGGAAACATATGTTGATTATATCCTCGACAAAAGCTAAGAAAGCGGGAAGATCATCTAGAAACTTTCTTTGTATTATTATATCACACTTAATTGATTCGGTCTAACCGTAAATCTAGAAAAGTGCATTTTTTAGAGTTACAAGTAGTAAATTTTTGGGTTATATCATCTCATCTTGAGGAATCAATGTATATCATATGAAGATTCAAGAAATATTAGAGATGACCCCACCAATGGATGATTTGAGAATTAGATCTTTCCTAGGAAATCTTAGGAAATTCTTAGATTTATTCCCGATCTAACATATGTAGTTCATTCCATTAATGATTGTTGAAGAATTGTAAAAATGTGGAAAACTAAATGTCATGCAAATTTCAAGTCAAGGTAAAGAGTTTTCTTATGTCACCATCCAAGCTCATGACACTCAAAGATGATCATCCTATAATACTATAGTCTTGAGCCAATGATGTATCGATATCATGCATCTTAACAAAAGAGGATGACGATGGTAATGAATGAGCCATCTATTTCATTATTTTTTCTCTCCTTGAATATAAAATGAGGTATAATCTAGCACAGAGAGATTGTTTTGCCATTGTATTTACAACAAAGAGGTTAAGGCATTATATGTTTAACAAAAAAATCATGTAATCATTAAATCAAAATTGTTGCAAATGTTTTTGATTAAAACAACCTTATCTACAAAGGCTGGTAGGTTTATCACATTGATGGGGGAGTTTTAACTCACTTTCATGAATCGAAATTCCATCAAGGGAAAAATCATTACTTGATTGGTGGTGGATAATCCTATAAAGCGTAAAGAGATAATCTGATCTAGATTTCCTTGACAAGTGTGTTTTCTACATAGAAAAAAATCACATTTCTTTATGTTCATGTTACGTCGATGTAGTAAACCATATTTTAAATCGATCATACCCCAAGGAGATATTTCACAACAAACACGGTTGATGTGTGTCATAGCTGCAAAGTATGTAATCGTAGAGGAAGTGCTCTATCATAGAGCCTTTTACGACATGATGTTGAGATGCGTTGAAGAAGAAACAAAGAAAATTATCTTTAAAGCCCACAATGGAGTTTGTTGTGGCCACTTTAGAGAGTATTAAACCGATCAAAAGATTCACTGAATGGTATAATTTTTTCCCACATTAGAGCATGACATTGCAGAGTACGTTCAAAAATTCCAAAAGTGTGAAGAGTTATTTCACACGATATATATTCATGCCCACACTCTCTAGCCAATAGTGACACCCCAACCATTCTCCACTTAGGGCCATGAATTTATAGGGAAATTCTCTCCCTCATCATCGATGGAAATAAAATCATCATCATGGCCGCATAGTAATTCATGAAGTGGGTTGACAACATGCATCTTATTACGTACTTGGATTAGTAATTGTCAAGTTTATCTTAAACTAAATAGTTTATAGGTATGGTGTGCCACACATCATTATCTCGAGATAATGACACCCTATTTAAGAATGAATAGGTGCGTGAGTTGTGTGTGTAGTTTAAGATATCTCATCACACAACCTCTTTATACTAACCTCAAGCCAATGGAAAAATGAGGCTACGAATAAGATATTGAAGTCCATCATCATTAAGAAAGTTAAGGGTAATAAGAGATATTGGCACCTAAAGTTGTCTCAGAATTGTTGGCTTATAAAACCTTAGTACAAACACCTATAAGGGAAACCTATTTTTATCTATTCTTTTATGCTAAAGTGATCTTACTAATGGAGGTAGAAATTTGAGTCTTTGTGTGTATCTACAAGGCATTCTTGAAACATGAGGTAGGCAAGAGAAAAAATCAAGATAGAAGAAGTTCCTTCGGTGCCACTGACATACACGTAAGATTCTCCTATCTAGATGGATTGGTTGCATGCCAGAAGGCTGGAAGATTACCCACACGAGGTTTAAGTGCATGAGTTAAAGTGCTAAAGTCGAATTTGTTTGAAAAAGCCGCATTAAATATAAATAGAAAGATGGTAGGTGAAGTAGCATTTAATGCTTAAAAAGGGAAAAACTATAAATAGAGGGTCGAGGAACTTCATTATTCACTTTGCGTACAAGGAGAAAGAAGTGATTTTTACATTTTCACAAACTAGGGCTTCCAAAAATTGATCCATGTGAAGAAATTTTTTTAAAGAGATTGAGCATGGGTGACTAGTTTGGATCTGTGAACCGAAAAAGAGGGATTTCATGGGCATAAAAGAGTTGTGAGAAGGTGCCATCTTGTGAAAGGATTATCCCAGCTAGGGTTTGAAGAACTAGGGCATGGGTTTAAGGAATTTTCTTCACAAATTTGAGATCTAAGGTGGGAAAGAGTGGAAGAACATAGTTACACAAAGTGATTAAAGTAAGAAGTGAACCTAGACAATGGCACCCAAGAAACTAGTTAGCACACCCAAGAAGGGAAAGGGCAAGGGAAAGGGAAAACAACAAGAAACCAATGCACATACAAACAAAGAGTGGTATGCAGAAATGTAGTACCCAGATGGAGTAATGCTAGGGAAGGAGTGGGAGTCCCATCTAAGGAACATGTCTGTAAATGACTATAATCATCATACGAGCATGATCGAGAAGGAGATGGCGCTGGAGCTAGTGTGCCCAACAAATAGAAGGACACTAGAGGGCTTGCCCATCTATAATGATGATGTGAAGGTCAAGTTGGAAAAGGTAGGGTTATTGCAACTCTTTGAGTTTCCTTACTTTGGGAAGCCTGAGTGCCTCTATCAATGGCTAATGTCATGCATGCATGAGGACTACTTCCATTTTGCGGGCGCAAGATGTGCATTACCCCTCAACTCATCTCACATTTCATAGGCCTCATCTGTGAAGGAGACAGTTTGGAAGACGACCTAGGTAATAAAGAGGTAATTAAGGAGACTATTGCTGCCTACACGTACAAAAAGGGGTCAAGATATTATGATATCATAGACATCAAGGACCCAGTAATGAAAATGGCCATGCATCTGGTGACCAAGTTAAATGGCCAGGAGAGATGGACCCAGGTCAATAAGCCATGGTTACATGTTTGCAAGAAAATATCAGAGGGCACCATCTACAACTTGTCTGTGTTCATCACAGATGAGATTGTAAGCTGCGTGAAGGAAGGAGACAAGATCCTATTTGGTAATGTCCTACTAATAATTATTTTTTTAGAGATTAGAGTACCTGATGCATCAGACAAATTCATATGGGAGTACTGTTGAGGACCCTTCACCCATAAAAAGATTTGAAAAATACGCATGTGACTCCATGATAACTGTGCACAAGGTGCACCTAGAGAAATGGTATACATGCCTAAGGAACACATTTGGGGCAGAATGGAGGATTCCTAAATAAGCGCCGTGGTACTAAAGGAGAAGCTGAATTTTATGTGTACTAGCATTTATGCCTAGGAAGGTTCAAACTAATAGATGAGACATGGAGCCCATGGTGCAAGCTCCCCTTCACCTTCATAACTCAATACTTCCAAGCGGGAGTAAATAGGTTTAAAGAGTCTAAGAAGCTAAAAATGGACCTTGGTAATTTGGACCAGGAGCATAGGGAAATGTGTAAAGGGTTGGTATACCCTAGTAAGCATGCATATGTGTAAATGTACGTATAGCATGAGGTGTAGATGAAAAGGCCCATGACTCTGCCAATTGTTGGAGGATCCACGGCATGTGTGTACCTCTACATAAGGCCCAAATCGAGAGAAGGGAACATATTTAAAAATGAGGTATCTATGCTTGAGGATCCAACTGGCAGGAAGAAACCCATGCCCAAGTAGGTGGAAAAGGAGCCAGAGAGGAAAATACCAAGTGTTGGGGAAACACAGGTAATAGGCTCCCCTGGGACAAGTGCTAGGACAAGCATGTATTCACACAAGAAGAGGCCCTTAGTCAAGGAAAAGACTCCAGAACTAAAAAATCCATCAGACAAGGAGTCCTCAGGAGAAGAAGAAACAAAGTCACCTACACCGGAATCCCGATTAGGAAGAAGTAGAGGCTAGAAGAGGAGACCACCTTGGAAGATACTAGAAGTTTGGACAAGCGCATAGGTGAAGAAGAAGATAGTGAAGAAGAGGTTAGTGGGGAAGATGAGCTAGAAAAGGAACAAGGGCCACCTTTTTTTTTTTTTTTTATTAAGGGAAAATAGTTTTGAAGGGACTATACCTCAGTATACAAAAGGGCTCAAAAGCCGATATCAGAAGTGAGAGAAACAACCCAGAGAAGGGAAAAAAAACTAACCTCAGAGGCTCATCAGCCAGATAAAACAACAAATTAGAAGAAAGGATCTAGTCATACAATGATCCAAAACATAGCAGAAGAGGTCAAAAAGAAAACTATAGATATCTATCATAGAATATCTTCGCCAAAAAGCAACTTCGAGATCCACCGGTCATCAAGAACTTCGCAGCCGAAAAATGAAAGCACAACACCACGTTACTTGATAGCCCTGTCAATTTTGGTTTTGATCGCTTGCAGCGAGATAAAGAAGGCAATGGTTGTGGCCTGAGAGGAGTCTTTCATATCCGCCTGAGCAATTTCCATATCCCTTTTCTCTTTGGGGCCCCAAATGTCTTCATTAACCCCGCTTAGGCTGCATACACTATGAACATGTTGTTCAATGAAATTATAAATACTTTTAAGAGTAGATAGGATGCAGTCATTACAAATTTTTGCGTTTCCCATTCTGCCATCCAAAGACTGTAACTTCTTGAATACTTCAGCAATAACCCCCTCCTCATCATCATTTTGCAGTAATCCTTTTCCCTTAGCTTTTTCCATATTTTTGATAACCCTTTTGAGCTCTTGTATTTCCTTTTCCATCCTGTCCACTCTGACCATCAAATCCTCCTCCTTAGGCTCCTCCATTGGTTGGCTGATGTGCAGGAGGTTCTCAGCAAGCTCAAGGTCTTTGTGGCTTCTAAGCACCCTCTGAGAAGTAGGGATCTTAGTCTTCATGCCCTTTCTTTTCTTGCTAGATGCAGCTGTTTCAATCTTCCTTTCAAGCTGAGGGGGAATGAAGGTGGTGTGAGCAGGGGGAGGAATGGAGGAAGAGGGTGGGTTAGGATTCACGTGGGGACTATTTGAACAGTGGCGATGTATAAGCAGAATTAGCCCTTGATGCAGAGGGACTGCCCTAGAATGGCTCTGCACTTCCCTAATGGATTTCTCCAGAGAGTTTATCAAGTAGTGAGGGAAGCTGATGGTTATATTTCTACGAAAGTGGTTAAGAAATATCAAATGCTTTTGTGGTATAGTAACAAATCTCCCTTCAAGAGTTACATACCTAACAACCATCTTGGCTAGCTCAGCAAAAGGCTCAGGAATCGAAGCCACCTTGATGCCACTGTCACAAACTCAAGATTCTCCCCATCATCCAGGAATTTCTTTGTCTCCACCTCCCTGTCTACCTTCTTATTGAAGAATTTCATGCCATCAAGACTGAGTCCTGAGATCTGGGTGATGAGCTCCTCCGTGATCTCAACCTCCATGTTGTTGTATTTAACAACCCGATTCTTCCATCCCTGTGTGAATTTAATAGAAATATCTTGATCAAAACCTTGAATCCTTTCTATCAAATTTTCCACCCCCAATTTGAAGGTAGTTCCAGAGCACGGCATCCTCTTTCCATGCCCGATTGTGGGTGGGCTCTGTTTTGCATGGTGGAACCCCCATTTTTCCATTGTTTCTACTCTCAACGGTAAAGATGTTAGCACTATGCGTAACAAAAATAACTTTGTTTTTGAATCTTTCCCTTCCGTGAAAGAAGATGTAATTATTAGAGCATACTTTGTAATTAGTGGCCCGCTCCTTGGTGTTCTCCCTATGACAAGAAATGATGGCTGTCCAGTTCACACAAATGTCATCAATCACACAAATCTTATATGATGTCATCATTTTATACTTAAGAATCCGCTCATTAGCATCAATATTACAGTCGTTAGTGATGATTTTCGCGGCCATGTAGATCATTGATTATGTCTTTATTAACTTGAATGGGCAAAATTCCCCCCTTAGCCAAGTTTGAAAAGTATTGGTAACTCCAAAGTTTGCCAAACCATCTGCGACCCTATTGCCTTCCCGATAGGTGTGAATGATTTTTACATTTTCAAAACTATTGCATATATCAGTAGCTTCAACAATGAAGTCTCTAATTGACCAGCTGGGGTGTTGCTTTTTGTTTAATAGATTGATGATGTTCAGAGAATCACCCTCAATTATAATATTCAGAATATTACAATCCCTGGCTAGCCTTATTCCCCAAAGAGCAGCAAGAGCTTCAGAGTAATGATTAGTTTTCCTACCCATTTTCCTAGAAAAAGTAGCAACAAAATAGCCTCTTTGATCTCTGATGACTCCTCCACCTCCAGAGTCTCCTGATTTCCTTTTGAGGCCCCATAAAAATTTAACTTATGCCAATCATTGGGAGGCTTAGTCCATCGAGACGGTGGTTCTATCCATACCATTGTTGTTCTTTTTGAAGGTAGTGTCAATATTCCAATCAGTCAGAATGTATTCTTCTTTCTCAGGGTAAAGTCTATTTTTAGGAGGTTTAAATCTAGCAATATTATCCTGCACAACAATGATAATTTCCTTGTAGACTTTGTTACATGCCTTTCTAGTGTTTCTGAAAATGACATCATTTCGAGCCTTCCAAACTCACCACATAGTGTGAGGTAGAACAAGTTGCCACAATCTCTTCACCACACAATGCTTATACGGAGAGTCCCATTGTTCCCAGGCCTGAAGACAGGTAAGGGGAAAGATCCAATTCTGATTAAATTTTTCAAAAACAAGATGCCAAATTTTGGAAGCATACTCACAATGAAGAAATAAATGTTTTATGTCTTCTGCCTCTTTCTGACACATGCAACATCTATTCGGCATGATGAATCCCTTCTTAATGAGGTTGTCATTGGTCAGAATCTTGCCTTTAATGATGAGCCACCAAAAGAAGTTCACTCTAGGGGTTAGCTCTGGCATCCACAACTTATGCCACTTAATTTCACTTTCAATAGCGGCAAAGAAAGAATTGTATCCTGATTTAACTGAGTATTCCCCATCAAAAGAATCTTTCCAGATGAGTTCATCCTTAAGATTTTGATTACTAATATGGATTAGAGAAAGTTGATTTTGTAAAGATGAAACATTAGACTGTACATTATCTTTCTCCACTTTTAACTGTTTCCATTTTCTTTTGTTTTCATCCACCTCAATGTATCCCTAAATTTTGTGTCCATACTGTGTGATTAAGCTATCTTTGATGTGCCCATAAGAAGAAATCCAATTAAAATCAGTCCATTTATCAGTCCAGAAGTTAATGTCTTGCCCATCCCCAAGCTTCCAGCTACACCCCTGAGAGAGAATATGTCTACTGTGAAGAAGATTGTTCCAGAAAATAGAACCATTCAGGAGAGACTGATCAGAAATAAAGGAAATATTGCTTTGGTTTGAGAGGTATTTGATCTTAATCAACTCTGTCCAAGGCTTGTGCTCTTTTATAAGTCTCCAACCTAATTTTGCAATAAGGGCAAGTACTAATATTCTTGATATCTTTGATGCCTAACCCCCCAATCCTCTTTGGTTTACAAACCTGCTCCCAAGCCAATAAATGATACCTGAACTTGTCCTCAATACTGTGCCATAAAAAGTGCTTTTGAATCTTTTCAATATTGTTCGTCACTGTTGCTGGTATGTTGAACATTGACATGGTGTAAAAGGGCCACTGTTTTCAACATACATGATTCGGATGAAGAAGGTAGAGAAGAGGAGTAGGGGTTCCTCTTCGTGCAATGCAAGGATAGCCAGGAAGGGAGAGGCACCCAAGACATGAGAAGTGAGGAAGATGGCGTGTAGACATAGAAATTTCCAATCCTTATGGTGGAGTAGATACCCAAGGTGGCAGAGAGAGAAGAAACAAAGGCCGTTGAGACCTTGGAGGAGGAGAAGTTAGAACACAACATTGAGTGGTGTTGTAAAAATAAAAGGAGCGCGGAAAAGGACCATGGCAGCACTGGAGGCCCCATTTTAACTGTAAGTATTCCTAAGGGCATGTGCATGGGAGGAAGGTGCATAGGGGAGGAGAGGCTAGGTATGGGTTATATTGATGACCCCAACAAAGTGTTTTGTGCATGGTTCCAAAGAATGATTCTAGTAGAAGATCTCATAGCCATGTCATCTTTTGACAAGGAGGTCTGTATACCTGTGGATGAGGAAGATGCTCTCATGGGAAATTGAGTCCCATCTTGATGAACTAAAATTTGAGGTAAGCCATGGGGCAATAATAACATTGTCGGGGATAAAAAAGACAAACCCATGATGAAAGCTCAAAAACTTTTGGATGAAACACTGTGTAATGTCATGAACAAGATCTTTGTTGAAATCAAGGCTAGACTCTTTGGGTGGAATGATAGAATCAAATATCTGGAGGAGGATCTGAAGAAGAAAGAGGAAGAACTAGCTGCAAGGGCCAAGGAGCTTAGTCAAGAGAAACTAATCAGCACCCAGTTGCAGTGTGAGCTAAAATATGAGAAGGCCAAGGTGGGCACAATATACAAGAAGGTGGAGGCTATAAATAATGCTATAGTATTGAAGCATCCAGACCTAGCACCCTCGCACGAAGTATGGATCTACTTTAGGATGCCTAGAGGATTTAACAAGAGTCCTCACCATGGAAAGGCAGCCGTTAGCCTTGGAATCTATAGAAGAAGTGGCTGCATGCTTGGAGAAGGAAGATAAATTGAAGGTCATGGCATTTATAGTAGAGTACAACAAGGTTCTTGCTGATATAAAAGTCACTTCCTAGACTGTTGAGGCTGCATATGACAATTGTGCGAGATAGAGACAAAGTGGCAGGCATCTTGGTCACCACTCATGAAGCAGAACTCAAGGAGTTCTAGGAAAAGAATAAAGGGAATAGGGTAGAAAGGGACAAAATCCTTGCCGAGGTCGAAAGAAAATCGAATCCATTGAAGCCTTAAGGGGTTCAATTAAAAACCGGTTGAAGGAAATGTCTTTGGAATATTATGTGGAGAATGGATGTGCTAGATGATGTGGGAAAAGAGTTAGAGAAAATTTCCAACACCATAAGCACATGAGGAAATGGGCTATGTTTTGATGAGGTGAGCACCCTAGTTGGCGACCTCTGTCAGAAAGTGCAAAACGAAGTCGATGCCTGGAACAAGTTGGAGGCCGACTTGCAAAAGGATTTTCCTAGCCTTTTGCAGTGATTCCATCATTTCCCATTCTTTTTCCATATTCTTTCATCCCCTTATTCTTATCCCATGGTGTAAGTCCACCATATTCTTTCCTTTCTCTAGAGAAGTGTTCTTGTAGATGGAGAATAGGTGTAGTGTGGGGTAATGTTGGGCCCCTAAGATATTGGCTAAAGTACAAAAAGGTACATAAGTGCATAAGGCCTAGTTGAAGGAACGTGTGCAAGGATAAAGCATGCAGGGAAGGGTTTAGAGAAGGCTTTAAGGAAGCCCATGGCGTGAACATGGAAAAAACCAAGGTTTGAAACTTATCCATTTTGGGAATTTCAGCAGAACACATGAAAAGCATGACCCGATTGCACATGCGGAGTGGATAAGGTGCTAGCTTGGTAACAGGGTGGCCCAAGAAGGAGCATGCATGTGGTAGAAGCTTCTAGAAGCTCATCATGGTAAAAGGTGGAAATCTCAGGCCTGGAGGAGCATGCCCACATGGAGGACCACTTTCAAACACTTGGAATCGGATCCGAGTCCGCATTTGGAGGATGAGTTGGTAGTCTAGAAAGCCTATATATACAAGCACCTACAGAAGGAAAAATAAGAACCAGATAGTGGGTGGAGCTCTACAAAAATACTGCAAGAACTCTGCTAGTTGGGTAGTGGTGTTTAGGGAAGGATGTATCGAGGGTATGGGGTTATAAATTTCTTTTGTGAGCCTAGTCATATGAGTCCAGATATAATGCATGACTACGGTCTACTTCTCTATAACATTTTGTAATGGCTCCATGAATGTAATGAGGTTACTAGTTTACAATGAATATGAACATTGATGATTCTAATGCATACATCTTTCTCATAATTCTTTTGCATTTATGTTTATAATTAAGTATGAGTGCTTGTACAACTTCTTTCTATTTTGGTATAAGTTATTCAATATGTTAAGAATTTTCTGTCTGGAATGACTGCAAGGATCTAGAAGCCGTTCTGAGCTCTATGATGCTTGTATGTTTTACTCCTTTCAAAACCCTTGAACATGGATCATAGATGATGTTTCCCACTAAAATCACATAAAAGAGAGACTCGGCTCCGTGCATGCCTTGGGTGAGCACCTAGCGCCATTGGGTGATAGGCTGGCATGCATGGGGTTCCTTTCTTTTGTGATAAGGGTAAAAATGACTACATGATTCTTACTGGTAACATGGGGCAAGATGTAGGGGTCGCAATAAAAAATCACAAGTTGTAAATAAATAAAAAATAAAAGTGCTTTTAAAAATTCCCATGAAAATGAACTAGATGTGTATGTTAAGAGATAATTGTTCCTCAAAACTAGATTTTTTTAATCAATAGGCCATCCATGAATCTAAGTCTAGACAAACTTATAAGAAAAATTAATTCTGAACTAGTCAATTTATCTTGATTAGGGTTAAGTCGAAAGTTTCTAATTGGATCTTTGTCAAAGTTTTGTCTCTTAATCTTCATTCACATTTAAATTATTCATGTCTTATAACTAACACCCTTCTTGGATTTGGGGATGAGCCATCACATCCTACTAGTTGCATGGAGTTAAGAATGGAGTGAGTTCATCATTTCATCATACTACATTCAACACATTTTTCCAATGAAATACAAATGCCAAATATTACTTGAGAAACAAAGTATCTAAGCTACAATTCATTGTCATATAGATAATCAATAAAAAATCATTTTGTTACCACATTGCATCATCATCCACAACATATATTCTAAAACATAAAAATTCAAAATTTCAAACCATCTAAGAGTAAAAATGAGATAAATCATAAAAATTCAACTATTACAAGGAAAGTGAACCAAAAATATGTCCATATGTATATATATAATTTCAAGGTTTCTTGTGTATAATGCCTTCACACTATAGTGTAATTGTGGTAAAAAATCTCTGTAAGAGCACGAAATACAAATATATATATATATATATATATATATATATATAACTATCCCAAAGTAATAAAGGTTGTGGCCTATCCTCTCTACGATTTCCTTACGAAGGGTCGGGAAAGGGATCCTCTTGTGGATCTGTGGCAAGAATGACTAGGTCTAGCATGAGAATTTCCATGAGTCAAATGGTGAGAATACGTGTGAGTGACTAGTCATTGTAGCTCTGTTATGAGAAGGATCTCGTCATCTCTCCCTCTCAAGTAAGACTACATTCTTGGTTTTCAAATTGAGAAATATATTTCGGTGCATGCCAATATGGTGTAAAATACATTGGTGTGATGTCTAGCGTGTGTTAGAGCTCTTAGGTCTCTTAGTAACTCCTCTAAAGTCTTTTAGTAGTAGCTATCAAGAACATATATAGGTTAATGCACCTAATCAGATCCCACCATCTATCTATGATGTAGCCTAGAATTTAATGTGAATAACCTAGGTGCACCGACACATCACTTAGCTTTGAGATGAGTGCTCACTCGAAGCATGTTTTTCGTCAAATCACTACACCATCTGAATGGGAAAAATGTGAATAGGATGTTTGGTATGATTAGGACACATGGGATCACCTCTCAAGCTGTGGGACTTGGGCTCAAGGTGAACCTCTGGAGATGGCTGATTTCCTCTTCCTAAACTAAGTGTTGTACTACTCCTAGTGCAATAAAATGGCTATATAGTCCTATGCTAGCATATTCATGGGTTTGAAGGAAATAGATTCGTAGAAATGAAAATATACTAGGGATGGTGATGTGCCAAATAAAGGGTGTTTCCAGGACTCAAGAAGGGTTAATTTAAAGAGGGTGTGTGCACCATAGGTCAACTTCACCTCTACGCAACTTAGAGAGGCTACATAATAACACGAATAGGAAGGAAGTGTTCCCTTTGTTAAACTCAATCAGAAAAAAAAAAGTTATCAATCTTGAGTGAATAAGGATGAACTTGAGAAGGGTTAAAATGCACCATAACTCAACTACATGCAATGCTTCACCACTTGATAAGCACAGATCTCCAAGAACTCGCAATGAAACGTGAACTTACATAGTGTACCTACAAGCATGAGAAAATACACTAATAATTATAGAAGGATGAAAGGATAAAGATTAGTCACAAAACACACACTTTTATTAATTGAAAAACATGCACAATGCATCATACATTGAAGAGGAAATGTTTTTGTTAGTCTTGAAAAGGAGGCTTGAATGTTCCCTCAACATACAAGGACAACTTGTAGAAGAGAGAGGACTCTTGAAAAATTGCACTTGCCTAAGATGTCTAACTTTCCAGCCTATCTAACCTATTGGAACCCCTTGGAATGAGCTTCTAACTTACATTTATAGAATAATATGTGAAAGAGAAGAGGAAAGGTAATAATTACATTCCTAAATTGAAGGCACATGATGTATTCATTATAGTTGGTTAAACCACGAGAAGGCTCCATCATGTATCATTAATACCCAGTTGACATCGTTCTCGTTAATTAATTAAAAGAGTATTTAAATAATAATAATAAATATTATTATTAAAATATTTAAATAAAAATATTAAATTAATTAAAAATAATGTGGGACCCTCTCATTGACTATTTTGCACTGAGGAGGGAGGGGTCCATGTGAATGAGTCAAAAGAACCAACTCGGTGGTTGGCTCGCCGAGCCAACTCACCAAGTTGGTCACGTGCTCCTCCGGGGTTTCATTGTAACCGAGTTACTCGGTTTCCTAGATGAGATCACCACCGACAAGATCCTCCACCACCGCACTTTTGAGATGAGAACCGAGTTCCATTCATCGAGCTAATTTTCCTTACCGTATCAAAACCGAGCCCTCTGCACAACCACATCCAAACCGAAGAGCTCAAGCTTATCGACATACTTCAAAGTAACTCATGAAATATTTGATGACTCTGCCCATACCAAATTGGTTCAACATCAAGTCTTGTGATAACTCACTACTCGAGTTGAGCTCAACCCATGAATTTTTTTACCAACATTTACCGAGCTCCCATAGCTTAGGATTTTACCTTCTTGGGTCTCACTCAATGAGCTCAAAACCGAGCTCGATGGAAACATTGATCTATCGAGGTCATTGAGCTTTCTTGAGCTTGAATGAGATATATTTTCTTTGTGCTCACAACAACTTATCTATGCCGAGTCACTTCATTGCTAGCCTTATAAAAAAATTTCAATGAAAATCACCTTGCTTAATCTATAGAGCTCCAATCTATCAATCTTGTGTCTGCATTGATGAGTAAACCAATGCGATAAAATTTAATTCACCTAAACAACTTCACATGGAACTGTTACAACCCTCTTTCCATGTCTCCATCCATGCAGTTTCAACTTGAAGCACATGATCCTAACCTTCCAGTTGCTACCCATGCGGTAGAACTCACTACTTCATCTTCCATTCCTCCATTCCATCATGTATCTTCCATGCCTCGTTCTCCTAAAGTTCATTCTTTTCTACAAAGGCCACCAAGATAAGAAGTTGAATCTCTTCCACTTCCTCAAATGGTAAGTAAATTAGTTGAATCCCCATTCATCCCTCGTCTGGTAGTCCCAAACCCATTTTGGGAGGAACATCATCGAGAAATGAGAAAAAGGGAGAAGTATATGGTTGAGGAGACTAATAAAGAAGAGCATGAAAATAATTTGAAGGAATGGGATGTAAAACTTAACATCAATAAAAATCCATTCCCGACTAAACCTCTTGCAGAAGTTGAGGCTCAAGAATAGACAATACAAATTAGTTTTGTACTAGAAAGCGAATCCGAGAGATGAGCGAGGAATACCAACAATCTACCTATTTAGAATGCAACATTCATATTGGATCCATATCTTCAGAGGAGGTTAAATCACCACAAGTGAAAAAACTAGTTGTAGAAAATCAAGAGCCAACTCCAAATCCACCAGGAGAGGAGCATGTACAATTTGAAGAAGAAATAATCTCAAGTGTACAAGTTGATTACGATGACCGCAATGATCCTAATTTCCATGCATGTCTAGAACTTGCAACACTTACGGAAGATGGTAGCATCTTTCTAAAGTCATCATTAGATGTTATAATTAGCCAAATAAAGTTTCATGATACTAAGGAAGATTCAAAGATCGAGAACATGGATGAGACCATCGCAGAGGCTTCCAAATCCTTTTTCCTCTCTATCTTCTCAAAACTCGATTTCTTATATGAATTTGATCTTATAAATTTCATGTTTGAAAATGAAGAATATCAAGGTGAAGGAGGTTCTAGTTCAGAGGATACTCAGATTGTAGAGGAACTTTTGAAACAACCGGAGAATAAAGAAGCAAATTATCTATCATATTTAGAAGAATGTTTTGATGGATAGGAGACTAGGTAAGTTGAAAATCTTGTTATTCCATCACTCCTTTTCCAACACAAATTGTTGTGCATTGTGGAGGTACTTGCTAAAAAACAACTCATTCTTTATAACTATCCTTTGGAATTAGAATTGGGGGAATTGAATCTTCTATTACCCGTAAAGGAGGAAGACACATGAGAATATTGGACTAATCTAGAAGCATTGAATGAAGATTATGCCATGGAGAGTTTTCTATTTTCGATTCTGAGAACTAGTTTTGGTTAATATGTGATAGAGGAAAGTATTCTTAAATATTTTTCTTCCCATAACAATCATCAAAAGCTACAAATAGGAGGGTTTTAACTTTAAAATTCTATATCGAATGAGGAGATGTCAACTGCGATACCATTCATCCGGTGAAAGATCATTTATTTGTAAATCAGCAACAAGAGGGAAATCAACACTTGAATAACCATATTTTTTGAGGATGTCTTAAACAAGACTTTCTTGTTAAAATTGAAGTTCATAAAAGTAGGAATATTCAATGGGTTAGACCATGTCCCATCAGGTACCTAGCTTCATTGAAGCCAGAACTAGTCACAATCATTCCAGAATGTGAGGATGAGATTCACAATTCTAAGGATCAGCTGCAATGCCTCAACGGGACAAATGCGAGCAACTAAAACAAGAATTCTTTCTCTTTCCAGTTGATACCTCGGTGGACCAAGTGGAGAATTGGGCTTGTTTAAGTTTTTTACTCTCATTTTAATCCATGTCTATTGTCATATCATCTTCATGACTTCCCATTTTAAGGAAAATAAGATAATTTACACAACTTGATTGTAATTTTTGTTTAGCTTTCCTATGCCACCGATTAGCAAAGAGTAGGAATAGGTTTGATTTCAACAAAATAAGTGCATTACACACCCTACATGTTCCACTTGAAGCATGTATGGTTTTGGTTTCGAGTGTTTGTTGTTTTCCATTGTCACTTTTATGTTGTTTTATACATTGTATCATTATCGAAGTTTATCGGGAAGGAAGGTTCAAAGTTTCTCAAGGGTATACATCTTCTTCATTCAAAATTCTGTAGTGTTTCATAGATGCCAAACATTCAATAGATTCAATATACTTCATGCTTAGCATTCAAGGGAGGTCCAAGATCAGAAATTCTCAAGGAGACTTTGGGATATATCACAGAAGATCAAATCACTTTCAAGATTCCAATATTGAATCCATGCCTAATGGATGACTTAAGGATACTAGAATCATGCTTAGTAGGCAATAATCCCCGAGAGGTCGCCAAAAATGATATCCAATTTTGTACACATGGAAAAATTTAACAATGGGGTCCTGTTAAACTCTAGGTCTCAAATGACTCATGTAAAAATAATCAAAACTGGTAAATCATCTTCAAAGGGGTCTCTCTATGTTTTCATGATTCCCTGGTTTTAAGAGAAATCTTCAAAGGATCAAAAGCAGCTCGGTGAGCTAATATTAGTACGTGGTTTTCGGGTGTAAGATAGCTCCATCAAGCTATTCTAAATCATGACAAAGTCATAGTGGCCCTTTATTGATAGCTCAATGTTCCGTTAAGTTCATAGATCTATTGGTGAGATGGTCATGGCTCATGGGAGAGAAGGAGCATGTCAATAATGGATCAATTTAGGTGTTGAACCTATGGGAATGCATGTAATACAGAAGTCTGATGAGCTCGTGGAAGGACTCAGGCATGTCCAAATTATGAATAAATGGCACTATACAAAGTCGAGCTATTTGTTACGAAGGGATGAGTTGGGCTAAGGTCGAAGGAAGGTATGGATCAACTTGAGAGCTTGACATTGTAGTTATTCAAATGGTTCGAGAGAGGAGTGATAATTAACACTCATTTAAAGAGCTCATTCAACCTAACATTAAGAGTTAGTGAGAAAATTAGCGAGAAAATGAAGGCCCAAATGAGGTGTTTAGAAGAAACCATCGTATCTAGATATGGAGTAGCTTGAGATAACATTGGTAGGCTACAGTGTAGGAGAATAGAGAGCTCAACCCACTTGCAATACGTGAAGGCCCGAGCTTAGGCGATGTAAAGGGAAATGGATGGCTTGGTGATGCATGAGCTCGTGTACTCAACCAAGCCAAAAAAGGAAAAACAATTCGAGATCAAGCTTAAGGGTTATCAACTTTGGTGCGGTTGAATGGCTCAAGCTCGAGCCGTGAAGAAACAAAAGTGGAGTTCGAGGAATTTTGGAGTCAACTCGGCATTTACACTTTGAAGATTGCAAAGAACTTGCATTGGTGGAAGAATTTTATTGGGTTCATCATTAATTTGTAATTATTTTATGTAAACCATGTTGAATGGGACTCAAAGCTTGACCTAGTCCACAAGCTGGATTGGACATAGTTTGGTGGCTTGAGGCACATAAGGATAAATGTGCTAAACTTGTAGCTCAAAGTTAGAGATTTTCATCTCAAATTCAGCAGGTTGGGGATAAATTCCTAGAATGTTGAACTCAATAATGAAGATCGAGTACATGGCAAGAAAAAATACTTGGTTGAATCTGAAGTTGCTCATAGAAAAAAAAATAGGACTTGATGAAGAGAATGGGTCCGAGCTCAAAATGTTAAGTCAAAAGTAAGACATCTCGAGTTTTAATGTGTGAAGAATTTAATGTGTCAAATGAGGTGAGTTAGATCGAGCTCATTTGGGCTCATGGAGGATCTCGGACATAGCAATGTATGAGTTGACAAGGACACAAGCCCAATGCATCATGGTGTTTCTATGTACCAGTGAGAGAAGCTTAATGCATGGTGGGATGATATCAGCCAGGATGTCATTGAAATGGCTTGGAGAGATCAAAATCAAACTCAATTGAAGATAGATCATAGGATTGGCTTTATTTGATGAAGAAAAGTGTAAGAGGAAGCTCATTTGGAAGAACTTACTGAGAGAGCTCTTACACGTGATACAATTACATAGCGAGAATATTGAGCGAACTAGCATTCATATGGTGGAGGAGGGAGCTTGATGAGTCGAGCATTATTGCTAGTCGAGTTTGATCTATTAGAAATGGTAAGCTCTGGGTAACTCGGTGGTGAGTTCACAAAGTCCACGGTGAGCTGGTGGGAAAGTGGGAGTTAAGAGCCAACATACCAAGTTGTTCATGGGTGAAAGGGCCTCAACACTACAAATTTCTATTTCAGGATTGTGTGGTAAGAATGCCATGGTAATATTGGCATGGAAAAACATCATCCAGGTTCCCAAGTTGGAATAAGCCTTGGAGGGGGATTGTGGAGATTGAAAACAAAATTGCCAAGATTCAAAATGGTGTAGCTTGTGGGGATTTCAAGGTTCCTCCAGCCATAGTAAAAATGTCAAAATGAAAAATCAAGCCAATAAATCCACATAGGGGAAGTTTAGGAAAATATGGCCAATCGGTGTATTAACAGTGGTGAACCAATATAGGATTTCTGCATGAGTGTGAAGCGGGTGAATCGAGAAAATTAGTGAATCACCACGAGTCGGAGAGGCCATAGGAGGATTGAGTCAAATTTTGAGCTAGTTAGGTGGGAGTTGTTAGAGCACATTGGATCAGTTGATGTCTTTCATAAATATGTACAACACGAGACCTAGCCAAAGTGGTTCAAATGAATTAATGTGATGTTATGCGGGGAGTTTGGTGAGGATCCATTAAAGTGAGTTAAATTCTTCCATGCAAATATCTTGATCAATATGTATCTAGTGTTGAGATCAATCCAAGTGGCTCGCAAAATAAAGGGTGGTCGTAGAAATATGTAAAGGAGACCTATTCAACGTGGAGTTTGGAGCTCGGTGCTAGGTAGAAACATGGCATGATAGGGATCACAAGGAGAAGTACCTCGAGGTCATTTTAGGAAAAGATGAAATAGTGATCTCATGGTTCATTGCATAAAGATTGAAGAAGTGAGTAGTAAGATCAGATTTTGAGCTTTGTGGAAACATTAAAAAATTAGTTATAAGGGATGGAATGATTCACAAACCTGTGTAACTATGATGCCAAGCAGGGGGACCAAGAAAATGTTTGGGGAAGGTCATGTTGAAGTGGGTAACTTTCAGATTGATGGAAATTTAAAAATGATGAGTAGCTCGGATGCTGTTATAACAGTAAGCCAGGATGGTCACGGTGAAGAAGCTATTAATGGTGGCCAAGTTTCTCATGGAGTAACTCGTTGGGGATCAACATGGTGAAAATTTATGAATGGCCTAGTCTTGGTGTAATCCAAGCTCAAGGTGAGGTCATAGTAAAGGATAGGCTTATTGGATAACTCAAGGAAACTCGTCAGGGTGTTGTGGAATGGCTTGGTCAGGAGAGGAAAGCGCTCGACCTGATGAAGGTGATTGGATCAATGGCTTGGCATGTGAAACATATGCATGATCTAGCTTGGAGAAGATGGAGACGAGGGTTATAACGATTGCCACATGAAGTGGTTTAGGTGAATCAGAGTTGATCACATTGGTTTACTCACCAATGTAGACATGAGCTCGATGGATTGAAGCTCAGTAGATTAAGAAAGGGATTGGCATTGAACTCATTTTGGTGGGCTAGCGATGAAGTGACTCAACATAGCTAAGTTTTTGTGAGAACAAAGAAAATATAGCTCGGTTAAGCTCTAATGAAAGCTCAATGAGCTGATAGATCAACATGTCCATCAAGAAAGTTTTGGAGCTCACTGAGCCAAACCCAAGAAGGTAAAATCCTAAGCTATGGGAGTTTGGTCAACATTGGAAGAAGGAGTCATGGATCGAGATCAACTTGAGGAGCAAGTTGTCATAGGACTCGATATTGAATCGAGTTAGTATGGAAATATTCATCAAAAATGACTAAGTTACTTTGAAGTATGTGGTGAGCTAGACCTCGTTGGTTTGGATGTGGTGGTGTAAAGGGATAGGTTTGGATGCGGTGAGGAAAAGGAGCTTAGTGGATGGAACTCGGTTCTCAACTTGGTGCAAGCAGTGGAGGAGCTCATTGGTGGTGAGCTCATCTAGGAAATTGAGTAGCTCGGTTATAATGAAACCCCAGGAGGAACACGTGACTAACTCGATGAGTTGGCTCGGCAAGCCAACCACCAAGTTGATTCTTTTGACTCATTCACATGGACCCCTCCCTCCTCAGTGCAAACTAGTCAACAAGAGGGTCCCACATTATTTATTAATTAATTTAATATTTTTATTTAAATATTTTAATAATAATATTTTTTATTATTAGTTAAATATTCTTTTAATTAATTAAGGAGAACTAGGTCACCTGGGTATTAATGATACATGATGGAACCTTCTCAGGTGGTTTAACTAAATGTAATAAATACATCATGTGCCTTCTATTTAGGAATGTAATTATGACCTTTCCTCTTCTCTCTCACATATTAATCTATAAATGTAAGTTGGTGTAAAATTCCCATTTTAAGACTTTAGAAACAAGGGTTTTTTTTTGCATGAGTAATGTTCTCTGTTCTAAATACATAATTTACAACACACATTCCATAATAACCATTCATATAATAAATAACCATATGCAAGCTGTAATGACTTGGTGAGAAACCGATCTATTCATTTCATGACTCGGTGAACTACCAATCTATTCATTTTTAACATTAAGTATTGAATAATTTTTGGTATACTACATATACTTGGTTCACTTACCCCATTCTAGGTATTGAGTGATCTATCTAAGGAACCTATCTGAATATCTGCTACCAATATTCATCTGCATCACAATCCTTAGACTAGGTGACATAGGACAACGCAATCAACAACTTGCGATACTTTGGCCAAAGATTTCTAACATACTGTTCATATTACTTATTCCCTAACGATATACTTATCAATCCAGAAAACATCCTTCACCCCACTCTATTGTTATTTAGAATGTCCTTACGACTTTTATCAGTCCACTTGGCCAACGTTTAACCCTAGTTAAGGTTAGCAACATAGGTTATGATAGGAAGAGGCTCACAAAGTCTTAGGGTATATTGGCATACTGGGTCAACCTAAGTCAATCCTGTGTGCCAAGGTACCCTGAATCCTCAAGGGCTAATTCTTATGCTAACTATGCTACCATCCAATCCTAGAGGAAAACTAATTTCAAGTCCAAAAGTGTGTAGATCTTGACGATCAATGCAAAAGGGTGTTACCACATGTTAACTACATTGTTGTATCCTCGAGAAGATCCTAATCTTCTTGAAGGTACAACCCTACAGTTGGCGTGTTCCAGCATCCTACAAAACAACCTCAGAAAGATGTACATACTCCTAGGATATTATTAAAGTTTAGTTACTTTGGATTATTAGAAACAATTTTCAACAACCCTGCCAAACCCTAATCCAACACTCCTAAGTTCTTTTTAATATCAAATTCAAATAATCCTTGAAGAACTTCCTTAACTTAATATTTCCTTCAATGTTCGTTAATTTTTGGCTTAACAAACAACTACCCAATAACAAGACAACAACACCTTAAGTTCCATTTAATGTGGCTTAACCATTTAAGGAAGTGTAACAACCACCTAGGTTGTAACTTAATAGACTTATTAAAATGAAGTCTAAAAATTAGAATTCATATCTTCCTTTTGTTTATAACTTTATGAGAGAGGAAGAGTCTTCCTCTTCATGGTTAAGTTCTAGGGTTTAACACACCCCTTATGTCCTTTACAAATTCTATAGTCTTCATTGTATGTTCATTTCACATCACCTTACGATATTGAACTGTTTAGATAAGAACATTTAATTCTACAACTTATTTAGTTGCATCCCTTTTAGGGAAATTACTCTAATCCCCCTTTATATTACTTATCCAAGAATACACATTTAATCATATAAACAATAAGAAGAATATCAACGAAATAAGATTCCATATTTTTACAAAAGTACAAGATAATTTACACAACCAATACAAGTAAATCCTCATCTTTCAATTCATTTGTAAAATTTATACATTTACAAGACATGCATTTTAGGCATCTTTGCATAAGAAAAACCTTCCTTGTAAAAAGAATATAACTTTTCTTTTCAATACAACTCAAGAACAAATCATAATTCTTCACAAAGAATCAGACTTAAATCAACGAATGCATCATAAAAGTTTTTGCCTTTCTTTTATCACTTACGAAGTCCATCTCGCAAAAATTTCTAGACAGGTCAGTTCAAAGAAATGATCATGATAAGCATTGATCCTTACAACAAAGTGCATTCCACTATTTGTTTTAATAAAACAACCCTACTTTAATGAACAATTAGTATATCATAAAATAAGCATACATAGTAACAATCGAAAAGAAGAGCATTAATAAATCTGAATTTACTCCTAAAAGAGGAGAGAAGAATATAATCTATATTATATGTCTTACAATTTTTAAGTGTAATTGATCCCATCAATTACCTTTAATTAACAATAGATCACACATCTCATTGTTTCCCCAAATCTATCAAAATAGAATACAACACTTATCTTTACTACGAAACAAAAGAAGTGTTTTCAGCATGGTTCTCATTAAGATGAAACATCTAACTTCCAAGCAAAGTAGAAGAGAAACCATTTCATTATACCAAATCACATAATGTCGCTAAGTAGAAACAGGTTCACATCATGACCTAATCTATTTCTACTTAAGATTCCTACTTTAAATTCAAACATTTAAGATATTCATCAGAACAGAATCATATACAAAATCCCAGAAGGAAGATGGATCAACAGGCAATCAAAAAGTTTACATTTTCTTTTCAACAAAATAGTTATCATTCTCCTTCTATTTCATTTCAGTCAAATGATAAGTATAAGAAGGTTAATCAAGTAACGATTGTATTTTCCCAAAATAATAATTAACAGAAGGTTCCAAGCAAATGATCTTATCCCAACTGAATTAGAAAAGGAGTCCTAATAGAATATATTTCTACCCTGCAATCATTTATTTCCAACTTAATTAATAATTTCCCTTTTTCGTACAACCAATTCAAGTTCATACAAGAGTCCCCAAGAAAGGGAACAAGAACAACTTCAAGGAAAGAAGAACTTAATGCAACCTACCTTTTGAAATATTCTGAAAATAATGCTAGAGTTCCATTTTTACATTGGTACATTGGAAGTTCTTACACAACCTACAGTTATAAAAGAATCACAATTAATCTTTTAAAGACTCAACATTCTTTCCTTGGACCAAACAAGAAGTGTTAAAACTGAATAGGTACAAGCACTCAGAATTTCTCAAGAGTTTGGTCTAGACAGGACTACCTTGCCATCTATTTCAATATATTACAACAAGAGTAAACAGATTGGATTCCCAAAAATGACAATAAACCAACAAGATAATTCCGGTAAAGTTATGGAAGAGTTTACCAAATAACCCACTAAACCATACTTCCAGTTTTCTTCTTGCATGTGCAATTGTCAATAAAATAGAAAACTCAATTTGTATGCCAAGACCAAATCAACATAATCAAAAATACATTCTGCATAAGGTTTAATCAAAAGTTCTCACAAAGATTCAAGATCACCCAAGAGAATATGCTTAGGTTCAGGGCAACAACAACATGTCCCCTTTTAGTTTACTTTATAAAAAGACTTCTGAGTTCGTAGTCCATTCAACCAAATAGTAAACCTAGTTTGTATGCCATTACTAAATCAATTACTTCAAAATACATTCAGCAATAGACTCTTAAAGAATAAATCGAACACAATGTTGAATCATAAGTTCTCACCAAGGTTCACGAGCATCAAAGTGATAATGCTCAAGCTCAGGATGACAACTTGATCCTATTTTAGTTTACGTCATCAACTAAGAAAACATAGACCCAAAAACTGGTTCAGATTACCATTCCAATACTATGTAACAATTCATTGTATAGTTTTGCATCACAATAACCCAACATGAGTTTGATTAAACATCAGTGCCTTATACTAGGCAATTTATAATGAAAATATTTATAACAATTCAGAATAACAGGGTTCTTATTACCAGTCTGCAACTTATCAAGCCCTTATTCCAACTCCATGAATGCAAGTTCAGTTTTAAGAGTTCAACTTCTCACACCAAAAAAAATACGAGTGCCGTGTATAACATACATTTCCAAACAGTCCTCATTATTCAAGATACAAAACACTAGCATTAGGCTATATGCGGTTTTTAACAACAAACCATAATATCACCCAATAATTAAAACACAAGTACCAAGTTATTCGTGGTCTTCAAACAACAGTCCACATTATCACAAGATAATAAAACATAGGTACCCAACTATAAGCGGATTCCACAACTGTCAAGTTTTTACAAGATAAAATTCAAGAACCAAGCCATACATGATTTAGCCACAGTCCCCTTTTTATCCAAGAAATAAATATAAGCACCAAGGTACCATGCATCATCAATAGTTTTCAAAAACCATACAAGTTTCAACCGAAAACCCGAGCTCAAAAACAAGCTCCATAAAAAAAAGGCATGAGCTCATTACCAGCTCAAGAACACAAATCACAAACTCCACAAAAAAAATAGGCGAACACAAGGTTCTCCTAAGAACTCAGTAAGAATACATTGGCACAAAATTCAACAAAACCAGAACCATCGGTTACCAAATCCAAATAAGTCAAGTAGAGTTACATAGTTCATTTTTGCATGCATTCTACATGTACTTTAACAAAAACAACTTATATTTCAAGCCAGACCTCTTTTGCCATGGATTCGAAACCAAGAGTACAAGATTTAATAAACCGAACAAACAAATAACCGAGATAGAACATGCGATGTACAAATCTCAATAGAGCAGATTTGTTTTTAAAAACACTTAGAAGAAAGCAAGAGATTTTAACGAGTTAGAGACTATCATGCACGATAGTGTTTTGTCCAAATCGAAGAAGGCCTCAACCGAGTTCACTACTTCACCTCTTCTCCATGAAAGATCAAATAACCAAATTCCTTTTCCAGAATTCCTCTTATACATTATGCGAAATGAAAATAGATCAAAACTTCAAAAATAGCCATGAAGTGCAGTTCAATCTGTTGGTTCGAAAAACTAGAGAACATGCAGAGAAAAAATCATGAAACATGCAAAGTGAAATGACCCAAGAAAAATCCGCTTGCATGCCTTCCAAGGTGGTTTGACCTTAAAAATTGAAAACAATAAATTCAATTATTTCCCATATTCTGCCTATCCTTCCTTGCACTTTGCCTTCCGAGTTCGGTGAATGCCAAGTCCAAAATAACATGCATTTTTAACTTTAGTGATACTGCCACCTAAGCCTCTGCCAAGCCAACTAGTCCCTACAAAAGTGGCAGTACTGCCTACATTTAGGAACCTTATCAACATCATAAATGCCTTAGGAACCATCGCCCAAATACATGCGACCACTTAAGTCCACCTTCATGCCCAATAGTTAGGGTATATTACATTGCATAGGTTAGATCAAAATATAACCTTGTAGTATTAGGATCTAGGTTAATTTTAATACCTAGTAACCTTTCCTATTCCATTAACACCAAGCTTAGGTTAGGTTGTAAATCAACCAAATAGTAGAATTAGAAGCTTTTAGGTTAGAATCAAAATTTTATCAAATGACATAACTTAGGTAAGAAATATTTTTACCTAGCTTAGGATCCCGTAGGTTAGTCCTTTAAAGGATCCCGGATCTCTCCCATCTTTGTGAATAGGATGCAATTCCATGTATGTCAAAGCAATGACCTACCATGGTCAATCTCCAAAGACCCAAGCAAAACATACCACTGAATGGAACACGTTCACACAAAAATCAAAGAAATTATATCTACAAAGTTCAGTCCATATGTCTCTTAATTCATGGAATGTCAATTTACCATTTGTTGAATCTAAACAAATCTAAAACATTCCTTAGATCACTGAAATTGATCCAAGGATAAGTCAGATAAATAGATAAGTTTACAACTCATAAACCAGATTGCAACTTACCTACAAGAAGTGAAAAATGGATTCAGGAAAGTCATTCCAGTTCAGTCAAAGGATCTTAAGAGCAGAAAAGACTTATCTACATCAAGCATGATTTCCCATAATCAAAAGAACATATCCTTATAAGGAAAATCACATGTCAACACTTGAAATGCAAAGGAGGAAAATAACAACTGTTGAGGGTGTTACATGCTTCCCTCCTAAAAAGAATCATTGTCCCGATGATTATCTCTTTTTTTTAACAATTTATATCAAGGAAAATCAATTCATTCACATCTCTTATCCTAAGTCAAATATATCCAAAACCTTTTAGTTCGAAATCAACACTAAATAACTATTTATTCAAATCAAATAAATATCTACCAAAACTGGCTTACTTAATGTCATATAAAGATAAAATCATATTTTTTTTATCAATTAATGATTCAATTCTGTTCAAAAATAAATGGAAAAGTAGTTTTCATATCCTCTAGATTTTCCCAAGTTGCACTCTCTTTGTTAAACTGGTCCCACTTTGGACACGACATTGACTTATTTCTTGATTTTTTAAATGCAACCGATGAGTTTACAACACTTGAATGGGTTTAACCATGATTATTCCGGGTCTTGGACTGTAAGGAGTTCAATTTAATACATGTGATAAATCTGAAATGTATTTCTTAAGCAAAAAAATATGGAAAACATCATGCATTCGTGACAAAGCGGTGGTAGTGCTAAATGATAAGCTACATGGTTGATTACTTCAATTATTTCAAAATGTCCCACATAATGAGGTGATAACTTGGCAGCCTTGTCAAAAGTTATAGAACTCTTTTTCAGTTTGCTTTGAAGAAAACCTTCTCACCAAGTTTAAATTTCTTGTCAACCCACTTTAAATAAGCATAACTCTTTTGTCTATCTCGCTACTTGTTTCAAGCATTCATGAATCATTTTAACTTGTTTTTCCATTTCTGTAAGGATTTCAAGTCTAATTACCTCTCTATCCTCTATGCTATCCCAACTAATGGGGGTTCTACATTTCCTTCCATAAAGTGCATCGAAAGGTGCCATCTTAAGAGAAGCATGATATGTATTATTGTATGCAAATTCATCTAATGGAAGATACTCTTTGCACTTATACTATTGATCCATACAATACATCTCGTAACATATCTTCTAAAACTTTATTTACCCTTTCAAGTATATCCATTTGTTTCCGGATGATACACCGAATTGAAATTCAGTTTAGTTCCTAGAGCTACATTAAGTGTTTGTCAAAACCTTGACGTCATTGTAGGATCTCTATCGAGATATGATTAATTTATGTACTCCATGTAATATGAAATTTTTTTGTACAAATATTTTAGCCAAAATAGGAGAATCATCTTTTAGATTTCCAGTAATAAAATGAGCTACTTTCATTAGTTTATCAACAACTACCAAAATAACATCATGTTTATTTCTTGACATAGGCAACCCTTGTACAAAATCCATGCTTATTACCTACCACTTGTACTGCGGTATGCTATGAGGATACAATAAACTGGCTGGGTGCATATGTTCTGCTTTTACACATTGACATTCAAGACAATGAGTCACAAAATCAATAACATCCTTTTTCATTCCTTTCTAGAAATATTGTTGTTTTATATCAGCAAGCATTTTTGTAATGCCAGGGTGTCTAGAAAAAGGTGAATCGTGAAATTCAGCTAACAATTTCTTTCTCAAATCATTAAGCAAAGGTATGTATACTCTGTTTTCATATCGTAAGATTCCTTCATTATCAAAGTGAAAGCCTTTATACCTTTCATCTTTTAGATCTGTAGTAAGCACTATTTTTACTTGTTGAAAGTAAGAATCAGATTCCATAACACTTTTTACTTCATCCTTAAACTGAGTTCTTAGTGTTATAAGAGAAGAAATGTGCTTCTTACGACTTAGAGCATCATCCACTCTATTCTCTTTTCCTTTAATGTAACTTATGTCAAAATCATATTGAGACAAAAAATCTAACCACATTTGTTGTCTTGCATTGATTTGGCTGAATGAAAATGTACTTTAGCCTAAAATGATTAGTTTTCAACTCAAATGGTTTACCAAGTAGATAATGCCTCCAAACTTGAAGTGCATGAACTATGGCAGCAAGCTCTAAATCATGTGGAGCATAATTCAACTCATGTAACTTAAGTTTTCTACTTTCATAAGCTATGACATGATCATTTTGTAACAAAATACCTCCAAGGCCTTCCCTAGATGCATCTGTTACAATAGTAAAGTCTCCATTAGGATCAGGTATAGCTAAAATAGGTGCTGAAGTCAACTGACTTTTCAAAATTTTAAAAGTAGATTCACATTTATCATTCCAAACAAATTTCTTATCCTTTTTCTGCAATGAAGTTATTGGTGCAACCACCTTAGAAAAGTCCTTAACAAATTTTCTATAATAACCAACAAGGCCCATGAAGCTTCTAACTTCATGTATATTCTTTAGTACAGTCACTCGGTTATAGATACAATTTTAGAAGGATCTACAACAATCTCATCTTTACTTATAACATGACCCAAATAGTGAACTTCGGTGTCATAGAAAGAACATTTGGATAGCTTACCATAGAATTGTCTCTTTCTCAAAATTTCTAAAACTAATTTCAATTGTTCATGATGCTCCTCAATACTTTTAGAATATATGAGAACATCATCCAGAATACAAGAAAAAACTTGTCCATGTATTCTTGAAAGATATTATTCATTAAGTTCATAAAATCTGCGCAGTGCATTCGTTAATCCAAAGGGTAAAGCTGGAATTCATAATGTCCATATCTTGTCTTGAAAGTTGTTTTATGAATGTCCTCATCCTTAATTCATAATTGATGATATCTAAACTGAAGATATATTTTAGAATAGACCGATTCTCCACACATCTGATCAAATAGGTCATCAATTCTAGGAAGTGGGTATCTATTCTTGATTGTTACTTTGTTTAACATCTTGTAATCAATGCACAATCTAAGTGTTCCATATTTCTTTTCACAAAGATCATTGGTGCTCCCTAAGGTAAAACACTTGGTCTAATCAGATCCTTAGAAAAAAGTTCTTGCAACTGAGCCTTAAGCTCTACTAATTCTATGGTAGTCATTCGATAAGGTGCCTTGGAAATAGGTTTAGTACCTGGTTTGATTTCAATTATGAAGTCAAACTCCCTTTTGGGTGGTAAGCCCGGTAATTCCTCCGGAAACACATCACTGTAGTTCTGTAACAACAGATAATGTTCCATGAAATCATTGTTTTCTTCTGTAGATTCTGAAATTTTTACTGCATATAAGGTACAACCCTTATTTTTGGCCTTTTTAAGTTACATAGCTGACAATTTCCTAACTAAAATTTCTCATTTTACACCCTTAATCTCTATTGTTTTCTACAGATCATCTAAATAACTAATATGTTTTTCAAAATAGTCCACTTTTGCTTTATGCTCAGCTAACCAACTTATGCCTATGACTATATCATAAGATCCCAAAGGTGCAACATAAAGAGCAACTTCAGTGGAAAAGCTAGGTAAGTCAAGGAATGCCCCAAAAAGACACATACTAACAATATGAATAGAATTATTGCCATAATGTACGATCTTATGATTTATCCATTTTTCTAAATTCTTTTAAGTTTTGAAGCAAGTTTACTAGAAATAAAACATTTAGTAGCCCCTGTATCAAAAATAATAGTTACATGTATGCCAAATAACTTACCAGGAACTTCTATGGGTGTAGCATGCTTTTCAGCTTGCTTGTCACCTCTTTTGTAGCATGTATCTTGTGCTACGATTATGATCATCCTTCTTCAAAGGAAATTGATTCACGTAATGATCTTTGCCACAGTTATATTAGCCTCCTACTGGTATTTTTTAGACTCATAATTATTTCTAGCCTTAAAGTTATCATTTTGACCTCCATAGGACTTCTGTCCATTATTATTATTCTTGGAAAAGTTGTTCTATGCATTTCTAGCAGTTTTATTCGTTGTTGTTTTCTTATTATTACTAGCTGAAAACTTACTTTTATTGCTAAAATTCTTCCATGGTCCCTTCTTGGGTGTAAGAGAAGTTGAAGAAGAGTTTGGAACTTTCTTCCGTACTTCCTCCTTATGAGTAGAAATAGCCTTTAATTTCTATTCTTGCCTTATGGATTTTTCAACAACCCCTTCCATAGTGGTTGGGCTGTGAACATCAACCTCTCCCACAATAATGGGATTCAATCCCATGATGAATTTTTGTATCCTAAAATTATCATTAGTTTTATACTGAGGTACATACTTGAGGATTTTCGTAAACCGTTCCTAATACTCAATTATAGTTAACTTCCCTTGAGCTAAGTTCTAAAATTCAGTCATTTTCTGATCATAATAAAGTTGTGGCAGCCAATGTTGCCTAAAGTAACTTTTAAATTGATCCCAAGTGACATTAGTTTCATCAATATTTAACTTAGCCTTACGGCTATCCCACCATGAAGATGCTTCATGGGAAAGCTAATCTGCTCTCCAAATAGATTTGGTTTCCTCACGAGAAATTCCTATTCCAAAGTACTTCTCCATTTCTTGAGCCAATTCTTAGCTCCATTTCCTAAATTGGTGCCATCAAACTTAGGTGGACTTATCCTTTTTATATCATTAATGAGTTCAGCTACCAACCTTGCCTTTTTATTCTCTGGCTAGACAGACACATTAACATTGTTATTATCAACACCCAAATTAGGGTTTTCCTTAGGAGGTGACTGATTGTTATTACTAGTTTCTTCTTCCTCCTCATTACCCATTACTTGTTGTTTAAGTACAACCAAATGATCTCTTGTGTCAATAGGGAAGCAAAGATTTCATCAATTTTTGGGTTGTTGCTGCTCCATCAGGTGGAGCATTATTCGCAACATTTCCTCTTGTTGTAACCATTTTTTTGTTACAAGAAAATTCAATTTTTATCGGATTATGGACACAATAGGTCCAAGAGCTGTAACCTTCAACTCGATACCAAGATGTAACACTCCCATTTTAAAAATTTAGAAACAAGGGAATTTTTTTTTTTTTTTTTTTGCATGAGTAATGTTCTCTGTTCTAAATACATAATTTAGAACACACATTCCATACAAACCATTCATATAACAGATAACCATATGCAGCTGTAATGACTCGGTGAGCTACCGATCTATTCATTTCATGACTCGATGAACTACCGATCTATTCATGTTTAAAATTAAGTATTGAATACTTTTGGTATACTACGTATGCTTGGTTCACTTACCCCATTCTAGGTATTGAGTGATCTAAGGGACCTATCTGAATATATGCTACCAATATTCATCTACATCACGATCCTTAGACTAGGTGATTTGTTATCCAAAATTCACCCCCCTAGGGTAAATTTTGATAACATGCATCAGAAGATTCAAATCCCAAGCAAATTGATTGATTCAGAGCAAAATCAGGTTTCTAGGGTCCCTTCAGGTATTTTTCTAACTCCCCTGGCCGAAGAAACAGGGAGCAAGCTCTGAGAAAATGCAAAAAGGTTGCAGAAAGGCAAATAGGTTGATCCAGGAAAGAGTATGAAAATTGGCTAAGTCCTGCTCAAGGTAGCATTTGGGACAAGTGGGACAAATGGAAGCGGATCGGCCGAAAAGCCTCTAGGTGGCCCAAATTGCATTCGGGACAATCGGGCCAGAAGTACGCGGCGGGCGCGAAAAGCCGATCCGGCCGAAAGAGGAAGAAAAATTGGCTAAGTGTTGCTCGGGACGTTTGGGACAAAAAGGCCCGAACCGGCCGGTTCGGCCGAAATGAGCACAGGCAGCCCAAAAGAAAATGGGACAAATGGGACGATAGTACGCGGTGGGCGCGAAATGCCGGTTCGACCGAGAGAAAATCGACTAACTGCTGCAGCAGCTCGGGACAAGCGGGCCGGAAAGGCGCGAACCGGCCGAACCGGGCGAAAGAGGTCAAAACAGTCCGAAGGCAATTGGGACATCCGGGGCAAATGGACGCGAACCGGCCGGTTCGGCCGAAATCAGCACAAGGAGCACTAAGCAATTGGGATGTGGGACAAAAGGACGCGAAGGGCGCGAAAAAGCCGGCAGGGCCGAGAACCATTCAGAAGCCGCCACGTGTCTCAGGGAAAAAGGGTCAAAAAGGTCAAAGGGCAAGTTTTAAAAGGTCAGCCCGAACCAATGAAATAGCGCCACGTGTCTAGTTAAGGGCCCCACAAGTGAATTTCAAAATGAAAGCCCGTGAAAGATGGAGGAGAGAGAATTGCTCGTCCAATCAGCACGTGCCACGTGTCGTCCAGGTGGCAGAGCGCGGGAAAGGATTTCAAAACACGTTTTCACCTGTTTTGTGCCCTAGATCTTCAGATCGCCATAACTTTTGATCCAGAGCTCGGATTTGCACGTTCTTTACATCAACGGAAAGCTGGTGAAATTCTCTACACGATTTCGGGGTCAATATTGCGTTTTGGAGCAGTCTAGAGGGAGGAAAATCAAGAAACGTCTCTGACGCCTAATCATGGCCGGAAATGACATTCCAGCGACTAGAGTTAATGCAGAATGGGTCGCATTCTCCTACAATCTGGTCAAAATGACAGGTTATGGGTTTGTAAGGTCCTCCATGCCATTTTAATACACCTGTAGTCAAGAAAGAATGGGCTCCCATGCCTTTGTACGTCTCCTGTTCCCTGGGTTCGACCCTTGCATTTTAAAAGCCAGTTTTGGGCTCATTTCAAGAGGAGGAACATTTTTGGGCATAGCAGACTTCTTCTTTCACCTTCTTCAAGGGATTGATCAAGTATCAGACCTCTCCAAGGATTGTAACAGTTTTCTTTACCTCTCTGAGGGTGTAATGCGTATTTTGATATTAAATTGATAATGCAAGCTCTGTGAATGGGTTTCAATCCTCTGTTTGTATTATTTGCTTGATTTCAGATGCTAAATTATACATTATCAGTCTGTGTATGTTTTTATGTTGTGAACCTCGGTCTGTGTCTATTTGCATGACTAATATGTTTCACCACTCCTTTTGGTGCATCACCATCTTTAGTTAGTTTCAATTTTGCACTTCTACCCCTGTCTCCTTGCAAGTTAGAATAGGATTAGGATCTAAACCTCTGTAGTTTTGCAAAATATAGATCTAAATCAGAGGAGTTTGAGGAACCAGCCTCTAATCTGGAGATTCCTCTCTCAGTTTCCAAGTCCCACACTTGGAGAGAGGTTTCCATGTTGTGCAATTACACTGGATGCAAGAGTGATCAACCTAGAAATCGATCGGCGTCCGAAGTCTGTAATTTTGCACTAACGGTGACATAAGACAACGTAATCAGCAGCTTGTGATACTTTGGCCAAATATTTCTAACATATTGTTAGTATTACTTATTCCTTAACGGCATACTTTTCAATCCAAAAATACATCCTTCACCCTACTCTATTTTTATTTAGAATGTCCTTCACTAAATTCAATCAGTCCACTTACCCAAGGTTTAACCCTAGTTCAGGTTAGCAATATAGGTTATGATAGGAAGAGGCTCACAAAGTCTTAGGGTATATTGGCATATTGGGTCAACCTAAGTCAATCCCGTGTGCCAAGGTACCCTGAGTCCTCAAGGGCTACTCCTTATCCTAACTATGCTACCATCCAATCCTAGAGGAAAACTAAGTTCAAGTCCAAAAGTGTGTAGATCTTGACGATCAATGCAGAAGGGTGTTGCCACATGTTAACTGCACCGTTGTATCCTCAAGAAGATCCTAATATTCTCGAAGGTACAACCCTATAGTTGGTGTGTTCCAAACATCCTCTGAGAACAACCTATTCATGATGTACATACTCCTAGGAGATTATTAAAGTTTAGTTACTTTGGATTATTAAAAAACAATTTCAACAACCCTGCCAAACCCTAATCCAACACTCCTAAGTTCTTGTCAATGTCAGATTCAAATAATCCTTGAAGAACTTCCTTAACTTAAGATTGCCTTCAATGTTCATTAATTTTTGGCTTAACAAACAGCTACCCAATAACAGGATAGCAACACCTTAAGTTCCATTTAATGTGGCTTAACCATTTAAGGAAGTGTAACAACCACCTAGGTTGTAACTTAATAGACTTATTAAAATGAAGTCTAAAAATTAGAATTCATATCTTCCTTTTTGTTTATAACTTTATGAGAGAGGAAGAGTCTTCCTCTTCATGGTTAAGTTCTAGGGTTTAACACACCCCTTATGTCCTTTACAAATTCTATAGTCTTCATTGTATGTTCATTTCACATCACCTTACTATATTGAACTGTTTAGATAAGAACATTAAATTCTACAACTTATTTAGTTGCATCCCTTTTAGGGAAATTACTCTAATCCCCTTTATATTACTTATCCAAGAATACACATTTAATCATATAAATAATAAGAAGAATATCAACCAGATAAGATTCCATCTTTTTACAAAAGTACAAGATAATTTACACAACCAATACAAGTAAATCCTCATCTTTCAATTCATTTGTAAAATTTATACATTTACAAGACATGCATTTTAGGCATCTTTGCATAAGAAAAACCTTCCTTGTAAAAAGAATATAACTTTTCTTTTCAATACAACTCAAGAACAAATCAGAATTCTTCACAAAGAATTAGACTTAAATCAGCCAATGCATCATAAAAGTTTGTGCCTTCTTTTATCACTTATGAATTCCATCTACAAAAATTGCTAGCATGGTTCAGTTCAAAGAACTGAGAATGATAAGAACTAATCCTTAAAACAAAGTGCATTCCACTATTTTCTTCAATAAAACAACCCTGCTTAATGAACAATTAGTATATCATAAAATAAGCATAAGTGATAACAATCAAGAAAAGAAGAGCATTAATAAATCTGAATTTACTCCTAAGAGAGGAGAGAAGAATATAATCTATATTATATGTCTTAAAAAAATTTAAGTGTAATTGATCCCATCAATTACCTTTAATTAACAACGGATCACACATCCCATTGTTTCCCCAAATTTATCAAACTAGAATACAACCCTTATCTTTACTACGAAACAAAAGAAGTGTTTTCAGCATGGTTCTCATTAAGATGAAATCTTTTAACTTCCAAGTAAATTAGAAGAGAAACCATTTCATTATACCAAATCACATAATGTCCGCTAAGCAAAAACAGGTTCACATCATGACCTAATCTATTTCTACTTAAGATTCCTACTTTAAATTCAAACATTTAAGATATTCATTAGAATAGAATCATATACAAAATCCCAGAAGGAAGATGGATCAACAGGAAATCAACAAGTTTGCATTTTCTTTTCAACAAAATAGTCATCATTCTCCTTCTATTTCATTTCAATCAAATGATAAGTATAAGAAGGTTAATCAAGTAACGATTGTCTTTTCCCAAAAGAATAATTAACAGAAGGTTCCAAGCAAATGATCTTATCCCAACTGAATTAGAAAAGGAGTCCTAATAGAATATATTTCTATTCTGTAATCATTTCTTTCCAACTTAATTAATAATTTCCCTTTTCCATACAACCAGTTCAAGTTCATACAAGAGTCCCCAAGAAAAGAAACAAGAACAACTTCAAGGAAATAATAATTTAATGCAAGAGTTTCATTTTTACATCAAGTACATTATAACTATGAAGTTATCACACAACCTAAAGTTATAAAAGAATCACAATTAATCTTTTAAAGACTCAACATTCTTTCCTTGGACCAAACAAGAAGTGTTAAAACCGAATAGATACAAGCACTTAGAATTTCTCAAGAGTTCGGTCCAGATAGGACTACCTTGCCATCTATTTCAATATATTACGACAAGAGTAAACAGATTGGATTCCCAAAAATAAAAATAAACCAACAAGATAATTCCAGTAAAGTTCTGGAAGAGTTTACCAAATAACCCACTAAACTGTACTTCTAGTTTTCTTCTTGCATGTGCAATTGTCAATAAAATAGAAAACTCAGTTTGTATGCCAAGACCAAATCGACATAATCAAAAATATGTTCTACACAAGGTTCAATCAAAAGTTCTCACAAATATTCAAGAGCACCCAAGAGAATATGCTTAGGTTCGGGCAACAACAACATGTCCCCTTTTAGTTTACTTTATAAAAAGACTTCTGAGTTTGTAGTCCATTCAACCAAATAGTAAACCTAGTTTGTATGCCATTACCAAATCGAATACATCAAAATACATTCAAGAATCAGAATCTTAAAGAATAAATCAGAACACAATGTTGAATCATAAGTTCTCACCAAGGTTCATGAGCATCAAAGTGATAATGCTCAAGCTCAGGATGACAACTTGATCCTATTTTAGTTTACGTCATCAACTAAGAAAACACAGACCCAACAACTAGTTTAGATTACCATTCCAATACTATGTAACAATTTGTTGTATAGTTTTGCATCGCAATAACCCAACATGAGTTTGATTAAACATCAGTGCCTTATACTAGGAAATTTATAATGAAAATATTTATAACAATTCAGAATAATATGGTTCTTATTACCAGTCTACAACTTATCAAGCCCTTATTCCAACTCCACGAATGTAAGTTCATTTTTAAGAGTTCAACTTCTCACACCAAAAAAAAATACTAGTGTCATGTATAACATACACTTCTAAACAATCCTCATTATTCAGAAACAAAACACCAAAGATCAAAGCTATATGCGGTTTTTAACAACAAACCATAATATCACCCAATAATTAAAACACAAGTACTTAGTTATTCGTGGTCTTCAAACAACATTCACATTATCACAAGATAATAAAACACAGTACCCAACTCGTAAGTGGATTCCACAATGTCAAGTTTTCGCAAGATAAAATTCAAGAACCAAGCCATACACAACTTTAGCCACAGTTCCTTTTTATCCAAGAAATAAATATAAGCACCAAGTTACCGTGCATCATCAAAAGTTTTCAAAGCTCAAAAAAAAGCTCCATAAAAAAGGCACGAGCTCATTACTAGCTCAAGAACACAAATCATGAACTCCACAACAAAAAACAGGCAGAACACAAGGTTCTCCTAAGAACTCAGCAAGAATACATTGGCACAAAATTAAAAAAATCGGAACCATCGGTTACCAAATCCAAATAAGCCAAGCAGAGTTACAGAGTTCATTTTTGCATGCATTCTACATGTGCTTTAACAAACACAACATATATTTCAAACTAGACCACTTTTGCCATGGATTCGAAACCAAGAGTACAAGATTTAATAAACCTAACAAACAAATAACCAGATAGAACATGCAATGTACAAATCTCAATAGAGCAGAGTTGTTTTATGAAAACACTTAGAAGAAAGCAAGAGATTTTAACAGTTAGAGTCTATCATGCCTGATAGTGTTTCTGTCAAATCGAAGAAGACCTCCAGCTGAGCTCACTACTTCACCTCTTCTCCACGAAAGATCAAACAACCAAATTCCTTTTCCAGAATTCCTCTTATACATTCCATGAAATGAAAATAGATCCGAAACTTCAAAAATAGCCATGAAGTGCAGTTTAATCTGCTGGTTCGAAAAACTAGAGAACATGCAGAGAAAAAATCACGAAACATGCAAAGTGAAACGACCCAAGAAAAATCTGCTTGCATGCCTTCCAAGGTGGTTTGAGCTCAAAAACCAAAAACAATAAATTCCATTAACTCCCATTTTCCCGCCTATCCTTCCTTGCCACCACCTTCCAATTCTAGCGAATGCCAAGTCCAAAATAACATGCATTTTTAACGTTATTGATACTATAACCTAAGCCTTTGCCAAGCTAACTAGTCCCTACCAAAGCTGGCAGTACCTCCTACATTTAATAAATTTATCAACATCATAAATTCCTTAGGAACCATCACCCAAATACATGCGACCACTTAAGTCCCCCTTCATGCCCAATAGTTAGGGTAGACTACATTGCATAGATTTGATCACAATATAACCTTATAGTATTAGGATCTAGGTTAATTTTTATACCTAGTAACCTTTCCTATTCCATTAACACCAAGCTTAGGTTAGGTTGTAAATCAACCAAAAAGTATAATTAGAAGCTTTTAGGTTAGAATCAAAATTTTATCAAATGACATAGCTTAGGTAAGAAATATTTTTACCTAGCTTAGGATCTCGTAGCTTAGTCCTATAAATAATCCCGGATCTCTCCCATGCCATAAACAGCTGCAATTCCATTTACATCAGCAATGACCTGCCATGGTCGATCTCCAAAGACCCAAGAAAAACATACCACTGAATGGAACACGTTCACACAAAAATCAAAGAACTTGTATCTACAAAGTTTAGTCCATATGTCTCTTAATTCATGGAATGTCAATTTACCATTCGTTCAATTTGAACAAATTTAAAACATTCCTTAGATCACTGAAATTGATCCAAGGATGAGTCAGATAAATAGATAAGTTTACAACTCATAAACCAAATTGCAACTTACCTACAAGAAGTGAAAAATGGATTCAGGAAAGCCATTCTAGTTCAGTCAAAGGATCTTAAGAGAAGAAAAGACTTATCCACATCAAGCATGATTTCCCATAATCAAAAGAACATATCCTTATAAGGAAAATCACATGTCAACACTTGAAATGCAAAGGAGGAAAATAACAACTGTTGAGGGTGTTTAGTTGGAAGCTCATTCCAAGGAGTTCCAACAGTCGAGATAGGTTGGAAAGTTAGACATCTTTGGCAAGTGCGCTTTTCAAGAGTACTCTTTCTTCGCAAGTTGTTCTTGTATGTTGAGGGAACTTTCAAGCCTCCTTTTCAAGACTGTAAGAAAACCATTTCCTCTTCTAAATGTATGATGCATTGTGCATGTTTTTCAATTAATAAAAGTGTGTTTTCTGTGACTATTCTTAGTCCTTTCATCCTTCTATGCTTATTTTTACCTTTTCTCATGCTTGCGGGTACACTATGTAAGTTCACGTTTTCGTTATAGGTTCTTGGAGATCTGTTCTTATCAAGTGGTGGAACATTGCATGTAGTTGAGTTACGGTGCTTGTTAACCCTTCTCAAGTTCATCCTTCTTCACTAGAAGACCGATAACTTGTTTGTCTCGATCAAGTTTTACAAAGGGAACACTTTCTTCCTAGTCTACATGGTATTTTGTAACCTCTCTAAGTTGTAGTAGGTGAAGTTAACTCGCGATGCACACACCCTCTTCAAATCAACCCTTCCGAGTCTGCAAACATTCTTTATTTGGTGCATCACCATCCCTAGTATAGTTTCATTTCTGCAAATGTCTTTCCCTAAAACCCATGAATATGTTAGCATAGGACTAGATATCCATTTTATTGCACTAGGAGTAGTACAACACTTAATTTAGGAAGAGGAAGCCGGCCGTCTCTCGGAGGTTCATCTTGAGCCCTTGTCCCACAGCTTGAGAGGTGATCCCATGTGTCCCAATCACACCGAACATCTTGTTCACAATCTATCCATTTGGAGGGTACAGTGATTTGGTGACAATAACACGCAAAGGCACCAGTCCCTCTTTAGAGTTTTTAGAACAAAATGTTAGCATGATGGTGCATATAGGTATCCGATTCACTACCAATAGTAAACAACACATAATGCATAAACTATATCTAGTTCTTAGAATATATATAATATGAACTAAACAATGACTATAACAAGATTTACCATGTAAGAACTAGATTCAGTCATGTTCAACACCATTATCCAACCAATATGAACCATTTTATTAAATATTGTAAAACAAAAAATCTTCTTACATTATATAAGTATCTCCATGAGTCATGCACACGACAAAACCAACAACATAACTCTACAATTTGACACATACACACACACCCCAAAACTGTGTAAATCAATACATATATACGTGGGTGGGGAGTTTCCTTCACCAACCATGTACTTCTCAAAATACATCACATGCTAATAATAACCATGCATCTTTACAATAGTATGCACAATATGTAAGTTCTCTAACAATAGACTTCATATAGTTAACTCTGAGTAGAAATCCTATTATTAGCCAAAACTATGCATGGTGCTCAGCTTTTTTCCTATTCCCAAAATACCATTGCGTGGACTATAAGTATAAATGTCTTTTTGTGCTCAACATTCTAACTTCAAAAAGAACACTTGTCTTAAAAATGTCTAAGTCCTGATCTTGGGTGCTTCAACCCTATCATAACACTGCATGCTCTTCTAATGCCCTACATTTGCATGCCTAATACTTAGGCCATTTTTTTCCTTTCAACATTACCCCACACTAGAGTACATTTCGCCTTGAAAATGGGTAATCACCATATCGATCCAAATAATAAAGGATAAATGAATGAAATAATAAGGAATAAAGAATATGGTGAGTCATTTTATTGTGTACCCTTTTCATCTTCCGATAGAATGAATTCTAGATATTCACTTTGTATTTCTCCCTCAAAATCATACTAGTACTCAAACAACATCATCTAATTCATCCATAGTCATTTTTTTCCCTCACTTTCAAAATTCTAAGGATGTTGGCCATACCTAAGACCATCCCTTCCATGACATCCACCTTCATGGAAATGAGATTCCCGATGCCCTTGATCCGATCCATATGTTGTTACTTTCGCAAAGCATCCAGTGTAAGTGTCGCACTTTATTTCTACCAAGGTAACTCGGTCATGTGCTTGAGTGTTTCATCCTTCGCTTCTGTAGACCTTAATTCTCCTTTACCTTTTTCCTTGCCTATATTAAGTTATTAGGCATTGTACACATGGCCAATATTGTATCTTCCTTCTTCATTTCATCTTTTAAGGCTTGTAAAACTACCTCATAGTTGGATATCTTTCTTGTAATTGAATCCTTGACCCTTGATGCTTCTTCCACAACATCCTTTTTATTAAGGAGGTTTTTGGTATTTCCTCTAGAATTAGGTGAACTATTTTTGAAGATAGTGTAATTCAGACTTGAAGTCTTGAGGCACCTTCTCCTGAAAAATCAGGCCTCTTCTGTAAAATATCATCTATGATCTGCTCTGCCATCTTTTTAACATTCTGGGCCTCAACTACTGCATTATCTCACTCCTGAGTGAGGCACTTTATCTTTGTGTCTTTGTCCTTCTTATCATCTAATAATGCTTGTATTTTTTCCACCTTATCAATATTTTGGCATGCTACTTTTGTTGACACTTTGACCAATGTGTTACCCACCTATTTGTCTAAAAATGTGTTAGCTTAATAGTCACATGGCATGTGTAAGGTTCCTTCCTCATCTTCTTTGAACTGCACACCTCCTCATAGACATCAAAATCAAGCTCATCCATGTGATTCTGCATACTTTAGGATAGTTGTTTACAAGTATGCATGTAGGGAATTTTCAGATCCATCCAATCCTAGCCATATAACTTCTTTGTTGGCAGAGTATTATGGAAGCGGGCATGGATAATTTTGAAGGGTCATCAATATAACCCAAGTTCTGAGTACCTTCTACCTCTTCCTCATCATTCCCACTTACATGCTCACCAACCTCCTAATGAGAAAATCTCCCTCTTCTTGTTGTACGGTGCCTTTGATATCGTGATTCACTTCTCCTTCATCCTCTCCTTCCTTCTGCGTGGGGCATACTATGAATTCCATGTCTCCAATGGTGCTACTATCTCCTTCACCATAGTGGTGTTCATGAATACTTATGCTTGGGTCTATAGTCTCATAGACTACGTGCTCACCAATATCTTCATCTTCCTACATTTCCACACTAGGGGTGGCCTCTGCTCTATGCCCACCCACACTTGGAGTTTCTCACTCTTTCTATATGCTTGGTTGTGGGGAATCCTCCTCACTATCTTTAACAGGAATATATTTCTTGTGCTTTCTCCTTTCTTCCTCATTTTCCTTCCTAGGAGTCACGCGTGGTGATCTCCTTACTAGATACAAAGTCCCTATTCTAGTGTCTCTTGATGTGCATATTCTCCGTAGAACTCTCCTGGTATGTAAAATTTTGACGTTGTCTTCTAGTTCTTCCTGCTCTAGGAATTTTTCTAGTCATGTAGGCACTTTGGATCTTATTTAGTAGGGGCATGCATGATTCATCATGCCTTGAATTCCCTACTATCCGCCTCTTTTTCAGAGGTTCTAAAAGTGACATATATGTTCCCTTCACCACTTTTCCATCCTTGAACCTTGGCCTCAGACATACACACACACATGTGTGTGTGTGTGTGCTAGTTCAATTTTCCCTACGGCCAAATTCTCCAGCCTGATGTCCACTTTTCCTAATTTCATTGTTTCCACATAGGCCTCTTTCCTTGTCCATACATAAGTCGACACGGAATGTGGATTTCTACGTCTACTTTTTCTACATCAAACTGAAGCTTGTGCCCATCTTGGAACCTATTCATTGACTCCTTGAAATATCTAGCAAAGAAAAGCTTAAGGGAAACTTACACCATGGGCTCTTACCACCCGAATGCATATGGAAGCAACCCAAGTTGAAGTGATGGTAGACTACAAAATTACATTCTCCATTCTGTACTTTGGGTATCTCATGCAGAATATGCCATTCTCCTTCAAATGCCTTACGTATTCTTATGAACCACCTTCCTAGGTGCTATTTATACGTGTTATAAATAGTTCCACGTAAAGTGTATTTGGAAAAAATTTCTTTTGGGAATTATTTTCCAACGGAAACTCCTAGATGTTCTCCCTAGCTCCATTGGGTACTCTAATTTCACTAAATAAAATCAATAATATAATTGTGCCCCACGTAATCTTCTCACCTTTATCTTCTTCGATGCGTGCCTCATTCACCAAGCTTTCTGTGGTTTAGCCAGTAATGTAGTAGTGTGTCTTGTTGACCTTTTTTTTGCTATATCTAACAAACACATATTCATCTCGTTCCACTGTTCAGTGGCACCCAACTTGCTTCCTATTAAGTGTGTTGTAACCATGGTGGCCATGTTGGTTACTTTGAAAGATTGGTACCCCTTCTTATACTGATGAAGAGCAGTTGTGGCATCAATTACCTCATTGTATGTGTTGTACCCTCAAAATTTTCCTTTTTTTTCCCAAGTCTAGACTTAGATATTTTTGAGTTTTCACCCTTTGAAAATGGTCCAGTCTGAGTTTTTTGAAATCTGACACTTCCCAAAGAATCAAGTATTCTAAGAAACACCTTCATCAGATAGATAATTCTTTCCCCTTTCCAAAAAGGTATGGAATTCCTCCTAACTCCTTGTAGTTTTTGAGTTATGGCTCGGTGGAGGTAAATGGGGAAATTTTCCCTAGGTAGGCCGCATCCAATAGAGAAGTGCCACATTTCAAGGTAGAGTGAAGCCAGGGAGAAAATGTTGGCACTTAGCCCTTTTGGGCAAAAATATCAAAGCCGCAAACCGACCTGCGGGCCCAAGGAGGAGAAGGGAGAAGTGCATGGCAGAGCAGCAAGGTGTGGAGGTAAATTGGGATTTTTTTCCAATGTGAATTTCAAGGGAAAAAATGGAGGTATATCCCCCAAGCAACTCAGAAGGTGCCACATGTCTTGGAGCGGTGGAGCACGGGGAGTCTTCAAAAAATTTTCCCAATATGAAAACACGAAGGAAAAGGATAGGTATTCAGCATGCAAGTGAACCAGAAGGTTCCATGTATCTTGGAGTGGTAGAACCGTAGATTTTTTTGGGAAATTTTTCCAAAAGGGAAAAATTTAAAATTTGACCCCGCCAACCCTAATTTTGACCAGTTTTGCCCTAAATCTTCAAGAGGCCATATCTTTCGAACCAGAGCTTGGTTTTTTACATTTTTGGTATCAATGGAAAGCTGTTGAAATTCTCTACATGATGGACACTTCAATTTTAAATTTTTATGGATTTTTGTGGGAGAAAATTGAGAAAACATCTCTGGCATACAAAAATAAAAAGTTCCTCCCGACTTCACTCCAATGTTCTCCTACCATGTGGATGGCCCGATTTCAAAGAAATTAGGGCAAAGGAGTGAACAATTCATATGAAAACTAGAAAATTGAAATATAAAACACATTTTTACATGCAGAAGCTCTTCTTGGGCTCGTCAGAAGCATTTTCTTTGCTGCAGAGGAATCTGGAAGAAGGAAAAATGATCAAATTTGTTTGTAACCACTTCTTGGCCATTTGGGGAAGTTGTAACCACCCCTTACATGCTATTTCTTGTCCTCTGAGAGTCATTGTTTGGGTGGCAATCAAATTTGGAAAATGGGAAGCATGTTTTTTTGAACAGAGGACAAAAACGACAGTCAGTCTTCTTCTATTCTCCTTCTCTACATTATTTCTTCTATTCCCACTAGTTGTACAAGTTTGAACTCTAAGATCAATAAAAAAGGAAGGAATTTTATGTCCCTGGATGGAAAGATCGATTGGTGCTTTGTAACTAGTGTGTTTTATTCTATCTTGTGCTCAGAAATTGTAAATTTTTCTTTCTTTTGTTAATGAATGCATGTAATGAAACTTCCAGTTGATGTGTGTGGGCATCTGACACTCTACCCACAACATTGAACTCCCCTCCTTCATTCTCACTCCCTCCCCTTTCTCAGATTGATTTCTATATAGCAAGGAGTTGTTATTATTTCCATAGGGATAGTGGAGTGTTCTTATGGATCTCTGGTTGAAAAACCACCACAAATCCACTTCGGTTTTACATGCTAAACAATGGGAGCTGCACCATTCAAATGTAGAGGGACTTAGATTCCCATAGCGTTGGCTTGAAATCCATAAATTTGTCCACAAGAAAATTTTTCTAGCCAATAGTTTTTGGAGCCCACCATGGGGCAGATTTTACAGCATCTGTACCCTAAAATGACCACAAGGTTTTAAAGTATTTGTTTAAGTTTTTAAAGTCTAAAGTTTTTTGTGATTCACATGAATATGAGTATGACTATTCTTACAAATCCTCCTAGAGACCTTCTTCATTCTTTCATATCAAAGAAGATATCATTTCATACCTAAAGGAGGCTATTTGGCATAGTAGGCAGAGTGTAAAACATTACTCTATTGCTACAAAGATTTTGGATTGAAAAGAAGAACCTGCTTTTGAGTTGGAAGAGCAAAAAATAGATTCTAGCACCTCAGAGAAGACAATAAGCCTTCAAGCTAGCTGATAGAAGGTATACTCACTAGTTGAGGCAAGGAGGAGTGATTGACCCTACTTTTGAGGAGTTGGATAGAGAAGAAGCAGAGGTTATAGCTCGGTTTAATAGAGAGGAAGAGATTAGAGCTCAAATTGAAGAAATTACAAGACTCCAAGCTACAACAAAGGAAAGAGAAGTAGGCCTAGCTTTGAAGAAGCCAGAAACAAAAACATAATGGCTGATAATGAACATGAAGCACGTGCACCCAATGTACCATGGGGAAGAAATACTAGTCCACTTGCTCTCCAACAAATACTCCATGATCTTCCAAGAGGTTTGAGAAAGAATTTTCCCAAATTCAAAGGAGATGGCTCCCAAATCCCTGAAGAACATGTAACAACCTTCATCACTACTTGTGGTGTGTTATGTGTTGAAGATGAAGATGTGTTGGTTAGATTATTTGTGGAATCACTTCAGAAAAAGGATCTTTGAATGGTTTTACATGCTTTCTATAAGATCTATTACTAGTTAGGAAGATATCGAAAAGCATTTGAAAAAGATTTAGGAGCACTCGAAGATGGTCAAGAGCTGCTAGTACAATTAGTCCAAATAAAGAAAGAAAGATCTTAATCCATGAGGGACTTTGTAGCAAGGTTTGATAGATCGAAAGGAAGAGTCCCTCAAGGTTTTATACATCCTAAGAACCACCTGAGAAGATTCTTCATTAGTGCCTTTCCATCAAAAGTTGGTTTCTTCCTCATAAGAGCCCAATGAAACACACTGAGGGAAGCTCAAAACTTTTCCATTGAAACTGATGATGACTTAATCCTCTCTGGAAAGGTGAAAGGCCCAAATGGGAAGTAGAAGGGTCAAAGTTTGGCTTCAGTAACTATAGATCCTATGTTCCAAAAATGGAAAATGATCTGGTTTCCTTGAAGAAACAACTGTCCCAAATGACAATGAGAAATGCTCCAAGGAGGCCAAACTTCCCTGATAGAAAAATAATTGCACCACCTCCTCGCCAACTTACCCTTGAAGCACCTCCTATCAATGCTATCTATGACACCAAAAATCAAGAGATGATGCTGAAATTGATGAACTCGAAGGAGAAATAGTAGAGGATTACAAAGGCTACCTCAAAATTGAAGAATTTGATATTCACAATGGATTGTTTGAGTTTTTGGATGATGGGGAAGAAGAAGAGGAAGCCCCAAGCTTCTCATGTGTTGTCTTTACTCGAGCTCAATCCAAGAAAGATGCTCTACCCTTTGTGGATCAAGAGGAAAAGAAAACTAAAGAAGATCCCATTCCAAAGAGCTAGATAAAATAAGATCATCGGTAGAGGCTCACCATTACCACCCTCAATGGATTCAGCCAAAATGAAACTAAAGCCAAATGGTTGCTTGAGATCAGGTTGTTATATCTAGTAAATCACCTTTTCCTTCTTCTAGCTCACAAGTTATTAAAAACACTCCTCACTCCAATGAATTCTATCCTAACTCAGCCAAAGTTCCTCAAAGACCCTTACTATGTAAACCTTCCCTCACTCTAGAACTTCCCCTCATCCAATGTTCTCCCATTTGATTTTTGAAACATGCAAGTAAGACCAAAGTGCAGCTCAGAGATTGAATACTTGCAAACACACCCTACTCAGTTTGATATACTAATCAATTTTGTTCAAGCAACAGTTATATACCTTCAAGTTTAAATTAGAAAGGTGTGCTCTGACACCATCTATAACACCTACCTAAAACATGTTGGCCCTAATTGCTTCCAAAATAGATAAGGTGGAACCCTTCTACTTGTCTCTTCTCATGAATGGTTTTGAGCTCAACAATTGCATCATTGACTCTAGAGCTTCTGATAACGTAATGCCACTCAAAGTTTCCAATGCTCTTAGCCTGACACTAACCAAAGTTAATAGAGCTTGTTACTCAATGGAATCTAAGCAAGTACCACTAGTAGGAAGGATAAAAGATGCACAAGTGGATTTCGCTAAATTCCAAAATATTTTGGCATATTTTGGCATACTCCTCATCCTTCTTTTACCAAGAAAAAAATAACCATTGAGATGGTGTTTAGACTAAGTGTACAATAACGCAGATCACTGTCAAGTTTTCAATGACGACAATAAGATTTTAGCCTTCTTGGAGCAAAGAGACAACTTCAATAATCTCTTCTTTGAGGGAAGTGTTAATCCACATAAAGAAGCTATGGGTGAAGATGCATTAGATGAAATTGAAAGAGTGGATGATGAAGGCATAATCAGATTGAAAGGTAATAAGATCCCCAAAGGTCTAGTCTCTATGGAGGACCTGTTTGACAAGCATGACAAATTTATTCATGAAAAAGAAAAGCTATCTTCTCACTGTCCATCTGATTTTGAAAAGGAAAAAATTAGGACATCTAAATATCCAAGGATGGTTAAAATTGGAAAATTTTGCTCACCTGAAGAGAAAAGGAAGTTCGTTGCTTTGCTTAAAATTTACTCTAATGTGCTGGCCTACTCTTATGATGAGCTCAAATCTTTTCAGAAGGAAATGCATCATTCCATTCCTCTGAAGTAGGATGCTAAGCCCTTCGGGTAGAAGCAAAGATCCTATAATCCAAAGATTTCTAATGTTATCAACAAAGAAGTGAACAAGATGTTGAATGCCAAAATCATTTTCTCCATTCACCATTCAACATGGGTTGCCAAAATTATACCAATAAAGAAAAATGGGGAGATTAGAATATGTGTAGATTTCAAAATCTGAATCAAGCATCTCTCAAGGAAAATTACCCTCTTCCGATCATGGATCATATCCTACAAGCGATTACTAGATCTCGAGATACTATCTTTTCTTGATGGCTTCTCGGGGTATAATCAAATTAAAGTGGCCAAAGAAGTTTGTAACAAGACGGCCTTCACAAATCCTTTGGGCACTTTTTCTTATACAGCAGGATGCCTTTTGGCACGATCAATGCGGGAGCCACCTTCCAAAGAACCATGGACCTAGTTTTCAAATATCTCAAGCATTGCATTATCATTTACCTTGATTACTTAACCATGTTTTCAAAGAAGAGAAGAGAGCATATCTTTCACTTGGAGTAGATTCTTGCAAGATGTAGAAAACATGGCATTTCTCTAAATCCCAAGAAGTGTATCTTTGGAGTCATAGAAGGCAAGTTGTTGGGACACCTTGTGAATAAGCATGGAGCACATATTGACCATGAGAGGGTAAGTGCTATTCAAGCACTATCTCTTCCCACTAGCAAGAAAGGAGTACACTCATTCTTTAGGAAGGTAAATTTTCTTTGATGCTTTATCCCTGAATTTTCTGAACTAACAAAGCATATCACCTCTATGATGAAGCCTCAAAAAAATTTCAAAAGGAGTAGTCAAGGAAAATCAATGTTTGAAGAAATTAAGAAGGAAATTGCCAAAGATCTAACACTTTGGTATCTCCATATTTCAGCAAGGAATTCATCATGTACTGTTATGCCTTAGAGCATACTCTTTCTACTGTCCTAGTTCAGAAGAATGATGAAGAATTGGAAGCACCTATTGATTTCATGAGATTCTCTTTGAAGAATCATGAACTAAATTACATCAATTGGAGAAGCATGCATACACAAAGTGGTCAAGGCCATGAATAATTTCATATTTTACATACTCAACTCTCACACCATGGTGATGGTCCCTAGAAGCGCAATCAAGTCCATTTTGACACAACAAGATCCCAAAGCCAAAATAGGAAATTGGATTGCAAGGATCCAAGAGTATGACCTGGAGATTAAGCCCTCTAATCTAGTTAGAGGAAATGGCTTTATGCAAGTTGATTGCTAAAGATGAATCTCTCAAAGTTCAGCTTGGAGAAAGATATGACACTTGCCCAACCTACTTAGAAGATTTCCCACAAGTTCTCTTTATGAACACTACAGAAGAATGGTATGCAAACATCGCTTTCTTTCTTACCTATGGGGACTTCCGTCCTCATCTAGATTACAAGAAGCAAAGAACTCTCAGGTTGAAAGCAGCCAAATATGTGATTTGGAATCATGCACTCTACAAGAAAGGGATAGATGGTGGTTTTCTCAAATTTTTATGACAAGGAATAACAAGAAAAAATCCTCAAATCCGATCATGATCAAGCTTGTGGTGGAAACTTTTCATCCATGGTGATTTGCCAAAAAAATTCTCGAGGTAGATATTATTGGCCTTCTCTTTTTGCATATACTTAGAGTTTGGGTTTCTAAATGCAAAGCATGCCAACCATTTTTAGAAAACCATAGTTAGTTTCATTGCCTCTTAGGCCCGTGATTATTGAAGAGCCATTTCAACAATGGGGTTGGACTTCATTGGCATTTTGAATCCCCATTCAAGTGCTAGGCATACTTATGTGCTCACCGCCACGTACTACTTCACCAAATGGGTGGAATCCATTCCAGCCAAACATGCTAGCTCTGAAGTGGTCTGCAATTTTAAAAAAGAATATCATTGTTCATTTTGGAGTTCCTCATAAGATTGTGGTGGACAACGCTACTTATTTTTCTTCGAAGGAAATGACAGAATTTTGTTATGGTTTTGGCATCTCTCTAGCACATTCTTTTGAATACTATCCTCAAGGGAATGCTCAAGTTGAGTCAAGTAACAAAAATATTATAACCATTATCCGCAAGCTTGTTTATGAGAATCGAAGAATTGGCATAAAAAATTATATGATGCATTGTGGGATGATAGGATCACTCCTAAGAAGGCAATAGGCATGTCACCTTTTCAAAGTTGCTATATGGAGTCAAGCAAAGATTCCTATTACAATTGAAATGCTAGCTCTCAAGCTACTTCAAATAGTGGAAGATAGATAATACAAAGATTCAATTGACAAGAGGATCATTTTTCTTTAGAAGCTAGAAGAGAGAAGATCCCTGTGTAGTGGAAAAATCAAAGAAAATCAGCTAAAAGTGAAGAAGATCTTTGATAGAAGAGCCAAAGCAAGGAGTTCAGAGCTGGAGATTTGGTCCTACTTTGGGATAAGAGGAGAGAGCCAAAGGGAAGTCATGGTAAGTTTGATTCTTTGTGGTTGGGTCCATTTCAAATTTAGGAAGCTTGTGGTGAGAATGCCTTTCTCTTATCATACTTGGATGGAACTCCACTAGGATTTCCTAGAAGTGGGCAATATTTGAAGCTGTACCATCAGTGAAAGTGAGTTGTCCCTCACCTTGTACCATAGTTTTTGTTTTTTCCCCTTTTCTATTGTGTGTGTTTTGGTTTGTTTTCTGTCTTGGTGTGGTTTTGGTTGGTGTGCTTCCTTCCTTCCTTCTTCCTTTCCTCAGAATTGTACATGACTCTGCAAGGCCCAATGGATAAGGCACTGGTCAACGTTATATGTTTTAAAACTTGAGATTTTGGATCCTCATGCCATGTTTTCTCCCTGTTCAATCCATGCCATGTCCCCAAGCTAGAGCCATTGTTGTCCCCTCAAAATTTCCTTCTTTTTCCCAAGTTTGGACTTAGAAATTTTTGAGTTGTCACCCTTTGAAAATGGTCCTCGGTCGATTTTTTTGAAATCTGGCATTTCCCAATTGATCAATTAGAAACACCTTCATCGATAGATAATTCTTTCCCCTTTCCATAAAGGTATGGAAGTCCTCCTAACTCTTAGTTTTTGAGTTATGGCTCGGCGGAGGTAAATGGGGAAATTTTCCCTAGGCAGGCCCGCATCCAATAGAGAAGTGCCACATGTCAAGGTGGAGTGGAGCAGGGAGAAAATCTTGGCACTTAGCCCTTTTGGGAAAAAAATCTCAAAGCCACAAACTGACCTGTGGGCCCACGAGAGGAGAAGGGAGAAGTGCATGGCAGAGTGGTGGGGCATGGAGGTAAATTGGGATTTTTTCCCAATGTGAATTTCAAAGGAAAAAATGGAGGCGCATCCCCCAAGCAACCAGAAGGTGCCACATGTCTCAGAGTGGCGGGGCACGAGGAGTTTTTAGGAAATTTTCCCAATATGAAAATGCGAAGGAAAAGGACAGGTCTTTGGCCCTGTGAGTGAACTAGAAGGTGCCACATGTCTCGAAGTGGCAGACTGGGCGGAGTTTTTGGTAAATTTTCCCAAAAGGGAAAATTTTAAAATTTGACCCTACCAACCCTAATTTTCACCAGCTTTTGCCATAAATCTTCAAGAGGCCATATCTTTCAAACCAAATCTATAATTTTTGCATTTTTGGTATCAATGGAAAGATGTTGAAATTCTCTACACGATGAACACTTCAATTTTAAATTTTTATAGAATTTTGTGGGAGAAAATTAAGAAAATATCTCTGGCATGCAAAAAACAAAAATTTCCTCCCGACTTCACTCCAATGTTCTCCTGCCATGTGGATGGCCCAATTTCAAAGAAATTAGGGCAAAGGAGTGAATGGTTCATATACAAACTAGAAAATTGAAATATAAAATGCATTTTTACACACGAAGCTCTTCTTGGGCTCGTCAGAAGCGTTTTCTTTATTGTAGAGGAATCTGGAAGAAGGAAAAATGATCAAATTTGTTTGTAACTACTTCTTGGCCATTTGGGGAAGTTATAACCGCCCCTTACATGCTATTTCTTGTCCTCTGAGAGTAATTATCCAGGATGGAAATTGAATTTGGAAATGGGAAGCACCTTTTTACGAATAGAGGACAAAAATGATAGCCAGTCTTCTTCTATTTTCCTTCTCTATGTTATTTCTTCTATTCCCACTAGTTGTACAAGTTTGAACTTTGAGATCAATAAAAAATGAAGGAATTTTATTTTCCCTAAATGGAAAGATAGATTGGTGCTTTATAACTAGTGTGTTTTATTCTATCTTGTGCTAAAAATTACAAATTTGTATTTCTTCTATTAATGAATGCATATAATGAAACTTCCAGTTGATGTGTGTGGGCATCTGACACTCTACCCACAACATTGAACTCCCCCTCCTTCATTATCATTCCCTCCCCTTTCTTAGATTGATTTCTTCTATAGCAAGGAGTTGTTATTATTTCCATAGGGATAGTGGAGTGTTCATATGGATCTCTGGTTGAAAAACCACCACAAATCCACTTCGGTTTTACATGCTAAACAATGGGAGCTACACCATTCAAATGTAGAGGGACTTAGATTCCCATAGTGTTGGCTTGAAATCCAAAAATTTGTCCACAAAAAAAATTTCTAGCCAACAAGTATGATAGATCTCTAGTGATCTCCAAGCCCAAGTTATGCAACCCTATCACCTTCCTAATCAACTTGGCGGTGATCCTCATTCTCTTTCCCGTGAAGTAGAAAAATTCTTGATGTACCCATGACATGAGCCACTCGATACAACTACTCAAAGCTTCCAAAATAGGAAACTCCAAAATTTTCATGACCCCCATGCTTTCTAGTAGTTTCTTCATGGAGGTGTGGAAAATCCTAGTGCAATCCGCCAACCACCGATTTGTCTTCCTATAGATTTCTATTATGATGTACTTCAAGCATTTCTCCATGTGTTCATTTATCTCTCGAAACCCTACACTATGTAATCTTTTTTGTCCAAGTCTGCCCCTTAATAATGTCTTCTAGATATAACATCCCGAATAACCACTCTTATGCTAGGTTGTCAACCTCCATCTCTACTATGGGAGCCCTCTATGGTACCATTGGTCCTTTTGATTATGCGAGTGTGAAATGCAAACCCTAGCTGTTGTGTAAATGAATCCAAAGTCACGCTCCTATCATGCACACACACCACTATTTAAATCTCACTTCCAGGCTGAGACACTCAACACTATACTTCAAAACATGATAGGTTTACTTATTATGTAGAGTGCTCAAGTCATTTCCAAATCTTATTCACACTTCTAAATTTTTCTTTCAATTTTTAAGGTAACAAATGATGTTGAAAACACTGAATTTAATTCAAGTTTAAAAATTCCCTTCATTAATTGATCCATCTACCACCATACTTAGTACTAATTCCCTTTGAGAACATTTTACATCTCTTTATCCCACGTCACAAAATTTGGCACCTCAGTCATAACTTTCTAGTGTGCCACTACTTATCTATGATAGATCTCCTCACCCATGCTTCCTTATGCCAAATTATTTATTCAATGTGACCCAAACATACGTAGTCTCAAATTTTGTAGGCTCATTGAGTTATACTGAGTGCTCACCGCCTTACACGTGGTATTTAACTTTGAGTAATCCTCTTGAATTTTTCATCACTTTTCAAAACCTATTCCCTTTATGGACACTCGTGAGTTTATTTCTTTTAATATCACACTAACCTTATTTATCCACCCACACTAAGGGTATGTGCAGTCCTATACACATAAAAACACTTGAGATTGTAATCGGCTTTCGCCGCATAAACATGCTTATTAAGAGTATAACATCGAACTAAATTGACAAAGCATAACGACAAGGAAGGAAACACATTAAAGTAAATACACTAAGGGAAATATAATATAAATGGACATACAACCTTATTACAAACACCAAGAAGGATTATTTATAGTAGGGCTTTAGCTTACTCCCATTGAAGTAACCGAGTAACCATGTTCCATCAAGATCTTGTAACTAGAAAACACCTAATTCAAGTATATGAGTGATAACATACGGTCCCAACCAATGTACCTTAATCTTTCTCGGTGTCACAAAAATTTGAATCATAAAGAAGTACCATCGTCCCAACCAAAAGCTTCTTGTCCTTGATGTGTCTGTCATGTCATGCCTTTTTTCTTGGGATTTTCTTGCTTCTAACTCCAACTTGATATGGCACGCCTCTCATCCGATTGTATGAACTCGTAAATTATTTCTTCCAATGTTTTCTCAAAAAATAGACCTTCCATGCACGTAATATGCAAAGAAGGTAACATGAATTTAAAGTGAAGAAGTGCTTCTATGTAAAACATGCATCTTTGAAAGGGTGGGGCCTTATTCAACCTTTTGTAGGTTGTTCTAAATGCCCAAAGTATATCAGAAAATTTATCAACCCAATATTTCCTTCCAACATCACAAATTTTTGTCAAGGTCTGGCTCAATATCTTGTTGAAGGCTTCAATAGTCCCATTTTCTTGAGGGTGATAAGGTGTTGTCTTATGGTGTGCAACCATAAATTCATCCAATAATATCCTAATTATTGCATTCAAGAAATGAGTGCCCCTATCACTTGTCAAAATAAAAGGACATCCATACATGGTAAGATAATTTTCCTACAACAACCTTGCTACTATAGCTGCTCTATAATCCCTCATAGGTTCCACTTCTTTCCACCTTATAAGATAATATGTACAAGTGATGAGGTAGTGTGATCTAGTTCTACGAGAGGATGGGGAAATAGGACCCACAAAGTCTATTTCCCATTTTTCAAAAGGCTCTACACTAGTAATAGGCCTTAAAGGCATTTCATCTCTTTTCCTAGATTTTCCAAGGTACTAACAGTGACCACACACCTTACAATACTCCTTGCAATCCTTGTTAAAGGTTTCCCACCATAAACCATCTAGTAGAATCTTATGCGCGGTGGCATCACCTACATAGTGTCCATATGCAATACTAACATTAGCCTCCTCTATGATTGTAGTGTACTCATGCTCTAGTACACACCGGCATAATACATCATCTCAGCCTATTTTGTATAAGTCACCACTGATCAACATGAATTATGTGGCATAGATTATAAGTTGTTTCTTTTCCAAGGCCTTCATTTGTTCTAACACCATACATGTGCGTAAAAAGACAAAAATGTCCTCTAACTCCTAGGGCATGTGGTTAACGCTATATAACTATGCATCCGACATTGTATCTTCAATACTCGTATGTCTTCTCATGATTGAATCCTTGATAGGTGGTGGGCTGAATTGATTTTATAGGGCTTTACCATAATCAAAGTAAAAATCTTGGAATAATAGAACCCATTGACATATTTGACCTGTAAAATGGGCTTATTTACCAATTATTTCAATGCCATGTGATCTCGATATAACAAAAAGGTGTTGCTAGCAAGTATTGTCTGAACTTATGCAATGCATATATCATTGAAAAGCTTCGCTATTAATAGTTTTATAATTATGTTCTGCAGTAAAGTAAAATTTCTACTAGTAAAATAGATAGGATGATCTACAATACCTTCTCTAGGATGAGCTATAACTATGCCAATGGCCATGCCAGAGGCATCCACATGTACATGAAAGGGTAGATTCTAGGAAGGAAAACGTAAAATAGGCATCATAGTAAGCCTTTCCTTCAGTGCTTCAAATGAATGCTGCTACAGTTATCCCTAATAGAACTTCCCTTTACCTTTTAATAAATCCTCTAAGGGAACATAGATCTTAGCATATCCTTTGTTCCTAGTGTGTCACTAGAATCCATGCACCTCACTCTGATTGGTGGGTTCCTCCAAGCCTAAAACTTTTGCAATTTTATCTAGATCTACTAAAAAAATCTCCCAGATGATATTCCCTAGTAGAGTTCCAAAAGGTGTAGAAAATATGCACTTCTTGATATTTAAAGAGATGCTTAACTGTCTGCACCTCTCAAACATTAACCACAAATTGTCACAATGATCCTTGATAAGCCCATACACGGTCCAATCATCCAAGTAAACCTGCAAGAATTTGTGAATAAAATCTTGGAATGCTTGAACCACAATGCATGAAAATACTACAGTGTGTGTTCTCAATCCAAAGGGAATCACTGTGTATGTAAAAATTCCCCATTCAGTGGTGAAATTTTTCTTCTCTTGATCCTCCTTAGCAATTCTTACTTGATGATACCCAGAGAATCCATCTATAAAAGAGTAAATTTCACACCCTACAACGCCTTCCAATATTTCCTCAGTGAATGGTGTAGGGAAAGGATAAATCACACATGCAATATTTAGGTCCCCGTAGTCCACAAAATATTGATTATTCCATATTTATTTATGCTAATTACCATAGGGCTAACCCACTTTGATTCCTCTGTGGGCTCAATAATGTGAGATTCTAACATCTTGTCAATTTATTCTATAACTTTTATACATATGTTAGGGTTCATCCTATAAGGTCTCTTCCTAATCAGATGCACACCTTCCTTTAATTTAATTTTCATATCACCCAAAGATTCATACACTCCTTTAAACTCATGGTAGATTCTATTAAAAAGTCCTAGAAATTGTGTAGCAACTTAATTATCTTAGCCACATAAGAGTCATACCAATAATATCTAATTATGGCCTCCTTAGGTTCAACATCGTGCTTAATATTCACTTTCCTTTTCTTTTCATCATCCACTATTAGACCTTTTGTGTACCCTTTGAATGATCTATGTCTAAATTTTCCACTTCTTCATCATATAATTCTAGGTTTGACTCACCAAATAATTCCTAAATGAGTTCTTCAACCTTTGTACTATCTCCCATAGTAAATTGCTTCATAACCTTTACTAACTCTTTCACTAGAGATTTATTTGAGAAGTATTCAAAAATTTTGATCATTCATGTAGTCAACTTTTTCCAATCTCCAGTCTCTCAATGCAGCTCTACATAAACATACCAAACACGTGCATAGCCTCACAAGGTGAAATAAAGTTTGTGCACCCACAAAAAGGTGGTAAAGCTTCTTGACCCTCTATCTAGAGTCTCTCACACTATTGAACATGGTGTTGAACAAGATTATTACCATGATATTCACATATTTGAGCAGGTTCATTACTCCTAAGAAATCGGGATGATAGAGAAATTATCACTTCTCTCAATTCTATTGGATTATCCCTATGAACCATCCACCAGTGTGTTATTGTCCCTCGTAGGGTATACACTAACATATTCCTTTTTTCCACAGGATCCTTCCAATGTACTTCTATGGCTCGCAGAATACCTTAGGGTTTCCTTCATCTAGTGTACCAAGGTACCGTGTTGTTTCCTAACCTCCTAACACAATGCAACCTATGTATGTGCAAAATTGTGCTTCTTACCTCGTGCCCAATTTTCATAGGAAATACTTGTAGTTTCACTGATGGAATATGCATCATCCCACTAGAGAATTCCTTCCTTAGATGGCTCAAACTGATTCTAGATCTTGAATGGTGCATAGATAAATTTTGTTCAAGTATTCTTCACTTAAGGGCTTAACATAAGGTGCATATTTCCCATATGTCAAAGGGATAATAACTCGTTCTTCCTTGTTCTCAAAATTGATATATCCCTTATTGAACCATAGATCAACCTTATTTTCATAATACCAAGGGTGTCTAAGTAAATGGGAAGCTATCCGAGGTCTGGAAGTGCTAAGACCTCAAATTCCCAAAGTGAATTTGGCCCCTTTTATAACAATGGATGCATCCTTAAATACTCCAATTGGTATGACCTTAGTTTTATTTTTCATATACAACACATTGGAAGATGGTGTAATGGAGATATCCCATCGAACCCATGCATCTAAGGTAAGAACATTCACTTCTATGCCTATTTTAATCAAAATATTACTCAAAATCCATCCATCCATCCACAACAACATCCACAAAGTGATATCCTTGTCATAATCCAAGCTATGGGGAGGGAAATTAGCATATAAAATATGTCATTTGTTCTCAATACCACCATGTAGAGTATTTCCTTTCAACCAAATCCTAGGTAATGGAATAATGTTCTCCGACACAACATCTTGCAAAATTCATTTATATAATCAAAATCTAACTAGAAAGTCTTAGCTTCCTTCTTTTATTCCAACTTCTGCAACTGTTCCTTTAAACATTGTATTTCACCATGTAGATTTTTGAGTACTTTCATGGTTTCTTGATAAACCTCCTTCGATGTGCGGGGTATTGATATTTTACATGTAAAACCTCATCCTTTGTGATGGTATGATTCTATTGCAACATTTATTTGGCACACACAGTCTCAAAGACGTGTAGTAATCTTCATAAGTACTACCTCGGGATCTAGTGCTAACTTTGGCATTTATTGGTTTTCCACAAAGGTGTGTTGGTGCTCAAATTTGTCTTGCCCCATTTATCATTGAAATTCTCCTATTTGTAGGCTCTGTCATTTTCTCTATCTCTCATGTTGATGCATAAAAATTTGTTCTCCATTTGGTTTCCATGATCGATCCCTTCCTTGGTCGAGGATCACTTAAAGGTCCATAATTTATTTTTGGTTCCTATGTCAATCTAAAAGAGTCTATAACTTGGGCGTAAAATTGGGTTTTTCCATTCCTTCTATTTTCCATAGTCACGTTTTGTTTTCCTTGTCATTTTTGTCCCAAATACTTGTGGAAATGTGATTGGATGTAGCTTGGAGGATCATATTTGAGCCTTATAACATTTCTAAATTCTCTATCCTTGAAGAAAGATTCATTTCTAGGCTCAAATGGTGATTTTCCTACATTTTATGGTTTGACGGGTGTATTTTTCTCTCTGTCAAATTTACATCTCAAGCATTAGTGGAAATGTGGTCCTTTTTGGTTGGATGTGGCTTGGTGGGGCACTTTAAAAACTCTAAGGATCGCTTCAACCCAAAACTTTTCCACGTGGAGGAATGACACTCATTTGAAAATTCACCTTTTGGTTTGGCCTTGGAGTTGCACCGGGGACACGTGGAGGTTTCTACTGCTTTTCCTAGACTTAGACAAATTTTTCATGCAGCCGGTACAATTTTGGTAGACCATGGACATGTGGAGGGCTGGTGCTCATTTGAGGATCCACCTCAGGGTCCCACCTTAACAATTGCAATAGGGAGACATGTGGAGGCTTCCACCGGCTCCGCTTTGTACTTAAACTTTTCAAAGAAATTTTCTAAGGCATGGGACATGTGGTGATCCCACGCTTGTTTAGGGTCTCCACTCTTGGGAACCATCTCAAAGTTGCACCATGAAGACACGTGGAGGCTTCTGCAGGGCTTCCCATACTTAGACTTTTCAAGCAACTTTTTAAAGGCCTGGGACACATGGAGGGACCACGCCTGTTTGGGGATTGACCCCTAAGTTTTACTTTGAAGAAACTTCAAGAGGAAACTTGGAGGCTTCCCCTCACTCTTCCCTTTGTTTGGAATTTTCAAAGACCAAAGGAAACTGTCTCGGACCCTAGACACATGGCACCTTCCACTAAACCTTTAATGTTTTTAATAAACTCTCTTTGACCGAGACACGTATTGATCTTGCACTTATTTGGGGTATCGATTTTGGGGACCATCTCAAAATGTGCCATTGAGACATGTGGAGGCTTCCACGCTGGCTCCGTTTTACACTGAGAATTTTCAAAGGCAAAAAGGTTTTTTTCTTGGGGCCATGGTATGTGGAAATATCACACTTGTTTAGGACTTGAATTTGTGTTTCTCCTTTACAATTGCACCAAGGAAGCATGTGGAAGGCTATGATATATAGTGGAAAAGGGGCAAAATTAATGGTTGTTGTGCATTTCACCTTTTTCTACCATTTTTTCTCCAAGACTCCTAGAGATGTGAATACAGACTATTTTTCATTGTTCTTTAATGAAATTCCTTGTCATCTATGTCTGTAAGGTGTCATTGAATGGATTTGAAACTTAAATTATGAGTCCAAGGATTGTTAATGGTCAATATTTTGAAGTGGGAATTTCTCAGAACTCGTAAAATGGGAATTACCAGAGGAAATGGATGTGGGGTAGAATTGTAGAGGAAAGAGAGGGAAAAGGGGTGAAATGACCAAAGTGTTGGCGTAAAATATGAAAAATGTGTTGCCTCGAGAGAGAAAAATATTACCTGTCATATCCAGCTGTGTAGATTCTTTGGAAGATGATTAAAAAGGGGATTTCTCACATGACAGAATCATAATGATTAGAAGGATTGCTAAAACATTATGGCATGACATCCTAGTCATTAGTCGAGGGCCCAAGAAATGTGACCAGTTCACAATTGGTGCACTTGACAACTTTTGGATCTGAATTTGTTAAACGTTGCTGTCAGAAACAAATTGGTAACAAGCAAAGGTCCCTTGAATATTCTTCTCTTTTTTAGGGAAAATTGAGTGAGAAAAATGTATAAATGCAATGAGAATACACTTGTAAATGGTTGGATTTTGAATTCCTAAGAGAAAATTTGAGAAAGTTGTCTTCGTGAGAGACCAAAGCCGAGATAACCTATTATTTTCTTCTATGTTAGATTTTATGTCGTGTTAAGTTGGTCACAGATGTATAGCCATTGACAAGAAATGAGATTGCTCTAGAATCTTTCCCTTACTAATGAATTTAATAAATTTTGAAATTTATTTATGTCCAATCTCTAGCAATTTGTGTTCGCCTTGTTTCAGTAATGTCTACAAATAGTTTGTTTCATTCCTATTGCAATCTTACATTGAAATCTTTGTGAAATCACACAGAGGATCTCGTCCTTGTGATAGTTTAATGGTATTTTTAATTTCATTTTAAGAAGATCCTTCATCTTGGATGAGATAAACAAATTTAAAATCAATTCACTTTCATTTTTTGATAAATATTGTCTATAAGTCTTCGGGTGTACCTTAGGCATGATTGATCAGAGACTTTGGTGTTTAATTGAGTCTTTAAATTCAAGCCTTCATGTTAGAGTTTCAAAGATTATGTGAAAACGTGATGATATGGGCCTCCATTGAAGCACACCATTTGGTTGAAGGAACGTCTTAAGCTTTCAAGTATTTTGTTGTTGAGTTGTTCATTGTTATGAATTCCCTTCAAAGATCCGGTATAATAAACTTTATCCCGCTTCATCTCCCACCAAAATAATTCAAAACCATTGATCCATCCTGAAATACCCATGTTTTCCTTGTATATCAACAAAGGAACAAAATCTACTTACTAAAATATGCGAACACTAAGTATTTCTTAATGTCTTATGTAACCTTAGCCTTGTCTTGAAAGTATCTCCACCGTTTAGAAGTGACAACTCTTAAGTGTTAAATTATGGAGTATTGACCATATTTTCCCAAGGTTTCATTCATAAATTTTTCTAAACAAAGGATATATCCATCTCCTTCATCAAACAGAGGTTATACTAAGGGTCCTCTCACCTTGGTCGAAGAGGCACAACCTAAAGTAATGAGGATAGGTCAAATCCTCTTAAAGGTGTTATCCATCTCTCCGAAATATGAGTAACAAAGGGTCAGTTAGATCTCATCCCCAGCTACGAAATGACACACACTATGATCTATCTTCCTCTAAGATCTAAGTCTAATCCATGTTGCTGCTCAGCTTGAAAGGGAGAGAAAATTTGGATACCAACTCTCATGCACGCTATTGTGAAGGAATCTTTAAAGTATTTGAACAAAGGTGTACACATAAAGACCATGGTAATTCTTTTACAGATTTTAAATTGCATGTACATTACTAAAAAAATCATTATCTATTCAGATCTATAAGAATTGTTTAAAGTTGTGAGTTCTTAGTGCAATATTTCCATCTTATACTGAGTTATTACACTAATGTTTGTATCATCATTGATAAATTTGGGTAGAAGAAGAGTAGATCTTGTAAGATTTGGATGAATCTAGTATTGACATACATTTAATAGGTCTTTCATAGTGAATTTGCACAAAATAAGGTGAAAATCCTTAGTGGCATCTTCTTGCTATTTAAATTCTTTATAAATACCTAAAGTGTCTTAACATATATCAAGTAATATTTTTCACCGATATCTGCAAAATTTGGAAGGAAGAAGATCTATCTTCACTAGGGACCCTAATAGAAGGTTGTTTCAAGAGTTAGGAAATTATAACTTAGAAGGAAGAAGAATTTGGAAGGTTGTTGGAGATCAAACATCTAGAAAAGAGACATCCATTGGTGAAACCGATTAGCCTATGATTAAAGATTGCAATACTTCCTCAAGTGCTTCTGAATCAGGTAGTCTCTTTGTAAATTTGAATTCTCCAACTAGAGAGGGTCCTTATTTTGTATTTGAAATATTTACATCTCATTATGTCCCTATATTCTCCAAAGCGATAGGATTTTCCAAGAGACAGAGCCTTTAGAGGGTAGTCATTCTAAAAATTACATCCCTATACCACACAGACTCCTCACTCCTCATCATTCTATCTCTCCTGTAAGATCACCTCCTCAAAATAATATGGCTCAGCCTCCACCCATACCTCAATTTGTTGTTAATACTTTTGGTCCCATCAGTTTTAGAGGTATGACTAGCTATCTAAATGTTGTGCCACAAGATGTAAGAAACACATTGCGTAAGTTTTAAGGAAATAATGCAATAACTAGTGATCATCACTTGAAACTCTTTGTCAATATGATGGAGAACTTTGAAATAGATTTTGAGGATGTATACATTAAATTATTTATCCATACTCTAGAAGAAGATGCAAGGGACTGGTATAAATCTCTGCTAGATAATTACATTGACTCCTAAACAGAGATGAAGAATGCTTTTAGAATGCAGTATGGTGATAAAATAGACCCTATATTTATTTGATAAGAGTTTGAAAATATAAAAAAGAATCCTAATGAATTAGTGCATGATTTCAAGACTAGATTTAACAAAATATTGAGAAGGCTTCTTGTTAATTTGAGGCCATGTGATGAAACATGTCCGATAAAGTTTTCGGATGCATTTGATAAGAAAGTTGCTTATTATTCGAGGGATAAGAACCCCGGGACTTTGAGGTAGGTTTTACCATGGCTTTGAAAATTAAGAACAAAATTAAAGTAGTTGGAAAACCTCCCAAGAGGGAGGGTGTTAAACCGATCAACCACGGGAAGCCTCAATCAAGTAATTTGTGGATCTTGAGGAAGTTGTGAGGACTTTGGCTAGGGCTATCAAAGAAATCTCTTACATGTGGACAAGGCAGCGAAAGGAATTGGACAAGGTTCTCAGGGTCAACATAAGAAACAAGGACAAGATAGACTTGTAAATCATCCAAGAAATGATCGGAGGTCCGATGACAGAGGTAAAGGACCCATGGGAGCTAGACAACCCCAAGCTAGGGAAAATAGAGTAGTGTTTGATCCTCTAAATGCTAGAGTTGTTGTTGTTGAAGAGACAAATCAAATGGATTGGTGTGACAAATGCTTCTTACCCCACCCGCCATGTAAAATAGATTAGCAAGTTGAAGAAGCTGATGATGATGATAACACTTATGATGATGCATGCATGGTGGATTGCTCTACAAGCTCACAACAAGGAGCAACTTCAACTGAGGTAATAAGTGCAAGAATTGCTACAAGTTTTTGGGACTGCATTCTTCGGGTACCTCTTCTTCCTCCCTCTTAGGCTTTAGAAATAGATACGGTACAAGCATTTGAACTTACTAATAATTTTGAGTACTTAAGGGCTCTAATGATTAAGAAGTATGATGGAGGAATCCCATCAAAAGAGGATAGATAGCTACTAATGAATGTTGTTGTGGCTCAATAAAAAGAGTATAACACAAGAAGTAAAGCTGTCAAAGGGGCATGGCCTCAAGCCAAACCAAAGAACCCAGTTCTCACTAATGTCCCAAAAGATGCTCTAAAGAAAGATGCATCTGGTAAAGGCCTTATTGTCTCAAGTATAACTTGTGTTCCCACCCATGCCTAAAATGTTAAAACCTTGTGCCATCTAATGAGTTTTTCAACCTTTCTCCAAGTGTTGCTTTACCCAAATACATTCCCTTTACATTGCCCAAGTCTTTAGTCGATCAATATTTTTGTCCCAATTGTTGAACCGCTTAGGATTCCCTGAGCACAATAAGAGGGCCTTTGAGTATTTGGGGTTGGAAGAAGATAGGATTACCCAAGGCAGAAATATAAATAATATAAAACCCCACCTTCAACTATTGTAGACCTAGAAAAACCACTAGCATTAGAGGAGATAGGTGAACCACCTGAAGTCTACTTGGGGACATCTTTAGTTGAGTCTCAGTTAAATGTTGATCCATTTTTTACAACACTGATTATTAAAGAAAAACTACTACACAATTATATGTTTGAATTTGGAGCATCATGCAATGTTATGCCTCTGGAAGTCATGAATGAATTGAACATTAAAGTGACAAAAGCTTATGGAAAGTGTACTGCAATGGATTCTAGAGAGGTCCTAGTTGTAGGGTGTGTGAAAGGTTTGGTGGTACAACTTGCAGCTTATCTCGTATAAGAACCTGAAACTTGATGTTTTCATTGTTGATTGCCCTACCAAATGGGGCATGTTGTTATCAAGAAAGTGGGTTGCAAGTGTTGGTGGAAGTGTTCAGATGGATATGTCTTTTTCCACCATTCCAATTGAAGGAAGCCTTGTAAAGTTGTATGGAGAGAAGAAAATGTTGCACCTTATTGAAGATCCAATTAATGATTCTTATGAAGTTTTATATGCTGATAAATTTGTTGGGTTTGCTGATGGCAAAGAGCATAAGATTGATCAATTTATATGTGTTGAACAAGTGGGTTTACCTTGAACCTTGTTATTTGATGGTGACAGCCCAAGTTTGGAAATGGTGCTAGCATTGTCCCGATTTCTCTAGGCCAAGAAGAGTTTGTCCTTTCTTTCAAACTTAACTTTAAATGCACTAACAACATTGTTGAATATGAAGCATTGTTATTAGGCTTGAGAATTGCATAAAAATATGGTATAAAGGACATCATTGTCAAAGGGGATTCAAAATTGATTGTCAAGCAAATTAGAAAATTATATGCTACTAAAAATTAGAGAATGAAACAATAAAAGCATGCAAGTATGGTATTTGATTGAAATGTCGACTCTTTTTAATATTGTGCACCATGACGAAAGTTTAATGCTATTGCAGATAAGTTAGCAGTGCTTGGATCAAGATTTGGTAATTGTATAGTGTCTCCATTTTGTGAGTATGATTTTGAAATACTAACAACGCCATCTATCCTTGATAATGTTAAAAATTGGCAAGAGTTTGATGATGATGCCAGTGAAATGGTTTCTAAAAAACCAAGGTTAGTTTTTTGACAAAAATATAGATTGAGAACCAATGGTGTGTGTTGCTGAAGGAAAGGAAACTTTATTTGGAAAAGACATCATCCAACTGAAGAAAAACATGATTCCTAGAGGTTTGGTGGCTCTTGAATCAAAATTTGATAATTTTATTGCATTATTAAAAGGAGTATGTTGGTTTCAAGAGATATGGAAGAACACAACCTTGGCACAAAGGAAAAGCCACATAAAATCTGGTTAGGAAGCAATCTCAGCAAGGAAGAGAAGCAGTCCTATATGTAATTGCTAAGGAAATATCAAGGCGCCTAGCTTGGTCTTACTCGAGTTGAAGGCATACATGGAAGTTTTTTTCCAACATGAGATTCCTCTTGAATCTAATTCCAAGACTTTCAGGAAAAAATAGAGGCCCAACAATCTGCTCCTTTCTTTAAAGATGCAAGAAGAACTAAAACATTTGAGGGATGGAGGGATCATCCAACCCACAAGGTACTCATCTTAGGTTGAAAACCTAGTGCTGTCGAGAAAAAGAATGGTGATATAAGGTTGTGCGTATACTTCAAGAACCTAAACAAAGCATCATTGAAAGATAATCACCCCTTCGCCAAACATGGAGAATATGCTACAATTAGTAACTAGTTCGAATCGTATCCACTCTGGATGGTTTCTCGGCTATAATCAAGTTGTTGTGAAGGATTCAAAAAGAATAAATACTTCCTTTACGACTCCTTGGGGAACTTGTGTCTATGTCGGGGATGCCTTTTGGCTTAATGAATGATGGAGCAACTTTCCAAAGGGTAATGGATGTAGCATTTTCCAGTTATATCAATGACTTCATTGTTATTTATCAAGATGATGTAACTATGTTTTCAAGAAAAATAAATGATCACTTGCAACACTTGGAGAGAATGATGATAAGGTGTAGAGAATATGGTATATCATTGAATCCCAAGAAGTGCCACTTTAGAGTGCAAAAGGTAAAACTACTTGGTCACATTGTATCAAAAGAAGGGGTCATGATTGATCCAGAGAGAGTGGAGGCCATCAGTAAGGTTCCAATTCTAAGAACTAAGAAGGGAACTCAATCCGTCTTTAGACAAATAAACTTTATCAGAAGATTTGTGTCTAACTTTTGAGTGACCATCCCCATTACTAGTATGTCAAGAAGGACCAAAGTTATCAAATGGGAAGAAGTTTCCATTCAAGATTTCAATGGGATCAAAGAAGTAGTAAAGCATTCCCCTATTTTGGCAGCCCCAAATTATAAGTAGCCTTTTCAAGTGTTTTTTCTTCTTTAGAAAACACCATTGCATCTATTTTGTTACAGAAGGATGATGAAGAGGCTGAGAGACCAATTGCATTTTTCAGTAAGGCATTATAGGGAGCTGAGTTGAAGTACACCATCATGGAGAAGCAAGCATTTACCTTGGTGAAAGAAAACAAGCTTTTCAGACCCTACATATTGAGCTCCAAATTTGTTTCTTATGTTCACCACACCATGGTGAAAGACATCTTATCGAGATGGAGGTATCAAGAAAAAGATGCGAAGGGTGAACAGTTGTAGAAGTATGACATGGATATCCGAACAATGAAATTGGTAAGAGGTTTGGGCCTAGCTAAGGTTATGGATGAGAGCAACTTACAAACTATTGAGGTGAATGAATTAGAAGGAGAAAGGGTGAATGTCTTTGAAAATTTGGTAAGATCTGAATGGTACAAAGATATAATATTTTATCTTAGAAATATATGCTGCCCTAAACATTTAAGTAAAAATTAGAAAAGAGCTCTTAAGTTAGCCTCTCAAAAATATGTCATTACTGATTTTGGGTTAGCTTGGAAGAACCAGAGGGATTGCTCTTAAGATGCATTGCTGAAGATGAAGCCCCAAAGGTAATTGCTGATCTCCATGGAGGAGTTTATGGGGAAATTTTTTGGAAGAGTTATAACACATAAAATATTGAGGGCTGATTATTGGTGGCCAACTCTCTTCAAGGATACAACTCTATTGGTTAGGAAATGTGAAATTTGGCAGCATTTTCCTGGAAGAATGAAAGCTTCAAGCTCCCTTCCTTTGCATCCTGTGTGAGTTGAAGCCCCATTCAGAAAATGGGGAATGGATTTCATTGTGGAAATTTCTGATCCTTCCAAAGTGCTGAGTCATAAATGGATTCTTGTAGCCATTGGTTATTTCACTAAGTGGGTGGAAGAAATCCCCACCAAGAAGGCAACACCCCAAGTTATCATGGAATTCATCTTTGAATCAAATCATATGCAGATTTGGAGTGCTAGCTAAAAATTGTTTGATAATTCCATGAGCTTTAGAGTTAAACCTTTGGTGGTAATGTAAAAAGAGCATGGAATCGATTTGACATATACTTCTAACTACAATCCCCAAAAATGGAAAAGCAGAGTCCAACAATAATTTTTTTAAGATCATTAGAAGAACATTGGAGCTAAACAAAAGGAAGTTGGGTGAGAAAATGAAGTTTGATGTTTGGGTGATAAAATCATTGTCAAAAGATCTACTGGTAAAAGCCCATTTGAATTGGTATATGGAACTCAATCTTTTCTACCCATCCATTTGTAATTGTCTTCATTTCAGTTTGTTCAAAAAATTGTAGACTGAGAAGTTAGTCCATATGATGCTTGAATCAATCAGATTATTGAGTAGGATGAAGAAATAAGGGCATCCCATCAGCAGCATGTGAAGTTCAGAGAAAATTTGAAGAAGTTATTTGACAAAAAGGTGACTCCCAGAGCTTTTAGCATTGGGGATCTTGTGATTTTATGGGATAGTAGACATGAAGATAAGGGAAAACATGGTAAATTTGATGCATTGTGGATGGTCCCTTATTCCATTGATATTTAAATTGGTGAAAATACCTTCTTCGTAAAAGACTTAGATGGGGAACTAATTGAATTTCCAGTTAATGGTAGGAATTTGAAACTTTTCCTTGATTGATTTCTTAGAATCAAGGTATACTCCATTGTGTAGTGTATATTTTCCTTGTTTTCATTTTACTTTTGTGTTTTTGTTTGTTTTGGTCCTTGGTGACCTAGTTTTGTTGGTTTCTCAGTTTGTTTTTGGAGGATGGTAATGGTTTCTCTGCATATGCAAGTTTATTCCTTGGCTCCATTGCCCAATGGTATATTTATGGCACTTGGTTTGATATTTATTATTGTGGTACTCGCAGGGAGTGCCCATCCTCAAGTTGGAGATGATGTTGGTGCTCAAATTAGTCGCACCCTATTTTTCATTAAAATTCTCCTATTTTTGGGCTTTCTCATTTTCTCTATCTCCATATTGATGCATAAAAAATCTGATCTCGATTTGATTGCCATGACTAGTCCCTTCCTTGGTCGAGGATTGCTTAAAGGTCTAGAATTTTTTTTTCGTTCCTCTGTCCATCTGAAAGAGTCTATAAGTTGGGTGTAAAACTCAGTTTTTTCCTTTCCTTCCATTTTCCAATGTCACGTTTTATCGTCCCTATCATTTTCCCCAAATACGTATGTAAAAATTATTGGATGTAGTTTGGAGGATCATATTTGAGCCTTATAACATTTCAAAATTCTCTATCCTTGAAGAAAGATTCATTTTCCAGGCTCAAATTGTGATTTTCCTGCATTTTATAGTTTGACGGGTGTATTTTTCCTGGTCAAATTTATGTCTCAACATTAATAGAAACGTGGCCCTTTTTGGTTGGATGCGGCTTAGCGGGGCACTTTAAATAACACTAAGGATTGCTTCAATGTAAAAAATTTCCACGTGGAGGAACGACGCTCATTTGAAAATTTAACTTTTGGTTTGGTCTTGGAGCTACGCCGAGGGGACACGTGGAGGTTTTTTTGCTGCTTTGCCCAGAGACTTAGACAAATTTTTCATGCAACTGGTATAGTTTTGATAGACCATGGACACGTGGAGGGTTGATGCTCATTTAAGGATCCACCTTAGGGTCCCACCTTAACAATTGTGACAAGGAGATATGTGGAGGCTTTCGTTGGCTCCGATTTGTACTTAAACTTTTCAAAGCAATTTTCTAAGGCCTGGGACACATGGAGGGACTATGCCTATTTGGGGATCGGCCCCTAAGTTTTATTTTGAAGAAGCACTAGGAGGACACTTGGAGGCTTCCACTCACTCTACCCTTTGCTTGGACTTTTCAACAGCAAAAGGAAACTGTCTCGGACCCTAGACACATGGTGCCTTCTGTTGAACCTTCAAATTTTTAATAGACTCTACCGAGACTAAGACATGTGTTGAGCCCACACTTGTTTGGGGTCTCTAATTTTGGGGACCATCTCAAAATGTTCCATTGAGACACGTGGAGGCTTCGCTGGCTCCTTTTTACACCGAGACTTTTCAAAGGCCAAAAGGCATTTTTCTTGGGCCCAGGGTATGTGGAAGGCTCACACTTGTTTGGGACTTTCCTCTGTGCTTCTCCTTTGCAATTACACCAAGGAAACATGTGGACGGATATGATATAAAGTGGAAAAGGGGCAGAATCAATGGTTGTGCATTTCACCTATTTTTTTGCCATTTTTGCTCCAAGACTCCTAGAGACGTGAATACACACTGTTTTTCATCATTCTTTGATGAAATTCCTTGTCATCTCTGTCTGTAAGGTGCCATTGAATGGATTTGAAACTTAAATTGTGAGTCCAAGGATTGTTAAGGTCGATATTTTGAAGTGGGAATTGCTCAAGCACTTGCAAAATGGGAATTACCAGAGGAAATGGATGTGGGGTAGAATTGTAGAGGAAAGAGAGGGAAAAGGGATGAAATGATGAAAATGCAGGCATAAAAGATGAAAAAGGTGTTGCCTCAAGAGTGAAAAATATTACTTGTCATATCCAACTGTGCAGAGTCTCCAAAAATGATTAAAAATGGGATTTCTCACATGACAGAATTAGAATGATTATAAGGATTGCTAAAAATTTATGTCATTACATCCTAGTCATTAGTCGAGGGCCCAAGAAATGCGATTAGTTCATACTTGGTCCACCTAGCAGCTTTGGATTTGAATTTGTTAAACATTGCTATGTGAAATAAATTGGTAACTAGAAAAGGTACCTCAAATATTCTTCTCTTTTAGGGAGAAAATTGAGTGAGAAAAATGTATAAATGTAATGAGAATACTCTTACAAATGGTCAGAGTTTGAATTCCTAAGAGAAAATTTGAGAAAGCCATCTTCGTGAGAGACCAAAGCCGAGATAACTTGTTATTTTCTTCTATGTTAGATTTTCTATCGTGTCAAGTTGGTTACAGATGTATAGCCATTGATGAGTATTGAGATTTCTCTAGAAGATTTCCCCTACTATTGAATTTAAGTAATTTTGAAATTAAGTTATGTCCAATCTATAGCAATTTGTGTCCGCTTTGTTTAGAATGTCTATAAATAGTTTCTTTTATTCCTATTGCAATCTTACATTTAAATCTTTGTGAAATCACACAGATCTTGTCCCCTGTGAAATTTTAATGGTATTTGCAATTTCATTTCAAGAAGAGCCTTTATCTTGGATGAGATAAAAAAATTTAAAAGCAATTCACTGTCATTTTTGATAAATATTTTACGTAAGTCTTCGGGTTTATGTTAGGCGTGATTGATCAGAGACCTTGGTGTTTAATTGAGTCTTTCAATTTGAGCCTTTGTGTTAGAGTCTCAAAGATTATGTGAAAACATGATTATCTGGGCCTCTATTGAAGCACACCTTCTAGTGGAAGGAATGTCTTAACTGTTCTAAAGTATTCTATTGTTGAGTTTTTCATTGTTGTGAAGTCCCTTCGAAGATCTGGTATAATCAACTTTATCTTGCTTCATCTCCCACCAAAATCATTCAAAAACCATTGATCCATCCTGAACTACCCCTGTTTTCCCTATATATCAACAAAGGAACAAAATCTACTTACTAAAATATGTAGAACACTCAGGATTTCTTAATGTCTTAAGTAACCTTAGCCTTGTGTTGAAAGTATCTCCATCGTTTAGAAGTGAAAACTCTTAAGAGTTAAATTATGGAGTATTGACCATATTTTCCCAAGGTTTTCTTCATAAAATTTGTCCAAATGAAGGATATCTCCATCTCCTTCATCAAACAGAGGTTACACTAAGGGTCCTCTCACCCTGGTCAAAGAGGCACAACCTAAAGTAGTGAGGACAAGTCAAATCCTCTTAAAGGTGCTATCCATCTCTCCACAAATATGAGTAACAAAGGGCCAGTTAGATCTCATCCCTAGCTACAAAATGACACACACTATGATTTATCTACCTCTAAGCTCCATGTCCAATATGTGTTGTTTCTCGGCTTGAAAGGGAGAACAAATTTTGATACCAACACACTGTATTTTAAGCATCCATGTGTCCTTTTTCTCATATTTTTTCTTCTTTCTCGATTCTCATTAAAGTCCAGACACTCTTCATAGTTATGCTTATTTCCAAAAAAATAACAATTAATGTTTCGAGGACATTTGTGCCTATAATAGTCATGGGATCCACATGTATAGCATGTTCCATGAGGAAACTCACTTCGTCCTCCGGCTGTCACCTCGGCCTCTGAATCCACCACAAGTATCCTCTACCTCTACCATGGCCTCCCTCAAAGCACCCTTCATTGTGATCATAGCTTCCTTGAGTGCGATCATGATTAATTTTCTTACCTTTATCCTTAGATTTATTCAAAACTCCCATCTGTTTTACACCAAAGTATCATGGAAATCATGGATCGATCAATCAACCTACAATATTTAGTATTGTGAGTTATGGACGATAAATTTTACGAGCGAGGACATGTTCTTTATTATCATGCATTGAAACAATGGAAAATGAATTACATCATGGTCTAAATGACATATCTCACATTTCAGTAATAATGAGTGCACCGATCTATGAGGATAACTATCCTTAGTATGCCCCTCTACTTCATAATATTTGTACCAAATTCCAATATGTGTCTCATGTGTTGTATTGGATAATAGTTTCTCTAATTTCTTTTCCATTGCTGCAATCTAATCTTCCAATAATGGGCTCACTCTACATGTTATGTTATGGATTGCCTCTACATGTAAAGAAGCTTCAAATGCCTCACATGGGTCTATATACATCTTATGTGAGAGCATCCTTCTAAAAGGCATAATAAGGCCTTTGATGAACCATTTACATCTTGAATTGCATAGATGTCATATGATAGTTTAGAAAAGAGTGTTTTGAAATGAGCATCATATTCCCTAATCTCTCTCGGTAGTGCCCTACATGAAATATTTGAGTGTGCTTATACTTTTCTTCTCGAACTCAGGGATATAAAATTCCTTAATGAAAGCATCTCGTAATGTTGTATGATCCACAAAAGTATGATCACGGTAAAAAAAAATTTACTAACTGTGTGTACGTCCCTACAACATAGTTGTAAACTAAATTTCCTTATGCTCAAAAGTTGTAATTACTTTCATGTTCCGCAATATCTCACACATATGCACATGCTCAACAACATATTCTATTCTCCTATAATCTGGGAGACAAAGTGACATCTTTATGTAAATATTTTGGGGCTGGTGAGGACCATTCCCACCACATCCAAAATCTCTTGTGTTACCTCCACCCCCAAATCCACCAGATCTCCTAGATCCCAAGCCATGTGTTCCTCCTAATCCTCTACTTGTAATAGGAATTGAACTAGAGGATGCACTTCCCTTTGTCTCAATAGTGTTGTTAAAATAAACTCCACGATCTGTGAAGTTGTGCTAATCCATGACATGAGTCCAAATTTCTATGTGCGTGTGTTTTGTCTTTGGTGTAATGCTTGAAAAGGTTCCTCCAACCGGTCCTCCAAATAATAAGGAAGATGTCTTCCGACCATAAATGTACTTGCTATTTGATTCACTCCTGAACTTGTTGATAAGTCAACTCTACCTCTTTCTACTCTATTACCCAAACTAGCTTGCTAACCACTGGTTGTACTAGAAACTGGAAAACCAAGTGCAAGGGATAGGTTTTTAGGTAGATTCAAATGCATACCCATGGCCCAAGTTGTCTCTATTGGTATGCTCTCATAAGAGGCTAATGAGGGTTCCTTATCATGCTTTCCCAAATGGTGGAGTTTTAGATTCTCTGGCTCTATGTCCTCTATGTGAGCTCCAAATATTTCACATGCCATCTCTGTCCTCAATGCCATCCATTCTACAATATCACAATTCTTCTCTAAATCCCTCTTGCATACCTTATTGAACTTAATCCACCTTTCTTCTCTTTTCCTCTCTGCCGCTAGGTCCACCATCCTTCACCACACTTGCTCCTACCCCGTGCATGGTGGGGTTTAGCTAGCCATCAACTTCTCTTCCAAATTCAAGGTTACCATCAAGATCTTGATCACCAGTGGAATTCCTTACAGATATGTTCCCCTGGGATAACATAAAAACTGAAACTCATTTACCTTTAGGCAAGATTACATGGAGATTGAGTAATCCAAAATATAACTATTCAAAACACGATGGAACCAAGTATCTACAAGGAATTTCCAGATCAGATCAACATCACATAGGGATTGATATTATTTTTGCATCTAAACAAGTGTATGAAACCCCTAATTCCTTTTAGACACATAAGCAACCAACCACTCATATAGCTCTATTGGGAAGATAGCAAAGAATCTCTCATATAAGCAGTCATAAAGATTTTCTCCACCCATGGACATGCACCAAACTTAGATACAATGCCAAAAATATGAGATTACTCTTCTTCCAGATCTACTATCCACTCCTAAACACTTTCCAAGGTCAACCAGTACATATTCATCATGAAACATTCTAAAAACATCTAAAAAAGAGGTCCCAACAATGGAAAAAATGATGCAACCTAGAATTTACTATGAATAACCTAGATGCACTAGCACATCATTCACCTGAGCTAAGCACTCACCCGAAGCACACAAAGGCACCAAGTCCCTCTTTAGAGTTGCTTGTACATAATGTTAGCATGATGGTGCATATAGGTATCCAAATTCATTACCAATAGTAAACAACACACAATGCATAAACCAGATCTAGTTCTTAGAATATATATAAGATGAACTAAACAATGACTATAACAAGATTTACCATGCAAGAACTAGATTAAGTCATGTTCAATAGCATTATTAAGCCAATATGAACCATTGTATTAAATACTATAAAACATAAAAGCTCTATACATTACATAAGTATCTCCATGAGTCATGCACATGAAAAAACCAACAACATAACTCTAGAATTTGACACACACACACACACACACACACACACACACACACACACACACACACACACACACCAAACCGTGTAAATCAATACATATATATGGGGGTGGGGACTTTCCCTTCACTGCCCATGCACTTCTAAAAATAGGTCACATGCTAATAATAGCCATGTGCCTTTACAATAGGATGCACAACATGTAAGTGCTCTAACAATAGAACTCGTATAGTTAACTTTGAGTAGAAATCCTATTATTATCCTAATCTATGCATGATGCTCAGTTGTCGCCTGTTCTAAAGATTTCATTACGTGGATTGCAAGTCTTCATGTATTTTTGTACTTAGAAAGCTAACTCCAAAAATAACACTTATACCACAAAACGGCTATGTCTCGATCCTGGGCACTTCAACCGTATCATAGCATTGCATGATCTTCTAGCTCCCTACATTCGTGTGCCCAATACTTAGGCCATTTTTTTCATTTCAACAATATGGAGTGGCTGTATAGCACAAAAAAATAATAATGATTTAGAAGGATTTCAACAAAATAATAATATCCATAGTAGATAGCTTACTAATATCTATTCTAACAAGTTAAATGTAGGGAAAAGAGTGTTTTACTCACTCATATCTCCAAGTATCCACCTCAGATCAACTACTAGTGATGAAATGGTATATTGGTACATACTCCTTTATAACTCTAATCTCCTCATCATGATGTAAGTGCACTATATCCTCCTCCTTTGTAGATAGGGCCTCCCTTATATGTATATGCCTCAACAATAGTAATTGTTAAATCCTCTCTAGTAGCCTACCACTTTTAATATGATTCCTCTCGATTCCAAACCTATCTCAGCTTCCTCCTCTTTCTCATAAGGAACTTAGACCACATCAATCTGAAGCACCTATCTAGGCCTAACCACACCCCAACTATAGGGCCTGATTTAACTCATGGTGTATCAATTGAAATCCATGGTGTAGTAATTAACCATTGTAGCTTGACCCCGTAGGCATCCCTCGACTCTCAAATCCCTTGTAAACCATAGGAATGATTGGAAGGGAATATATGTAAGGTAACCCAAAGCGATGAGGTACCCTAAGGAATAGATGATTCTTGACTCAACTAGTCTAGTCAATTAACTGACTCATCATGGTACAAACATTTAATGTAGTCACCTCCTCCCCCACCAACCTATCATGTCCTAATAAGGTTGAGCTTTCATGTCTGCCAATTTCAATAAAGAAATTAATTGTGAATGGCCTCTAAGTGGATACATGTCCTCCCATATAGATGTTCTAATCGCCATGGGACACGATATCCCAATAACCCTATTGTAGGGGATCATACTCTCATAAACCCAAGACAAAAAGTGTTGGGTGGTGAGGGCTTACCCCTCATTTGGAAAACCATGTAAAGGTCATGATAAGTGGTTCCCAAAATATCCACTCCCAAAGCATACACCGTGTCGTACATCTCGATGATGCACGGGGGAACCCAACGATAGAAACCTATCCCCTCTCTTATCCCCTATCAAACATGATGCCAAGATACCAATAATGGCCTTACATAGAGTAGGGATAATTACACACACATAAAAAGTGTAGGCATTTGCTGAGAGGCTTACCCCTCAATTGGATAACTCTATAAAGGTCATGATAAGTGGTTCCTAAAATATCCACTCCCTAAGCATACACTATGTAATACATCTCAATGCTCTCACGTACGGTGGGAGCCAAATAATATAGAAACCTATCCCCTGCTCCTATCCCCAATAAAACGTGAGGAAAAGATACCAATCTTGGCATTACATAGAGTAGGTATAGGTACACTTTCGTCAACATAAACTAGACTAACTCGTGCTTGACACTAGTATCAGTGCCCTGTGTGTCGCTCAAGTAAGTGGACCAACTAAGGGCCTCAATTTCCAAACTAGATATTTTTAACTCTAGCTTCCTTCCTATGATAGTAACTCTAAGTATCTAGTAGATGTCCTCCAAGGTGGTATTCTACTCACCTCCAACTCCAAATAGCCAAAAGTGTTCGGTTTGCATCCTAGTAGCTTAGTAAGTTGTAGAGTAAGCTACATGCATGCATAACAAGTTGTGTCTACGAGATCCTCCAAATACCATCCATCTCTAATAAATCTCTCTTATCCTGAGTCAACCTCTCCAAAATTTGGAGCAACCAATCATGTTGTTATACCCTTGTCCCTCCATAAAATTTCACACTTTTACACATGTACTTGATGCATCTTCCACACCTTGATATTCTTGAAAATGAAGGGAGATCTAGAAAAATATATGATGGTATTGTTGTTGTGATTGTTGAGGTTTTTGGAATGGTTTTGTGGTCCTTGTCCTAGAGTGGCACAAAATCTTGATATCAAGCATCCCATAGGATTTCCTTCATGTGGAGGAGGACCTAAGGCTCTTGACCCTCCTACCATGACTTAAGGACCTATAATAGTACTACTTTGCATCGCCGTAGTAATTTTGAATTACACACCAACCATTTGACCAAATATTCATCCAAAGGAGTACCTCCAATGGGTAGCATGACACTACATTGTCCTTAATTTTCACCTATTAGATTTACCAAATAAATTTTTCCCAAATACTACCATATGTGGTGCCTTTATCGGTTGTGCCTCTTATGATCATACTAAAATGTGCCTACTTGTATATCCAACCTAATGTGGAAATCCTCGATTACCTTATTTATGACTATCACTATGATTATATTCAATAACAACTTTTGAATTCCAAACACCAAGTGTAAGGGCTATGTGTCCGAGGTTGAGTTAGATGTGCACCAATGGTTTTATCCTTTCCTCGAGGCTCGATTCATCGGATGCCAAAGGGTTTTTTTCACGTAGCACTTTCCCAATATATAAGGGACATGGTCTTACAATCCCTTACCTTATAGGGTTCTCATTACTTCTACCCGACCGCATTCCTATCACTTTTAGTGCCTATTAAACTTCATTCTCTCATGCATCATTATATCTTTCTTCCACTTATACCAACACCATCCTTCCCAAACCTAATTTTTCCCCTCGTATGCAGTTGGTTTTATCTTGCCATAGGTAAGTTCTCCATCCCTAGTTCAATTATCAAAATTTTCATTGCTAAAGGTAGTATGCGTAAGTATGATCATCTTAGATGACGTAAAAACTATAACTCTACTACTTAGGGCACAAATATGTTGAAATTGTGTATTCCAAGGTATAAATATGTAAAAAAATTCCAACTAACGATCTCTTGTTCAATTCCATGGTTTTTCTAAATCGACAGTGTTTGGTACTTATCTTGTCACCACACTAGCTTCTTTCCTAGTCACACACCCTTATTTTGTGTATAAGTGGCTAACCATTCATATAACTCTACTGGGAAGAAATTGAAGAATATCTCGTATAATGAATCATATAGATTATCTTCCACCCATTTATGTGCATTAAAATTCTATCCAATGTTATATATAAGAGAAAATTCATCTTTGTCATCATGCACCCAACACTCAATATTATTTAAGGACAACTAGAATTCCATGCGCATGCCACATCTTGTAGGTAAGAATAAAATAAGGTCCCTACAATGGAACCAAAATGTTGGAGTCTAGTTTATAACACCTTACAAGCTCGGGCACGGTGGTACTTCACTTAGACAAATTTCTAAGAGATCACTAAAAGAAACATAACCTACCACGTTCCTCCTCTATTTCAATTTTAAATATGTGGTTTTTTTATACTTTAACCATTTTTGGGCCCCTAAAATATTGGCTAAGTACAAGAAGGTGTGTGGGCACACAAGGCCTATTTGAAGAAGGGCACATAAGGAGAAAGTGTGCAGGACAAGGTTTTAGGAGGGTTTTAGTAGAACTAGTGGTGCACACACAAGGTAGAGAAAAGATCTTGAGACTTAGCCATATTTGGCATATCGGGAAGAACACGAGGAAAGCATGACCCAACTGCACATGCAAAGTGGATAAGGTGCCAACATGCTCCCATGGAGGACCACTTGGACACACGACAAGCAATCTACAACTTCGAAAGGCATGGTGGTGCTTAACAAAGCTATATATATGAACACTCGGTAGAAGAAATATATATATATATATATATATATATATATATATAGACAGATGGAGAGGTAAGAATTGAAGAGAGGTGAAGCCATGCAGGAATACTGTGAGAGATCCATAGGTTGGGTTTAGAGGATCTATAGGAGTATGTTGTATCAAGGGGATGGGTTTGAACAATTTTTATTTGTACTATGAAGGGCCTAAGTCTAGTTCGATGCATGACATTGGTCTGCACTATCATATAGATCTGTGATTTCTGAGTTAATGTAATGTGGTTATCAACATGATTAATATGAATATATGTGTGGTTCCAGTTCTACTTACATATGTATGGATCAGTTATATATATTCATTTCATATGAGTGGGTGTAAACCCTTGTACATTTCTTTTATATTATGATTCAGATCTATGTTCTATAATGATTTTCTTATATGAATGAACACATTGGTCTAGAATCCATTTTGAGCTCTAAGATGAATGTATGGTTCCTTTCCAATATATTCACTTAATTTTCTGTCATAAATAATGCATTCTCACACAACTCACATAAAGGAGGGACTCGGTGCCCATGCGTGCCTTGGGTGAGCACCCAACGCCCACTGGGTGATAGGCCGACACGCATGGGATTTCCTTGTTCTTTGAGAGGGCATAAAAATGACTACATCTTGGTTCCATTGCAAGACCTCTTTTCGAATTTGTTGTGAGAAATGACATGCATATTTATCTTTGTGATGTGTAATGACAGAGCGCCTAACTCTAGAAAGTGTTGAAACATGGTTCAAGAGCACAAAGGATGAGTTTACTTAAAGATTTAGCACTAGACCTGATTTCAATGCACATGGATGGATAGAGAAGAACCTATACCATCAACTGTATGAGACATTATTTTGTTTCTTCCTAGTAGAACTATATGAATGGCTCTCGACATACGCATCTAGATCAAGTTGGTTTTATAGATCACGCATATGGACCCAAGATGACTATCAGAGGCTACAAGATGTAGATCATACTTGGACATGTGTTATGATCACTAGTGGAAGGGAGTCTTTGGCAAGTTACATTTTAGATTACACCATTTTGACGTATTATTTCCCAAAATTTTATGAGTATGAGTTTCTTAGGGAGCATAGACGGTCATTTTTGAGTGTTATTCCTCGGCTATGAAGATCTTGGTCCTTACTTTGAGTTTAGAAACATTACCCATGGCCAGCTAAAGCTACCCTAAGCATTTTGCAAGGAAGCTAGGGTGGAGGAATATGGCACCTATTACGGATGAAAAGGAAAGGGAGGAGAGGCGTCTCAAGTATAGTGAATCTCATGAAAGGAAGATGACTAGACAACACGAGGTTACAAGTGTAATGGATCTATGGAGGAAGACATTTCAAGAGGGTGTTGAAGTTCATCACATGGATAAAGGAGAGCCATCGCCACACATCTGAACCCTCCTAAAGACCAACCACTTGCGCTTGGTTTTCTAAATAAAAGGAGTATTGATAACCCAGTTGGTATCAGTGGGAGTGACCAATCGACACCCAAGAGGTATAATTTTTTTGTGCAGGACATCCATGATCGCACATACAATTCCGGTGTTTAGAGCATACATTGTTGGCAACACATCCGGGAGTGGTGCGGGATACATGTCAGTAGTGGAGCAATCTCGCGCAGACTATTGGTGTATAGTTTAGTGGTACATGGGGACATTGGGCATGACCAATCTAGGCCCATTATTGGTTAGAGGAGATGGAACTAGTGTATTGGGAGACACGGGACCTAGTGAATCCAATGGATCTAGTGGAGGGAACATTGGAGGAAACACCAGAGGGAACTAAGGATCTAGATTAGGAGGACATGGGCCTCAGCCACCTCATTAGATGTTCCTTGAAATGTCTTTACACTTGCTAGATTGCCAGGGTATAGAGGATTCGGTGGAACACATGCACAAGTGTGATTTACTATGGCGGGCAAAGGGGATCAATTCCCTGGAGCGAAAGGTGAGTTAGTTTGCAACAACATTGCAAGGATGTGCACATAGATGGTATAGGAATTATGACCCTTATCAGACAATGGTAGATTACACCTCATTAAAAAATTCCTTCCTAATAGAGTTCCAGATACCAGAGTTTGAACAGAAGAGCATCAAAGCTTTGAAGGATATCAAACAGGGAATGACATAGAGTCTATGGGAGTATGATGCATGGTTTAAGACTCTCCTATCAAAATTATCATATGAAATTCACCATTCACAACATGCTCAATGGGTTTTTGGAGGATTGAGCACTCCATTTAGGAGGGAATTATCCCATAAAACATTTACCGATCGGCATGAGGCTATAGAGGTTACCTTACATGTTGAAGCGGTTGGGAGCATTCATACTAGTGTAATCCTTTTACGGAGGCTCAAATTACTGCCATGGCCAAACAATTAGATAAATAATCTACAAGCTCTACACATGAGACTCATAGTGGTATTTGGTGCATGGATTATGAAGTAGAGCGACATGTCAAGGATAGTTTCCCCCAGAAGTCAGTACGTGCCATAGTGGTAGATTGTGAACTTTTTCACAATGACAATGATGTGAGTAGATTCCCCTTGTTATAGAGTGTAATTCAAAAGAATGTGTCTTGATATTATAAGATATACACCTTTACAACCCATGATACTAAGGATTGTAGGCTTATTGACCAGATCCATGAGGCCATTTATCATAGTGTGCACTAGACTAGGCTTTCCAATGGTTCGAAGGAGATGATCACCATTATGAAGGACACAGATGGAGGGGTGCATGGGAGGGAGAGGTTCTTATAGAGGATTAAGTGGTTATAACCACAGAGGAGGAAGAAGTGAGTTCCCATGAGGAACCTGCTATAATTGTGGATCTACAGAACATTACAGGTGCGAGTGTCCAAATTTATTGCAGTACTTGTGATACAGGAAAAAGCATAAGTATGAGGAGTTCCCTAAGTTGTTTGAGCACATGAGCCAATAGCATTGGAAGGAAAGGGCATTGGTATGGTGAGTATAAAGAAGGCCAACACATAGTGGATGCCTAGAGTGGCGCGTGAGTCAAGGTTAGAACCTATTTTGGTGACAACATGAGTAGAGGTTGCGTGTGCCAAAGAAGTACCAAGGTAAAAGACTCTAGTCTCAAGAGAAGAGGTGGTGCATGGGAAGTATCCAGACCCTTCCCACTAGAAGGAAGTGTATCAAGAGAAAATGGATGTCATTCAAAGTTTACAGGGAGAAATCTAGTGTCTAAAGGAGTAGTCCAAGAAGTAGGAGCAAAGAAGGAATGTTGAGGCTCCGTAGAAGGACCTGGATGAGGTCAAGGAAGTGTGAAAAATGTTAAGGCAAGAGAATATTATTCCCTTGCTAAGAGAATGGTTGTGGGATAAGATGCCACACGTCGAGTAGAATTCAAAAGGTAGGTGTTACATGTAAACCTCCCTCCCCATAGCCTTGACTATGATAAGGAAATCACACTAAACGTAGTTGTGGATGGTTGGCTTCTAAGAAACATATTGATTGATACGGGAGCATAAGTCAATATTCTTATATTGGATGCCTGGCATCAAATGGGAAGGACCACATTGCAACCATCTTCGAATTTAATGTATATGGAAAAAAATAAGGCAATTCCCATTGGAGTTTTAAAGGATGCAAAGTGATTACCATTGAGGGGTCAAAGTTTATTGGAGACTTGAAGTCTTGGTGCTCACTATGGAAATTTTTTTATAGCATTTCTCGAGTGCACATGGTGCTATAAGAATAATGTTGACCCAAGGTTCAACAAAGGATATATGAGCTTCAAGAAAAAGGAAGAATGGGTCATCATCCCTCTAACGTATGGGAATTCAACACCTTACACTAAACCTTTGGAAGAAGAGGTCCTTGATGGAATTTATGTAAGCTCCATCGAGAGACAGAGATAATTCACCCTATGGGTCAAGGAGGAGATTGACAAAATGATAGTGTCAGGTATCATTGAGGTTGTGGAAGAATCAGAATGGATAAGCCCAATGGTCATCAACATCAAAAAGGATGGGAGGATAAGGATCTATGTTGACTACAAGGACCTGAATGTAGTATGTGTCATTGATCCCTTCCCTACCCTGTTTACTGAAGAAATTTTAGAGGGAGTTTCTAGGAGTGAATTCTAATCCTTCACAGATGGGTTCTTGGGGTACCACCAGGTGAGGATTGCAAAGGAAGACCAGAGAAAGACAACCTTCACCATTGAATGGGGAAGTTTTTCCTATATGGTCATGCCTTTTGGATTGAAGAATGTGCCTACTATGTTCTCGCGCATTGTGGTGCAAGCCTTTCAGGACTTCATCCATAAATTTCTTCAGGTCTATTTGGATGATTAGACTGTGTATGGTCTAGTCAAGGACCATTGTGATAACTTAAGACTAATGTTTGAAAGGTGTCGATAGTTGAGGATATCCCTCAACATCAAGAAGTGTGTCTTTGCTACCCCATTTAGAACCTTATTGGGACATATCATATGTAAGGAAGGCTTACTAGTAGATCCTGCCAAGGTTGTAGCCATCATGGGTTTAGGGGAGCCTACTAGCCAAAGCATCATGCATGGATTCCTTGGGCATACATGTTACTATAGGAAGTTCATCAAGGGATATGCAAAGATCACCATGCCCTTGGAAAAATTACTTAGACACAAGAGTGCCTTTCATTGGGGAGAGGCATAGCAAAGGGCATTCGACACTTTAAAGGACAGCTTGTCACAATACCCATTATCCGTTTCCCTTTTTGGGATAAAACTTTCCATGTTCATGTGGAGGCCTCTCTGGTATAGCCGTTGGAGTATTATCGACATGACTTGGTGAAGGGATTCTTCACCATCCCTTGTGCTTTGCAAGCGAGAAAGTTAACACCAAAGCAAAACAAAATTACACCACTAGTTAGCGTGAAGCACTATCCATGCTCTAAATGCTGCATAAGGTCATTAAATATCTACCGACAACACCATTTTTATTTTACATGGACCACATGGCATTAAAATATTTAGTAAACTAGCGTATTCTGTAAGGGCGCATATGTCATTGGGTCTTTCTATTCTAAGAATTTGAGTTCATAGTGGTTGTCAAGCTAGGAAAGAGTAATTTTGGGCCCGATCACTTGTCTAGAATTGACTCAGGAGAGGATGCGCAAAGCATTGAGGAAACCATGCCGAAGTGTAGTTGTTTAGGTTGTGGTGAATGCCTTTAGATGTAGAGGATATTACGGTGTTCCTCAAAATAGGTATGGCACCAGAATGGATGAAAGCATTAGAGAGGAAGCAGTTAGCCATACGTGCCACACCCTACATGTTGGTTAGTGGTGATTTGTACAAACTAGGATGTGATGAAGTGTTACGCTGGTGCATGCTACAACATGAGCAACTAGTTATTATGGAAGAGGTGTATGGCAGAAGTGTAGGTGGAAAATATGCAGAGGATACCATTGCGCACAAGATATTACAAGCTGGGCTATGGTGGGAAACCCTACATCAAGATTGCAAAGAGTATTACAAGGCATGTGATCATTCTCAACACCTTGATAAACCAGGGTAGAGGGATGAAATGCCTTTACACCCTATTCTAAGTGCAAAGCCATTTGAAAAGTGGGCCATAAATTTTCTAGGCCCCATTTCGGTAATCGTGCATAGGATAGGATCACGCTATGTAATCACTTGTATGGATTATTTGACAATATCTAAAGAAGCAGTGCCTACCAAGGATTGTATAGTGGCTACAACAGCCAGGTTTCTATGGGAAAATATTATTACAAGGTATGGATGCCCATTGAGCTTAACTAGTGATAGGGGTACACATTTCCTAAATGAGACCATTAGGATTCTATTAGCAGAGTTCATGGTGGCTCATCATAAGACTACCCCTTACCATCCATAAGCAAATGGAACTACGAGGCATTTAATAAAATACTGAGTCATACCTTGACAAAAATTTGTGATGTTGGTAGATGAGATTGGGATGAAAAAGTATCACAGTTCTATGGGCGTATAGGAAAACCTACAAGAGGTTGAATAAAGCCACACCATTCCAATTGGTGTTTGGCACAAAGGTTGTCTTACCCGTTGAATTTATGATACCTTCTTTGTGTATAGCGCGTGTAGGAGGATTGGCTAACGAACAAGCGCTAGAGGAAAGGATTGAAAAATTGATGAAATTGGATGAGAGACGATCATTGGCTAGGTGGAGTCAAAAGGCTAAAAAAATCATGGCATGATCGCCACATCAGAAACAAACAATTTGAGATTGGGCAGATGGTATTGTTATATGATTCTAAGTTTCTGCACCATCCTAGAAAGTTGAAATTCGTTGGTTAGGTCCATATATCATCTCGGATATCCTTAATTGAGGCACATGCTAATTAAGAGCGTTGGATGGAATGAGATTACCAAGCCATTTCAATGGGAGTAGGCTGAAGCCCTACTATAAATAAGTCTTCTTGGTGTTTATAATAAGGCAATTTTGTCATTTAGTATAAGTTTCCCTTTATGCAATTTTCCTTTCTTGTGTTTCCCTTTCTCATCATTTGTTCTGTTGTTTGTTTTATGCCTTAGGCACTAGTAACCACATTACTTTTTGAAGGTTGTGCATGCGCAGAGGACCATGCATTTGTTTTAGTGTGGGGTGGAGTAATGCAAAGTATAGGCCCGTAATACAAATTGAATTGGTAGTAGAAGTTATGGTGAATTACCCGGTTGATGGATACAAAGCGCGCAAGGATGAAGGAAGCACATGGAAGAAGAGGTGGATGAAAAATGTTGGTGTTAGGATAAGACTAGAGAAACCACATACAAAGAGAAGCACATGAACAACATGAGGTAGGTGAGAGAAAAAATTAGGTGAAAGGTAGAAGAAGTGCCTTTGCACTTTGTTAACATGCATGTAACAATCTTCTTCGTCGGGATGGATTGTTTTTGTGCTATAATGTTGTATATTTTTTTGCGCAAGGTTGGGCGGGTAAGTAAAGGAGCATAAGGTTAGCTTGGTGGAAAAATTTACATTTAGTACTAAGTACGGTGGTAGGTAAAGTACCATTTAATGCTGAAAAGAAGGAAAAGCTATAAAATATATGTGAGTCACTTCATTATTTACATTGCATTTACAAAGAGAAATGACCTCTTGTAAACTAGGGCATCCAAAGGTGATTTGTATGAACAAAAATTGAAGAAATCGAGAGGATGTGACTATATAAGATCCACAAACCAGTAGGAAAGGAGTACATGGGCGTGAAGGGAGTTGTTAAGAAGGAAGTTTTGAAGCACCATCTTGTGGTATAATTTTTCTAGTTAGGGTTTGGAAGCTAGGGCATGGTGTAGGAGGGTTATTCACAAGGTTTTGCATTAGGGTTTGATAAAGTAGTAGAGCAGAGCAAGGAAAATATGCTTGAAGTGATAACCTAACCAAAAGAATGGCACCAAAGAAAGCAACCATCTCACCTAAAAATTAGAAGGGAAAGGGTAAGGGGAATCAAACGACTACTACATGCAAGCACAAATGAATAATGGTACACAAAGATGCAATACCCCAGATGGGGTATTTCTAGAAAAAGAATGGGAATCTCATTTTCAGAAGATGTATGTAAGGGACTATAATCTTTGCACCAAAGCATGACATAAAAAGAAATGGCTTTGGAGTTTGTTTTCCCAAAAATAAGAGGACACCAAAAGGCATACCCATTTACAGTGACGAAGTAAAGGTTAAGTTGGCGAAGGCAGGATTACTACAACTTTATGAATTTCCCTACTTTGGAAAACTTGAGCACCTCTACCTGTGGCTAATGATGTGTGTTCATGAAGACCATTTTTATTTTGTGGGGCGCAAGATGCCCATATATCCCTAGGTAATTTCAAAGTTCACTGGGCCTTATCGTGAAGGGGATAACCTTGATGATGACCCAAGTTAGAAGGAGGCCATCAAAGAAATAATTGCGCTATATGACTATAAGAAAGGATCACGATAATTTGACATCACAAAGATCCCATACCCCATGATGAGGATGGCCACGTGCTTGGTAACCAAGCTCAATGACCAAGAGAGATGGACTCAAGTGAAAAAGGTATGGCTGAACATATACTGGAAACTATCTCGAGGGGACCATCTACAACTTGTATCCTTTCATCACAAATGAAATCATTAGCAAGTGCACAAGAAGGTGAGAAGATAATATTTGGTAATCTCCTTATCACAATTATCTTCTCAGAAATCAGAGTGCTCGATGGGCTGGAAAGGTTTGTTTGGGAGTAACCAGAAGAGGATCCTAGGCCCGTGAAACGGTTCACAAAATATACTTGTGAGACCTTGAAAGCTACTCACAAGGCACATTTAGAGAAATGGTACAAGTGCATGAGGGAATCGTTTGGGGAAGAATGAAGGATTCTAGAGCGATTACCTATGCTCGTGCAAGGAGAAGTAGAATTTGTAGTATATAGGAACCATACATTCATCTTAGAGCTCAGAATGACTTCTAGACCAATGTGTTCATTCATATAAGGAAAGCATTATAAAACATAGATCTGAATCATAACAGAAAAAGAAATGCACAGGGGTTTACACCCACTCATATATGATATATATATATATATATAACCATGTAGTAGAACTAGAACCACACATATATTCATATTAAGCATGTTGATAACCACATTACATTAACTCAGGAAATCACATATTCATATGATAATGCAGATCAATGTCATGCATCAGAACTAGACTTAGGCCCTTCATAGTAAAAAGAAAAATGTTCAAACCCATCCCCTTAGTACAACATACTCCTTCAGATCCTCTAAACCCAACATTATGGATCTCTCCCAGTATTCTGCATGGCTTCACCTCTTTCTCCTTCTATATCTTTTTTCTTTGTCGGGTGCTTGTATTTATAGTTTTTCTCAACATCTTCAAGCCTTCGTGGGAGTTATAGATCGTTGCCAAGTGTCCAAGGTGGTCCTCTATGGGATCATGCTTCTTTAGGCTTGAGCTCTCCACTCTTTGCAATGATGGCCTTTTAGAATCTTCCATCGCAAGGTATATTCCTTCCTAGGCCACCCTGTTGCCAGGATGGCACCTTATCCACTCTGCATGTGCAGTTCGGGTCACGCTTTTCTCGTGTTTTGGCTGATATGAAAAATATGGCTAAGTCCCAAAACCTTTTCTCTACCTTGCGTGTGCCACTTGTTCTACTAAACCCTCCTAGAACCTGTCTTGCATGCTTTCTCCTTGCATGCCCTTCTTCAAATAGGCTTTGTGCCACCTTCTTATACTTAGCCAATATTTTAGGGGCCCAACATTACCCCACACTACACATGTTCTCCATCCATGGGAACATTTTCTCAAAGAATAAAGAATCACCATCCTTGAATGGTTTGGAGAAAGAATAAAGGAATGAAGAATTTTGGGGAAGAAAGAAAGAATGGGGAACTATGATTATTTCTGCAAGAGGAGAGGGAAATATTTCATTAAGTCTACCTCCAACTTATTCCAGGTATCAACTTCACTCTGTGCCTATTGACAGAGGTTTCTAAAAAGGTGCTCACCTCTTCAAAGCTTAGCCCTTCTCCTTGGGTATCCATTGTTTCCACAATCCCCTCTAGTTGTTTTCCCAAATCCTCGAGCGTCCATTCTTTGAGTGATCTGGGGATACAACTCTTTAATCCATAGTTTTTGATTGAGCCCACATGAGGTCTCAATAGCCTCTGATTTCTTCTCAACCTTGGCTATAATTTTGTCTCTTTCATCCCTATTCCCCTTGTTCTTTTCTTGAAACTCCTTGAGCTCCACCTCATGGGTGGTAACCAAGATACTCGCCACTCTATCTCTATTGGTGCAGTTGTCATAAGAGGCCTTAGCAAACTTGGGGGAGTGGACTTTCACATCCATGAGGACTTTCTTGTACTGGGCCACAATGGCCACAACCTTCATCTTGTCCTCCTTTTCTTTGTGCATTAATGCCTCCTCTGCAAACTCCAAGGCCAGTGGTCATCTTTCCATTGTGAGAACGTGAGTTAAGTATTCTAGGAATTGCAAGCTTGATTCATATTTTGTGTGGGTGGTGTCAAGTCTAGATGCTTCAAGATAATGGCGCTTGTGATCATCTCCACCTTCTTGGAGACTTTCATACCCTTTCCTTCTCTTCCTTTAATTCACACCTTAGCTGAGCTAACTAGTTCCTCATGTTTTAACTCCTTAGTTCTTTTCTCTAGCTCCTCTTCCTTCTTCTCCATCTCTGTCTCTAGAAACTTCACTCTGTCATTCCTTCCAAAGAGTCTGGCCTCTACTTCCATTCAAAAATTTATTCAGGTGTGTTGCAGATTTGTTCATAATCGATAGCCGCATTGAGCGTTTACCAAGGGGTTGTCACCTTTTGACTCTAGTACCTTCATTATTGCCCCTTGGCTCACTTCAAATTTTGGTTCATCGATGTGGGACTCAAATTCCCAAGAAAGCATTTTCCTTTTCGAGGGTATGCACCTTCCTCATCAAATGATGTCATAGCCAAGAGTTTCTCCATTGGAATGGTGCTTTGAAAGCACAGCGTGCAACACCTTGTTGGGTCATCAATATAGCCCATCCTCTGAACTTGTGATGCTTCTGCACTTTTTCTCCCCTATGTCCACATGGCCTTAGGAAAGCTCACAGCCAAACTAGGATCCCCTCCCATGCTGCCATATTCCTTTCTATGCTTTCCTCCTATGCTTCCTTCATCACTAGGTCCACGTTGCACTCCATCTCTTCTCTACTAGGTCTTCAATGATCTTGGCTACTTCCTTCTCTGCATGGCCTTGTCTATCTATTCCTTAGTGAGGCTTGGGGTCCTTTGTTCTTTTGTGACTTCCTCACTTACCCCTCTATCCTGAGTATCTTCTTCTTCCTTGTTATTCTCCCTCTTGGAAAAGATGTATTCATTTTATTCTTCCTCTCCTTCCTCCTCCGAGTCATGAACCTCATAGATAGGATGGTCCTTACCTCCTAGTTCATCTTCATCATCATCATCTCTCTCACCTCTATAGGCCTCCAAGCTCTCTATATCCTCCGAATCATTTTCTTCTATCACCTTCTACTTCTTCGTAGGAGATTCTCTTCCTTCTCCTCCTCCTCTGGTGACCTCTCTAGGTGATGGGTTCCTTGTGCTTTGACGCTTCTTCCTCTAGAGTCTTTTCTTTCACTAGAGACTTCTTTCTCTCGTGTATAAGTATTGGGCTTAGCACTTGTCCCCGGCACACTTACTACTTGTGTATCCTAAACACTTGGTGCTTTTTGCACCTCTTCCTTTCCCTCTTCTTTGGTGTGGGCTTATTTCTACCTATGGGGTCCTCAGGGATGGATACATCATTTTCCAAGTATGCACCCTTTTCAAATTTTGGCCTGATGTGAAGGTATATTCTTGTTATAGCCCTTCTAGTGATTGGAAAAGTCACTAGTTTTATCATCTGTATCTCATGGGAGACATATCTCTCCACGTATGCATGCTTCTTGGGGTAAACCAACTTCCTACAGTTTCTCTATGGTCTTGATCTACTTCACTAAGGTCAAACCTTAGTCTCTTGGCCTCTTTGAATCTGTTCACCCCGCTTGGAAGTATAGTGCGGTGAAGGAGAAGGGAAGCTTGCACCATGGGCTCATTGTTTCATCTATCAACCTAAATCTACCAATGCAGAAGTGTTGATATACCACAAATTCTTCTTCTCCTTGCACGAGCATGGGTAAATTGCTCTGGAATTCTCCATTCCACCCCGAACGCATGTCCCTCATGCACTTGTACCATTTTTCTAGATGTGCCTTGTGAGTGGCTGTCATGGTCTCACAAGTATATTTTGCGAACCACTTTGTGGGTGAGGGATCCTCTTTTGGTACTCCCAAAAAACATTTCCACCCATCGAGCACTCCGATCTCTGAGAAGACAATTATGAGGAGAACATTTCCAAATAGTATCTTCTCACCTTCTTGCACGTTCTTGATGATTTCATCCATGATGAAAGTAGACAAGTTGTAGATGGTCCCCTCAGATATTTTCCGGCACACGTTTCAACCATGCCTTGTTCACTTGAGTCCATCTCTCTTGGTCATTGAGCTTGGTTACCAAAGTGTGGCCATCCTCATCATGGGGTCTAGGATCTCTGTGATGTCAAAGTAACGTGATCCTTTCTTATAGTCATATGCAAAAATTATTTCTTTGATGGCCTCCTTGTCGCTTAGGTCATCATCAATGTTATCCCCTTTGTAGATAAGGCCTATGAACTTGGAAATTAGCTGGGGAGTTATGTGCATCTTGCGCCCCATGAAATAAAAGTGGTCTTCGTGGATCACGCCATTAGCCATTGGTAGAGGCGCTCAAGTTTTTCCAAAGTATGGTAATTCATAAAGTTGCAGCAACCCTACCTTCTCCAATTTAACCTTTACCTTCATCGCTATTGTAAATAGGCATGCCTTCTAGCATTCTCTTGTTGGTTGGGCACACCAACTCCAAGGCCATTTATTTTTTTGTCATGTTGGTGTGGTGATTATAGTCACACACAGTCATCTTCCTTAGGTGTGATTCCCATTATTTTCCTAGCAACACCCCATCTGGGTACTGCATCTCTGCGTACCATTCTTCATTTGTGCTTTTGATGGTTGTTTGTTTTCCCTTGCCCTTTTTTTTTTCTTTTTTGGCGAGATGGTTAGTTTTTTGGGTGCCATTTTTTTGACTGGTTTTAGTACTTAGAACTTCTCCCTCTTTCTCTGCTTTACCCCTTTATCCAGCCCCAAGCTCGATCTTCATGGAAAAATCCTTCTAACTCGTGCCCTAGTCGCCAAACCCTAACTGGAAAAACCCTCCACAAGACAACACTTGCTTACTTAACTTCTCCATGCCGTGTACTCCTTTCCTACTAGTTTGTGAATTTACCCTAGCTATGCACTTCAGATCTCTCAAATTTTCCTTCGATGCAAAGATATTTCTTTGGATGCCCTAGTTCGTGAGAGCTTTCTTCCTTTGTAATCACAATGTAAATAATGAAGTGATCGACCTCTTATTTATAGTTTTTCTTTTCCCAGCATTAAATGCTCTCTCACCTACCACCATACTTTGACCTTAAATGCAGCCTTTTCCACTAATACGGTCTTAAGTGCCTTTACATACATGCCCAACCTTGTGTGAAAAACTTCTACAACCTTCTGGCACGCAAACAATCCATCTTGACAGAAGACTCTTACATGCGCATTAACATTGTCGAAGGTACTTCTTCCATCCACCTAGATTTTTTCTCTCACCTACCTCATGTTGTTCTTGCTCCTCTCTATACGTGGTTTCTCTAAGGATTTCTTGACACCAACCATTCACATCCATCTCTTCTCTACACACCTATTAACCTTTCATGTTTTTAGTTCTTTTAACCGGGCCATTCACCGTAACTTCTACTGCCACCACACACTTGTATTATAGGCCCATACTTCACATCACTCCACCCCACACTAAAACAGATGTGTGGTCCTCTACACATGCACAACCTTCAAAAATTAATGTGGTTACCGATGCACATGGTGTAAAACAAAACAATAAAAAGGAATGAACAACGAGAAAGGGAAACACAAGAAAAAAAAAACATTAAGGAAAGTCTATTCTAACTGGAAACACTACCTTATTTACAAACACCAAGAAGACTTATTTATAGTAGGGCTTCAACCTACTTCCATTGAAGTGTCCTAGTAATCTCATCCCATCCAACACTTGCATTGGATGTGCCTAAATCAAGGATGTATGAGATGATGTAAGGGCCCAACCAATGGACTTTTAGCTTCCCAGATGGCACAAAAACTTGGAATCATATAGAAAAACCATCTACCCAACCTCAAACTTCTTGTTCTTGATGTGATGATCATGCCATGCCTTTTGTTTTTCTTTTTCAGTCTTCTAGCTCCACCTGGCGAGTGACCATCTTTCATCCAACTGCATTAATTTTTCAATCCTTTCTTCCAACGCTTTCTCATCGGCTAATCCTCCTACATGCACTATACGCAGTGAAGGTAACATGAATTCAACTAGTAGGACAACCTCCATGCCAAACACCAATTGAAATGGTGTGGCCTTATTTAACCTCTTGTAGGTTGTCATGTATGCCCAAAGAATGGTTGATACTTTTTCATCCCAATCTTGTCTACCAACATCACAGATCTTAGTTAACGTGTGACTAAGTATTTTATTAAATGCCTCAATAGTTCCATTTTCTTGAGGGTGATAGGGGTAGTCTTGTGATGGGCCACCATAAATTCTAATAACAGAATCCTGACCATCTCATTGAGAAAGTGCATACCTCTATCACTTGTCAAACTTAATGGGCATCCATACCTGCTGATTATATTTTCCCATAAAATCTAGCGTTATAGCCATTGTACAATCCCTTGTAGGTGCTGCCTCTTCCCACCATGTCAAATAATCAGTGCAAGTGATGATATATCATGAACTAGTCCTTCACCACTAGCGAGATTGGTCCTACAAAATTGATAGCCCATTTCTCAAATGGTTTCGTGCTGACTATTGGTCATAAGGGAATTTCATCCCTCTTTCTAGGTTTGCCAAGGTGATAGCAATGGTCACAGGCCTTACAAAAACTCAATACAATCTTGGTAAATGGTTTCCCACCAAAGCCCTATGAAGAATCTTCCATGTGGTTGCATTTCCCGCATAGTGTCCTCCTGTGATCCCACCATGTGCTTCTTCCATAATTGCAATGTGCTCATGTTCATGCACATCGGTGAAGAACCTCATCATGACCCAATTTTTATAGATCTTTGCTAATCAACATGTAAATGTGTATGGCCAATTGTTTCCTCTCCAAGGCCTTCATTCCTTCTGGCACCACACTATCTTAAGAAATATTGCAATGTCCTCCAAATTTGAGGGTGCGTGCCGCAACCTAAATAGTTATGCATCTGGCATAGTCTCCTCAATGCTCTATGCATCCTCCCCGAGTCAATCCTAGATAGATGATCGGGTCCAGAATTACTCTTTCTGGCTTCACAACCACGGTAAACTCAAATTCTTGAAATAGCAGGACCCACCGACATATGCACCCTTGAAGAACAGGCTTATTGACTAAGTATTTTAATGCCATGTGGTCCATGTAGAATATAAAGGGTGTTGCCAATAGATACTGCCTAAACTTATGCATCATTGTAGATCATGGATAATGCTTCACACTCAGTAGTTGTGTAATTTTTCTCTGCTGGTGTTAATTTCTACTGGAAAAACACAAGGGATGATCAACAATCCCTTCACCAAGTTGTGCCAATACTACTCCAATGGTTATTCCGAGGCATCAACATGAACATGGAAAGGCTTATCCCAAGAAGGGAATCATAGTATGGGCATGGTGACAAGCTTATCCTTTAAAGTATTAAATGCCTTCTATTGTGCCTCTCCCCAAAGGAAGGCACTCTTGTGTTTAAGCAACTCTTCTAAGGGCATGACTATCTGGCATATCCCTTGATGAACTTTTTGTAATACCCTGTATGCCTAAGGAATCCATGCACTATGCTTTGGCTAGTAGGCTCCCCCAACCCCACAATGATAGCAAATTTGGTGGGATCTACTAGTAAGCCCTCCTACATATGATGTGCCCCTAATAATGTTCCAAATGGGGTAGCAAAGACACATTTCTTAATGTTGAGGGATATTCTCAACTGCCGACATCTCTCAAACATTAATCTTAAGTTATCATAGTGGTCCTTCACTAGCCCATACATTGTCTAATCATCCAGATAGACTTGAAGAAATTTGTGGATAAAGTCCTGAAATGCTTGTACCATAATGCGAGAACACAACAGGTGCATTCTTCAACCCAAAGGGCATGACTATATAGGAAAAACTTCCCCACTCAGTGGTGAAATTTGTCTTCTCTGGTCCTCCTTTACGATCCAAACATGGTGGTACCCTAAAATCCATCCGTAAAGGAATAGAATTCACATCCAGACCACTCCTTCCAAAATTTCTTCAGTGAAGGGGTTGGAAAAGGATCGATGACAAAACTACATTAAACTCCTATAGTCTACACAGATCCTTATCCTTCCATCCTTTTTATACTAATGACCATTAGACTTACCCACTCTGATTCTTCAACAACTTCAATGATACCCGATGTTATCATCTTATCTATTTCTTCCTTGACCTTCACGCATAGGTTAGGATTCATTCGGTATGGTCTCTTCTAAACCTAGGCACGCACCCTCCTTCAACTTGATCCTCATTTCCCCAAGGAATGGTGAACACCTTTGAGCTCATGATACCTGCGAGGGAATAAATCCTAGAACTCATGTAACAAATCAATGATCTTAGAGACCTCCTTCTCTGACCAATAATCCCTGATGATGGCCTCCTTAGGTTCCTCTTTTTACCAATGTTAACCTTTTTTGTCTTTAACGGCTCATGGTAGGCACATGCCCATTCATCAACATCATCTATTACTTCATGCATCCCTATAGAATGGTTAACATCAAGCTTTCTACTTCCTCCCCATCAATTACATACACCATCTTCCCTTTTTATTTTTTCCATGCACGCATGCTCAAGTTGTATCTCTTTTGATTATTCTTCTTCCTCAAAGCATTGACCTCCGCAGGGTTCTCCTAGAAACTCTTGTATTCTATCCTCTGCCATAGCACTATCCCCTATTGTAAGGCACTTGAAAACCTATAACACCTTATCCACTGATGGCTTTGTACTTCGATATTCAAATGCTTGAATGAGATCAGCCATCAATTCTTTCCAATTACCAGTTTGATGAACATGTTTATGAATGGATATACCATGCATGCACAACCTTGTAGAGTGGAATACAACTTATGTACCCATAATGATGGTGGCAAGGCTTTATGCCTCCTACCCAGGCCCTCTCACATGCTTGGATATGAAATGAGGTGGCTTCTTTACCATGATAGTCTTGAATGACCGTAGGCACATTGCTCCTAGAAAATCTTATAGAGAACGTGATCCTTGCCTCGTGCCACTCCAAAAGGCTCTCTGATGTGTAGCCCACTAGCACGCGCTTGAGTCTGAGTAGGCTATAACTGAGCATCCTTCTTCTCTTGCCCTCATTTTTCCACTGAGCTTCCATGTCCCATAAGAAAACTTTAGGGTATGCCCTCTAGAGTAACTTGGTAACTTCTTTCCTCCTAGGTACTTGAGTGAGTGTGCCTTGGTCACTTTTGTTACAGACCCCCTCAGTTGTCACCTAATTAACTCATAGGTCCCATGTGCCCAATTTTCACATGCCATGCTTGTGGTATCACTCATAGACTGGGCATCCTCAAATTGGATAACTCCTTCTATAGGGTGAATTATCTCTGGGTCTCTGATGGAGCGCATAAATTCTATCAAGGACCTCTTCTCCCAAAGGTTCAGTGTAAGGTGTGAATTCCCATCTATTAGAGGGATGATGACCTATTCTTCCTTGTTTTTGAAACTAATATATCCTTTATTGAACCTAGGTCAATGTTGTTCTTATAGCACCATGGGTGCCCAAGAAATGCTGGAAAATTGTCTTCCTCGGTGAGTGCCAAGACTTCAAAGTCTCTCAGTAAACTTGGCCCCCTGAATGGTAATCACTGCATCCTTTAATACTCCAATGGGCATTGCCTTAGTTTTTTTTCCATATACAACACATTCAAAGATGGCTGCAATGTGGGCCTTCCCATTTGATGTTAGGCATCAATGTAAGAACATTGACTTCTTCTCCCTGTGTCAATCAATATGTTTCTTAGAAGCCAACCATCCACAACTGCGTTTAAGTGATCTCTTTTTCATAATCAAGGCTATGGGGAGGGAGGTTTGCATGTAACACCTACCTTTCACACTCTGCTCGAGCACATGGCATATTTTCTCATAACCATTCTCCTAACAAGGGAATAATATTCTCTTGCCTTAACATTTTGCATACTTCCTTGACCTCATCTAGATCCTTCTATGGAGCCTCAACATTCCTTCTTTTCTCCTGCTATCTAGACTACTCCTTCAGACACTAGATTTCTCCTGTAAAACTCTAAATGACATCCATTATTTCTTGGTATACTTCCTTCTGGTGGGTAGGGTCTGGATACTTCCCATGCACCACTTCCTCTCTTGAGACTAGAGTCTTTTGCCTTGGTACTTCTTTGGCGTGCACAACTTCTGCTCATGTTGTCACCAGAACAAGTTCTAACCCTAACTCACGCACCACTCTAGGAATCCACTAAGTGTTGGCCTTCTTTATACTTACCATCATGTGCCCTTGTATTTCTGGTGTTGTTGGATCATGTGCTCAAACAACTCAGGGCACTCCTCATACTTGTGCTTCTTTCCGCACCATGAGCATTACAATAACCCTGGGCAAACATGCTTGTAGTGTTTTATAGATCCAATTATAGTAGGTTCCTCATGGGAACTCACTTCTTCCTCCTCCATGGTTACCATGACCACAAAATCCTCTGTGAGAACCTCTTCCATGCCCCTCCATCCATGTGTCCTTCATAATGGTGGTCATCTTCCTTATAACCTTTAGTAAGGCTGTCTCGGCACACACCATGATCAATGGCCTCATGGATCTAGTCAATAAGCCTACAATCCTTAGTATCATGGGTCATAGAGGTGAAAATATTACAGTAACAAGACACATTCTTCCAAATTGTGAGCTGTAATAGGGGACATCTACTCACATCATGGTCCCCATGAAAAATCTCACAATCTACCACTATGGCATGTACTGATTTTGGGGAAACTATCCTTAGCATGCCCCTCTACTTCACAATTTGTACACCACATTCCACTGCGAGTCTCATGGGCTGAGTTTGCGTAGATAAATTTTCTAGTTGCTTAGCCATAATAGTGATTTGAGCTTCCAAAATGGAACTAACACCAATATCAATGCTCCCAATAGCTTCAATGTGTGTAGAGCAGCTTCTAACACCTCACGGGTCTATAAAAGTCTTATGTGATAATGCCCTTCTAAATGGTGTTATCAACCCTCCAAAAACCATTGAGCATGCTATGAAGGGTGAATGTCATATGAAACTTTGACAAGAGAGTTTTAAACTGTGTGTCATACTCCCGCACACTCTCTATACCATTCCCTGTTGAATCTCCTTTAGAGCATTGATGCTCTTCTGCTCAAACTCAGGGATGTGGAATTATGCTAGGAAGGCATTTTTCAACATGGTGTAATCTACCACTATCTGATGGGGGTCATAATTCCTATACCAGCTATGTGCATGCCCTTACAACATCATTGTAAATTGAATGGCCTTCCATTTTGAGGTTGTGATATGCTTTTGGTGCCATAACAAATCACACTTGTGAACATGCCCCACAACATCCTCTATGCCTTGGTAGTCTGGAAAGTGTAAGGAAATTTCAAAGATTACTTAAGGAGGTGGCTGAGGCCCCTATCCTCCTGAGATAGATCCTTGGTTTCCTCTGATGTTCCCTCCCCAGATCCACTAGATCCACCAGGTCCTATGCCTCCCGATCCACCAGTTCCACCTCTAGACCCTCCTAAAGTCAGTAATGGGCCTAAAGTGGTCATGCCTAGTGTCCCCAAAGTCACACTAAACTTCAGTGCCAATGGTTGTAAAAGATCTTTCCACTACCAAATGTGTGTCCCACCACTCCTAAATGTTGCCCAAACCTTGTGTATTTTCCCCTTTCCCAAAAACTCATCCAAACACTAGAATGATATGTGCAACCATAGAAGTCCCAAATGAAGAAATTATATCTCTTGGGCATGATCGGTCACTCCATCGATACCAATTGGGTTATCAATACTCTTCCCTTTGATTTGAAAACCAAGCACCAAGGTCTAGTCACTAGGTGGGTTTAGATACACGCCAACGACTCTTCATTCTCCATGTGAAAAAATTTCATTAGAATTAAAAGGGTTCTCTCTCTGTGCTATCCAAGATGGGGTAGCATAGACTTCTCAAGTTCCATGTCCTCTGCGTGAACCTCAACTCCTTCCCACAACGTCTACCTCCATAGATCCATCACGCTTACAACCTCGTGTTATCTAGTAAATCTCCCTTTCATGCACTTCATTATACTTGAGTCATCTCTCTTCCCTTTCCTTTTCATCTACAATGTCTTCCATCTTCCTCCACCCTAGCTCCCTCACCCAATGATTAAAAGGGTTTAGTTGACCATGGGAAATGCCTCTAAACTCAAAGTAACATTCAAAATCTTCATAGCCAAAGGAATAACATGTAAAAATGATCCTCTGGGCTCCTCAAAAGTTAGAAAATGATTTGGAAAGAATACATGAAATGGCATATTCTAGAGTATAACTAGTCAAGCACTCCTCTTCCAAAATGATCACAACATGAGTCCACATTAGATATACATCTTGACCTCTGGTAATCATCTTGGGGCCCATACATGCATGATCTATAGAACCAGCTTGATCTGGACATGCATATCTTTGAGAGCCATTCATATAACTCTCTTGGGAAGCAAAAAAGAAATGTCTTATACAACTCATGGTATAGGTTCTCTTCTACCCATCCACGTGTATTAAAATTAGGTCCAGTGTTGAATCTTTGAGAAAACTCATCCTCCGTGCTCTTGAACCATGTTTCAACACTTTCTAAAGTAAATGCTTTGTCATTACACATAAAAGACAAAAACGCATACCATTTCTCACAACAACTTCAAAAAGAGGTCTTGTCAATGGAACCAAGATGTAGTCATTTTTATACCCTTCTCAAAGAATCAAGGAAATCCCATGCATGTCGGCCTATCACCCAATGGCAGTGTAGCCACTCACCCGAGGACATGCGTGCTGAGTCCCTCCTTTATGTGAGTTGTGTGAGAATGCATTATTTATGACAGAAACTTAAGTGAACAAATTAGAAAGGAACCATACATTCATCTTAGAGCTTAAAACGACTTCTAGACCAATGTGTTCATTCATATAAGGAAAGCATTATAGAACATAGATCTGAATCATAATAGAAAAGAAATGCATAGGGGTTTACACCCACTCATATGATATATGAAATATATATATAACCATATAGTAGAATTGGAACCACACATATATTCATATTAAGCATGTTGATAACCACATTACATTAACTCAGGCAATCACATATTCATATGATAATGCAGATCAATGTCATGCATCAGAACTAGAACTTAGGCCCTTCATATTAAAAATAAAAATGTTCAAACCCCATCCCCTTAGTATAATGTACTCCTTCAAATCCTCTAAACCCAACCTATAAAGCTCTCCCAGTATTCTTGCATGGCTTCACCTCTTTCTCCTTCTATATATTTTTCTATTGGGTGCTTGTATTTATAGCTTTTCTCAACATCTTCAAGCCTTCGTGGGAGTTACAAATCCATTGCCAAGTGTCCAAGGTAGTCCTCTATGGGAGCATGCTTATTAAGGCTTGTGCTCTCCACTCTTTGAAATGATGGCCTTCTAGAATATTCCATCGCAAGGTATATTCCTCCTAGGCCACCTTGTTGCCTAGATGACACCTTATCCACTCCATATGCGTAGTCAGGTCACACTTTTCTCATGTTTTGGCTGATACACCAAATATGGATAAGTACCAAAACCTTTTCTCTACCTTGTGTATATGCCACATGTTCTACTAAACCCTCCTAGAACCCTCGTTTCGTGCGCTTTCTCCTTGTGCTCTCACACGCCTTCATGTCCTTAGCCAATATTTTAGGGGCCCAACATTGGTTTTCCCCAAGAAACATAAATACGTGGAGAGATATGTCTCCCATGAGATACGAGATGATGAAACCAAAGTGACATTGCCAATCACCTGGAAGGGCTGCAACAAAAATATACCTCCCCATCAAACCAAAATTTGAAAAGTGCACATACTTTGAAAATGATGTAACCATCCCTAAGGACCCCATAGGAAGAAAGAATCCCATTCCAAAGAAGAGGGAAAAATATGTGCGTAAAGCACCAAGTGTTCAGGATACACAAGTGGTAAGCACGCTAGAGACAAGTGTTAATCCCAATACTTACGCATGGATAAATAAGTCCCCGGTGAAAGAAAAGAATCCAGAGGAAGAATCGCCAGAGCACGAAGAACCCATCATCTAGGAGAATTCACAAAAGGAGGAGGAGAAGGAAGCAGAATCTCCTACCAGGAAGAAGTAGAAGGTGATAGAAGAAAATGATTCGAAGGACACAAAGAGCTTGGAGGCCTATAGAGGTGAGAGATATGATGATGATGAAGATGAACTAGGAGGTGAGGACCATCCTATATATGAGGTTCATGACTCGAGAGGAGGAAGGAGAGGAAGAATAAAATGAGTACATCTTTGTCAAGAGGAAGAATGACAAGGAAGAAGAGGATACTCAGGAAAAGGGGGTAAGTGAGGAAGTTATAAAAGAACAAAGGACCCCAAGCCTCACTAAGGAACAGATAGATGAGGCCACGGAGAAAGAATTAGCCAAGATCATCAAAGACCTAGTAGAGCAAGAGATGGAATGCAGCGGAGCTAGTGATGAAGGAATAAGAGGAGGAAAGAATAGAAAATGAATATGGTAACATGGGAGAGGATCCCAATTTTGCTGTGAGCTTTCCTAAGGCCACGCATAGAAAAAGTGTAGAGGTATCACGGAGTTCGAGAGGATGTTCTATATTGATGATCCAAACAAGGTGTTGCACGCATGCTTTCAAAGAACCATACCATCGGAGTAACTCTAGTCTATGACATTATTTGATGAGGAAAATTATTTCTTAGGCATTTGAGTCCCACATCAACGAACTAGAATTCAAAGTAAGATAAGGGGAAATAATGAAGGTACCAGAGTCAAAAAGTGAAAGTGCCTTCGTAAAATATCAACGGATATTAGATGAGCAAATATTCAACGCGCGTTGAATAAGGTTTCATGGAAGTATAGGATAGACTCTTCAGGAGGAATGACAGGGTGAAGTTCCTAGAGGCATAACTGGAGAAATGAACCAAGGAATTAAAGTGGGAGGAGCTAATCAACACGTAGCTAAGGTGTGAGTTGAAAGAAGAGAGGGAAAGGGTGCACGAGTTCTACAAGAAGGTAGAGATGATCACATATTCCATTTTCTTTAACCATCCAGATGTAATGTCACCAAAGTGAAAAGTATGGATCCACCCTAGAGTTTCTAGAGGACTTGACCCACATCCTCACAATGGAAATATGACCACTAGCCTTGGAGTCTGCAGATGAGGCATCTACGCGTAAAGAAAAGGAGGACAAGATGAATGTTGTGGCCATTGTGTCCTAGTATAAGAAAGTCCTTGCGTATGTGAAATAATTTCCCAAGTTGTTGAGGCTTCTTATGAAAATTACACCGATAGAGATAGAGTGGCGAGCATTCTGGTCACCTCCCATGAAGTGGAGCTCAAGGATTTCTAAGAGAAGAAAGAGGGGAATATGGCGAGAATGTGAAAAAATCCTAACCGAGGTTGAGAAGAAATCACAGGCTATTGAGACCTTACGGGACTCAATCAAAACCATCTGAAAAATTTGTATCCTCAGATCACTCAAAGGATGGACGCGCTCGAATATTTTGGAAAATAGTTAGAGGGGATTGTGGAAATGATGAATACCCAAGGAGAAGGGATAATCTTTAAAGAGGTGAGCACCTTAGTTGGTGACCTTTGTCAATAGGCATAGAGTGAGGTCAATACCTGGAATAAGTTGGAGGTAGACTTGACGAAATATTTCCCTCTCCTCTTGCAGAAATAATCATAGTTTCCCCATTCTTTCATTCTTCCCCAAATTCTTCATTCCTTTATTCTTTCTCCAAACTATTCAAGGAAATTCATTCTTTATTCTTTGAGAAGGTGTTCATGAGGCCAGAGAACAAGAATAGTGTGGGGTGATGTTGTGCCCCTAAAATATTTCCTAAGTACAAGAAATCACATGGGCATGAAAGGCCTTTTTGAAGAAGGGAGTGCAAGGAGAAAGTGCACATGATAGGGTTTTAGGAGGGTTTTACTAGAACCAGTGGCACGCATGTAAGGAAGAGAAAATATCTTGAGACTTAGCCATATTTGGAATATTAGGTAGAACACAAGGAAAGCATGACCCGACTGTGCATACGAAGTGGATAAGGTGCCAGCTTGACAACTTTGTGCCCATGGAAGGAATATACCTTGCGATAGAAGATTCTAGAAGATCATCATGGAAAAGGATGGAGAGATTGCATCTGAAGAGCATGCTCCCATGGAGGACCACTTAGACACATGGCTGGTGATCTACAAATTTAGAAAGGCATGGTGGTGCTTAACAAGGCTATATATATGAGCACTCGATAGAAGAAAGAGATATATATAGAGATAGATGGAGAGGTGAGAATTGAAGAGAGGCGAAGCCATGCAGAATACTATGAGAGCTCCATAGGTTGGGTTTAGAGGATCTATAGGAGTATGTTGTATCAAGGGGATGGGTTTAAACATTATATTTTTCTTTATACTATGAAGGGCCTAAGTCCAATTCCGATGCATGACATTGGTCTGCACTATCATATGGATTTGTGATTGCCCCAGTTAATGTAATGTGGTTATCAACATGCTTAATATGAATATATGAGTGGTTCCAGTCTACTTACATATGTATGGATCGGTTATATATATTCATTTCATATGAGTGGATGTAAAGCCTTGTACATTTATTTTATATTATGATTTAGATTTATGTTCGTAATGATTTTCTTATATGAATGAACACATTGGTCTAGAAGCCATTATGAGCTCTAAGATGAATGTATGGTTCCTTTCCAATGTGTTCACTTAATTTTCTATCGTAAATAATGAATTATCACACAACTCACATAAAGGAGGGACTTAGTGTCTATGTGTGCCTTGAGTGAGCACCTAGCGCCATTGGGTGATAGGTCGGCACACACGGGATTTCCTTGTTCTTTGAGAGGGCATAAAAATGACTACATCTTGGTTCTATTTCTGGGACCTCTTTTTGAAGTTGTTGTGAGAAATGAAAATCATATTTATCTTTGTGATGTGTAATAATAGATTTCCGACTCTAGAAAGTGTTGACACATGGTTCAAGAGCCTGAGAGGATAAGTTTTATCAAATATTTACCACTAGAATTGAGTTCATGTGCATGGATGGGTATAAGAGAACCTATACCATGAACTATATGAGACATTTCTTTGTTTTTTCCCAAAGTAGAACTATATGAATGGATTTCGGCATATACATCTAGATCAATTTGGTTTTATAGATCATGCATGTGGACCCAAGATGACTATCGAGTCTATAGGATTCAGATTTGACTTAGACGTGTGCTATTGACCATTGGTGGAAGGGAGTGATGGCCAGTTACATTTTAGAATATGCCATTTTGACATGTTCTCTCACAGAAGTTGTTGAGTTTGAGTTTCTGAGGGAGCCTAGAGGGTCATTTTTTAGTTTTATTCCTCTGGCTATGAAGATCTCGGTCGTTACTTTGAGTTTAGAAGCATTCCCCATGGCTAGTTAAGCTACTCTGAGTGTTGGGTGAGGAAGCTAGGGTGGAGGAAGATGGGGATATTACGAATGAAAAGGAAAGGGAGGAGAGACAACTCAAGTATAGTGAAGCTCATGAAAGGGAGATGAATAGAAAACATGAGGTTACAAGTGTGATGGATCTATAGAGGTAAATGTTATGAGAGGGTGTTGAAGTTCACGTAGAGGATGTGGAGCTTGAGCAGTCTATGCTACCCCATCTTGAAAATTGCAGGAGAGAGGACCCTTGAACTTTTGATGAGAGTTCATCACATGGAGAAAGGAGAGCCGTTGGCGTGCATCTAAACCCACCTGGTGACCAACCCCTGGTGCTTGGTTTTCCAAATCAAAGGAGTATTGATAACCTAGTTGGTATCGGTGGGAGTGACCGATCGGCACCGAGGAAGTATAATTTATCATTTGGGATGTCCATGGATGCACATATAATTTTGGTGTTTGGAGGATTTTTGGGCAAAGTATAAGTACGCAAGGTCTAGGAAACACGTTTGGGAGTGGCACGGGATACATGTCCGGAAATGGAGAAATCTCGTAGACTCTTGGCATGTAGTTCAGTGGGATGTTGGGGACACTAGGCACAACCAATTCAGGCCCATTACAAATTACAGGAGGATCTAGAGGTGGAACTGGTGGATCGAGGAGGCACAAGACCTGGTGGATCTAATGGATATGGTGGAGGGAACACTAGAGGAAACACTATAGGGAACTAAGGATATGGATCGGGAGAACAAGTGACCTCGGCTACCTCCTTAGGTGTTATTTCAAATGTATTTACACTTGACATATTACTAGGATATAGAGGATCTTGTGGAAAACATGCACAAATGTGAATTGCTATGGCATGTGAAGGGGATCACTACACTAGAGCAGAAGGCAAGTCAGTTTACAACAACGTTGCAAGGATGCACACATAGCTGATATAGGAAGTATGACCTTTATCGAGATAGTGGTAGAATACACCTTGCATTAAAAATTCCTTCCTAGTAGAGTTCCATGCGAGTTAGAACAAAAGAGCATTAATGCTTTGAAGGAGATCTAGTAGGGAATGACAGAGAGTGTGTAGGAGTATGATACATGGTATAAGACTCTCTGTCAAAATTATCATATGACATTCACCCTTGAAAAAAATGCTCAATGGTTTGTTAGAGGATTGGTCACTTCATTTAGGAGGGCATTATCCCATAAAACATTTACTTGATCCGCGTGAGGCTCTAGAGGCTACCTTATGCACGAGGAAGAAGTTGTGAGCATTGATACTAGTGTAATCCCTTTTATGGAGGATCAAATCTCTTCCATGGCCAAATAGTTAGAGAAGTTGTCTATAAGCTCTACAAATGAGACTCATGGTGGTCTTTGGTGTGTGGATTGTGAAGTAGAGGGTATGCCGGGATAGCTACCCTCGGAACTCAAGACGTGCCATAGTGGTAGAATGTGAAATTTTTCATGGGGACCATGATGTGATTAGATGCTTCTTGTTGCAACACACAATTCAAAAGAATGTGTCTTGATATTATAAGATCTACACCGCTACAAGCCATGATACTAAGGATTGTAGGCTTATTGACCAAATCCATGAGGCCATTGATTATGGTGTGCACGAGACTAGATTTTCTAGTTGTTCTAAAGAAGATGATCATCGTTATCAAGACGCACGATGATGAGAGGAGAATGGGAGAGGTTTTCATGGAGAATTTTGTGGTTGCAGTAACCATGGAGGAGGAAGAAGTGAGTTCCCACAAGAAACCTACTATAATTATGGATCTACATAATATTACATAGTGAGTGTCCAGATTTATTGTTGTGCTTGTGGTGTGGGAAAAAGCATAAGTATGAGGAGTACCCTAAGTTATTTGAGCACATAATCAAATAGAACTATAAGGACAAGGCCATTGGGATGGTGAGTATAAATAAGGCCAACACACAGTGGATGCCTAGAGTGGTGCATGAGTCAAGGTTAGAACCTGTTTTGGTGACAACATGAGAAGAATTTTCACATGCCAAAGAAGTACTAAGGAAAAATACTCTAGTCTCAAGAGAAGAGGTGGTGCATGGTAAGTATCATGACCCTTCCCACTTGAAGGAAGTGTATCAAGAGATAATGGATGCCATTTGAAGTTTGCAAGGAGAAATCCATTGTCTAAAGGAGCAGTCCAGGAAGTAGGAGCAAAGAAGGAATGCTGAGGCTCTGCAAAAGGACCTAGATGAGGTCAAGGAAGTGTGCAAAATGTTAAGGCAAGAAAATATTATTCCCTTGCTAGGAGAATGGATGCGGGAGAAGATTCCATATGGAGTGAAGTATGAAAGTCGGGCGTTGCATGTAAACCTCCCTCCCCATAGCCTTGACTATGACAAGGAAATCACACTAAGCATAATGGTGGATGGTTAGATTCTAAGAAACATATTGATTGACACAAGAGTAGAAATCAATGTTCTTACATTGGATGCCCGACATAAAATGGGAAGGCCCACATGACCATCTTCGAATGTGTTGTATATGGTAAAAAAATAAGGAAATGCCCATTAGAGTTTTAAAGGATACAATGATTAGCATTCGGGGGCCAATTTTATTGTATATTACCATGTGCTACATCGAGACTTGGAGATAATTCCCCCTATAGAAGGATTTATATAATTTGAGGATGCCCACTGTGAGTGATACCACAAGCATGGTGTGTGAAAATTGGGCACATGAGACATATTAGGTAATTGGGTGACAACCGAGGGGGTATGTAATAAAAGTGACCAAGGTGTGCTCACTCAAGCACCTCGGAGGAAAGAAGATATCAAGTTACTTTGGAGGGGCATACCTTGAAATTTTCTTACAAGACATGGAAGCTCGGTGGAAAATGAGGATGAAAGGAGGAATGCTTAGTTATAGCCTACTCGGGACTGCGGCAGTCTTTGGTAGGCTACACATCGAGAGAACCTCCTGGAGTGGTGTGAGGTAAGAATCACATTCTCTGTAAGGTTTTCCATGAGAAATGCACCTACGGTATTTTTAGACTACCATGGTAAAGAGACCGCTTCATTTCATATCCAAGCATGTGAGAAGGCCTAGATAAGAGGCACAGAAGCCTTGCCACCATCATTATGGGTACATAAGTTGTATTCCACATTACAAGGTTGTGCACATGCATGGTATATCCATTCAGAAACATGCCACTAGATAGGAAATTGGTAGGAGCTAACAATTGATCTCATCCAAGATTTTGAATATCAGAGCACAAAGCCATCAAGTGGATAAGGCATTACAAGTGATCAAACACCTTACGATGGGGGATAGTGCCATGGCGAGAAGACATGCTACTAGATTTTCTAGGTGAGCCCAATTTAGAGGCACGTTTTGATGAGGATGAGTCAGAGGAGATGTAGTTTGAGCAAGCTGCATAAAAAGGAAAAAGGAAAGATGGTTTATGTCATAGATGGAGAGGAAATGGAGAGTCTAGATATTAACCACTGTAGGTATGCACTATGTTATAGATAGTGCTTGATGAAAGGATGCATGCTTACCATGAGCCCTTAAAAATGAAGAAGGTTAACATTGGGTCAGAGGTAGAACCTAAGGAAGCAATCATTGGAGACTATTGGTCAGAAAAGGAGGTCTCAAAGATCATTGATCTATTATGCGAGTTCCAAGATTTGTTCCCACGTGGGTATCATGAACTTAAAGGTGTCCACCATTCCTTAGGGGAGATGAAGATAAAACTGAAGAAAGGTGTGCACCCAATCCAAAAGAGGCCATATCGGATGAACCTGAATCTACATGTACGGGTCAAGGAGGAGACTGACAAAATAATAGCATCAGGTATCATTGAGGTTGTGAAAGAATTAAAATGGATAAGACAAATGGTCATTAGCATAAAAAAGGATGGGAGGATAAGGATCTGTGTTGACTACAGAGAACCGAATGTAGTATGTGTCATTTATCCCATCCCTATCCCATTTACTAAAGAAATTTTAGAGGGGGTGGCCAGGTGTAAAGTCTACTCTTTCACAAATGGGTTCTCGAGGTACCACCAGGTGAGGATTGCAAAGGAAGACCAAAGAAAGAAAACTTTCACAACTTGAATGGGAAGTTTTTCCTATATGGGCATGCATTTTGGATTAAATAATGCACTTGTTGTGTTCTTGCACATTGTGGTGAAATCCTTTCAGGATTTCATCTATAAATTTCTTCAACTCTATTTGGATGACTAGACTGTGTATGGTGTAGTCAAGAACCATTGTGATAATTTAAGACTAATGTTTGAAAGGTGTCTACAGTTGAAGATATCTCTCAACATCAAGAAGTGTGTCTTTTATACCCTATTTGGAACCTTTTTGGGACATACCATATGCAAGGAAGGCTTATTAGTAGATCCTGTTAAGGTTGCAACCATCATGGGTTTAGGGGAACCTACTAGCCAAAGTGTCATCCATTGATTCATTGGGCATACAAATTACTATAGGAAGTTCATCGAGGGATATTCCAAGACCGATGTTCCCTTGGAAAAATTACTTAGACACAAGAGTGCCTTTCATTGGGGAGAGGTGTAGCAGAGGACATTTGACACTTTGAACGACAAGCTTGTCACAACACCCATTCTCCATTTCCCTGTTTGGGATAAACCTTTCCATGTTCATGTGGAGGCCTCTGGTATAGTCGTTGGAGAATTATTGACACAACATGGTGAAGGGATTTTTACCATCCCTTATGCTTTGCAAGAAGAAAGTTAACACCAATAGGACAAAATTACACCACTACTAAGCATCAAGCACTATCCATGATCTAAATGTTGCACAAGGTCATGCAATATCTACTGGAAACACCATTTGTATTTTATATGGACCACATGGCATTAGAATACTTGGTAAATAAGCCCTGTTATGCAAGTGCACATATGTTGTTGGGTCTTTCTATTATAATAATTTGAGTTCACAGTGGTTGTCAAGCCAGGAAAGAGTAATTCTAGGCCCAATCACTTGTCTAGAATTGACTCGAGACAGGATGTACAAAGCATTGAGGATACCATGCCAGACATACAACTATTTAGGTTATGGTGCATGCCCTCAGACTTAGAGGATATTGCGGTGTTTCTCAAAATAGGTATAGCACCTGAAGGGATGAAAGCATTAGAGAGGAAATAGTTAGCCACACGCGCCTCATCCTACATGCTGGTTAGTGGTGATTTGTACAAACTAGGACATGATGAAGTGTTATGCAGTGCGTGCTAGAACATGAGCACCTAGATATTATGGAGGAGGCACATGGAGGAAGTGTAGGTGGACACTATGCAGGGGACGCCATTGCTGCAAGATATTACAAGCTGGGTTATGGTGGGAAACCCTATATCAAGATTGTAAAGAGTATTGTAAAGCATGTGATCATTTTCAGTGCCTTGACAAACCAGGGGGTGGAGGGATGAAATGCCTTTGAACCCTATTCCAAGTGTAGATCCATTTGAAAAGTGGGCCATAGATTTTTTAGGCCCCATTTCGCTAGCCACACGTAGGACATGATCACACTATGTAATCACTTACATGGATTATTTGACAAGATGGGAAGAAGCAGTCCTACCAAGGATTGTACAATGGCTACAACAGCCAAGTTTCTATGGGAAAATATTATTACAAGGTATGGATTCCCATTGAGCTTAACCAGTGATAGGGGTATGCATTTCCTAAATGATATCATCAAGATTCTGTTAGCAGAGTTCATGGTTGCTCATCATAAGACTACCCCTTACCATTCATAAGAAAATGGAGCTGCCGAGCATTTAGTAAAATACTGATTCATACCCTGACAAAAATTTGTGACATTGGTAGACAATATTGGGATGACAAAGTATCAATAGTTCTATGGGAATATAGGATAACCTATAAGAGGTTGAATAAAGCCACACCATTCCAATTGGTGTTTGGTGTAGAGGTTGTCTTAACCGTTGAGTTTATGATACCTTCTTTGCATATAGCGTGCATAGGAGGATTGGCCGAGAAAATAAGTCTTTGGAAGAAAGGATTGAAAATTTGATGAAATTGGACGAGAGACAATCATTGGCCAGGTGGAGTCAAAAGGCTGAAAAGGCTAAACAAAAGCATGGCATGATTGCCACATCAGAAATAAATAATTTTAGATTGGGCAGATGGTATTGTTATATGATTCTAAGTTTCTGTGCCATCCCGGAAAGCTGAAATTCCATTGGCTAGGTCCCTATATCATCTTGAACATCCTTAATTCAGACACATATTAGTTAAGAGCACTGGGTGGAACGAGATTACCAGGCCATTTTAATGGGAGTAGGTTGAAGCCCTACTATAAATAAATCTTCTTGGTGTTTTTAATAAGGCGGTTTTTCCATTTAGTATAAGTTTACTTTTATGAAATTTTCTTTTCTAGTGTTTCCCTTTTTCGTTGTTTGTTATGTTATTTTTTTTTCTCCTTGGGTGCTGGTAACCACATTACTTTTTGAATTTTGTGCATGCGTAGAGGGCCGCACAATTGTTTTAGTGTGGGTTGGAGTAAGGTGAAGTATATGCCCATAATACAAATTTAACTAGCAATAGAAATTGTGGTGAATTTCCGGTTGATGGGTACAAAGTGTGTGAGGATGAAGAAATCACATGGAGGAAGAGGTGGATGAAAAATATTGGTGTTAGGATAAGACCGGAGAAACCAGATACAAAGAGAAGTGTGGGAACAACACGAGGAAGGCACGAGAAAAATCAGGTGAAAGGCGTAAGAAGTGCCTTCGGCACTGTTAACACATGCGTAAGAGTCTTCTGTTAGGATGGATTGTTTGCATGCCATAAGGTTATATAATTTTTTCACGCAAGGTTGGGTGCGTAATTAAAGGATCGTAAGGTTTCCTTGGTGGAAAAAGTTACATTTAGTACTAAGTACGGTGGTAGGTAAAATAACATTTAATGTTAAAAATAAGGAAAAACTATAAATAAGAAGTTGGGCACTTCATTATTTACCTTGCATTTATAAAGAGAAAAGAGATCTCATGAACTAGGGCATCCAAAGGTGATCTATGTGAAGAAAAATTGAAGAAATATGAGAGGACTTGACTAGAGCATATCCACAAACTAGTAGGAAAGGAGTACACAAGCATGGAGGGAGTTGTTAAGAAGGAAGTTGTTGAATCACCATCTTGTATAAGAATTTTTCCACTTAGGTTTTGGTGGCTAGGGTGTGGTGTAGGAGGGTTTCTTCACAAGGTTGTGTATTAGGGTTGGATAAAGTAGTATAATAGAGAAAGGAAAAGACACTTGAAGTGATAACCTAACCAAAAGAATGGCACCAAAGAAAGAAACCATCTCACCTAAAAATTAGAAGGGCAAGGGTAAGGGGAAGCAAATGGCTACCATCACAAGCACAAATGAAGAATGGTATGTGGAGATGCAATACTTGGATGGGGTATTGCTAGGAAAAGAATGGGAATCTCATTTACGAGAAGATATCTTTAAGTGACTATAATCTTGCCTTGAAGAAATGAGAAAAATAAATGGCTTTGGAGTTGGTTCACCCAACAAATAAGAGGACACTAGAAGGCATGCCCATCTATAGTGATGAAGTAAAGGTTAAGTTGGAGAAGGCAGGATTACTACAACTTTATGTATTACCCTACTTTGGAAAAGTTTATCTGCCTCTACCAAAGTGGTTAATGGCATGCATTCATGAAAACCATTTTTATTTCATGGGGTGCAAGATGCACATAACTCCCCAGTTAATTTCCAAGTTCATAGGCCTTATCTATGAAGGGGATAACATTGATGATGACCTAAGAAATGAGGAGGCCATCAAAGAAATAGTTTTTGCATATGATTATAAGAAAGGATTACGATTCTTTAGCATCATAGAAATCCAAGACCTGTGATGAGGATGGATGCGTGCTTGGTAACCAATATCATTGACCAAGAGAGATGGAATCAAGTGAACAAGGCATGGTGAACGTATCTTTGGAAACTATTTGAGGGGACCATCTACAACTTGTCTACTTTCATCGCAGATGAAATCATTAGTAACGTGCAAGAAGGTGAGAAGATACTATTTGGTAATTTCCTCCTCATAATTGTCTTCTCAGAAATCAAAGTGCTTGATGGGCTAGAAAGGTTTGTTTGGGAGTACCTAGAAGAGGATCCCTCACCCGTGAAATGGTTCACAAAATATACTTGTGAGACCATGATAGCCACTCACAAGGCGCATTTAGAGAAATGGTACAAGTGCATGAGGGATGCATTCAGGGTGGAATGGAGGATTCTAGAGAATTTACCCATGCTCATGCAAGGAGAAACAAAATTCATGGTATATTAACACTTTTACTTTGGTATATTTGGGTTGATAGACGAAACAATGAGCCCATGGTGTAATCTTCCTTCTCTTTCACCACACAATACTTCTAAGCGGGGGTGAATAGATTTAAAGAGGCCAAAAGACTAAGGTTTGACCTTAGTGAGGTAGATCAAGGCCCCTGAAAGCTGCACATAAGGTTAGTTTATCGTAAGAAGTGTGCATACGTGGAGAGATATGTCTCCCATGAGATACAAATGATGAAAATAGTGACATTGGAAATCACTGGAAGGGATAAAACAAGAATATACCTCCACTTTAGGCCAAAATTTGAAAAGTGCACATACTTGGAAAATTATTTAACCATCCCTAAGGACCCCACAGGAAGAAAGAATCCTGTCCAAAGAAGACGGAAAGAGAATAGGTGCAAAAAGCACCAAGTGTTCAGGCTACACAAGTGGTAAGCACGTTAGAGACAAGTGCTAAGCCCAATACTTACGTGCATAGAAAGAAGTCCCTGGTGAAAGCAAATAATCTAGAGGAAGAAGCACCAGAGCATGAAGAACCCATCATCTAGGAGAAGTCACCAGAGGAGGAGGAGAAGGAAGCAGAATCTCCTGCCATGAAGAAGCAAAAGGTGATAGAAGGAAATGATTCGGAGGACACGAGAGAGCTTGGAGGCCTATAGAGGTAAGAGAGATGATGATGATGAATATGAATAAGGAGGCTAGGATCATCCTATATATGAGGTTCATGACTCGGAGGAGGAAGGAGAGGAAGAATAAAATGAGTACATCTGTAGAGAGAGAAAGAATGACAAGGATGAAGAGGATGCTCAGGACAAGGGGGTAGGTGAGGAAGTTATAAAATAACAGAGGACCTCAAGCCTCACTAAGGAATAGATAGTTGAGGCCATGGAGAAATAAGTAGCCAAGATCATCGAAGACCTAGTAGAGCAAGAGATGGAACACAATGTGGACCTAGTGATGAAGGAAGCAAAGGAGGAAAGCATAGAAAAGGAATATGGAAACATGGGAGGGGATCCCATTTTGGCTGTGAGATTTCCTAAGGCTGCATGTATGGGGAGAAAAATTACAAAGGTATCACAAGTTTAGAGGATGGGCTATATTGATGATCTAAACAAGGTGTTGCATGTATGCTTTCAAAGCACCATACCAACAGAGAAACTCTTGGCTATGACATCATTTGATGAGGAAGGTGCATACCCTCGGATGAGGAAAATGCTTTCTTGGGAATTTGAGTCCCACATTGACGAACCAAAATTCAAAGTAAGCCAAGGGGCAATAATGAAGGTACTAGAGTCAAAAGGTGACAACCCCTTGGTAAATTCTCAGTGGCTATCAGACGAGAAAATATGCAATGCTCGAACAAGGTTTCGGTGGAAGTAGAGGCTAGAATCTTTGAGAGGAATGACAGGGTGAAGTTCCTAGAGGTAGAACTAGAGAAGAAGGAAGAAGAGATGGAGAAAAGAACCAAGGACTTAAAGTGGGAGGATCTAATCAGCACATAGATAAGGTGTGAGTTGAAAGAAGAGAAGGAAAGGGTGCATGAGGTTTACAAGAAAGAAGAGATGATCATAGATGCCATTTTCTTGAAGCATCTAGATCTAATGCCACCAATGCGCGAAGTATGGATCCACCCTAGAGTGTCTAGAGGACTTGACCCACATCCTCACAATGGAAAGATGACCACTGGCCTTAGATTCTATAGAGGAGGCATCAATGTGCAAAGAAAAGGAGGACAAGATAAAGGTTGTGGACATTGTGGCCCAATACAAGAAAGTCCTCGTGGATGTGAAAGCCACCACCCAAGTCGTTAAGGCCACTTATGACAACTGCACCGATAGAGATAGAGTGGCAATAATTTTGGTTGCCACCCATGAAGCATATATCAAGGAGTTCGGGAGAGGAACAAGAGGAACAAGGCGTAACATGAAAAAATCTTAGTCAAGGTTGAGGATAAATCAGAGGCTATTGAGACCTTTTGGGGCTCAATCAAAAACCAGCTAAAAGAGTTGTATTCCCAGATCCCTCGAAGGATGGATGTGCTCAAGGATTTGGGAAAATAGTTATAGGGTATTGTGGAAATGATTAATACCGAAGGAGAAGGGCTAAGTTTGTAGAGGTGATCACCTTAGGCGTGGCAACCTCTCACAATGGGAATAGAGTGAGGTCAATACATGGTATAATTTGGAGGAGACTTGATTAAATATTTCCCTCTCCTCTTAATAAAATTATCATAGTTTCCCCCTTCTTTCATTCTTCCCCAAATTCTTCATTCCTTTATTCTTTCTCCAAACTATTTAAGGGTAGTCATTCTTTATTCTTTAAGAAGGTGTTCCTAAGGGTGGAGAATAGGTGTAGTGTTGGGTGATGTTGGGCCCCTAAAATATTGGTTAAGTACAAGAAGGTGCGTGGGTGCGGAAGGCCTATTTGAAGAAGGGTATGCAAGGGGAAAGTATGAAGAACAAGGTTTTATGATGGTTTTACTAGAACCAAAGTGGCATGCGCAAGGTAGAGAAAAGATCTTGAGATTTAGCCATATTTGGCATATCGGGTAGTGTAACATCCTCATTTTTATACATTAGAACAAGTAATTTTTTTTTGATAAATGCTTCCTGGTTCTAAATACATAATTTATAACTCACAAATAAAAAACAACCATTCTTATAACAGATAACCATATTCATGCAATGACTCGAGTACTTCGATCTATTCATTCCATGACTCGGTAATCTACCGATCTATTCATGAGTATCAAAGAGTTGGCGTTTTTATTTTAACACAATACTCTTGCGGTTCTCTTCCCTAATCTGGGATTTAGAATGCTCTGTCCAAGGAACCTATCTGAATAATTGTTACTATTATTCATCGGCATCTCATCCCTTGGACTAGGTGACTTAGGACAACGCAATCAGCAGCTTGCGATACTTTGGCCAAAGATTTGAAACATACTGCTTATGTCTCGTATTCCTTGACGACATACTCGTCAATCTGGAATATGTCCTTCACCCCATTCCTATGTTATGTAGAATGTCTTATACTGACTTCTGTCAGTCATTCCTGCCCCAAGTTATTCACTCAAGAATGGATTAGTAATATGAGAACGTTATAGGGATGCTCCCGAGGACTAGGGATATGCTGACATACTGGGTCAATACAAGTTAATCCAGTGTGTCAAGATACCCCGAGTCTCCTAGGGCAGCCTTATAACGTGACCACATTCCTATTCAGTCCCAGAGTAACTTGTTCGAATTTAAAGTGTAAATCTTAGCGATCAATGCAAAGGGTGTCGTCATAAGTCACCTGCATTGTTGTATCTTCGAGAAGATCCTAATCTTCTCGAAGGTACAACCCTGCAGTTGACTTGTGTCGTCAACCTTTAAATCCGCCTCGAAAAGATCTACTTATTAATAAGTATAACATACGTTGAGTTAAAATTATACTATAAGACGCTCCCTTAAGGGTAGTCTTTCCCAATCCCTGGGTTCCTCACCTTAGAATTACCTTTCTTAGTAAAACCCTTTACACAAGAGAAGTTATTAAGACTAGAGGTCCCTTCAAGGAGTTCATAGAATATACATAATTCTAAATCAACGAAATTGGACAATAACCCTCATCCTTCACATGAGATTGCTAACCAAACCCTTTTTAGGTTTATATTAGTTCTCATAACTGAATTTATATCTTACTTAATAGTATCGAGATATAGTGATTAAGAATCCAATTAAACGTTGTCCTGACTTAGATCAAGACTAGGAAGTAATAATTTATTCAGCTCCTGCTCAGGTTTATTTTAACCCTAGCTTCCAGTAAGACAATGATCTAAATTCCAATTTAGCTTTAGATAGAACATACTAGAACTACTAAACAATCATAAGTATTCAGTCACATAATCTTGCAAGCTTACTTAGATAATCACAAAAGTCTCCACTTTATACAATAATAATAATGCTCTCAAGATCATTCAAACTGAAGAAGGTCAAACCATCAAGATACGAATACAAACACATAAGTAACAAATATCTCTTTTCATTCCTTTCAAGCTAATCAAATACATTTTATGCATTCAGCATACTTGATACAATACTCAATAGCAAAAGAACATCTTTCTTCAAGTAGTACATTCAGAGAATCAAGCTGTAATTCATCATAAAACCAAATTAAACAATCTGAACATCATATCAGATCTGCGTGCCTTTACCACTTACAGCAATCATCTGCAAAAATTGTCAACACGGGTCAGTTCGATGAACTGAGCATGATAAGCACTAATTCTTAAAACAATTGCAATCCACCAATTGTTTTCATTAAACAACCTGTTTAAATGAAATCATTTCACCAAACATGTAAATATATTCAGACTATGCTCTTTTGTAATTCAAACATGACTATAAACGCGTAACTCATATTATAGTTACTAAATAGTCCTAGATACTTTTCAGATATTTCTTCATAAATGTATGTGACCAAGGAGAACAATTGTATCCAAAACAACTATCCATCTGAATCCCAAGGACAGCAAACATCAGATAGGTCATTATATTCAACATAATAAAATGAATATCATAACAATTCATGAATCCATCAGTATGTTAAAACAAATCCAACAGTTAGATAAAAATATATCAACATATACTTTACAGCAGAAGAGAAAGAAACCGAGACATTCAGATGTCCCTTCCAAACATGCTCATGACTGTACCGTCCACTTAAGAGTAATGCAATCACATTATACGCCTGCGACTAAGCCAGTCGAGACCACAGGAAGAATTACAGTCCATCAAAATACACATATAAAAATTGCCTATAACTTACTGAACAACACAGTAGCTCTCGTGACAAGGCAGTGATGAATAATCCATCAAATAGACCCCACATAACCTTCCATATTATTCAACAAATGAGAAAATATCCAACGCCATCGCTTGTCAAGGTACAGTTAATAGCTCTTTACTTCAGTCAAGCACACGACTAGATAATCATGATAACAGAAGACGTAATCATGCACAAACACAAGAGCAATCCCACTGAGTCGAAACACTCAGCAACATACACTCAATCTAATCCCTACTAACACAGCAAGGACTTAAATCCAAGGCCGAAATCAAAAGAACAACCTCTTTATCACAGTCAAACAAGGGGCTAGATAACATTAAAACAAATGATGTTCCATATGCATATAAAGTGACATTCATACTGAATCAAACACAAACATGCACAGCCTCATTCAACTGAAACAAATCCTTACGATAAAACAGCCATGACTTCTATTGGAAGCCGTTTTCAAGAAAAATAATCACAACAAGGTCTTCACAGAAGCCGAATCCCATATCAGTATTTTCCTCAAAGTTTCATTCTAAGTCAAGCTACTACGGATACAACAGGGTCTCAACCCGAGTAAGGTTTGTAAAGAAAACCTTTCCGTTAATTTCCACAGAAGTGAACAGACAGGAACACAAGAATGCTAAGAAGGAGTCAGAACGATATGCATACACAGTGAGGGTTTTAATCGAGATTCGTGCCAACTCGCAACATATCGAGATCTCCAACAGTATCACATACAACTAGTGCTCATAACAAAGCTTCGATTAGAGTTAATTTCATGCGACAACAGTTCAAGAATCCCAATAATGCTCACACCAAAACTTCTACAAAAGTCGTAACTCAAGATACATATCAAGGATTCCAACTGAACCAATATCTGTGATATTCACTGCTAAGCCACAGTAATCAAAACAAAGTGACAGAAATAGATATACCAGATACTTTTCCAGGGCTCCAACTGAGTCTAAACTAACAAGTATTCTCATTGATAGCTTCTACAGAAGTCAAAATACTATCTACTCTAGGATTCCAACGAATTCAATAACAAATAGTATTCACGGCGATACTTCTACAGAAACCAAAACATATTTTCATTTCAAGAAGTCCAACAACAACAATAACATATATTACCCATGACAAATCTTATAAAAAGTCAGAATATACTGTACATTCAAGAAATCCAACAGTATCATTTTCAATAAGAGAAAACAGCAAGGTATAGACTGAAGTCTGAATCAAACAAGAAAACAATTCATGGACTTCCACAGAGCCGAATTCATATATTATCTATGCAAGCATTTCTACAAAATCTAACCGAAATGCAAAACACAGCAGGATAGTGCAACCGTTCGAAACATAATGCACACCCATCAAGGGTTCACTGAAAAATCGAGCCAGTAAGAAGATACAGCAACTAAATCACACAAAGCTACCATAAAAACCAACTGATCCCAAAAATCATCTGAACAGAGTTGTTCTAATGAAATCATTTGAAGGAAAGCAAGATTTTTAAGAGTTAGGGCCTAACATGCCTGGTAATGCCGCTTAAAAATCTGAAGAAGACCACTGAAAGAGCTCGAGCCTTCTCCTCTTTTTCCACGTTAGATTCAACATCAATAATTTGTTATTTCCATGCCTTATAAACTTTCCTTGATAGAGAAAAGAGCTAGTTACTCTCATATTTTCCATGCAACACCAAGTAGACTGGTGCGAAGAACCAGTGATCAAACAGAGAGAAAACCAGAGTGCATGAAAAACCAAACAAACTACCAATTTTCCATTTTACATGTCTTCCTGAGAAATCCGAGCTCAAAGACCGAGTTCATTAATTGTATTAACTCCAAAATTCTGCTCAATCTCCATTGCCACCGATTGCCATAGTTGGCGATGGATAAAACAATTCAAAGACCATTTCTAACTTTGGAAACTCTGCCACGTCGGCTTTCACTAGCCGTTGAAACCTCTACTAATTCCTTGTCCTTACTACTTATCCATCCCATTTAATGCCATAGAAACTACCGCCCATGGCTCGCACCCCTTCATAGGTCCCCTTCCTCCACTAACATTTGTTAGGTTAGAAGCATAGGTTAGGATTTAAGATGATACTTAGTCTAACCTCCTTAGCGCTAGGTCACTAACCTTAGAACATTTAGTTTATAGCTTAGGCCTAGGTTAGATTAGCACTAATCTAATCCCATAGGTTATAGTTTAGGTTTAGGTTATTAACCTTAATAAATCCAGTTTAGGTCTAACATTTAGAATGTTCAGAATAAGAACCTACAGACATACATTCACGAAAAGGATTCACTCCAGCACTGCCAATAGGCTAGTTGAATAAATGTATCTGAATTTATTACCTGGCCCACGATCAAGACCTTCCTGATATTACGATATCGGGAACCAATTCATTTAACACGATCAACCTGAGTTAGACTCTGGAATAGCTTATTCAACGCATTCAGACCTTGCAACCTGCGTAAGGTCTATAATTTTTGTTCATCCCGAATAAACTTAAAGCATCTCTTGGATCAATGCCACTGATCCAAGGCTGGGTCTTATAGATGGATAAATCCACAATTCATTCCGAGATCAGATTAAACTCAGGTGTACAAAATGAAAGAAATAAAAGAGTCCAATCATATTCGACTCAGTCAAAGATCTTCAATTGCAAAGAAGATATAGTACATATCAAGCATGACTTCACAATTAAAGGAACACATCCTTTTATAGAAGAAATCATATATCAACACTTGAATGCTCAGGAGGAAGTAACATCAGTTCAGAGTGTTACTGGTAGAACACAAGGAAAACATGAATCGACTACACATACAAAGTGGATAAGGTGCCATCCTAACAACTTTGTGCCCACGAAAGGAATATACCTTACGATAGAATATTCTAGAAGATCATCATGGAAAATGATGGAGAGCTTGCATTTGAAGAAGAATGCTCCCACAGAGGACTACTTAGACACATGGAAGGTGATCTATAACTTTAGAAAGGCATGTTGGTGCTTAACAAGGCTATATATATGACCACACGATAGAAGAAAGATATATATATATATATATATATAGAGAGAGAGAGAGAGAGAGATAGATGGAGAGGTGAGAATTGAAGAGAGGCGAAGCCATGTAGGAATACTATGAGAGCTCCATAGGTTGGGTTTAGAGGATCTATAGGAGTATGTTGTATCAAGGGGATGGGTTTGAACATTATATTTTCTTTGTACTATGAAGGGCCTAAGTCTAGTTCTAATGCATGACATTGGTCTGCACTATCATATGGATATGTGATTTCCCACTAATATAATGTGGTTATCAACATGCTTAATATGAATATATGTGTGGTTCAGTTCTACTTACATATGTATGGATCGGTTATATATATTCATTTCATATGAGTGGATGTAAACCCTTGTACATTTATTTTATATTATGATTCAGATCTATGTTTTGTAATGATTTTCTTATATGAATGAACACATTGGTCTAGAAGTCGTTCTGAGCTCTAAGATGAATGTATTGTTCCTTTCCAATGTGTTCACTTAATTTTCTGTCATAAATAATGAATTATCACACAACTCACATAAAGGAGGGACTCGGTTCTGCGTGTGCTCTGGGTGAGCACCCAAGACTACTGGGTGATAGGTGACATGCATATGATTTCCTTGTTCTTTGAGAGGGGATAAAAATGATTACACCATTATTATCATGGGTGAAGATAACAAAAATGTATAACAATGTTAACAATCAACAAGAGATTGCACATGACCTTCGAATATCAGCGGTGCCGAGTCCACCCCAGGAAGTGCAGTTGGATAGCTCTTCAAAGAGGTTGGAGGCCTTAGAGGCTGAGATGAAACTGTTGAAGGATGAGGTCAAGAACCTGGCTAAACAGAAAGGCAAGAAAAGCATGGAGGGGGAGGGGAACATTGATAGCAGTCAGATTGAGGACATCTATAAGAAGCTGACCTCCTTAGACTCCCGCTTAGGGAAGGCCAAAACTAGACATGATTACAACATTTCCGCCTTTAGGGCAATTGAGGAGTTCATTGAGGGTCATGCCAAAAGTGTTTCCAACCTCAGCGGTGTCCCGGCTACACTTTGGGGCAACGAAAAAGAAAGCAAAAGAACCATTGAGGAGCTTGATAAAACTGATGCTGCCCACATGACAACTTTGGGTATGTTTCACGCCTGGAAGAGAGTCAAGACCAGCATCGACAAAGCTGCCAAGAAGTAGTATTGGTTGCTTCTGCTTCGTTTGTTTTTTTGCTGTTTTTTTGCGGTCTCTTTACTGCTTTTTTGCAGTAATTTTGTTGTTTTGTCTCGTTTGAGTAGCTGTTTCTGGGCTACTTCGAGCTTCATTGTAACACTCGGATCTTGATCCATTCTCTCTGATTCTCACTCTTATTCCGGCTCTCAGGCCTTCTTTTGTTCTCAAGGGTATAGTCCCTTTCAAAAAACTATTTGCCAATAATTAAAAACAATCAACAACAAAGATGATCATTCATTCATAAATACAATTAAGAATAAAATCTAGAATCCTATTACACCATACTACTAATTCTATAAATCCATATAGTTTTATCCATTGTTAAAACATTATCAATTCCATACATAAACTCACCATTGATTACATCCATGTGTAGCATTAAATTAGAAATTAAATACTATATATCCCCTATCATTCTCTTCCACTATCAACCTCTTGCTTACCTTTCACCTAACTACAAATATTGCAACACCTATTTATATAAGGTGGTAACTTTTCCTTCACTACTTACATGATTTAGTGATAATAATGGATGTACTAAATGTAGTTTTCTTGCCTTTTAAAATCCTAATTTAACTCTAGATAAATATATAAATAAATCATCCTTATCCATGCTTTAATCCTATAATAATATGTTCTCCTTTGCATGTGATTTATCTAAAGTTGGTGCTTTATCGTTTCCTTGCTTATTTATGGACATGCCTTACATGCTAATCTAAATCTACTTTTCCTATTGTTATCCTCCACTAGGATATTCGGTTAACTCTTGGAACATTTACGTGCATGTATGGAAATTTATGTGCTGATCTCCTTTTCCCTCCTATAAAACTTTACATACCGACATGTATCTATTTTTTAATTTTCCGTGCTCTACCCATTTCTTTTTATCTCTTGATTCTTATTTTTGGTTCCTATGTGCATTTATGTGTGCGATCTTTATCCTTTGTATGTGGCTAGTACTTGGAATTTTTTTCTTACAAGATTCATCACCCCATAGCTCTATAGATTATAAGTTCCTTTAAGGGTTGATTGTTGTAGATGTTCTATGGATTTATAAGAATACAATTTAAGTTTGGAAGTTAAATTTGTGTTGTGTTTACTTTAGAAATGTGTCGTGGTCATCTCGATCTACTTGGTTAGAATCAAAGTGGTATCAAAGCATGGATGCATACCTTGAAGTTATTTTGGGAGGTGAAGGAATGACATAATTATGGATAAGGGGACAATAGTCAAGAATGAGAGATATGCCACCGAGAAGAGATTCCAATGTTTGCACAAACAACATAGTTAATGTAGTTAATTTAGTAATCATGTGAGCACTAAAGAAAGTGAGGAAATAACTAAAGGGGTATGATAAGAAGACTAGAAGTTGTTGGGGAGAATAGGTAAAGATGATTTGTGGAACCAGATGCACAATGTGATGATGAAGGTAAAATAACAAGGAGGGATGCATGTAATGTAGGAATGGTTGAGGATGTGTAAGAAGAGGTGAAGCTATAGGAATAAGAGAAGCATGATTTCTACAAGTAATTTCCAAAATGGGCTGTGGACCAAAAAGGGATGTCCCATTATTTTATTGAAGGTTGGACCTAGAATAATTTGTAGATTGGTTAACATGTATAGAGGAATACTTTGAGTTTGAAGAAATAATCAACCCTAGCACATGAGATTAGCACAAAAAAATTGAAGGAACATACAATGTTGTAGTGGAAGGATGTTAAAAACAAGAGATCTAGAAGAGGAAATGAAAAGATAGTGTACTTTCGGGATCACATGTTCTTTAAAATTAGAGGTAAGTTTCAACCATCGACTACCATATGATCTTGTTCGAGAAGTTACAAAACTTGAGACAAAAGGAGATTTTGATTAAGTAATACACGGAGGATCTCCACCAAATCATGATAATATCGAGATATGTGGAAGTTGACCAGGAGAAGGGAATGTGATATATCAATGGATTGAGGTTTGGACTTCAGGACTCAGCCTATTTCACATTCAAATAGTGGAAGAATCTTATCAACTATCCTTAAATGTGGAAGATAAATTGGTGCATAAAAGTTAGAGTGTAGAAAAAAAGGAAGACGTAATGTAATCAATAGAGAATGAAGTGGCCGAGGATATAATAGATCATAAGAATATGATCATAGTATTGCATCGACACTATCCAAAATAGTCTTCAGAGTAATGATGTGTATTACTATTTAAGAGAATATGGGAGATTTAGTCAAGGATTCTCTAGAACATGTTTTAATTATGGAATCGTAGGGCATTGTGCATTCAAATGTCTAAATGTGGAAAGTGAATTCATGAGTAGGCCCACGAAGTTGGAACATATGTGGCATGTATAGATGCATAATCAGTGGTATTCACTAAACATTCCAAAATACCAAAGGCGTGGAGAATACCTTATGATAAGGAATGTATTGTTGCAGACTTCACGAAAGAAGATGAACCCGCATGCAGGAATAACTTGTTTAGTACCATTTTCAAGTTAGGGGAAAATGTTGTAAAGTGATTGTCAATAGTGGGAGCACAGACAATCTTGTTTCTTGAAAAATGGTGGAGAAGTTAGGGATGAAGAATATTGCACATCCCAACCCCTACAAGGTGTCATGGTTACAAAAAGGGCACCAAGTCCTAGTAAATGAGAAAATATTTATGAAGTTTTATATTACAAATTATTGTGACAAAGTGTTGTGTGATGTGATACCAATGGGCATTCATCATCTACTATTAGGAAGGACCTAGCACTATGAAAGGAAGGACATCCCCGATGGGTGTGTGTATATTATTCACATGAAAAAGGATGGGAAAAAATTTAACTTGTCACCATTAAAATATGAGGAGAAAGGGGAAGTGTGCGGTGGATTTTGAGCAAGGTTTTTCTTGTATGGGGTAAATAATTCTTGCAGGAAGTTGAGGAAGAGAATACATGTTACACATTGGTACCAAATGAAGTGTATAAATATTGCAATGAAAGGGAAGAATTTTCTACTGAGAATTATATAAGGTATTGGAATATTTCCTAAAAATTGTGATGTAATAATCATTGTAGGGTTTACTATCGTGTATAGGATCAGTCATTAGATACACTTGATCTTTGAGAGCTAGGTTTATAAACAAGTCATTGTATAGAATGATCCCAGTAAGAAAATGAAGAAGTGTGTAGACAAGTGAAATTATTTATTAAAAAGGATTAGTGCATGAAATTTTAATCCCTTATGCAATACCCACAATGCTAGGACCTAAAGAAAGGAGTAGAATAACAAATATGTGATTATTCTAGAGCCATCAATAATAGTACCATTAAGTATAGGTTTATGTTACCCAGGATAAACGATCTAGTGGATTTCCTCGGTGGTTTGTGGTATTTTTCCAAGATTTATATGAAGATTGGTTATCACCATAAACATATTAGGGAATGATATGGGAGGAATACCACATTCAAAATAAAGGAATTCTTATATGAGTGGTTAGTTATGACATTTTTGTTGACCAATACCCCAAATACCTTCATGAGATTGATGAATGAGGTGTTGAATCCATTTTTGGAAACTTTGTGATAGTGTATATGGATGACATATTTGTTTTTGTAAAAACAAAGAAAGATCACATTGAAAACTTTCTTTAGGTACAATGAAGCACTTGTAAGAAAAAGAATTGATGGTTAATATAAATAAGTGTAGCTTTATGTGTGAGGAATTAGTACACTTGGGTTGCTTAATATCCCAGAAAGGATTGTGAATGGTGATGATTTTTTTATTTTCATTTCTTAAAGGAAATATTCTTCTATATTCTGTTGAGCCATTTGTAGCCTTGAACTTGTATTTCCCTATGATATTGCCAAAAATTTTCATCATAGCTTGAACTCATGACATGTATATTAGTTTATATAATTATTACTAGTTTACTTTATCTTGTGGTATTATGAGTATGAATTTATTATTTTGATTACAATATGATGTTAAATGGTGCTTTGTATAATGCTATCCTTATTTTCAAGAAACTTGTTATATACATCAACCGACATGCAACACAACAAATCCTCCAAAATAAATGATCCATATGTAGCAACTAACATGAAACCAAAGGAACTCATCGTAGAAAAGCATACATATCCAAAAGAGGTCACACACATAAAATAAAGCAATGATTATGAGGATTTTGTGCAACACGGACATCACACCTAAAATTTTACGTGTCAATGGAAGAAACAATTATGAGAAATATGCAAGGAATATACACCATCATCTGATTATGTGTTACAAATAAACAAAGAACTAGTTGATTTAAATCATAATTTAATAACTGGTTGATCAACTGACCGGTTAGTTAAGTTATGTGATCATTATGTAAACATGTACTAATTTGTTATGTTGCATGCATGTAGTTTCTAGATTGTTTGGTTAAGATATTTTACCTAATCTAACTAGAACTCCTAATAGAAATCTATTTCTTCATGTCTCTTCTCTAATGAAAGATATAAAAAAGGAAATATAGGTGTTGTAGATATAGAGATACATAGGAATCGATCCATAGAGAGAGAATTGGTTGTATTTTCCATTTGTAATATTCATGCTGATGAAATAAAATTATGAGTTCTATTAATTTGTTATAGTAACAGACCTTAGGAGGGATTAACACCCAAGGCAGGGCCCACTTACAATTTTATATCCCTCTCTCCTTTTTTTTTTGATTTAGTAAATTGCATGATTAGATTAGCAGAAGTTCATTCCTTTATCTATGTTCTATTTTTACATGCTTTGTCATTAGCCATACTATTTACTTTTAGTCAGAATCTAGTTCATTTCTAGCATTGTTATTTCTTAATTGTACTGACAACAATGTAACTTAATGCCTCTCAAATATCTGTAACGGTGCATACAAAATTGGAAATATTGAAAGTCTACATCTCTTGCTCTGATAATTAAATGACTGTAGATTGATAACCAACATACTTATTGCTACAAGTTAATTTTCACCACCATTTTTGGCACCGTTTCAGGGGATAACACCAATTTATAAGGTTTTTGACGAGTTTTTTCATTTCTTAGAATCACTTTAGGTTTTAGGAAATTAACCTCCATACCCACCACTAATATATGTTGAGCGAGTTGAGTATTTGATGCATACACCATCGATATATGCCCATGGTATTATTTTACCCAATCCACAAGTAGTATAGGTTTCCATATCAAATTCGAAGAAAGTATATCATCCTATGTACAAGGTTTGATAGTAGAAGAACATCCTCCAAGTGAAAGTTTTGAATTTTCTCCTAAGAAGCCAAATATGGCGGAAGAAGTAGACTAAAATGCTCAAAATGGGGCAACTAATTTTGAGTTTCCCATTACCAATAATGATGAAGCTATTACTATGAAGAATATTTCTACCTTAGCCTTACCTAACTTTCATTGATCAATAACTGAAGACCTAGACAAACTTCTATTTTTGAGTTTTACCTTTTATGCAGGAGCTATGATTATACCACATATGCAAATAGATTGAAGTTATTTCTGCTACACTAAAGGATGCGACCTTAAGATGGTTCATGTAGTTGGGAAAAATGTGGTCACCACTTGAGCACAAATGAAGTAGAAGTTCCTTAATAAGTATCGGGACTATTCTATACTTGAGTAGCATAGGAGGTGATGAAATCGTAAGATGGTTTAGAAGGAGGATGAAGCATTGGAAGACTATCCAGAAATATTCTTATTTTGCGTTCAAAAGAAAAGGAACAAAAACTACCTCTTAACTCTCTCAAACTAATATTTTTAAGGGACTCGGTGAGAATAAAATGGATTCCTTGGATCTAATTGGAGCATGAGACATTTGAAAATATTCCTTTAAATAAATATATGAAGTATGTAGAAATTACTCAAGCGTTACTATGAAGAGGATAAGAAATATAATATCAAGAGGTGGATCAGATACCAAAAAAATTAGGGACATATCCAAGTCGAGATTGTTAGCATGTTCAAGAACATGAAGCAGGATATTGTCAATGATATGGCCACTCAATTAGATGATCTGCATGCCAAGAAGAAAAGGGAAGATATAAAGGAAAAAATCAAAGAGTTCTACATGCATGTAGAAGAAAGAAATATGACTACAAATGCAGAGGATTATGCAACATTACGAGAAAAAAAAGAAGGCTTTACCTGAATTTAGGATGATAGAAACAAAGGATGGAAAAGTGTTCTATGTTACTTGAAAGAAAAATATGGCCTCCAAGATAAGGAGGCATGTCACAATACCCTATGCAAGAATTTCAAAATTGGTCTAATAATCAGTATATGCCACCCCCACCTTGGGATACTCAAGAGTAAGGATGGGCTCCATATCCTAACCAATATCAACAATAGTGAAAAATTTGATTTCAAGGCCAACAATAATGGCAAAAAATTCATCAATCATGACAATAACCTTGGAGAGGAGGGAAATAGTGGAATAACCCACCTCCTAATTGTGAACAATACTATAATAAACCTTCTTACCCTTAGCAACAAGCTCTAATGCCAAAACCCTAAGAAAATGCTCATCCAAAAGTAACTCAGCTACCATCTCAACCAAAATCTAACCCCAATAATAAAACTCCTCGGATGGCCTACACCACTAAACCAACTCAATACCCTACCTATTTAGTTGATTTTAACACTATCCATCTCTTCTTAGGAGTATCACTTCCTCCGCCAAATGGACCTAACATTAATGAGATTGTTGATGAGCCACGAAAGCTACAAACGCATTTGTAGTAAAGAAAAAACACATTGTAGATAGATCCATAGTAAAGTAGAAGATGTTACAGGCTGATCTACATTAACACGAGAAAAATTTATCATGGATAAAATGCATGTTAATGAGGCACCATTTCTGAACTATTACAAGAAAATAAGAGTAACCTCAAATCAGAATCTGATTCTGATTTTGTCAACCAACTAAAGGATATTTGTGTCAAAATTTGATTGATTCAATCCATTAAGGATGTGCCAATTTATAAATAATTGGTAAAGGATTTATGCATAAGGAATCCAAGAAGAAAGAGAAAGGATCCATCTACTATACAATTTATTGGACAACTAGTTGATATTATGCTTAGAAATTCAATCTTACCAAAGTACATATATCATGGAAATGCTTTAGTAAACATTTCAATTAATGGCATTATAATAAAAAAACACTATGATTGGCTTGGGGGAAGACATAAACATCATGATAAAGAAGATCATGGATGATTTGAAGTTGGAAGGACTAAATCCAACAACTACAGTCTTGTAACTTCTTTGATAGATCAAATGTGAAAGCTCGAAGGAATACTTTAAGATGTAGTGGTAGTGGTAGACTCTTGGGAATGCCCTACTGATTTTATTACTATTTAGCCAAAAGTAAGCTTCGAAGGATATCCTATCATCCTAGGAAGATCATGGTTGTAGCAACTGCTAATGCATTCATTTGATGTACGTCTGCAGTAATATGATTATTTCTAATGGACGTGGCACTAAAAGGATCATGATTTATCCTCTTGCACAACCATTGAGTGATGAGGTTCAAACAATTTGGGTTAAAGAACCTGAAGCAGATCAAAATTTTATACAACAAATCATGATGTTGGAGAATTCATGCATAATTGAAGGACAAGAAGAAGATGTCATTCTTTCCAACGTAATGCAAAATAACTATGGAAGGAATGAAGAAGTAGATGGCATATTACGGTGCCTAAGTTGTCCTGTGAACCAAATTATACCACAAAAAAGCACTATGAACATTCCAGTTAAGAATTACATCCTTCACCAACATCTCCCTCATGATTGCGTATTGAATTATGTAAGAAACAATGTATGTTTCATGATAGATCTCTCTAAGTAAGTGGAAATCACTTTGGAAAAGCCACTTAATGTTAACAAAATGCCTTGAGCATGAGAAAAGAGCATTTTTGATTTTCTTACGGAAAATCATGAAAAAACATTTGCATGGGACTATAGTGACATTCATGGGATCCATCCTAAGCTCTGTAGATATAATATATATAAAAGACATCGTGAAAGAAGTATTAAACAAAGAATAATGAACCCAACAGTGAGAGACATCGTGAAAGAATAATTAAAAAAATTATTGGATGTTGGATTCGTATATCCAATTTCGAGATGGTCAATGGATGTCACTCCTTATTAATATACACAAGAAAAATAGAAAATGGAGGATCTGTGTAGAGTATAAAGAGCTGAATGCATCAAAAAAGAAGGATCATTTTCCACTCCCTTTAATTGACCATGTACTTGAAACTCTGGATGGTAAGAAAAAAATCTTTTTCTTGATGGCTACAATGGCTATAATCAAATTTTTAATCATATTCTCATATCTAACCTAAATTTCAAACGGAATTTTTAATCATATTCTCATATCTAACCAATGAATACATAGAGGTATACATGGATGATTTTATAGTACATGGCAATAATATTGATGAATAAATGAAGAATCTAGACAAATTTTTAAAGAGATGCAAGGATCATAATCTGTCCTTAAGTAACAAAAAATGCTACATGATGATGTCTGAAGGAATCATGTTGGGGCACTATCTATCATCTGATTAAATTTAGGTTGATCCAACAAAGGTATCTATAATTATAAATGTTTCAACAACAAAGAAACAAAATAGTGTGAGGAGCTTCCTAGTCCATGCTAGTTATTATAGAATATTTATATATGATTTTAGTAAGATTGAAACACCATTATTTGTAATATCTTGGTAAAGGATGCTACCTTTGAGTGGAATGAAAAATGTGAGACCACATTCCAAAATTTGAAGAAAATTTTGACTACTGCACCTGTGTTAAGAGGACTTGATTAGAACTTGCCATTTCACATCCATACGATACCTCGAGACCATTCCATTAGAGTTGTTTTAGGATAGAAGGATGGAGTTATAAACTACACAATCTATTATGTCAGTAAGAACTTGCAACATGTTGAACTTAACTATACTGTCACAGAGAAAGAGTTCTTAGAAGTTGTGTATGCCATCAATAATTTTAGGCACTACATCACATGCTACCCAATATTTCTTCACACTGATCATGTAATAATTAAATACTTGATAAAAAACCCATTGTTAGTAGCATAATAATTAGATGGTTGTTACTCTTGCAAGATTTTGATGTCACCATTATGGATAAGATTTGTAAGGACAACATTATAACAAAATTTCTTTCAAGAATGGAAAATAATAATGAATAGGTAGTGGATGTATCTTTCCCAGATGAGCACCTATTTTCTATTTCCACTAGAACACCTTGGTATGCTGATATACCAATTAATTGGTCTCAATTTCACACTATATATATTCTAAAAAGAAATACATAGTTGAGAAAAGTGTGATTTTTCTTGGATAGCTGGATTTATATTTCACAAAGGGTAGGATAATGTCATGAGAAGATACATTGATGATGAGGAGATATATGATGTCCTCAAAGCTTTCCCTGAGTGAACCATGTGGAGGACACTTTACTACAAAATGAACAACACAAAAGGTGTTGACAACAAGTTCTTACTTTTCAACACTTTGCATAAGGATGCATCGGTATATAGTAGTAGGTATAATAAATACAAAGAATTTTTAATCTTACCAATTTAGATGAGATGCCATTGCAGCCTCAGCTAGTATTATAACCATTTAAAAATGGGGTTTAGACTTCATATGTCCTATAGATCCTAAATCTCAGCAGAAGGAATTAATTGTTGTGTGCACAAACTACCTCACTAAATAGATAGAAGTGAAAGCATTTCCAAATAAAAAGAGTGGGAACATTTTCAAATTCTTATATGACCAAATATTCATAAGGTATGGAGTACCAAGATAAATTATTACTGATCAAGGTACACAATTTAATGGTGAAGTTATTTTTGATTTATTTGAGTGTGAAATAAGACATAGGAAGTATACACCTTATCACCCCTGATCTAATGGCCAAGTTTAGGCAATAAACATGGAAATAGAAGCCATCTTGAAAAAAACTATTCCAATCCACAAGAGAGATTGGGTAAATAGAATTCTAGAGGAAGTTTGTGCATTCAACACAACGTGGAAGATAACAACAGGATTTAAACCATTTGAGCTTTTGTAAGGTAAGAATATTAGTATCCCTATTGAATTTGAGCACGAGACACTAAGGAATGTCTTTGAACTAGGCATATATTTGTCTAAAGATAAAAGGTAAAGGATTCTCCAACGTAATGAGATGGATGAAATGAGGAGACAAGTTATGCATAATTTAGAGGTAGTGCAGAAATAAAGGATAAAATGGCATGAAATCTTCATCAAAAAATGGAAATTTGAAGAAGGTGACTGAGCTCTCTTATTTGACTCAAAGTATAAATACCACATGGGAAAAATCAGAACAAGGTGGCTAGGTCCATATGAGATTGAGAAAATCTTTCCCAATGACTTTGTAAAACTCACTACCATAGATTGTGTGAGGTTTAAACTACTAGTGCATGGCCATAGATTGAGATTATATAAGAATCCAACTAAAAAAATCATCTTCATGCAACAACTTAGAGGAAGTCAAAACAATATGGAGATGAGAACATTAGAGTTAAGATTAGAAGTTTACCCTACTAGTTCATCTTCTGAGATATTAGAGGATTGAGATATTTCAGTGGCCTTCACATATTCAGCATGTTGAATATCCTAAGGAAGAATAAAATTTTTGTGATCAGCCCTTTTGGTGATCAACAAAACTTTGATAACATTTTATTTTCTTATAATTTCTATTTTAGGATTTGAAGTATATGTTGCAAGAATTTCATAGTATTTAATACGGGGAGATGATGCAAAGAGTACATGTTCCACTTGCAGCAACATACAACAAAGATCTTATTTGTTTTCATGTTTGGCAGAACTTATGATTGCATGAAGAAAAATAAGGAACAATTTGTATGTTTCAAAGTGGTGATTAAGATGACTCGCACCAAAACAAGTCAATATTCCCAATCCGATAATTATTTGATTTCACTAAGGATCCTTCAACATGATGTTGCATACACTTACAACATTATAAAAACATATGTAGTATCATGAAAACCAAACATACCACAAAGGCATAATCATGACAATGCACTTGCAATCATCATCCTACGCATACCTTGAGATAAATGCACTCATTCCATTTTGATAAAGTATCTTATGTATGATTATTTTTAATTAATGTTTATGTCATTACATAAATGTCTCTAAATACCAATTAAATGCCACTTGTATTTAAACATATGAGTTTTCACTCCATGTCACCCCAATCCATCACACCACTTCACCTCATACACTTTCTACAACCAACTCAATGTAATTCATTTCCATTCTATATTGCATGTGAGTCACCACATAATTCAAAAATAATGTACTCAAAATATTCCTCCATATTCAAATTCTTACATCATTATTACAAACTATGTGATTTTCCCTATCAAAGTTGAAGTAATCTACAAAATTCCAAATGGGGAGATCTAATTTTCCATGAGCCAACTGATCATTCTCAAATCCATAACCATCCCTAGATATTTTGATATTTTGAGAACATTGGATGCATGGAACAAATCAAGTATGTTCCAAGGTTTCAACAAATCTATGGTAAAGGAATTTACTGCCACATTAAGGATGGAGAGGCTACTATCAAGGGTTTAGTAGTGAGAGTGGATGATGACATTTTGGTTGTAGTTACAGGATTACTGCGCAGAGAAGGTGAACTTTTTCTTGAGAAAACAGATTCGGGAAGGCCCTTCGAAGCAGATAAACATTCGGGAAGAGGAATTTCATGTTGGGGAAACCCATGAGAAGCATGAAGGAGAAGGATTTGCAAAGGAAGTTGAAGACATAACTTATGTAGCCACAAATGATGAAGATAAATAGAGGAAACATATGACCACATAGTGCTTGAGACATAAACTAATGAAATGGAAATTGGGGATGATATGCCCCATGTTGTTGAAGAGATTATAGAAAAAATTATTCATGAAGTAGAAACAGAACAACCACCTAAAAGATTGAGAAGGTACAGGGGAATGTTCCCATAGTTACTAAGGAGATAGTTGAGACCATATTGGAGCCTGATCCACCATTATTAGCACAAGATAACATGTAACCACATGTTATCATTAGATAATTTTTCAAGGAGCCTACAAAACCAGCTTGTAGGAACATGGCCACACAAATAACCTTGCTAAACTACTAGGTCCAACAGTTTGAAAACTATGTTAATAAATTGCAAGGAAAATGGGAAAGGGAAAAGGAATAACTGATCTTCCGACACCAACAAGATATCGAGGAAAAGGACAAGCAACTTAAGGCCAAGGATAAGGATATTGAAAGACTCAAGAAGAATCATGAAGATACAATTCAGGTGACCAATGATATATTTAAATGCAGACAACCTTCTAATGTTTATGTCATTTTCTTAAAAGAACAAATTTTATGTTTAAATATCACTTGTATAAACTTAGATATTCCCTTTGATATTAGTGGATCCAAAAATTTATGTAGAATATACCTAAAAATGCCTCATTAGATTCACATGTTGTTATGTGAATTGTATATGTACAACTATGCCCTCGAATATGATAGGATTGTATCCCAAGATACTTTGTCTGAAGATGTTTCAATTACGACATTGTGTTATTATTTTAATAATTAATTGTACCAAGAAAAATAGATGGAAGAATAAAAGCACTTGTCAAAAGTGCAGCCATTGATGATCAAAGGTGAAGCTATAAATACAGGGGCAATTATTGAAGAGTATGGAAAATACATGGAACATAGGGAAATTAGACAATGAGTATACCAGATGAGAAACAAAGCTCATGAAGAAGCCAAGGACCACATTAAATTCAATGCATGAGAGATATCATATTCCTTCAGGATGCGCTAGCAAGAGATGTCCCCTGAGATGAAAATAAAATAAATGCACTTATCATAAGATCATTCCAACTTTCAGGATGGTAAATGCATACATTGAAGTTTCTAAAGGACATGGAGAAATTTGGTTTCCCATCGGTTTGTATCCCCCAATATTCCACTAACATATACCGCATTGGTCTCATGAAAATAAACTGGATGACAACATACATGACATAGTCATAGAGCAGATCTGAAGGAACGGAGGTTACTTTTTCATGAAGCTTGAAGGAACATCTACATCGGTGGATTTCGAGGACGGTTATGCAACATCATTGAAACAGAACCTAAACTAGATAAGGAACCTAAATAATATTGAATGAGGAAATTCAAGAAGTTAAGTCTAGGGTTTGATGATTCATTTATTTTCCTTTCTAAAAGAACCTCATCTTTTTGTATTTTGTTGAACCATTTTTGTAGCCCCGAACTTGTATTTCCTTGATGATCTTGCTGCTAGACATTTTCATCATAACTTGAACTCATGGCATGGATATTAGTTAATATAATTATTACTAGTTTACTTTATTTTGTGGTATTATGAGTATGTATTTATTCTTTTGATTGCAATATGATGTTAAATGGTGCTTTGTATAATGCCAACCTTTTTTGCAAGAAACTTGTTATATGCAACAACTAACATGCAACCAAATGAATCATCCACAAAAAGGATCCATATGCAACAATTGACATGCAACCAAAGGAAATCATCCGCAACAAAGAATCCACAGCCAAAAGAGGTCACACACATAAATAAATCCATGATTCTAAGGATTTTGTGCAACGTGGACATCACACCTAAGCTTACACATGTCAATGGAAGAAGTAATTATGAGAACTAGGAAAGGAATTAATGCCATCATCTGATTATGCATTGTAACTCAAAAAAGAACTAACTAATTTAATTCATAATTTAATAACTATTTGATCAACTGATTGGTTAGTTAAGCTATGTGATCAATATGTAAACATCTACTAAGTAGTTCTATTGCATGCATGTAGTTTATAGATTGTTTCGTTAATATCTTTTACTTAATCTAACTGGAACTCCTAGTATAAATTTATTTCTTCATGCCTCTAATGTAATGAAATATATAAAAAAGGAAAGATAAATTTTGTAGATATAGAGATACATAGGAATTGATCCATAGATAGGGAATTGATTATATTTTCTAACTGTAATCTTCATGCCGATTAAAAAAATGTATGAGTTCAATTAATTTGTTATAGTCATAAAACTTAGGAGGGATTAACACCCAAAGCAAGGACCACTTGTAGTTTTCTAACCCTCTCTACTTTGTTTTTATTTAGTTCATTGCATGATTAGATTAGTAACAGTTCATTCCTTTATCTGTGTTCTATTTTTACATGCTTTGTCATTAGCCATAGTATTTACTTTTAGTCAGAATCTAGTTCATTTCCAGCATTGTTATTTCTTAATTGTAGTGACAACAATTTACCTTTATGCCTCTTGAATATTTTGTAACTCTGTAAAAACACTAACAATATTGAAATTTTATGTCCCTTGGTCTGATAATTAAATGATTATAGATTGATAAACAACATACTAATTGCTGTAAGTTAATTTACACCACCAAATGGACTCAAAAAAATTACATGTAATTGTAGAATGGCCCTCAATGATAAGTGTGGAAGAGGCACACAACTTTCATGGTTTAGAAATATTTTATAGGAAGTTAAATAGGAACTTTAGTGGTATATATGCAATGATAACGAAGACAATAAAATAATATTGCAAGGAGTTTGTTTCGATGAAAGAAGCAAAGTAAAACTTCCAAGAATTGAAGCAAAAGATTACAGTGTAACCAGTGTTAGTGTTTCCATGTTTTAAGAAGGTATTTCAGGTGGTTTATGATGTAAGTGGAACATCTATTAGCACAAAACTAAGAAAAAAAGGGATACCTATAGCCTACTTTAGTAGAAAAATTGAATGATGAAAAAGGAGATACTCGACCTATGATTATGTTTTCTCGGTGATAATACGACGTCAAAGAAATGGAGGCATTATTTCTTTCCAAATAAGTTTGTCTTGTACACTGACCATCAAGCACTACAGTTTATCAATAGCCAAGAAAAATTAAACCAAAGGCATATGAAGTGGGTAGAGTTCCTACAAAGTTATTCTTTTGTATTGAAGCACCACAATGGAAAATCCAACAAGGTCATAGATGCATTGAGTAGAAGAGTATTGGTGTTGATAGAAATGCACAATGAAGTCATGGGATTTGAGACCATGAAGGAGTTATATGCGCAAGAAAAGGATTTCAAAGAAACAAGGAAGACATGTCGGGAACTAATGTGTAGCAATAGGATGCCTTAGTTAGACTATTTTATCTAGGAAGTAATGTTGTTCCAAGGAGTTCAATTATATATACCCCAAGTCACGAGAATTTAATTTTGGAAAATCATAGTGGAGGATTATGAGGTCACTTTAGGAATGGCAAGACTTTGGTGTAGTTTAATGAATGAAAATATTGACCAAAGATGAGCTCAAATGTCCTCATGTTTTTAGTTGGCTAAAGGGAGAAAATAGAACACATGGTTGTATCAACCTTTACCTATACCAAGAAGGCCATGGGAAGACATTAGCATGGATTTTGTGCTAGGATTTCCAAGGACACAGAGAGGGAATGAATCCATATTTGTGGTAGTCAATATATTTTCAAATATGGTACATTTTATTACATGCAAGAAGACAAGTGATGTGATAGGGATCACACATCTATTTTTCAAGGAAGTAGTGTGGTTGCATGGGTTACCAATGAGTATAGTGTCAGATAGGGATACCAAGTTCCTAGGACATTTTTGGAGGACTTTATGAAATAAATTGGGAATAAGGTTAACTTATAGTTCAACCTACCATCCACATACTGATGGGAAGATGGAAGTGGTGAATAGAAGTGTAGGCAATTTGTTGCACAACTTGATAGTAGATAAGCTATGCCAAAGGGATATGCTATTGGAAAAATTTGAATTCTACTAAAATAATTAATTTAACAGGAGTATAGAGAGGTCCGAAGTTAAACTTATTTAGGGGACAAGTACAAGGGGAGTCATAGAGTTACGTGAGATAATGAATAACTAAAGTGTGATCGTTGAAGAGTGTGCGAGTATATTTGCACAAGCTACATGACTAAGTGCATGATAAATTGGAAAGGAGTAATCAAGGTTACAAAAAGCATGCATAGCCAAGGAATTTGAGGAAGGAGATCAAGAGTTGACACATTTTTGGAAGGAGAGGTTTCCTAAGGGGACCTATAATAAGTTGAAGTTGAAGACAATAGGGAAATGTATGATAGCATGGAAGATTGAGCCACATGCGTATAAGCTATAGTTGACCGAGGGATTAGACATATCTCCAATATTCAATGTTTCAAATTTATACGAGTTCCATGAAGGAAAACTAGTGTACATAGATCCAAAATCCAACCGTTAAAGTAGTTAGATGAAAATGTACTTGAACATGAAGAAACTCTAGAGTGGAGCAGGTAACTACCAAAGAAAAAGATGAAGAAATTGAGGCCATACTAGACTCAAGGGTTATAAAAAATATGCGTGGAAAGGAATAAAAATAATATTTAGTAAAATGGAAGGAACACACATAAGAAGATTGGACATGGATAAGTCTAAAGGACCTTTGTTAGCTAGACCATACTCCAGAGCTTGACTTGTGAGATGAATCTCACTCTTGTTTACTTAGGGTGTTTGATGCGAAGCATAGTGGGAGATTTAGGTAAATACACATATTTTGGGAAATTTTGTTTAAGTAAGGTGGAATATGTAATAATTGAAATAAATTAGATAAGAGGATAATGTGTAACATAAAAGTACGTGATAGTGTACAAAAGTTTTGAAGAAGGAAGGAATGTGCAAGAATTTGATAAGTGAAAAAGTGGTTGGTATATAAAGGATGCCAGTTCAGATGTGATGTGGAGTTCCATATGGACTTCTCTCAACTACCAATCCAGAAGTAGTTTTATGTCATTGATGTTCAAGTTTGAGTGGGATTATGAGAGGATTCTAGATAGAATTCAAAATCCTTATGGGTGGGAAATATTGCTTATAAATACCTACCTGAAACCTATTTTTAGATGGTGGGAGAGGTGAGAGGATAGAAGCACTAAGAGGAGAATGAATTTTTGGAGTCATAACCCATGTAACTATGTAGATCATAAATCCCATTAAGGATTGGTTTTTGTAGATGTTGTATGGATTTCTAAGAATATAATTTAAATTTTGAAGTAAATTTTTGTTGTGTTTACTCTATAAATGTATCATGGTCATCTCGATTCAATCAGTTGATGTCACGAAACTTTCTAGGTTTAGATAAAATTCATTAAAAAAAATCATAAATGTATAATTATCAATATGGAATTACAAGTGTTATTTTTCAAGAAATATGAAATGTATCCATCAATGTGTAATCAAAATTTTCATATCTACACTATGGATGGAATTTATGATCACTAACAGAAGGGGATAAAACATGTTGTAATAACATGTTTTAGATTCTTTTAAGAATGGTTGTAGTTTTTAAAACAATATTTCAATAGGATAGTACATCCTCTTTCTTCCATTATTTGAAAAAAGTTACTTTCCCATGCAAAGAACACAAGACAATTCACTATGCTCTTGAGGAATTATTATCAAAATTTGAAAATAACTCATCTAAGATGACTTTTCTTGAATTTAAAAAATCAAATGAATATTCCAATTTATTGAAAAGGAAAGCTATGTATTCAAATTGCTGAGTCTTTAACAGTTTAACTTTTTTAATTGTTTCTCATCAATGGAGATTCCTTCCTAATTGATGTTACCAAACATCATATTGCACCTAAATAAATATCACTAGTGCCCTTTGGATGAGGACAATGTTTACTTGATTTTTCATTTGATGCTAATAAATATCATTCCAACACAAAGATAAGGGATTCTCATTCCTTTCCTAAAATCCAAAAATGAGGTGGTAGAGCTACAAGATAAAAACAAAATTAAAAAGATGATGTGAACTTATATATTCTTGATGGCCAATGCACTATATCAGCTAAAAAAATTGGATGATGACTCAAAAAAATATTTGGTTGCTAGATTGGAATTTAGAACAACATGTTTTCTATCTTGAAAAGCATCTAGTGAGGGAATCATACAAGTTTTTGTAACATTCCCATTTTAAGACTTTAGAAATAAGGGAATTTGTTTTTTTATACATAATGTTGTTCTACGTTCTAAATAATCATAATTTAGAACACACATTCCATGCAAATCAATCTCATAACAAATAACCATATGTAGTTGTAAATGACATGGTGAACTACAGATCTCTCATTTCATGACTCAATTTCTAATAGATCTCTCATGTTAACTTAAAGTATTGAATAATGAGTGTATACTAAGTATACTTAGCTCTCTTAACCATTATGGGTATTGAGTGTTCTGCGTAAAAAAACCTATCTGAATATTTGTTACTAATATTCATCTGAAATCCCATTTCTTAAACTAGGTGACATAGGACAACGCAACTAGTAGCTTGCGATACTTTGGCCAAATATTTCCAACATATTGTTCATGTTACTATTCCTTGATGACATACTCATCTAACAGAATACATCCTTCACCCCACTCCTTTGTTATCTAGAATGGTCTTCACTAACTTCTATTAGTTCACTTGTTCAAGGTTTGACCCTAACCTAGGTTAGTGACATAATTTGGTATAGGGAACCACTCACGATGACCTAGGGTATATAGACATACTCATTCAACCTAATTCAATTGGATGTGCCTAGTTACCCTAAGTCATTGTGAGTCACTTCCTATGCAAAATCATATCCCTAATTTGACCTAGAGAGAAACTAAGATCAAGTCCAGGTTTGAGTAGGTCTAGATGAACCAATGTTGAGGGGTGTTGCAATATGTCAACCGAAACATTGTATCCTTGTGAGGACCCTAGTCTTCACAAAGGTATAGTTCGAGATGTTGGCATGTGCCAACATCTTACGTAACTACACATATCGACGCGTACACACCTCATAAAGAGGTCGTTTACCTTCATTTATTTCTTAATGAAGATTTAAATTACAGCAATCTTGGTGAACCCTACTTACAAAACCATTAAGTTTGACATCCTTAATTGAGTTGTTAATGTAATACGGAACTTCATAAACTTATGATTACTTTTATGTTCATTAACTTTTTGCTTAATGTACAATTAATTGAAAATAAAAAACAACATCCATCATAAGATTTACTTTATATAACTTAACCATTCATAGCTTGTTTAGGATCCAAAACAGGTTCCATTATAGTAGACTTCATAGAGATGAAGTCTAACTGATTAACAATCTCATATACCAAACATTTTGTTTGAAAGTTATCAAGGTATTGCTCAGAGGGAGTGAACCTTCCTTTTTCTAGTTAAGTGATAGGGTTTGTTATAACCTTTTCCATTACACGAGTCATGGTAGTTAAGTTATACTTCTATTATCATATTTTCAATAAACCATGCATGATTAGATAAAAGAACATTGATGCATGCCAAATTAATGAGTTACATTCAAATAAGGGATATTGTAACTAATTCCCATCCATCCAACCCATTTAGTTATAAACAAAATAAGGATCCATTTAGATAAGAATGAAAACAATGCAAATAAGCTTACAAAATTTCCTTCATATAATACACAAGGAAAATGACATAACAAGTATAAGTAACTCTCAATATTTTTCAATTCATCATGGTAAAATACATATTTTATGGACCATGCATTTCAAACATATTTCATGTCAAACAACATCAAGATCATTAAAGAATACAACTTTTCTTCTTTCAATACATTTCAATAATGAATCAAATTTCTCTATAAAAGATCTAGAATTTAAGAAACCAATACATCATATAATTTATTGCCTTCCTTTATCACTTACAAAGTCCATCTACAAAAATTGCTAGCATGGGTCAGTTCATTGAACTGAGCATGATAAGCACTAAGCATTAAAATGATGTGCTTTCAACTAACTGTTTCATAAAACCAACTCTGCTTTTATGAAACAGTGAGGCAAAGTAAATAAATAAATCATAAGTAACAACAACCATAAAAGAAGAATAATTGATCAATCTGAAATAATCATTAAGTAAAGATCATGATATAATTAACTCTCTACAACATTATATCAGATAAGTAATATTTTACCCAAAGTACTTATCTCATTCCAATAAAGGAACCTAATTATTTCTTAGATAATTCAATCTAAATTAGGAATACAGAAACTAACTCCATTATTTTTCAAAAAATAGAGTTACTCTAAGAAACACGTACTATCAAACTCAATATTACAAAATTTCATAAAAGCACATCTGACCAAGCTAATTCCAGCTTTAAGAAAGGCCTTAAGATGTATCATCTACAACATAAAATAAGAAGTTCCTATTTCAGATGCTACATCCTAATTTAAATTCTAAGATATAGCCTAAGCTCTTAAGTTAGGAAACACATTAAAATGAGGAAATTATTCGCTCAACAAATAGCATTTCACATTAATCAACTATTACTAATATTGATCCCTTTAATATAAGTCAAGTGAATAAGTAAGAAGTATAAACAAATACTCAAATGCATTCTGAAAGTAATGAAACTGAACCTATTAAATCTATAAACAAGATTTACATAGGAGAGGGAAGGACGAACTAGGATAAAACAAATTAGAACTTCCCTTTCAATTCGGTTAAACCGAATAACATTTCACAACTCAGAAAAGAGAATGCAACACAAAATCTCTTACAGTTTCCAAAGGGAACATCAATGAAAACTTTACCTTAGAGAATAGAAGAGAAAAATTCAATCAATCATGTTTAGATGAGGATTCCAACATTCTATCCCAAGTAAAGAAGGTCATAAAAGGACTGGTATAAACCCAATCACAATATCCTTAACTCTTAAAAATAGAAATCATGCACTAGAAGATACTAAACTGAATATACATCAAAAGTATTCAAATCAGTTCTCAAAATAAGGCTCCCCATCATGACACAATTACAGTATCGTAGTACACTATCCATATCAAGAAGGAGATGAAATAAAAAGAATTGTTAAACATCTTACAAGAAAATAACATCCTTCAACAATCATTCCAAATCATTAAAATTTCAGTCAAGGAACCATAGTCTATTCATTCCTTTCGGATGATAGTGCAATAATCGGTAAGAAAGACTCACACTCACATCCTCATAGAGGTGAGAGAAAACATCTTTTGAATGGATAGAGAAAGATCCATCTGAATTCGATTTCAAAGAAGATGCAACACAAGGAACGACATGACTTAGCTACAGGTGCACAAGTCAGCTTAAGAGATGATAGATAAACTGAAATCCATTCACCCCATCCCTATGGACAGACTCAACTACACAAAAATACTATGTCAACAATACATTTATTCCTTCAACATACTCAGAGATCCTAGAAACTGACGAATCTAGAAACCCTTTATACTGAACCGAGTGGTTAGTTCTAAGTCACGTATGTCAACCAAAATCTGAATATACATTCAATAAATCTTCACGAACCCACAACAATAAGGTTTCAACAACTCATGTGAGCAAGTTAGCTTATGATTTTTACCCAGATCAATATGAGTAAGTCTAAACAATCATTATTTACTTTAAAGTGAAGAAGGACATCAAGATCGACGTCAAGAAATCTTAACAAAGCTATGTAAATAAATCCAAAATCAACTCAGACCAAACCAAATTCCTTGAAATTCCTTAAATATAACAGAACTTCATTTATCCAACTTTTAGTTCGGTCTTTCAAAGATTTAAGGAAAAACCCAACAACATTTAAAGTTTAGAAAGAGGAACTTCACACACTGTTATATTCAACAAGATAATTCCAAAATCTAAGTATCCAAGAAACCATTACCACATAGTTTCCATAAAGGAACAAGATTTGAACAACTAAGTTTTAATTGAAAGGGTAAGAGAATAAATAAATCATTCATTCTTGTTTCCACATGAGTTTGAATCCACAAATATAGAAAATCCAAACACCCATTATCAGTCCAACTTCCATCGAAATACCAGGTTCGAAAAGAATGAAATTTTATATAGTAAAGTTCAAGAAGAAGTCACTCATTCATTATTGTTTCCGATATCAGTTATAGCTCACACAACATTTAATACAAGCACCCACATAATTATGGTTCCAGAAGAAGTAAAAATACTTCAACCAATCAAAGATGCGACAGAGAAGGAAATTTTTCTTACCTTCTATCAACCATAACAGAAAAACCCAGTTCCAAGACTTAAAGCAACAACATATTTCCATAAACCCTTTTTAGCAAATAGGAAGGGTTCAATAGATTGACATTATTCAAGACTCAACCAAATATCAAGGTACAATTCACTATTAACTTAAACAAGAAATGACCCATATTCCATATCATCTAACAAAGACTCATTATCAAAAAAATACAAAGATATTTCAAGCAAAGAAGAAAGGTATTCTTCATAAAGTAAAAACCCATTGATCACAAGAGCAGAGTTGTTTTAATGAATACATTTAGAGAAAAGTAGAACAACTTAATGGATAGAGCCTATCATGCCTGATAGTGCTTTTGTTGATTCAAAGAAGATTTCCAGCTGAGCCTCCACAATTCCTTCTTCTCCAAACGAAGTCAACAACCCAAAACTTATTTCTCATATGCCTCTTATACCTCCATTGGATCAAAAATAGTCCAAAGGAGCCAAAAATAGAAACAGATAGAAAACTAGACTACTGGTTTGAAGAACTAGATATCCCCATGCATAGAAAAAATTGAAATGAATGAAAGACCAAACAACCTCCAAGAATTTTACTTGCATGGTTTCTTAGGTGGTTTGCTCGCCAAAACCAATGATCATTAATTCCATTGAATTCCACTTTCCCACCTAAATATCCACACCATTTCCATCTAAAACTGGCAAACTCAAACTTAACTAAAGCATGCATCTCTAACTTTAGTGACAATGCCAGCTAGGCATTCCATCTAATTTCCATGCCTCTGCCAAAACTGGCAGTACTGCATTTTTAAATTCAAATCAAATCACTTAAATTCCATTGAAACCATCACCACCGCCTCCAAATTTCCATGTGACCCCTTAGGTCCCCTTTCATTTAACATTAGGTTAGGCTAGATAAACATTAGTTTAGGATCCGACCTTAGGTTAGATAAAAAGCATTTACCTTAGGTCATTTAATCATTGTCATAGGTAAGCTTGCCATCAAAGAATAAGCCTTACCCCATAGTGGTTTAGTATTAGGTAATAGGTCATAAATAGGCCTTACATTACCTTAGGTTATTTCAAAACCCCACACTTGTAAAGCATACAACTTAGATTAGGGCGCAACATGCATAGTTAGAAATAGATCTAAGGTAGGTCTAGTTTACCTTAGGTTAGAATCCAGTTAGGATAGATCCTAAAGATCTAGGATTAAGGCTTTACCTTAATAGTCCTGAAGTAAGTCTTTTTCCTTCTTACACCAACCAAGTCATAAGAAATTAACTAGAAGATCCAATTTCATATTTCACAGAAAATGTAAAACAAGGACCTCAAAAGAAGGGTCCGAAAAATTGTAAACATACAAAGACTTATTTCTCTTAATACCTTCCATTCCAGAATGTCGACTTAACAAACTGAATAGGTAAGAAAATGAAGCATACCTTGGATCAATGGAATTGATCCAAGGTTTTTTTATGTTATTAAAAATAAGTATGCAAACAAAAATTCCGGTTCACAACTTTTACAAAGCCCAAGGAAGAATAATTTTACTTCCAAGAAACAACAACATAGCAAAATGAATCCATGAATGACAATAATTTATCCCTTTGCAAGCATGATTCCCAACAATCAAAAGAATACACCTTCTTAGGACAAATCACATATCACCGTGTAGTGTAAGGAGTAGAAAGCTATCAGTTTGCCAAAGATGTTACATTTTTACTCACACAATGAGGCCAAAAAAATATGTATTGAAACATAATGCATTGACTTGTTGTACAATGTGCACTTAATTTGGGCTGTTGAGGAAGAGACTAAAAGGCATGGCGTAGGTATCCAAAAGAATGGAGAATATAAGGTAATGTAATCAATTTTTTTATAACCATGCAATATTTTAAAGAGGGTGAACAATTTTTATTCCCTTCATGTAAAGTTTTAAAAATAACTCTTGATTATCTTAAATTTGAACAAGCCATAAATTTTGTATAATAAATGTACCTTTTAGTTGTTATTGGATGAATTCTAGAACGAATAGATGGTAAAATAGGACCTATACATAATAGGTTGTATAACATGCTAACCTAGTAAGGATAAACAACCAACTTTCAACTAAGTTCTTTAAGTCAATTATCTAAAAATTCCTTCAAAGATGTTAGAGAAATGACTGTGAGTGAACTATGAGTATTGGTTGATAAAGTTATTTCCAAATTTTTTTTTTTACAAAATCTATAGAACCAAGGGTTATTATTCAGAGTTAAATTCCTACTCTTGGTGAATAATGGAGGACAAGTGAATGTATAAAAATATTTTGAAATATCTTATAATAAGTGACCTTAATTATGTAATTTTTTTATATACAATCTGATGTTGTGAAAAAAATGGATTGTATGAGCCCCATTACTATCAAATTTATAGATTATTAGGAGAATAAAGTAAGGGGAAAATAAATTTATATGTAGAGGGAAGTACTAGATCAAAGAAGAGAAAAACTAATAAAGAACCATTTGTCCCTGTGAAGGATAATGTTTTTGGATGCTTACACATAATAGAAGATTTCATGTGTAACTTTTCCTTTCCATTCCAACTAAGCACCAAATTATATGGAAATAAATTGGCGGGACTATTTAATTATAAGTTAGTGATCACATATTCATAAAATTTGTTAACTAAGGTTAGATCAAATATAAAAATGGAATTACTCACTCTTTTTGGTGATAACATTTTTAACTATAAGATTATTTTTATTTTCCCATTGAGATATACTAAATTGTTTTATGACATGGTAAAAAGGTATATGGGAAAGGAAAATGGTTTAAAAGAATATCTATGTGATGGTTATTATATGGTGTACATCAAATATGGAAATTTTTAATCATGGTGTCCATAGTTATGAAATAGAGGATGATGAGAGAGAAGAGGTATGCCAAGATTGGATTGAACAAATACTACTACCTTTAGTGAATGCTTATGAAATTGGTATTTTTGAAAAAATCATATCTTTTCCATATGAAAGGAAAATTTATTTTTGGGCTCACATTTGCACTAAATGTTCTAAAGGTAATTTTTCATTTGATAGTTCTTTAAAAGAATATCTTAACACTAGTGCAATTTTCAAATCTAGAATTCTTGTGGTTTTTAATATTGAGATTATGACAAATATATTTTTATGAAGTCTTATTAGATAACGCTAGAGTGACAGGAGAGCATGAAGCATATATAGCCAAAATAACAAGAGAGTGTGATGATCTACTAAGGGCATCTTCAGCATCTGGGATGCTAGACATATTAGTAGATACAGCGAGATCTAGTGGCGATGCCTCCTACTATAAGGCTCGTACTACTAGGTTGTCCCATAGAGAGAGAGGGATACCCCGTTTAATCAGTTAGACATTAACATGTCTAGATCTATATCCCAGAGGACCTCACGATCAGCCAGATCAGTTTAGCATCCTGTAGTGCAACATAGCGTAACAACCTCTATAAGACCATCACATCAAGCGGGTTCTTACCAGGCCCTAGGCCAGAAGTCTTGGAGAGGGTGAGAGTCAAGGATGACTCTCTTATTGACATATTAGATATATATTTTTGGTGTGTCACCTCGATATGAAAGCATACTTTTGTATGGATGTATATGTATTATTTTTTATCATTCCTCGCCATGAAGACACATTTTTGACCCATGATCATGATGGATTTTTGTATCTGATATGTATTGAGACATTGATATTATACATAGACATTCAACATTATGATGATGTATGATGATTTGATGGATTAATGATGTATCATATTTTGTTTATGAGATATCATGTTTAATTTGTATGTTTATGTTTGTATCACATGTTGTTAGATGTATGAGATATCCTTAGTTGATGTCATATTGCATGTTCATGAGATAATTTGAGTAAAACATGTTTTTATTTTTGATATTGGTATGGGGGGATATATTTTGATCATGCGCAACCCCTCTAGCCCCATTGATGATACAATATTTGATTATTAGCTTTAGCATACATGTGTGATGTAAAATTAGATTTTATTGATATATGATGTATAGATGTGATGGTTTATTTGATACGATGATGAAATGATGACAAAATGTATGAGTAAAATAACAAGCACAAGGTAAACAAATCTAATCAAAGAAACACAATTATCTACATGTATGAAAGATAAAATGAACTCAATGTAATGCACCACAGATTAAAGTAACATTCAATCTAAGTATGTAAGTGAATCTAACTTAAAGTACACAACACGAAAAATCAATGCAACTAAAACCATACAAACCAACAACTAAAAGTAAGAAAACTATAATTTTTTTGTGGGACAGTTTTGGGATGTTTTTCATTGTTTTTGGTATTATCTCGAAGACAATTTTCTATTATTTTGGAGTTTTCTATGAAACGATTTGAATGTTTTTGGTTTTTCCAAAGTTATACGAATGTTTTTGATGTTTTCTAAGAAGTTTTTCGAAGCGAATGTGAAAGGAAATGAAGAAACATAGATGCCCCCAATGTTAGATGGGATGTACAAGGGAAGAATGCCACGTGTTATGTGTAAGAAGGTGATGATGCAAAGTTTCCCCAGCGTGAGATGGGAATATTCAAAGTCAAACTCTCCACATTCAAAAGTAGGATTAGTCGGATCAAGGAAAAGAGGGACATGCTCACAAGGGACTCAGACGAAGGAAAATACCAGCTTAGGACAAAGCTACCATACTCCTAAACTTGAAATGCTTGTGAACAATGGACCCTCCAATGGCACCGAAAACCATTTTTACCAAAGGACTTGTCCAAAGTGCCACCATTGTGTGGTTTTCACTATTAGATGGACTTGTTTATTTCTCTTTTTCTTTTTCTATTTTTATATTTTTTTGTTTTTATGATATTTTAGAGACCCAAAATTAAGGATAGAAATGCTTGATATGTATTGCATTCGTGGGCTCCCAAAGCTCTTGGCCATTTGAATAGGAAATATTATAGGCACTGAACCAAACTTGGCCACCAAAACATATGGCCCTAGCCAATTAGGTTCAAATTTCCATCTCTTTTCTCGGTCCTTTTTTTTTTTTTCTTTTGATTCTTCTTTAACACCAAGTCTTCTACCTCAAATTGATTAGGTATTACTCTTTTATTGTAGCTTCGCCACACTCGATCTTGATACACTTTAAGGTGATTGAGAGTGTGAATTAATTTCTCATATAATATCTCTAACTCTTCCGGTTGAGTTACTCTATAGTCCTCCTATTCATTCAGAAGTCCCTTAGCTCAATACGTAGATAAGGGATCTTCATCTCTAGTGGTAGCATGACTTTTGTGCCAAATACTAAGGAGTATGGAGTGACACATGTAGGGGTGCAGATAGATGTTCTAAATACCGAGAGGGTAGGGAAAATCTATAAATGCTAGTCATGGCCTATCATACTCACCATCTTCTCCATAATACAAATGAGGATTTTATTGGAAGATTTGGCTTGCCCATTACCTTGAGGGTAATAGGGGTTGAGAACTTGAGGGATATTTAGAAATACTTGTAGAGTGCTTTCATAGTTTTATTTTTAAATGGCTTACCATTTTCAGTGATAATAGCATAAGGGATATTGTATCAACAGATGATATGGTTCATTATAAATTTATATATCATGGGACCTTCTACATAGGTAAGAAGAACAACCTCTACCCATTTTGTAAATTATTCGATACCCGTGATGATGAACTTATGACCATACAAGGATATAGGGTTAAGTTTTCTTATAAGATAGAGACCCCACTTTGAGAATGGCCAAGGTGTCGTGATTAGTTACAAATATTATGTAATCACATGTATCAAATTTGCATACTTCGACAATCCACACATTTATTCACATGGTTACATCAATCCTTCTCTATGGTAGGCCAATAGTAGCCTACCTTGAGTATTTTATTTACAAGGGATATCCCATTAGTATGATCCCCATAGATTCCTTTAAACACCTCTTTGATCGATGTGTTGTACTCATCCAATTTTAAAAAACAATGATTCCCATTGTATCCTCGGCGGAAGAGGCTTCATTTTTTTGGTACAGAAATGTTTGTGGGAAATGTTCCACCATGGAGGTAATTATATATTTTCGCAGTACCATTGGGAAAAGGGACCAACAACTTCACACACATAATAGGACTCGGTATGTTATATGATGTCATTCTTAATTTATTCACAAAAATGACATATCATTGTTTGTAGGTCGAATATGCAACATGGATCTTGCCAAAGAAATGCTCGAACAAATGAAGCAAAAGTTGGAAAATCCCTTGGATCATTCTGAGATACAAGGGAAAAAGTAGATGGATGAGGATGATAAAGTCTCTCTAACTGACGACCAGAACCAACATGCAGGAGATCATCCGCTTGTAGATGAACCTAAGGTTAAAGGACAAGAAAAAAGGCTTTAAGACCATAATAAAGAGACCACCGGTTTATAGGAAACTGTGGAGACCCAAAATTCACCAGTCGGAAAAGCATGATGAAGCCCAAAAGGAAAATGATCCTGAATCGAAAAAGGAAGGAGAAAGCACGAAGGAAATGGAAGTGGATCCAACAATGATCCTTAAGACATCAAATCCGGTAAAGCTGAACATGGAAGTTGATGAAGAAAATGAAAAAGTTTACATTCACCTTTCCACTTCTATGGAAGAAGAGATGGAAAAAATTTCTCCTCTTCCTCATCAAGAACTGATAGCTAAGAGTAGCTCTCTGGAACTACACAAAATGAGACAAGGAAAAGCCAAAGGGGTTCTGGAATCCATAGCAAGAGATCTAAACCAGGATAAAGAGTTTGCCAATATGGAGGAGCTCACTCCTAAAATAGCTCAACAACTGGATGTTGATAAAGGAAAAGAGGAAGGGGAAATTACTCCTACTATAAAGAAAATTCTATCAGAATGTGATAAAGATGGATTCATCACAGTGAGAAGTAAGAAACAAAGACTAAAAGGTCTTGAAGAAATTCCGAATTGCTCTATAGTGATAAAAAGAAGTAGATAGGAAGCTGGGAAGCTTCCACCTCAAGAATCACAAGGGCTACTGCTAGGAGAACAACAAATATTGGAGTCACCTATAGAAAAGGTAGACTCTCCAAGAGAGAAGTAAGAGAAAAAGAAACTGAGAAAGAAATTGCAGATGGTACTCAAAGGATCTTGAACCATCCAGACAACCTCATCCCCAATTTTTTTAATGAAGGTTATTTCTTGAAATGTCAGAGGGCTCAATGGGGGACCTAAGAAAAGAATGCTTAAGGAAATTAAAAGATCAAATAGGCCCAGCATCCTTCTAATTTAGGAAACTAAAATGAAAAGTAAAGTTGTTGAAGATTGCAAAAGATATTTCTGGGAGAATGTTGCCTTTGTTGCTGTTGATTCTCAAGGTGCTTCTAGAGGCTTAGCGATCTTCTGGGATACTAAAATTGTTCATGGTAATGTGCTTTCTTCCTCCCTAAATCATTTAGCTATAATCTTTAAAAGCCTTGAGAATAATTCTAGTTGGATTCTTTCCAATATTTATGCCCCTAATACTGTTGCTGGTAGAAGAAATTTGTGGAAGGAGTTAGTCTTGTTTCAGAATAATATTGAGGATATGAACTGGTTGATAATGGGAGACTTTAACACTCCTTTAAATCCGGGGAAAAATTTTGGAGGGAACTCTGATTTTTCTATCAGCATGGAAGAATTTGTTGACTTCATATCGACTCTTAATCTTATGGACATAGAACTTCATGGTAATCAATTTACCTGGTCTAACAGAAGAATTGGGGAAAGCTTGATTCAAGTTAGATTGGATAGAGCTCTCATTTCTACTAATTGGATCTTAGATCAGAATTTTCATCTCTCTTCCCTTCCCAGGATGGGTTCAGACCACAATCCTATTGCCCTTAATTTCTTCAATTGGTCAAAACCTTTCCACTGCAATTTTAAATTTGAAAAGATGTGGCTTGAGCATGAGGATATTCTAGATAGAATTAAAGAGTGGTGGTCTTGGGAAGGAACAGGGATGGCTCAATTCAGGCTTCTTCAGAAGCTGAAAAATGTGAAGCAAAAGGTTAGAATCTGGAATAAAGAGGTTTTTGGGAATATCTTTGAAAAAAAGAAAGAGCTTAAGCAAAGCTGGAAGAGTTTGAGCTTAAAGTTTCTTTGAAAGGTATGACCCTTGAGGATCATCAATAGGAAAAAAATCTACTTTCAGACTTGCATAATATAAACAGTTGTGAGGAATCCTTTTGGAGAATGAAGTCTAGAGCTCTCTGGTTAAAAGTAGGTGACAGGAATATAAACTTTTTTTTCATATGACCCTCAAACATAGGGCTTGTAACAAAATTACTGAAGTCTCTAAGGGAAATGGGAACATTACTATGGATTCTGAAGACATCAAAGAAGAAGCCCTCAAATTCTACAAGAATCTGCTCACTGAGAATAATTCCTACAACGAGCAAGTGGCCTCCTTTCTCTTAGACTCTATTCCTAATAATTTACTACCTACTGAGAGGTTTAAGAGTCTTTCCAAAACTGTCACCATTGAGGAATTGAAAAAAGTTGTTTTTGCTCTAGAAGGGGATAAGGCTCTGGGCCCTGATGGTTTTTCTGCAAACTTCTTCCAAAGATGCTGGGAAATCTACTCGAAGATCTGTTGAAAGCTATTAATGAGTTTTATAGAACTGGAAATCTCATAAAAGAGTTAAACAATACACATATTGTGCTTGCTCCTAAGAAGATGGATGCAAAGGATTTCAAAGATTTTAGGCCAATCAGTTTGGTTAATGTAATATATCAGATCTTCACAAAGATTTTAACCACTAGGATGTAACCTATTCTAATGGAGATTATTTCTCAACAACAGAGTGGATTCATTCAGGGAAGAATTATTCAGGATGGAGTTATTATGGTCCATGAAACAATTCATTCAATGGATAAAAGTAAAAAAGTAGGGATGGCTATCAAGTTAGACATGCATAAGGATTTTTGATGAGTCTCATGGAAATTCATGGATGAGGTTTTATCCAAGTTTGGTTTTCAAAATAAATTCAGGAAAATTATACATTCTTGCATTTCTTCTTCCCGATTCTCAGTGGTTGTTAATGGGGAACCGGTTGGTTTTTTTCTAGCAATAGAGGAATTCGGCAAGGGGATCCAATCTCCCCTTTGTTGTTCATTATAATGGCTGATAGTTTAAGCAGATCTATCTCAAAAGCTATTAATATTGGTATGATAAAGGGCTTTCAACCTACTTCTGGTAATCAGGTTTCCTCACACCAGCAGTTTGCTGATGACACTCTCCTACTTCTGATGGCCTCAATAATTGAAGCAAAGGCTATCAAAACTATTCTTAGATTTTATGAGGAAGCCTCGGGGTAAAAGTTAATTTTGACAAAAGCTCTATCTATTTCTTCAATACTCCTATAGAAAGGCAAAGAAATATTGCTCTTATACTTGGATGCACTATTAATTCACTACCCGCTACTTATTTAGGACTCCCTTTGAGTACTTGTAAGGTTTCTAATGAGGTTTGGAATGATCTTATTAAAATATTCCAAAAAAATTGGCTGGTTGGAAAGGAGCTTTACTTTCAAGTGTAGGCAAGTGTTTATTGATAAAAAGCACTCTTCAGAACTTACCTATTTATATCATGTCAATGTTCAAGCATTCCAGTAGTAGTATTGAATAGTATTGAAAAAATTCAAAAGCACTTTTTATGGCATGGTACTGAAGATAGGTTTAGGTACCATTTAGTGGCTTGGGAGCAGGTCTGTAAACCAAAGAGGATTGGGGGGTTAGGAATCAAAGAAATCAAACATATGAATGCTGCTCTTATTGCAAAGTTGGGTTGGAGACTTATAAAAGAACACAAGCCTTGGACAGAGTTGGTTAAAATCAAATACCTTTCCAACCAAAGCAAGAATTCCTTTATTTCTGATCAGTCTCTTCGAATGGTTCTATTTTCTGGAACAATCTTCTCCACGTCAGACATATTCTCTCTCAGGGATGTAGCTGGAAGCTTGGGGATGGTCAAGACATTAATTTACTGGCTGATAAATGGTCGGATATTAACTGGTTTTCCTCTTATGGTCACATTAAAGACAACTTAATTAGAAATTATGGGCACAAAGTACAGGGATATATTGAGGTGGATGAAAACAAAAGGAAATGGAAACAGTTAAAAGTAGATGAGGATAATGTGCAGCCTGATGTTTCATCTATGCAGATTCATCTCTCCCTAATTCATATCAGTCCTCAAAATCATAAGGATGAGCTCATTTGGAAAGATTCTTTTGATGGAGAGTACTCGGTTAAATCGGGTTACAATTCTTTCTTTGCCTCTATTGAAAGTGATACTGAGTGGCATAAGCTGTGGATGCCAGAGCTAACCCCTAGAGTGAACTTTTTCTGGTGGCTCATCATTAAAGGAAAGATCCTAACTAATGACAATCTCATTAGGAAAGGGTTCATCATGCCGAATAGATGTTGCATGTGTTAGGAAGAAGCAGAAGACATCAAACATTTATTTCTTCATTGTAAGTACACTTCCAAAATTTGGCATCTTATTTTTGCAAAATTTAATCAAGATTGGATCTTTCCCTTACTTGTCTTCAGGCCTGGGAACAATGGAACTCTCCTTACAAACATTGTGTGGTAGGGAGATTATGGCAACTAGTTTTACCCCACACCATGTGGCGAGTTTGGAAAGCTCATAATGATGTCATTTTTAGGAATACTAGAAAGTTATGTAACAAATTCTACAAAGAAATTATCATTGATGTGAAGGACAACATTGAAAGATTTAAACCTCCTAAAAATAGACTTTACCCTGAGGAAGAAGAGCACATTTTGGCTACTTGGAATATAGGCACTGTTTTGCATAAGAATAATAATAGTATTGATAGATCCACTATCTGATGGATTAAGCCTCCCAGTGCTTGGCATAAATTGAATTTTGATGGGGCCTCAAAAGGAAATCCTAGAGATTCTGGAGGTGGGGGAGTCATTAGAGATCACAGAGGCTATTTTGTTGCTGCTTTTTCTAGAAAAATGGGTAGGCAAACTAACCACTACTCTGAAGCTCTCGCTGCTCTTTGGGGAATAAGGCTAGCCAGAGATTGTAATATTTCAAATATTATAATTGAGGGTGATTCACTAAACATTATCAATCTCCTAAATCAAAAACAATCCCCCAGTTGGTCAATCAGAGACTTCATTGCTGAAGCTACTGATATTTGCAAGAGTTTTGAAAATTTTGAAATCAAACATACCTACCGGGAAGGCAATAGGGTGGCGAGATGATTTGGAAAATTTTGGGGTTAATAATACTTTTCAAACTTGGCTAAGAGGTGACATTCTTCCCACTAAAGTTAATGAAGACATCATCAATGATTTACATGGCTTGGAACGTAATCACTAAAGGTTGTAGTGTTGATGCTAAGGAGTGGTTTTTAAGTACAGTGTGATGACATCATCAAAGATTTGCGTGACCTGGAGTGTCATCATTAATAGGCATAGGGTGGATGCTAAGGAGTGGTTAAATAATTACAAAGTAAAGTCTAATAATTACATTTTCACACGATTGGGAGGGATTCAAAAATAGAGCTGAGGCTGATCCACATAGTTTTCAATTTTTTACCGTTGTGGGCAGAGACACAGGAAAAATGGGGGGACCACCTTGCAAGACTGAGCCCACCCATAATCCAGCTTGGAAAGATGATACAGTTCTTTGGAACTACCTTCAAAAAGGGGGTCTAGCAAACTTTATTGAAAAAATTCAAGGTTTTGATCAGGATCTCTCAATTAAATTTGCTCAGGGATGGAGGAATCGCGTGGTTAAGTACAACAACATCGAGGTTGAGATATCAGAGGAGCTTATTTCCCAAGTCACCAGGCTCAGTCTAGATGGCACCAAATTCTTTAACAAGCGGGTGGACAGAGAGGTAGAAGCTAAGAAGTTTCTTGATGAGGGGGAAAATCTTGAATTTGTGACTGGTGGCATCAAGCTTGCCTCTGTTCCTAGCCATTTGCTGAGATCGCAAGGATGGTAGTAAGGTATGTTACTTTAGAGGGGAGATTTGTCACTATTCCCCAAAAGCATTTGATCTTTCTTAATCACTTTCGTAGAGACATCATCATCAACTTCCCTCATTACTTGTTGAACTCTTTGGAGAAATCGGTTCTGGAAGTTCAAAATCACACTAGGGCGGTTCCCCTTCATCAAGGGTTAATACTACTTATTCACTACCATTGCTCAGCCTATCCCTACTTGGATTCTACTCCTCCCTCTGCCTTCATTCCTCCCCCTGCCCCCCTGCCTCCATTCCCCCTGCCCGAAAGGAAGCTTGACACTGCTTCAACTAGCAAGAAAAGGAAGGAGATGAAAACAAAGGTCCCTGCTTCTCGAGAGGGTTCTTAGAAGTCATAAAGACCTGGAGCTTTCCAAGAATCTATTGCACATTAGTAATCCGGTGGAGGAGCCTAAGGATGAGGACTTGTTGGTCAGAGTGGGTAAGATGGAAAAGGAAATTCAAGAACTTAAGAGTGTTATTAGAGATATGGATAAAGCTAAGGGCAAAAGGAAACTGCAAAATGATGAAGAGGAGGATATCACTGCTGAAATTTTCAAGAAGCTCCAATCTCTGGATGGCAGACTTGGAAATGCAAAAGGACATAACGATTGTATCCTCTCTACCCTTAAAAGTATCTACAATTTCATTGAACAACATGTTCGTAGTATTTGCAGTCTCAACGGTATTACCGAGGACATTTGGGGCTCTAAGGAGAAAAGAGATATTGCAATTGCTCAGGTGGATTTGAAAGACCCTTCCCAGGCCACCGCCATTACATTCTTTGTCTCGCTTCAAATGATCAAAGCCAAGATTGACTGGGCTATCAAGTGATGCGGAGCTCTGTTGTTGTTTCTTGGTTGCAAAGTTGTTGTTGACTGGCGTTTTGGTGTTGTCTTTTGGCTGAGATGTCCAGTGATGGTTATCTCTTGTTCATTTTTTGTCTCTTCTACTTTTGTTTGGATCACGTATACGTCTTGATCCTATTTTATTATTATTTTGTATTATCTGGCTATTGAGCCCTCTGATGTTGGATGTTTTGCTCCCTTTTTTGGGTTGTTTTTACCTCTTTTGATATTTGGCTTTTGAGCCTTCTGTATACAGGGTATAGTCCCTTCAAAAATATTTACCCATAATAAAAAAAACATGGATCTTACTGTAGCCATAACATCTACTACTTTGTTCTATGCTCTTGTTATTTTCTCAAATGTTATCGATCAAATAAATCCTTCAAATAATCAACCTTTTTTTTGTATAGAATAATTTTCTCATCTTTGACCTTATATTAAATCGTGACCTATTTTATAATGAGCATTGAATCACCAATGAAATTGGCTTGTCTGATATCCCATTTAATAGCTAGATTCATTTGCACGGTGAGAGATTCATACTCCGCTATATTATCCATGCATGGGAACTAGATTCGAAGGCCTATGGAATCAAGTTTCCCATAGGAGTAATCAACAAAACTCGACACCTAAATTGTGAAAGGTAAAAATCCACCAAATTATAGTTGCCATAAAATTGATGCCTTGAGGTACATTATGGATGCATCCGATAGTTCTAGACTCAAAGGTTTGGTACTGTAGTGGAGCTTATACAAGCTAATTTGCTAGAATCTATCCTTTTATTGAATTTTTATGTACATACTCAATGTCTAACTCACTTAATAAGATGATCCAATTAGTCATCTTTCCTATGAGTGCATATTTTGGAAATAAGTATTTTAATGGATCTACCTTTTAAATAAGTTTGACCTTATTGTTTTGTAAATAATTACATAGTTTTACGGAAATAAATAAAAATATGACCAAGAAATCCATTTTTATCTGTGGATAGTTGAGCTCATAAGCCATCAACATTCTACTTAAGTAGTACACAAAATTTTCTCTCTACTCTTTATCATCACAACAATGCCTCAATTGGAAATTGTGTGGTAGAGATGTAGAGTAATAAGGGTTCTCCTTTCATGGGAAACATTATAAAAGGGGGTTTAGATAAAGAAATTTTGAGCAAAGAAAATGCTTATTGCTGCTATGATCATGAGTGAAAACTAACATCTTTCTTAATAAAATTCGTGAATGTATGAAACTTATCTTCTAGTGAGAGATAAACCTTCGATGGTGTGAATATTTCCATGTAAGCTCTGTAGTTTTCTGATATTAGTAGAAGGAGGAATTTATTTTATAGCAGATTTTTTTCAGATCTACTTCTATTCCTCTCCTTGAAACAATGAATCCTAGTAATTTTCTAGATAACACATTGAAGACACACTTCTTGGGGTTTAATCAAACACTGTAGTCCCTTAGACATTGTAAAATACATCACAAAATCTCTAGGTGCTCTTCTTGAGTCCTAGATATTTCCAATATATCATCTACATAATCTTACATGATGTCACTAATCATGTTGTGAAAGATTACAATCATCACCCATTGATATGTAGCACCTGCATTCTTGAGACCGAAGGGCATGACTTGGTAGCATAATGTCCCCCATGGGGTTATAAAGGTTGTCTTATGTTGATCTTCCTCTACAATATTGATCTGATTATAACTTGAAAATCCATCCATGAGTAATAACATATCATAAACATCCTTCAAATCAAAAATCATGTCAATGTTAGGAAGAGGAAATTCTTCATTAGGACAAGCTTTATTAATATCTAGGAAATCAGTACACACTTTGATATCGACTGGATATTTATGAACTGGTACCACATTAGAAATCCACTCTGAGTAGTTGATAGGCCTGATGAATCCTACTTCTAATAACCTTTCTAGCTCTGTTTTAACTAGCAGGGTGACGCGAGGATGCATCTTCCAGCACTTTTGTTTTATGGGCTTGGCATTGGTGTACAACAATATTATGCACCACTAATGCAAGATCAAGTCCTGACATGTCTTCATAAGACCAAGTGAATATATCTACATATTCTCTTAAAATTCTTGTAAAAAAATTTTGTTCTTGAGTTGAGAGTGAAGCACCCATCTTAACCATTCTAGGCAGCTCCTCTGTCCGATGTTAACCTTTATTATCTCCTCCACCAATAACTTAGATTCATCTTCCATGCATGTAGGATCGAGACGGAGATTGATATCCTCTTCTACCAAAGGTGGTTCAGGGAGATCTTCATCTTTAGGTGGGTACACTATCTTGTCCATAGGTTTTTCTATTTTTTTGTCCACAAGCGCTGGAAGAGGTTCTCGCTATAGGACTTGAAATTTTTCTTTCCGCAAGGATAATATGTAGGAATTTTTCCTTTGCTTATTTTCTTACTTACTTGCCCAAAAACTCTACCTCTTATCCAAAGTATGTGCATATGTTGAGCTGAATGAAGAATCATTTCTTATGATCATTTCTTGGAATGTTGTCTCTAATTCCATGGAACTCACTAATAGCCTCATTGTTTTGAAATACATCGATGGGTACGTACTTGTTGTTGGTCACAATTCATGAGTGATGGGTAAATGAGGTCCAATTTTGGAATGGTAAGGGGTGTAATAGGGGTTATGGTAAGGATATCCATGTTAGAGAATAGGTTTGTGGTGGTGAGGTCTTTGTAAAGACTACACCGGGAATCATTTTCTATTTCCTTTTTGGGAAAACTATACTCACACTCGGAAGAGGCATACTTGTCATCGAAATGGTGAGACTCATACAAATGGAAAGTGATATTGGATTAACCCATTATATGAAGAGGGAAAGGAAGAGATTCCAATGAACCTTGTTCTTGATGGCCACAACCACATCCTTTATACCTCATAGTAGGTATTATTTAGTTAGGAATAACATATCTAGATGACTTGTAGCATATAGCCATTTCATCATCTTGAGGATGAAATATAATATCGTTGAGTATCCTCTCATCTTCTAGTAAGCCACCTAAAGTGAAATTTTCAAAGTGGCAATTCTCACTTGATCTTTAGAATTTGTACCATGGTCTACCATGTGCTTGGAATGATAGTAGAATGTTTTGAACTATAAGGGCTTTCTCCAAATCATACTCTCCACAACTTCTTGGTCTAACCTTCATCTCCCATGCAACAAAAGGATTTTCTAAGGTAGAAGCACCATTTTCATTGGTAGACAAGGTAATTTGGGTCCACTCATGAAGTGAGGGATATTGACTGAATAAGAACAATGATCTCCATAGAGGGACACTTATAGATGATAGGAAAATATCTTGACAATGCTCTACAATGAGAAAATGGTTGGGGATCTCCTTGTATAATAAGTGTGTGTCCTTCATGTTACAACTTTAAACATTGATGATATGTTGATGGCATGAATTACATTGCATGGATCCATAGGCAACTAAGAAATATGTTATAGGGGAGCTCCAAGTCTAAGACATGGAACTTTGTATCATGGTTTGTAGGACCAACTTCCAATGAGAAAGTGATCATTCCAGTTCTTCATCATTGTATGTCTTTATGGTGATGACCTTTGTCTCCAAATTAGCTTCGTGAACACTAGTTGTCAAACTAGTTTAAGAGTACAAATATTTAGACCTGATCCACCATCCAAAAGATATCTCTTGACCTTCTTACACTTGATTATTACTTCAATGTGTAAGGGCAAGTTATGGGAGGGATTTTTTTCTAAGACTTTTTGCGAGACTAAAAGTTATGTGTTCTAAAGGAGATATTTATGCTAGCATGGCTTGTAATTATGTTGGGTATATATCAATAGATACTCTTGATCCTTGTAAGGTTTTACAAAGGATATCCTTATGGACATTATAAATCTTTAGAAGGTCTAATAATGAAATCTTAGTTTTGGTATTCTCTAATTGATCTAACACATCATAGTGAATCTTTTGAAGAGGAGAGGAAGAGGTTATGAGATAACAAGAAAATATCTTCATGTTTCTATGATGCACTCTCTTCCTATGATTTTTATGATGTTTAGATGCTCCTAGGTGAATCAACACAGCCTATTAAGGTATCAAAATGTCCTAGCTTCAATATATAATTGGTACTCTTACTTTGAGATGACTGTCCCTAATCCTTCTTTTTATTTCCTTCGTGCTTAGGAAAGGTTATTTGAAAATCCCCATATTCATGTTTGGAGATTTGGTAGGGGTGGTAGAATCTATTTATATATCACCACTTTCAGTAAAGTCTCGAGTGTAATGTTTTAATTTCAAGCACTTGTCGGTTTTATGACCCTTAACGTGGTGGAATCAGTAAAATTTATTTTCCCTAAACCAAGACGACTTAGGTGTTTCATCCCCATAGGGTTGTGATTAAAGGTATTGAACCATATTGATGTCCTCTAACTTCTTTAGTATTGAATATATTGAGTTAGATAGAGGAGTGAACACACAAATGTTTATACTCCATAGGCAGAGCTCCCTTTGCAATCTTCAAAGGAGTGTGGTTTTGTGATGCGGCCTAGAATTTATTGTGAATAACCTAGGAGTGCTTTCACATAACTTAGCCTAAGTTGAGTGCTCACCCAAAGTGTGTAAAGGCACCATGTCCCTCTTTATATTCACTTGAAAAAATGTTAACATGATGATGTTTAAACATATTGATTCATAACTAGTCATAAACATTCCACTATGCATAATCCAATTCTATATCTTAGAGAATCATACTAAATGAACTAACAATCACTATCATAAGATTAACCATATAAGAACCAGATTCAATCATATCAAATACCATTATCCAACTAATATACTCCATTATATTAAATCTTTGTAAAACACGAAGCTTCTTACACTATATCAGTAACTCCATGAGTCATGTGTGCGTCAAAACAAGTAACACAACTCTAAAATAATTCACCACACTAAACTATGTGAATAAATACATATTTATAGGGGTGGGGACTTATCCTTCACCACCCATGTACTTCTTAAAATAGGTCACATGCTGATAATAGCCATGCGCCTTTACAATAGTATGCACAACATGCAAGTTCTCTAATAATAGATTTCCTATAGTTAACTCCAAGTAGAAATCCTATTATTAGCTTAAACTATACATGGCGCTTATCTGCCACTTGTTCCTAAGATACTATTACATGGAGCACAAGTCTTCATCTCTATGTGTGCTCCACACATTATCTCCAAAAATAGTCCTTATCCACAAAAATGGCTAAGTCTTGATCCAAAGTGTTTGGGTATGTGTTTCCTTTCATATCTTCCCACATCTTCAACTGCACCTTGTTCCCATGTGCATATCCTTCATGTGTATTCTCCTTAAAGAAACATGTTGTCTGCTCAACATTACCCCACACTAAAGTACATTGTCATCCCGAAAATGGGAATTCTTTTTGATGTCTCTAACAATAAAGAATAAGTAATGAAAGAATGAATGAAACACTATACAAAAGAATGAAACACTATACAAAAGAATGATGTTTAATTTGAAGTACCCTCTTCTTCATTTGGAAGGATTAACTCTGGATATTTAGCTTTGAGTTAAAACTCCAAGGTCCGGCATTCAATTAGAGCATTCCTTTTTTTTTTCATAAATATCGGTGGCTATGACATCAAATTCATCCTGAGTGATCTTCTCTTTCTCATTCTATAGAACCTATTGGCCATACCTGACAACATTCCTTCCATGAGATTTGTCTTCTATACTATGAGTTTCTCAATCTCATAAATCTATCCTTGTGTAGATCTGGGCTGATGTGAGGTCCCGAGTGATCTTCTCTTTCTCATTCTATAGAACCTATTGGCCATACCGACAACATTCCTTCCATGAGATTTGTCTTCGTGCTATGAGTTTCTCAATCTCATAAATCTATCCTTGTGTAGATCTTGGGCTGATGTGAGGTCCTCACATTTTTTTTTCACTAATGCTAACCTTTTTGCACACCCAAGTGTTTCATCTTTCATTTCCTTTATAACTTCATTGTCCTATACTATAGTTATGATCCTTATTATGACATCGACATAGCACATAAATTGAGAGCTTGGTCAGCTTTCTTCAACTCATCTTTCAAGGTTTGGAGAAAAGCCTCATAAGTTGAAAATTTTCTAACAATTTTGGCCCTTTCTCTTGTTGCTTCTTGCACAAAATATTATGGTGCGGGAATTCAAATTAACCCATCATCTAATACCAAATTGACCAAAGTAAGAAAATAATGCATAGTAGAAGCAAAATTTTCAGGAACCCGATATTTTAGATGAGGCCTTGATTTAAGAACGTGATCACCAACCTCCTCAACCATGTTAATAAAAGCCTCATTCTTTGCCTCTTCTCATTCCTTCTCTTATTTTAAGTGTGTTATCTCTATAGTATTATCATTGTTATCTTCAAGTAGCACTCGAATGGTGGCGGCCTTATCAATGTTCCTCCGTGCCACCTTAGTAGATACCTTGACCAAGGCATTGCTGACCTGCTCATCGGACATTACAATAGGTTTTATCATCATGTGCCTACTTTGTGGTGCCTTCTTCACTCTGTGTGAGACACAAGACTCTTTGCACACATAAAAATCAGGTTCATCCATATGAGTATGTATGGACTAGGATAATTGCTTCCTTGTACGTGTAGTAGCCATATATGGATCCATCAACTCCCACCCATATAACTCTTTCAGGCCCACAATGCTTTGAAAATGGGTGCGGATGATTTTTCTCATGTCTTTAGCATAGCCCATATTAGGGACAACATATTCTTCACTTGTCCTCTCTCTTTTCATCCTTCACCCCTTAAGAACTTGAGCGTCGGGGTTTGTAATTGGACCTTCTCCTTCCTGAGTAGTAATGGACACACTGGGTGGATCACCCACAACTTCCTCTACTTCTTTCACCCCTTCCTCATCATCTCTCATATCCTCATCTCGCGGATATTCTCGTGCATCTTCGAGTTGAACCGGGGTTCCTAGCGCACTCTCCCTAACTCCTCCTCATTATCTTGAAGCTTCAAATTTCTTCTCTTATTTTTCTCAGGTATTTATTTTTGAGGGGAGAGTCAAGGTGACCTTTGTAAAGGTTGGGATGTCCCTACACCTTGGGTTTTGGTTCTTCTGAACACCCTCTTGAACTAGTGTTCCTCATGGACTATGTTTATGTCCAAGTCTTCCTCTTCTCCTTATTGTTATGGAGGAGTATTTGCATGCTCACTTTTTGCTTTGTCAATGGGCTACCTTCGGCCTCTTTGTGCAAGCCTCCACTATCCTCGTTGAGTTCTCCTTCCTCATCTTCCTCTAAGGTCAAGGTAGGATTTGGATCTGCCACATTTTCAACTATATGCTTGCCTTTAGGCGGGCCTGGGAGCATGAACTCGTTCTCCATGTATTGGCCCTTTTCCAATCTAGGATTAAGCTGGAGATAGATAAGCGTGGACCCACTATCCCCAATGGCCAAACTTACTAGCTTCATACTTATAACATCATAAATAAGCCTCTCAATGTAGGTAGATTGACTTGGATAAACATAAGTTTTTCTTAAGGTATGGTAGTCATAGTCTACCTTGTCCACATTGTAGCTTAATCGGTGCACATCGGTAAACCTATGTACTACTTCCTAGAAGAATCATGCTGTGAAGGCGTATGGTAGTTTACACCAGGGAATCCATGTCCCATCCTTCATTGCAAACCATGTGATGAAAAAATGTTGATATACTAAAAATTGCATGACCTTGCCTATTAGAGTAGGTATTTACCTTCGCTCATATTCACCTAGGTACTTTATTTACCTTTAATGTATTTATCCTCACCCACTTATGTGTGTGGATATTTCTTTTATCTTATTTAGATATTAAGAGACATTATCTAGTTGTTAGGTATAGTTATTTCCTTGATCCATGGTATTGAATAGATCCTTGATGTCTAGTTCTCTCCTAAATCTATGGTCTTGACTAGTTCTTTGATGACTAGTTATTTCCTTGATTTATGGCTTGATCTACGACCTTGACTGGTTCTTAGATTGTTATTCCTTGCCTATTTAAGTAAGGCCCATTCTCATTGTATTGCATTGAGTTCCATGATAATATATGATATTGCTGCTCATTTTTTGCAAAGGTTTATGTAAATTTATTCTCACGAATTACTTTCATCTTATTGATCGTGGTGTTTGATTTGCATCTATTTTCTTGGCTTGGTACGATCTAGTTATTTTTCCTTTCATTTCCCACCACTGAGGGTAGCTCCTTTGGAATGCACCATTCCTCCTCGAAGGCCACATGAAGTTGGTCATACCATAACTCCACCCTTTTCTTGAATGGACCACTCATTGATCCTTCACATAAATAATTTTCAAACCTCTCTATAAGGGACTTGATTTTCACGAGGAATTCCTATATTTTGTTATTTGGCCCATTGGATACTCCATTTCTACAAACACAAGTGATAACAGGACAATGCCAAAACTTATCTTCTCACTTGTGCACACTTCCTCAATGATTGTATCTACTATGTATTCTAGCTAAGTTGTAAAATTATCCTTGTGAAATCTTCTTAGCAACATGTAACCACATGGTGTTCACTTGTGACCACCTTTCCTGATCATTCAACTTGGTGAGTAAGTGCATGGCTTCCTGTATCACAGGGTACTTCCTCAACTTGTAAATATCCATCCCACGTAGACCCTTTATATATCCCAACTCCTTGTTGGTGGCCATGACAATTTGCCTTATTAGTTAGATCATTGCTAACCTCTATCCTTGTGCCCTTTAATCCTGTCAACATAGTAATTAAGGGTGTTGTGATCCTCACCGCGCCCAATAGAGTAGTACTCCTCATGGACCGTGCTCATCACCACTAGTATAGATTCTTTGGTTTTCCAAAGTATGGGAGTTCATAAAATTGGTAGACCCCAACCTTCTTTAAAGAACTTCTCTCAAAGCATCATCATAAACTGACATGTCATCAACCATTTTCTTGTTGGTATTTCTAGTCAATAATGCGTCCAATTCCTCCTTGTTCTCGAGCTGTGTGATTTTTATAGTCATACACCTTACATCTGTGGATATGGGAATCCCAATCCCATCGATAATTACTTCTTTTGGATACTGCATTTCTAAAAACATACTTTTGGGAGCATCCTCGACCTCATTTTCTACCTTCTTCTTCCCCTTTGTTCTTTCTCCAGGTGCTTTCCTCGGTTCCATGATAAGGAAAAGTTAAGCCTTTTTCCTCTATCAAGAAATCTCCCATGCCCTAGCTTGGTATGCTCTAGCTCAGAACCACATGCCCTAGATCCTTCTAGAGCCACGGCACTTTATTTCTTCTCTCTGCACGCTTTTGTTTCACTCAAACCCTTCTCGAATGGGGATGTAAGCCAATTATGTGCACAAATCTACTCTCCTTGCTTAGTTTCATAACTCTCTACACCTCGACACATTTTTCTTGGTTTGGTCGCAACTAGCTCACTCGAATACTCATGATTGCAAAGGTAGAAATGAACCGCATCACGTATTTATATAGAGTTGGGAAAATTTATCACATTTATTACTCCTTTACCTACCACTAATCCTCTCATTAATTGACCATTTTCCCAATTTCCACACAATACACCTACCCACCACAGCCTACAACCCTCTAACACACCTTCCTACGGTTTAGCTATAGACATCATTTTTGTGCTTCCATGCATCAAAGTACGTCTCCACTATGCCTTCCTCTAGTATTTTTTACAGCCACAACTTACCTCACATTATACTATGCATTCATTTGTTTCCAACTATGGTCTTCTTTAGGAGCAATTTTCTTTCTAGCAGCACCTTTCCATACTATCTACACTTTTTAACAAGAGAAATAACTGTAATAGTATTTTCTTATGTGTACCCATGTTTGAATGAAAACCACCCCACACCAAGGGTATGTGCAATCCTATGCGCATAAAAAAACTTCAGATCGTGATCAACTTCTGGTGTGCAAATGTGCTTATTACATAAAACACTAAACTAAATTGATGAAGCATAACAACAAAGAAGGAAACACATGAAATCAAATACAGTAAGGTAAATCCAAACTAAATGGTAATACTACCTTATTAAAAAAACCAAGAAGGCTTATTTATAGTAGGGCTTAAACCTAATCCTTTTGAAGTAATCAGGTACCATGTTCCATCAAGCACCTCTAGATGGAAAGTGTCTAATTCAAGTATGTGAGTAATAACATACGGTCCCAACCAATGCAAATAAATCTTTCTCGGGTGGTGTAGAAACTTTGAATCATAAAGAAGCACCATATGCCAAACCTCAAGCTTCTTTTCCTTGATGTGTATGTCATGTCATACCTTCTCTCTATCCTTTTCCTAATGACTCCAATGTGCTATGGCATGCCTCTCATCTAGTTATATTAATTTTTCAATTCTTTCTCATCGATTAGAACTCCCGCGTGTAAAATACACAAAGAAGGTAACATAAATTCTATGGGAAGAACTACTTTTGGGCCAAACACAAACTAAAAGTGTATGGCCTTATTTAACCTCAGTAGGTTGTTTTATATGCCCAAAGTACAACAAAAACTTTATCATCCCAATCTTTCCTTCCTACATCAAAATGTTTTGTCAAGGTCTTGATCAATATCTTGTCAAGGCCTCGTAGTCCCATTTGCTTCAGGGTGATAGGGTGTGGTCTTATGGTGCGCGACCATAAATTCATCCAATAACATCCTGATTGTAGCATTCAAGAAATGTGTGCCCCTATCACTTGTCAAACTCAACAGACATCCATACCTAGCAATAATATTTTCCCATACGAACATTATTGATGTAGTTGTATAATCCTTCGTAGGTTGCTTCTTCCCAATGTGTAAGATAATCTACACAAGTGATGATGTAGCACAATCTATTTCTATGTAAGTATGGGGAAATAGGACCCACAAAGTATATTTCCCATTTTCAAATGGCTCTACACTAGTAATAGGACTTACAAGAATTTCATCTCTTTGCCTAGGTTTTCCAAGGTCTTGCGGTGATCACACGCCTTACAATACTCCTTATAATCCTTGTACAAGGTTTCCCACCATAAACCAATGAGTAGAATATTTCACATGGTGTCATTATCTACATAGTGTCCTCTGAAATACCACCGTGAGCCTCCTCCATGATCGGTGTGTGCTCATTTTGTAATGCACATCGGTGTAATACTTCATCTTGTCCTAGTTTGTATAGGTCACAACTGATCAACATGAAAGGTGTAGTACGAATTGAAATTTTTTTCTTTTTAAAGTATTTAATTCCTTCGGTGTCATGCCTATGTGTAAAAAGAAAACAATATCCTCCAATTCTAAGTGTGCATGGTTTAAATGGCATAACCGTGCATCCGGCATTGTATCTTCAATTTTCTATGCATCCTCCCCGATTGAATTCTTGATAAGTGGTCTCGAGCGAATTACTTTTTCTTGGCTTTACCATGACTGTAAAATCAAAATCTTGGAATAAAATAACCCATTGGCATATGTTCCCATGTAAAATGGGCTTATTTACTATGTATTTCAATGCCATGTGATGTTTTTAAAAAAAAAAGGTGTTACTAGTAAGTATTGTCTAAACTTATGCAGTGTGTAAGATCATTAACAAGGCCTCACCCTCTATAGTTGTATAATTTTGTTATGTAGGAGTTAACTTTCTACTAGAAAAATAGATAGGATGATCTATAATAACTTCTCCAAGATGAGATAATACTATGCCAATGGTCATGCTAGAGGCATCCACATATATGTGAAAATATTAGTTCCATGAGGGAAAGTATAGAATAGGTTTCATAGTAAGCCTCTCCTTCAATGCTTAAAATGCACGCTCCTTCTCCCCAATAGAAGGTCCCTTTACCTTTTAATAACTCCTCCAAGGGCATGACAATCTTAATATAACCTTTGAAAAAAATTTGTAATACCCTATGTGGCCAAAGAATCAATGCACCCCACTCTGACCGATAGGATCGTTCGTGCCTAGGATAACTGTAACCTTGGTTGGATCTACAAAAACACCACTTGTAGATGATATTCGCAGCAGATTTCCAAAACATGTAGAAAATACACACTTCTTGATGTTTAAAGAGATGCCTACCCGTCTTCACCTCTCAACCATTAATCACAAGTTGTCATAATGATCCTTGAAAAACCCATATCTTGTCCAATAATCCAAGTTAATTTGCATGAATTTATGAATAAAATCCTTGAATAATTGAACCACAATGCATGAAAATACTACGGGTGCATTTTTCAGTCCAAAGGAATCATCATGTATGCAAAACTTCCCATTTAGTGGTGAAAGTTTTTTCTCTTAATCTTCCTTTACAATTCTTACCTAACGATACCCATAGAATCCATCCATAGAAGAGTAGATTTCACACCCTATAACGCCTCCTAGTATTTCCTCGGTGAAAGGTGTAGGAAAAGGATCAATCACACATTCAACATTAAGATCCCTATAGTCCACACAAATCCTAATCCTACCATATTTATTTATACTGATTACCATGGGGCTACCTCACACTAATTCTTCTAGGGGCTTAATGATGTCGATTTCAACATCTTGATAATTTATTCTTTAAATTTTATGCAGTTAGGGTTCATCCTGTAAGGTCTCTTCCTAATCGGGTGTGCAACTTCCTTTAACTTCATCTTCATCTCACCCAAAGACTCACACACTCCCTTTAACTCATGGTAGCCCCTAGGAAATAAGTCTTTGAAATTGCATAGTAACTCAATTATCTTATCCACTTCAAAATTATACCAATAGTCTCCAATTATGGCCTCTTTAGGTTTAGTATATATGTCAATGTTCACTTTCCGGTCTTCATAGGTTCATGATAGGTGCGTGCCTCCTTATCCACACTTTCTAAGACCTTATGCATACCCTCCGAATGATCAAAACGTGCTCCTAGGTCTTCCTCACCAAATAAATCATGAATGATTTCTTTAGCCTTTACACTATCTCCCATACTCAATTACTGCATAACTCGTAATGCCTCTTCCACTAGAGGTTTAGTGGAGAAGTATTCAAAAGTATGGATCATTCCTTTAGTCAAGTCTTGTTAATTTCTAGTCTCCCTATGCAGCTTTGCATAAACATACTAAGCACACACGTAGCCGTGTAAATTAAAATAAAGTTTTTACACTCACAAAAAGGTGGTAAAGATTCCTTTTCCTCTATCTAGAGTCTCTCACATTGTTGAGTCTTGTGTTGAATAAGATGATTACCATGATATGTGTAGATTTTAGTAGGCACATTTCTCCTGAGAAACCGGGTTGTTAGAGAAATTCTCACTTCATTCCATTCTATGAGATTATCCTTGTGAACCATCCACCAACACTCTTTTCAGACTGTGTATGGTATACACTAACATATATCATATTTCCACTTTATCCTTCCATTGTGCTTCCATGGTGTGCAAGAATACCTCATGGTATCCTTCACTAGTGTACCGCGTACAAGGTTATTACTTATCCTCCTAATACAACGAGGTCTACCTCCTCACACGGATGTTCTTATTACTTCATGCCTAACCATATTATAGGTGTCATACACCCAATTATCACAAGAAATATTTGTAGTATAACTAATAGACTATGCATCCTCCCTTTGGAGGATTCCTTCCTTAGATGGCTCAAGTACTTCCGGATCTCTAATAAGCACCCACATAAATTCGTTTAGGTCTTCCTCACTCAAAGGTTCAACATAAGGTGCAGATTTTCCATCCACAAAGGGATAATAACTAATTCTTCCTTGTTCTAAAATTTATATACCCCATTTTGAACCATGGATCAACATTATTCGCATAACACCAAGGGTGCCCAAGTAGGGTTGGGAAGTTTTCCACTTCGTAAGCGCTAAAACCTAAAATTCCCCAATGAACTTGGCTCCTTGTATAGTAATGGATGCATCCTTTACAACTCTTATCGGAGTGGCCTTAGTTTGATTTACCATAAATAGTACATTAGAGGATGGTTGTAATGGAGGTCTACCCATCTCGCACCCATGCATCTAAGGTAAGGACATTAACTTTCATGCTGTGTCAATCAATATATTGCTTAAAAGCCATGCATCCACAACAACATTTGGGGTGATAACCTTGTCATAATCCAAGCTATGTGGGGGAAGATTTGCATGCAAGATTTTCTCGTCCATTCTTAATACCTGTGTGTAGAGTGTTTCCCTTTAACCAATTCCCTAGTAATGGAACAATATTCTCCTGGCATAGCATCTTACCTACCTCTTTCAGATCATCAATAACTGAATGGACCATCTCTGATGCCTTCTTTTTCTCTAACTTCCATGATTATTCCTTTAAACATTGTATTTCACTTTAAAGATTTTGAGAACCTCCTTTGGATGTGCAGGATCTCGGGGTATATTTTATGTAAGACCTCCTCTCTAGTAATGGTAGTATTTTTTGCAATGCTTCTCGACACGTGCAACTTCTACACATATAGTAATTTTCACAAGTACTACCTCAGGATCCGGTGCCAACTTTGAAATCTATTGGTTTTCCATGACACATTGTATTCTAACCATCCATGCACCCTTGTTCTCTTGTTTATGATGCTTGCTAAGATGCTCATATAAGTTTAGGCACTCTTCATAGTTATGATTCTTTCCAAAAAAAGAAAACGTAATATTATGAGTACATTCTCGTCTGTAGAGTGGTCAAGAGATCCACACGTATAACATGTTCCTTAAGGAAACCGCCCTCATCCATTACTATGGCCTCAATCCTTAAATCCACCACAATATCCTCAGCCTCTACCACGACCTCCTTCAAAGTGTCCTTCATTATGATCGTAGTGCCCTTGAGTGTGTTCATGATCATGGTGCTCACTTTTACCTTTAGAGACATTTGAAACCCCCCGTCCATCGTACGCCAATATCAATGACATCATGGATCTGATTAATCAATCTACAATATTTGGTATTGTGAGCCATGGACTAGAAAATATTACAAAGGCAAGATACATTCTTCCTTATCACGTGTTGTAACAATGGGTAACAAATTACATCATGGTATAAATAACATATCTCATAGTCTAAAGCAAAGAATGAGTGCACTAATCTTTAGGGACAACTATCCTTAGTGTTCCCCTCCACTTCACAATCTATACACCAAATTGCATTGCACATCTTGTCTATAAAATTGGCCAATAGTTTCTCCAACTGATTTTCCATAGATGTGATCAAAGAATCCAAGAATGGGCTCACTCTAGTATCTATACTTCTAATTGCCTTATTGTGCAAAGCTCCTTCAAGTGCTTCATGTGGATCCAAATGTCTTATGTGATAGTGCCCTCCTAAAAGGTGTGATCAAACATCTGATGAACCATTGTGCATGCTAGCTTGCATGGATATCATATGAAAGTTTAGACAAAATCATTTTAAAACTCACATCTTATTCACGAACACTCTCAGTAGTGACCTGCTTAATATCCTTGAGCGTGCTTATACTTTTCTACTCAAAATAAAGGATATAAAATTCCTTAAGGAAAGGATCTCGTAACGTTGTATAATCTATGCAAGTCTGATTAGGGTCAAACTTCCTATACCAACTATGTGCACATCCCTACAACATAGCTGTAAACTGGCTTTCCTTGCACTTAGAATCCATTATCCCTTTTGTGTGCCACAATATCTCACACATGTGCACATGTTAAAAAAATTCTCCTATTCCCCTATACTCTAGAAGATGAAGTGACATCTACATGTAAATATTATAGGGTTGGTGAGGACCATGCCCAATAGATCTAGAACCCTCTATGTTACCTTTGCCTCTAAACCCACCAGATCCACTAGAACCATTGCCTCAGGAGGTGCTACTATTCCCGAGAGGTGAGACCCAATTTCTGCACACTTGAGTTCTCTGTCGATGATGTGCCTAAAAATGTACCTCCAAATAATAAGGAAGATGTATTCCCGGCCATAGATGTTCTTGTTATTTGATTCACTTATGTTATTTTACTACCCAAATTAGATTGTTGACTACTAGTTGTACTAAAAACTGAAAAACAAAGTGTAAGGACTAGGTCTCCAGATAGATTGAGATGTTTTCCCACGGCCCATGTTGTCTCTGTTGGCATGCTCTCATAAGAGGCAGGAGAGGGTTCCCTATCATTCTTTCCCAAATGCTGGAGTTCTAAATTCTCTAGCTCCACATATTTCTCTCTCGAGTTCCAAATACTTCATGAGCCATCTCTCTCCACAACACCATTCATTATGCAACCTCACATTCCTTCTCTAAATCCCTCTCATGTGCCTAATTGAACTTTAGCTGCCTTTCTTCTTGTTTACTCTCTCGACACCAAGTCTGACATCTTTCACCAAAATTACTTCGCCCTACAGATGGTGGGGTTAAGCTAGCCATCGAATTCTCTTCCAAAATCATGGATACGATCAAGATTTTGATGGCGTTGGAATGCCCTGTAGATAGGTTCCCATAGGATAACATCGAACTCAAAATTAGCTACCTTTGGGCAAGAATAAGTGGAAATTGAGTACTCCAAAATATATCTATTCGTAACACCGTGGAACCAAGTGTCCACAACGCATGTCTAAATAGAATAAGCATTATAAAGGGCCTAAAACTCTTCTTTCCTCTAGACAAGTTTGGGGAACCTACAATTACTTTTAGACACATAAGAAACCAACCACTCATACATCTCTATCGAAAGATAACAAATAAAATATCATATAAATATTCATATAAGTTCTAATCCACCCATGTGTACGTGTCAAACTTAGATCCTTTGTTGAATTTATAGTGTATTCTTCTTCCATATCTATTTTCCACTCCTCAACATTTGATAAGGTCAACCGATACGTCTTCATCACAAAACATCCCGAAAACAACTGAAAAAATATCCCAACAATGAAACCAATGATGTAGCCTAGAATTTGTTGTGAATAACCCAGGAACACTGGCACATCACTCATCTTAAGCTAAGCACTCATCTGAAGTGTGCAAAGGCACCATGTTTCTCTTTAGAGTCACTTGAACAAAATTTTAGCATGATGATGTTTAAACATATTCAAATTCATAACTAGTCATAAACATTCCACAATGCATAATCCAATTTTATATCTTAGAGAATCATACTAAATGAACTAAAAAAGAATTATGATAAGATTAACCATATAAGAACTAGATTCAGTTATGTCTAATACCATTATCTAACTAATATCCCATTGCATTAAATAATGTAAAACACATAATCTTCTTACACTATATCAGTATCTCCATGATTCATGTGTGCGTTAAAACTAACAACACAACTCGACAATAATTCACCACACTAAACTACACAAATCGATACATATTTATAGGGGTGGGGACTTTCCCTTCACCACCTATGCACTTCTCAAAATATGTCACATGATGATAATAACCATGTGCCTTTACAATAGTATGCATAACATGTAAGTGCTCTAATAAAAGATTTCCTATAGTTAATTCCAAGTAGAAATCCTTTTTTTAGCTCAAATTATGCATGACATTTTTTTTCGCTTGTTCCCAAGATACCATTACGTGGAGTGCAAGTCTTCATCTCTATGTGTGTTCCACACGTTATCTCCAAAAATAGTCCTTATCCACAAAAATGGCTAAGTGTTGATCCAAAGTGTTCTGGCACATGTTTCCTTTCCTATCTTCTTGTGCCTTCAAATGCACCTTGTTCCCATGCGCACATCCTTCGTGTGTCTTTTCCTTAAATAAACATTCTATTTTCTTAACATTTTGAATGGCTTGTACTATTTTAGAGTATACTATCCCATCACCAATGAAATTTTTGTTCTTATTATGAACAAAATTTGGTTTAACGTTAGATTTAGAATCGTTATGATCATAGGAGAAGGGTTTTAGAGTCCCCGTAGCTAACAATGTTTTTTCAATTTGACTCCCTTTTTTGATTACCTCTTCAAACATGTTACCATAATGCATTTATAAGTGAAAACTAATGTTATGGTGGAGTTTGGGAACAAATATACTTATCAACTATTTTTTGGGTATCGAGAAAGGGAAGTGGCTAGTCAACCCTATCCATCTTTGTATGAAAGCATCAAAGTTTTCATTGTTTCATTGTTTCACATTGCAAAGATATAAGATGGTAACTTCACTCTCGTATTAAAACAAAAGTGACGTATAAAATGTTTAGCTAATTTCGCCACGTAGATATGGATCCCTTGGGGATGTGTAAAAATCAATCTAATGTCTGTCCTCCTAAACTTCCGGGAAGAGGTGAATAAGATAGTTGTCACTATACCCAACCTCTTGACAAGCCATATACAAATATTTGATATGATCTCAGGGATCACCATTTCCCTTGTATTTATCAAACTTCATACTATAAAAATGTTGTGGGAAAGGTACTTGTAACATAGCTCTATCAAATGGATAAAGGCACAATTCATCAAACTGGTGTTTCTTGTTGTTATCACCATTTTTTCCTTCTTAAAATGCTAAAAGGGAATTCTTCATAGTGGAAAAGTCTTGATTGAAGAGTATATCTTGTGTGGGTGGCATAGGCCTATACGAAGGGTTAAATATAGGTGTATTCCCACCTCTATTCTCTATGAGAAATTCTTCGTAAGGGTCTTTTCGTGTCTCCTGTCGAGGAGTATTTTTGGGAACTCATGAAACGAAGCTTTAGGTTTTTCCTTTGGTATAACATGTTTCAAAAAAATTTGGTTGTTCCTTATGTATATGTGAATACAAAATTTCCAACTAGTGTGTTAGGGCTTGTACTTGTTCTAATGTTGCTTCTAGTAGGTACTTTGTTATGATCTTTGTTTAGAGGAGGTTTCTCATGATGAACATGTTCCTCGTGGTATTCTTGGTGTATTATAACCATAGATATACTATAGTCTCCATTATTTTAAAAAGGTATATACTCATTATTTCTTCATTTAGAAGAAGAAGCATGACTGGGTTTAATATTCGATTACCAATGCAATGAGGTTGGTCTACTTCTTCATCTCCATAAACCATGCTAATGATAAGAGAATGGTAAACTATGGAAGGTAACTTAGCTCTTAGTTCCACAACACACATAAGAACCTCATGTTTTTTTGAAACAAGTAATCATCAAAATGGTCGGGATGAAGCTCTACATCCATACAAGGAGAATCCTCCTCTCCACCACTATGGTCAATCACAACATTATCCTCTAAAAGAGGGTTGTCACCTCTAAATATATCAGATTCTAACTTTTGTGATCTCATTCTTGTAGTAGGAATACTTGAAATAGGGGTAGAACATGATATATTTCTAAGTAAGGTTCCTCTTTACGCCCGCCTTCCATTGAACATTCTCACCCACTAGCCTGACCTCTCTCCGGATGTAGTTATAACCTCCCTGCCATTGCTTGATCTCGCTTAGTCATAACATGTAATATTTTTATCCTAGCATGATCTCACTCTTTCATAAGCGGATCCTCTCTCTAATCACTGGTCTCTCTATGTAATGGTCAAGTCCCTCTCAACTCTAGCCTAAAGTTTTAGGGCTATAACCTAATGTAGATGTTGCTGCAAGACAACCACCTACCCACTAGCCTATATATACTCCTCCATATCCTCTCCACCCTTGCCATCTCCTTCACCTCCTGGTGGACTATGTGGTGAAATCGTGTGAGGGGATTGATGGAGGTTCCTACAATGGTTCTCATAACGGAACCTAAAATGGAATCCATGGTTCCAATACCAATGGCTACACCATTACATATTGCTTTGAACTAAAACTTACTACTAGACTAGCACCTATTGTGTTGATACTCCTATATGTGGTCCTATTTGTGGACCTACATGTACATGTGCCTCAATATCTAGGCCATGTAATCCCCCACGCTGTTACATCTAATACTTCATATGGACTGGTCAAACACCAAGGAAACACTGTTGCATATCACACCGCATAATTTAGAGTCATACTTGGATCCAATTTATGTGTCTTTTGGACCTAAGGTTGTGGAACCACTTAAAAAAGTGAGTTTGAGCTCAGCCCCAACCTGATCAGGGCATTATGTGAAAGGCCTCTCGTATCTATGTGCATACCACATCACATCATCAACAATCCCTGGACAAGACCAAAGCGCTCATCGGGCCTGTTCCACTCTATACCACTCTATGATATGAATCCTACTTCCAAGGATGAAATGATAAACTATAGCAAAGGCTCAAATCAAATATATCTTGAGGCCAATGGTACAACCTGTATGGCCACCATGTGATCATGTGAGGTTGTACCTCATCAAAATATCACCTATAATAGTCTATATCCCACATGTGACCACAAATTTCATCTCCATTTGGAACCCATCCCATGACAGAAATCTCTCTAAGGGCCCGAGATCTCAATGCTATAGCAGGATGTCCTATTTTAATATGATCCCAAGCCCATATATGTAGCAAAGTGGAAAGAACCATAAACCTCTATCCATGGTAAGCTATACACTCGACCCAATAGTAAGCCTCTCCCGTAAAATTCTAGTATAAGTGAGCTAGTATACACTGACCCCAGCAGTAAACCTCTCCCTGTAGAATGTCATGAATCACTCTAATGAGACCTAGAGGGAGCCGAGAACTAGTCTTGTCAGACAACAATATGTCACTGACAAGAGCTAACAAAAATACAGGGACCTATCATAATTCTCGATCGACCATGATCCTCCTAATGAAGACCATCATAACTCGACGGGGTCTGTCTACCATTCCAAATATCTTAGCTATGCATCACTCAATATGGTCCTGATGACCATCATATGTGATTAAGTGACCCTGAATAGGAATTCATAAGATCTTCCACACTTCCGAGAGTGATGCTCATCTCAGCAATATGAAGACAAAATGTTTTATGCTCACTCCAACATCTCTCATCTAAGGTTGTGATCTAAGGTAATCTATGACATGTGGGCCACGTGAGATAAACTAGTCACCTCTAGTGTGATCTCTAAGAAAATATGGTCCCAGTCGTCTGAATGTCACCTCGTAGGCCCAGAGCCACCCATGTTACTCCTACATCTCTAATACCTCTAAATCCATCTACAGGGTCAATCAAGTCATTTATTATGATCTTATTCTTCTATTATAAATCCAATTTTTCTATTCTACCATGTTATTCTTTTATTTTATCATCTTATTCATCTATCCCTACCATCTAGGTTTTTCCTAAAAACCTTCATTTCTTTTAAAAATCATTCCAAAAATGACTTCCTAGACTATCACCCCTTGGTGGTGCTAGCGCACCCTTACTACATGGGTGCCCTCGAGCACCGACACACCCCTCAACGTGTTAGCACCTCCATCCGCACATAGGTGCATTCATTTTTTTGAAAACCCTATGATTTTCATAGGTACATTTCTCCTTGTGCAGCACATGCATGCCACGCCGGGTGAAAATTTTTACATGGGTGCCCCTCTTAATGCACTTTGGTGCATACATACCCACACATATAAAAGCACATGCGCGCTCTAAGGGCTACACTGGCACATTCACACGCCTTTTTCTATAGTTTTATGGCCTAATAAATGAGTTGTACCCAAAAATAAATGTTTTAAAGCTGAAAAAGGTGAAGGGTTTATATTTTTTTACTTATAGGCCATCCACGGGAAGTCTCATGTAGTCTCTCATGCAATCCGCATGGTGTCTCTAGTTCTACACTCTCGTCATCTTCTCTCGTAGGTTAGAGCTCAATCAACAATAAAAGGTACGTGAATGTGGTAAATGAATTAGTCCTGATGGGTTTTATACCTGTTTTTACCTCCCACAATGTGTTTCTCACCCTCAAGGTTAACTGGAGCCATTTTGGTTCTTCTAAATTCCTCTAGCACTTGCCGTGATGATTATTTTAAATAAATAATTATTGTTGTGCTCATTTTCACTACATTGGGGAATGTTTTTGCTTCCCGACGACCTTTTCTACAACACAGGGCATATTATTTCCTCATGGCAAATTTTATCGATGTCCCATGACTTCGTTATTTCTTCTACAATATTTTATTCCTGAAAATTCCAAAAATCAAAATAAAATATATATATATATATATATATATATATATATATATATTAAAACCCAAAAAATTACAAAAATTCAAAAAAATTCAAAAATTGGTAAACGACATGCATGCAGTTGAAGCCTATATCAAATGCATTGTCCTCAAGCATCAAAATTTGTCCTAAAAAATCATCTTTCTTAGGTTTGTGTTTTTTCTTATCTCAAATGACTTGTGGATCATCATGATCTACCTCCATTAACAAAGCTAGCTTTCTTACTATGTTGTTACTCCCGTGTAATGATGATTTGTCGAGATTGTGTCATAGTACATGAATACTTTCCATGGGACTAATTGTGTCCTCCATTATCCCACTTACATGTATCCTTCCTTAGGGCACCATTTTTAACCCTTTTCATTACAACACGAACATTCAGGAATTGAAGCTTGATAACAAAAACATTGGTGTAATTGTCTTGAATGTTGTTTGTTTGAGTATGTGTGATTGTACTTGTTTCTTTGTTAGGTTAGTTGGTTTACTTTCTCATATTGCATTGCATTATGTATGTTGCATGGAGTTAATAATCATTTTAATTTCTTTTATTGCATTTCATTATGTATGTTATGTGGAGTTACATATTTTTAACAATGAACAAATGTTAGTAATATAATTGTTCATGTTATTTCACACTTTTGTTTATTTCAAATAAAGTTCGATGATGTAGATCATAGGAGAAACATGATGAAATAAAAATTTCTTATTAATAGATTGGAGGAAAAGAAAGATCTATTCCCATTCTCCATTATCATTTCTTATCACTATTAACTGTTCTTCTAAATCACCTAGGGCAATAAATAACCATGTTTATCATTGTCTATTTCTTTTATCTATTTTGATCATATTTTCAAACATTGATTGAATTCTTCTATCACCCCATCGACACTCGAGGGGAATCCTTCATTCTACTAATTTTTATTCAAAAATTTACTTGTTTATGCTTGTATACTATATTTGAAGTGAAGTTACTTACTTCACCTCAAACAAGGGCAAATGTAGACACCTAAATTCCACTTTTGCAATCTTATTGCTAAAAGCACAAAAATCACTCTCATTCTTACCATTTCTGTTATAATTAGTGATTTCCACTAATTAAATAATGTTTCTTATCATTTTCTTTAATTAATAATTCTTTATTGATTACCTAACCCCTTTTGCATTCAGGATGCAACTTTATGACACATCGTAAGTCAAAGTCCTCTTCCAAATAGACAATTAGCCATTATTGGTTAATTAGGCCTATTTTACCCTTATTTTAGTCAATATACCATTGTAGTGGCTCAAACCCCTCTTCCAACCATTCAAAATCACCCCAATTTCCTCCACAACATCTCACCAAGCTTTAAAATCTTATCCTAGCCTCTTCATTAACCCTTAGTGGTTGATTATGGCTCCTCATATCGTAATCACTTGATAATTCACTATTTTTTAAATTTATTTATTTTAGATATGGTAACTAATTCACTAATTGTGATTAGAAAACCTTAATTAGGATTAGTAATTTCTAATCTACTTTGTGCTTTTAGTCCCACATTCACCAAGATGCTAGTTTTCCTCAAAGGAAAAACTATAAAAAGGACTAACCACATACCTTTAAACTTTACACCATGCTTTGAATTGCATATCATATAAGAAATATGATTAATAGCCAAGCTCAATCCTTGCCTCAAGTATTCAATGGGGTTAGTAGATGGGTATCCAATATGATCTTGTAGTCATTTTTGGAGAGACCATCTCACCTTCCTTGGAGTAGCAACAAACCCTCAATTTGATTTCTCCTAGATCTATTTAGGTCTATGTTAGTTAGTAATTGAACATACTAGTAGGCATGCTTTAGCTAGGTTTTGAATTATATTCATGTTAGTAGTCTCAATCATTCCATTAATCTTTTATCTTTAATGTAACTATTGTTAGATTCAATAAAAATTATCTCAATTAAACTATGTGGTGTAAGTCTTAGCTTTGTTTGGAACTTTTAGTAGTCTTTAGATAACGCTAAAGTAGGGTACATATTAGAATGTTTAATTTCACATTAATAACAACAAATGGTTTATACACATTATACAATAATAAAAATCTAAACAACTTCTAACTACTTTTTATGTAGGAAACCTAAATGGTGAAGAAATGACTATGAATTCAAAATATCTTCACCCCAGGGAAAACATTGCAAGTGAAACCATAGTAAATATTACATGTCAAGGAATTGTTATTGCTTAATACCCCCATTTTAAAAAATCCTTGTACAAATAGGGACCCACTTGATTTTAAAACAATTTGTAATGCCTCTATTGTGTTGACATCTATACTTGTATACTTGTATGCAATCGGCAAATGATGACATGCGATTGCATTTTGAGTTGTTGTGCTCTTTTGAAATGTTTTAATCATGTTTGTTGGGTTGATATTAAGTGCCTATGAGATTTTATTGTTAATAATTATTATGGATATTTTTGTACTTATGTTGATTGATCATGAAGTACTTACTTAACTAGTTTTTGAAATAAACTTAGTGATTTCAACTTGTGGAAAGTGAAATTAGATTCTTGGGACAGTTAAGAAAGAAGGTAACTTGGTAAGATATTTAAATTCTTAATGATTTTGGGATTGCACTTTTATATGTAGACCAAGTTGAGTATAAACTAACCAGATTTCTTTGTAGATCACCTTATAATCTTGAAGGCATACTTCTGCTTAATCGAGATGTGATTACGATTAAGGTAATGGTTATATTATTTTGATACAATAAAAACCTAATATAACCTATACTAAGGTGATAATTACATTCCTATGGACCTAACTTAATTCTATGTGCATTTGATTAAATGATAGAAACCTAAGATAAGGTTGATACATTAATATTAATTGATATAAATCCTAACCTATCTAAGGATCCTATGACCTAACCCTAAAGATATAACTACGGTTAGCAATGGTGAGATGGGTTAGTATTATGGTTACGAGGATTGGTGTTAACCCATACTCATACTTAGAAAATATAATGAGTTATAATTGGTAGCCACTACCACCTTTGATAGGGACCAAATCATACTTGGACATGCGTACTAATTTTTTTACTATCGGTTTAGTGAATCTTGGAAAAGCTATTAGTTGGATTACTAATTTTGATTTAGTGAAATGGTGGTTGGTAGGATTATTGGAAGTAACTAGAAATTCTACCATAACATTAATGGCCTTGGTAAAACAAAAACCACCTTGGAAGGAGCACGATGGTTTTGGGAGAAAATATAGGGGTTAGTTTTCATTGTTCATTTGGTTTTATGAGCACTTGGGCTCTGCATGTAGACCTTCTGGTTTTCAAACTTTTATTTTGTTTTTGGATAATATATGATCTATCAGTTGTATGGAGGAAATAGTGGAGAAAAAATTAATGTACTGGATATTAAAATGGAAAGAAGGAGAAGAAGGGGTTTTCTATGGAAGTTGTTTTGAAATCTCTGTGGAATTTTTCATGGAAGCTTGGAGGAGAACTTGGAGAGCTTGGAAAGGAATTTTAGGAGCTCTACCAGGAATGATAGGCTCTAACTCCTTGAAATATTTTTCTCTATTTAATGGCTTCATGAAAATAACTCTTCTCTTATATGAAATATTGTTCTTTGGTTATGGGTTTTGTATATTTGTTTCCTTATTTGATTTTATGGGTGTATCATGAATTATAGCTTCTGAATGTGGATGTATTTCTATTATTATGGATTTTGGTTTTGTATTCTTGATTACGAAGTATATTGCAAAGCATAGTAATGATGGGAAATGTTTATAATCGAATACCTTACGAAATTATGTTATCATGATTTTTGAAGCATTGTACCATTTTTTGAAGATATCCATCTCTCGCGGGGTTTAAAGAAAGTTTTTCATGAGTGGTTCTATGCCTAAAACAAGGTATTTAATGAAATATGAATCAATTTGGTTCTATCTTTGTGTTCCCACCATTATGACCTGTTAAGGTAATGGGTGTTAATGTATCTCTTTTAGTTGTTCTACCTTGAATGTCATATCTATTTTTATTATATCGACTATATATCTGGTTCTTGGGTCTAAGTTTTAGTAGAAATCCAATATTGAATTGACACCCATGTAGGGTGCTCAAGTTTTGAATTTTTGATTATTACCTTTGATTTGGAACTGGAATTTGCTAATGGTTGGTTATGTCCGACCCGTTTGAGGATTATGAGCAGGTTAGGTTAATTAAAAAGTCTTTTTACTTCGTCTCCAATGTCTGGAAGTATCGAGAACTTAAATTAGAGCCATGTTTTGATGGTGATTGAGTATTTTTGGTTTCATAGACACGTGATTGTTAATCATTCTTACATCCTATATTCATTTCACTTTCATGGAAGGGATTCAAGTGTTTTTAGATTATGTGGTTGAACTTCCTTCACCTGGCGAACTAAGAAAGGGAACTGTGAATCATTTTAAGTTATTATTGACTTAAAATGAGCCTTGTGCTCACTCAGGTTAGAATATTTTTATCATCTACCCTTTACTCCTTAGGTGGTTATCAAATCCTCTATCAATCGAAATATTTTTCGTTAATAAATGATTTCAAGGTATATTCAATGGGAAGTTAGAGATAGCTCGACTTCACACATCTAGACTGGTAGACTATCATCTAGAACCTGTAAGTGTGGTATCAATTTTGAAAGACCTCTAACTTGAATGATATCCATTGATACTTGTTACCTGTTATAAATTAGTTTAGAGCTCATATAGAGCTTGGTCATGGATTTTTATCAATGATCATTAACTATTTATAATACCTTTTTCTTGGCTGGATCATTTTGAATAATTTAGGTAACACGAGGGGGTGTTAAATGAAGTGAAACATTAATTGTTTACTTAATTTTAGTTTAGTGAATGTATCTATATGTTTACGTAGTCACTTATACTAATTTTGTTCTAATAGAACAAAGGCATCATAGCTTTAGTTAGGTGATGATTATTCGGTCTTATTAAGTTTTTATGTTAGATGATATAGTTGAGTGTATTGATCCATATCATCTACAATTACTTGATTCATATCTAGTTGCTATGAATATTGATGAAGTATAATTTTATACCTCTTTTCAAAAAAAAAAATGGTTTTTAATGACCTTACTTGAATGTTGATTTTATACTATGAGTAACTTTGGAAAAGAAACTTAGTATGTTGTGTAAATGAGTGGATTCTACTTAATTTCTATAATGAATCAAGAAGTATATATTATTTCAATTATATCTAGGTAGTTAAATAAGTTATTACCTTGCATGTCATTTTTTGAATGAATTATAAAAATTATTTGATTAAGTTAAGTTATATAAACTTATTAAACAAGATATAAAACTACAGTCATATAAGTATGGGCTTATATGACTATAATCTTACCATTATTGTGCTTACATTAATATGATTGATTGTGATCAATTGCATTTTCTTGGGTTACCTTTGTGTGCCTTAAATTAATACTTGATTGAAATTACTTAAATGAATTTCTTGAGTTAACTTGTCTTCCTTAGTTGGTTTCATTTATGATGTTCTTGTGGCATGATCAAAAGAGTTGTGTATTTTCTTTTGAACCTTAGGATAATTTCATTTAAAATTAGTGTTCCTTTTATGAAATTATTAAGTTAGAGCATGTTGTTTTGAATATTTAGTACCTATCATGCTCATTTTGTATGAACTAATCAGATGCTAACAATCTTGCAGATGGACTTCGTGAAAGATGAAAGAAGGAAGATGTATAAAAAGTTGCATTTATTCTATTGATTGAAGATAGTTGATTTGGTTAAATGATTATTGTATAAATTTCTTGAAGTACTTTTTATTTGGAAACATGAAATTCCTATGGCCCATTTATTGTAACTAATTGGAAAGGTGTTGTTCACATTGGAAGAAAAATGTTTGTTGATATTTAAAGTGGAATGAACTAGAAATGGTTTACTTGATTTACATTGATTAAAATTTAGTATTAAATTTAAAGTGTTGAAATTAGTTATAAATTCCAATTATAAAAGTGATGCAGATTGTATTATTGCCATTACTATACTAAACATATGTATTATCTATTGATGTGCTTCATGTTGTATGTGATTGAATATCATTATGAAATAAATGAAATATGATTAGATATCTAAGTAACTTGGGTAATATGAAAAGTATATGACTATTAGATTAATTCCATTAGTTGAATGGAAAATGAAATGTACTTATAAGATTTGGAATGATTTATAAGGATTGATCCTTAAATATATACCTTATTGTTTAGTTGTTTAATACAATTGTGATAAATAGTGATCATAATGAATCTTTGTACAAGGGAATACTTATAACTAAAATATAAGTAGAGTAATTGTGTATGCTTGTGGTTGATATGTTTGAAATTTATGTGATAGGTTACAATACTTGTAAAAGTATAGAAACATACCTAAACATAATAGTTATGAATAGTTAAACTATTCCTAAGAATGTTGAGTAAAAATGATATTGCATTAATGTTGTCCTATATTTAATACAACTGAATTAGGAGCATGACACTTAACCGAATTAAGGGAAAAATGTATGCTTAAATGATTAATAACAATGTAGATTAAAGTCTGCAATTCCTATACTTAGTGAATAAAATGTTATGATCCTTACATAAAGGAATATTTGTTTGAACCCTAGATGATCCTTAGGCATGAAACCTAATGATAAGAATAATAAGGGGGATTAACAAGTTGTGAATTAAATTAATTAATGAACTTTTTAAGTTATGATGTTTCACTCGAGTGGAACTCAAAAGACTATCTCAACATTTTTTTGTTGCACAGTACCCATTTAATGATGTAAGTCATTATTTGGTTACTTGGAGCAGCCACTATGGCGCGATTATCTTTTTAGCTCCCTTAAGTGTTTCTATCGTAAGTTTGTGAATCTATGTCACTATTATACACTAATTAGTGATAATAGTATGACCTAGTGCCGAAGTATTCCTATGATGACTACGGGTAATGAATTAGATCCGAAAGTGAAGCATAATTTGATTTAGATGCACTTGATTTCCCTTAGTATTCATAAAAATACTATCGGTACTAGTCTATGCATGATAAATCTACTTATTATATAACAAGGGCATGGATGTGATTGACATAAGTATAGTTAGTATAATTTGGATAACAATTTTGAGTGTGGTGAAAGACATATTCCTATCAAAAAGTATGTCATCTAGGAATAAAAACATGACATACATGTGTTATCACCAAATTACAACACCCCAAATCTCTCATGATATGTGTGGGGAAATCGGTATAATTCAGCTAACATGGGTGAATCTCTCAAGATATGGGACTTATGACTTGACATGGACCTCTAGAGAAGACCAAATCCTCTACCTAATCCTACTACTAACACTACTCCTAGAAGGTAAAATGCAGCTAACTAATCCTAAACTAACCATTCTAAGGGACTAGGGAGAGAGAGAGGGTTAGAAAGATGCAAAAATGGGAAAATTATAAGCTAAGGGTTGTGATAGCACCAAGAAAAGGGGTGAGATACTCTGTTGAGGGAGAAAGAGAGGGAAGAAGGAGTTGAGAGAGGCTAAAAAAAGGTGGCACAGACCTAGATCCTCATTCACCATCTGCACTCCATGAAACATAACACCTTGCACCTATAAATGTGAAATACATGCACATTAAAACAACGACAAAATGGAGAGGTAAGGAGGTGCAATAGACATGGGAAAGGGTTAAAAAAACCACAAAAACATGAATTTATCGATCTATAATATGAAAAGACCATTACATTATTGAATAGAGGCACAAATACAATTCCAGTGTGAGAGAAGGCTTACGGCTCAATGGAATTGAGGAAAAAACTTGTAAGAGATTACCAGCTCCCATAATGTCTCTCCTACAAATGAGGTAGAATTACAAATATTTAGAGAAAGGAGCTACCAACTAACATAAATTACCATCCTGTAGTGACATTCTTACATCGACACCCGATAGGAACTACCAACTAATATTTGGCAAGATTAGAAGTAGCGATCGACCGAAAAGGTAAGGGGTTGTTGCATGGATAGAAGAAATGTTGTCACATGAAAATGTGGGAAGGTTGACATACATCAAGATGGAATGTTGTCACACTGAAAAAAAAGGGAAATTGGCACATGAAAAAGGGAAGTTAGGTGATGTGTGTCAAGAAGAAGGGTGGTGAATTGTGATAAGAAGATGGTGGTGATGCGCAACAACAAAGAGTAGTTGATGTGTGAAAGTGAGGGCAATTGATGTGTGACAACAAGATGAAGTTGACACGTGATGTGAGAAGAAGTTGACACATGTTTTACATGCAACAAAGAGATGTGGTTGAACCTTAATCATGACCCACTAGATCACCACGTAACCCGACATGCCAGACAACTCATATTATCTCAATTTTGACCTGCAATTCATCCTAAGTTTCCTATCTCTTCTAGCACAAGAGGATGAATTTGATAGCCTCCTATATGTCCCAGAATTTGAATGGATAAGTCCATTTATAATGAGTTATCAAAATTAACATAGGGGTGAATTTAGGATAACAATTTGGCAACCTCTCAGGGACATCTTCCTGCTAGATGTGTGACTATTTTTCCTTGAAGAATCTATTGGGCATGGATTCATTATTAGTGGCACGATAATGAGAAAAAATTCAAATTATTTTCTTATATTTTCCATCTCATTCACAAGATTATTTGAATTAAGGTTTTGTGAGAGTGGAAAATTTTATTGAGCCTAGGATCCTCTTCCTCTACAAATCTGATCTATGGGATGAAGGATGAAGCTCTCTGAAACTATCCCAAACCTGATTTCTTGCCAAGTGTGAAGCACAACCAACTGATGATTTTTGACAAGAATAACACTTCAATAGTTCTAGGAACACAAGATAATTTGGAGAGGTTGGAACTATTGTTGGAACCTAATTCTTCCTTATTAACATTCCTTGGCCAAAATGCCAAAGATATAAATGCTCCTACGATTGATTTCTTGATGTAAGAAGAGGTATAAGAGCTCAACTGTGACTGATCTAGAGAGACAAGAGAGATGAAAACATTGAAAAATGTCCCTCAATCTGATTTAGTTGCTCTACATTTGGATTTACTTGAAGATAAAAAGCTTTCTTGTAATACTTAAGCCCTTACTACAACATTTCCTCTCGGTGACATGATGAGATGTGCAACAAAAACTACCATGAAAAAACTATGTACAAAGTTGAAAATCATACATGCTCCAAGTGGAGGCATGCAGAGTGTGTACAAGCACTTCTTCTTTTGAAAACAAACCTACCTATTCTATCCTATTCCAAGAAAAGAAAGACTTCAAATGAACCCCAATACTAGTAGGGAGAAGTAACTCCCCTTCCTCATAATTTTAGACCATGCAACTGATTTTGCAAAGAGAATAACCTTGCATATGAGTGATAAATTGAAAAGAAGCCAATATTCCACCCAATTAATTAAGAAATAAAATGGAAGTAAGATAAATACCTCCATGGAATGTCTTACATGGGGCTCCAGGAGGTGTTGCAATTGACCCTTGGTAATTTAGATCCATTCCTTATGCCTTAGAGTGGACATGATTGGCTTTCAATTCTCCTTTAGATCCAATAAATCCAAATACCTGATGGGGCAAGGTATGGAACACTTAATATACTCGTTATTCTGAGCTTAAACTTAAATAATGAAGTCCTTTTATAGGACTCTGAAAAAAGGTGACTGTTTGCATACTCATTTTGACCTTATGGGGCATCTACAAACAGTTGGTTCTCCACCTTGATGAGTGATCTGGAAATGATGTCATATTTTTCTCTTCCTTCTCCTCGTCCAATGAAAAAATTGGAAGATTTGAATCCTCTAAGCTTGCTCCTTAAGATTATTTGAAGGGCGAGTTATTCCTATATGGAAGCCTCTTGATGTTGGGAGATGAATGATGGATCAACAAAGGTTTTGATCTCTATAGGCTCTTCTCCATCAAGACAATCCTCCAACTCGACAGATAATCTTCCCCCTCATTATATTTTTGTGCCAAGGGATCTCCTTCCTCCAAGATGACCTCTGAATCAAAAACTAGTTCATCATGGATCCCTTCATCTTTGAACATGAAGTTTGAGAGCTCAAACTTATCCCCAAGATCTGAATTTGGAGAGGAGGATGTAGGAGGAGTGCCTAAAGTTTCTTATGTGGACTACTTTGCATTCAAGACCTTAAGAACTATTTTTTCTCATCCATGGCTTTGAACATGATCCTTTTATTTTGGGTTTTAAAGCTACTTCTTCTTCCCTTTTTGATTCTTCAACTGGTAATGATTCAACATCATCTGTAATAATAGTGCTAGTACATACAATACATTTGAAGCACATAGATTTTTTATCATCATCTACTTTTTCTCACTTTGTTTCTACTACAAGAAAAAATTTCACCTCTGGTTCTTGAATATCAACCTCTGATGTAGGCCTAGCTTTTAGTGGGATCTTCTTGATATTAAAATTGGCAACCCACTCTTTCAAGTTTCTTGTTAGTTTCTCCTTGATAGGTTCTCTGTCCTTCTCATTTTCTTGGCTAGATTTTTTATTTTTCTCCTCCCAAAATGGGTTTAGGACTACAAGAGGAGGGGTAGGTTGGGATTCAATGGATTTTTTCATTAGTTGAGGTGGTGGGAGAGAAGGTATTTCATTCTGCTCTTGTGGAGGGGACTTGGGTTTGGAAGGGAAAAGGGTAGAAAATTTGAGATGGGGTGGGAGACTAGAAGATGGAGAAAGGGGGTCCACAATGGAAGTAGTGGATGGGAAGCTTGAAAATTGATGCTCGGGATGAGATGACACTACTGGGGAATGGGGAGAAGGTTGTTAGATGATACCAAGTTTGTAGGCCTCTATCTCATTGGTCCTTTGTGCAAGCTATGCTATGGAGGCATCTCAATCATGAAGTCAAACTTCTGTTGAGGGCTAAAATGTCTTGGCATAGGGCCAACCCATGGACAAGATGCCATAAAGCTGATCCAAAATGCCTTCATTTGAGTTGTGGCCCTTGACTGCACCATACCTGCCTCCATCTTTTGAATCTTATCCTACAAATCAACATTCTCCATGTAATTGATTTCACTGCATGCATATCCCTCTTGATAAGTTTCATAGCTTGAATTATCCTGCATCTTGCTCATAGGGGTAGGCATAGTGATTCTGGATTTTCTCATAACACTGATATAGAGGAGTTGATAAATACATTGGAGGTGGATTGCATTGTTGTTGTTGTAAGTGTGAATTCTATGTGGGGAATGAAGTCATTATTGCAAAACTTCATGAAATGGAAAAAATGAAAGGGATGGAAAGAAAATGGATGGAAGTGGATGGAGAGAAAGGTTAGCGGCTCGTAGAGAGTGGGTTTTGACTATATGGAGTCACCAGGTATTCTTGAAACTACCATCAAAGGCTTAAATATTCACCAAGAGAACATCAAACCTATTGAAGTGAAGTGGAAAGGTGTTTCATACTTATCCCATTGGGAATTCTAGAACTATTATCACCAAATTACATCATCCCTCGATCTCTCATGATGTGTGTGGGTAAATCGAGTGTAATTTTTCTAACATGGATCCATCTCTCAAGTTATGGGATTTGTGACTTTAGATGGACCTTTGGAGAAGGCCGATTCTCCACCTAATCCTACTACTAACACTACTCCTAGAAGGGAAAATGTAGCTAACTAATCTTAAAAAATCATTCCAAGGGACCAAGGAGAAAGAGGGTTAGAAATATGTAAAAATTAGAAAATCATAAGCTAAGGGTGGTGATAATAGTAAGAAAATGGGCATGTTGATTAGAGAAAACTTGACATAACTCACACAAGAAGTCTACATGGGAAAATAGGCCAGTTTTAAGGGTACAAATGGGCAAGAAGAACCCGCGCGTGGAGGGAAAGTTCAACATTTAGGACTTGGCCGTTTTTTAGCATGAAGACCTATTTTTAGAAGATAGTGTGTGGAACACACCAATGAGGAAGAGATGTGCATGCAACACATTATCTATCTTAGGATGATCGAATCGAAGAATTTTTATGGACACAAGCTAAGAATAGGATTGTCACTTGATTAAGCGTAAGAGGTCTATAGATAACAAACTTGCATGTGTGGCTATTCCTATAAACCATGCATGGATATTAATAGCATGTGGCCTATTTTTGGAATAGATAAGTGGTGAAGGGAAATTCCCCCCTATATATATGTGGTGAATTACCTTAGAGAGGAGAGGAAGGATGAGAGATATATAGGTATATGTAGAGCGTAAGAGGTAAACGTAAAGAGATATGTGCATATGACTAGATCACTATATCATATCCATGTGCGCATTGGTATAGAATGCCATTATTGTAAGGATATTATGTTTTTTTAATAGATAGAAGTTATGAGATGAATCTAAGTGTCATTCCTATGTGTAATTGAGTAGTGCATGTTCTTGATTTAATCATGATTATTGTTTAAGTTTTTCTTTCATAGATCTCGAATATGGCATGCATTGTAGAATGATGGATTAATTATGGATCTATATGTTTCTTCCTTCATCACACTAACATCTTGCTACAAAAACCCTAAAGAGGGACCTAGTTACTTTGCACACTTTGGGTGAGCACTCAGTTTAGGCTGAGTGATGTGCCAGTGTGTCTAGGGTGTTATTTGGTAAATTCTAGGCTGTATCATTAGTTACACATTGTCGGGACCTATTTTTCATTTTTTAGGATGGTTCATGATAAAGATGTACCAGTTAACTCTAGTAAGTATTAAGGAGTGGATACATGACCTTGAGGAAGAATATGCATGATGGTTTAGCAATGGTTACGAGTTTAACAGATGCACTCGAGATAGAACAAAATATGTATGATAGCTTATATGGGATCTTTTTCACCATCTTTCCAAAGTAGAATTATATGAGTGGCGATTTCTTATGCATCTAAGCGGAATTGGAGGTATCGCACACTTTTACGGACACGAAAGAATTTTAGGTCCTTTATGATGTTGATCGATATAGACTCACACTATGGATACGCAGTGTTCTGCATGAGCGGTTATATTCTGGAATATTCAACTTCAACGTATTCTTTCCCGCAGGTAGCTGAATTCCATTTTTGTGGTATCCTAGTAGAGCATATTTACAAGGTATTCCACCGCGATCAAGATCTTGATGGCAACTTTAAACTTGGAGAGTAAATCAATGGCTAACTAAACTTCACCATGCGTGAGGGTAGGAATGGATTTGGTGAAATATGGTATACCTAGCGTAAAAGAAGAGAGAGGAAAGGTGGCTTAAGTATAATGAGGCACACGAAAGGGAGATAGAAAAGCAAAGTGTACCATTTCGGAAAGTATGGCATTAAGGAGAGAGATGGCTCATGATGGATTTGAAGCTCATGTAGAAGACATAGAGCCAAAGAATCAAGAACTCCCCCATCTTGGAATGCATGATAGAGATCCCCCTTGGCGTAACACATAAGTGCACCAACAAAGACTACCTTGGCCATAGGCATGCATCTTAATCCACCTGGTGACCTATCCCTTTTGCTTGGTTTTCTTGTATCTAGTACAACAAGTAACCAACAAGCTAACTTGGGAAGTAGGAGATCAGGAGTAAGTCAAGAAGTAAGTACATCAATGGTAGGAAAGACAACTTCAATGTTATTTGGAGGAACATTCTTAGGCATATCATCCACATAGAACATGAGCTTGCAAAATGTTGGATACACCTCTGGAAGTGGAACTACCTCACAGACTATAGGGGTTTATTATAGTACTATTATTGTAGCATAGAGGAGTACATCTATAGGTCCTATTCTAGCTACATGTGGAGGATCAGGAGGTATAGGTGGTTCTAGTTCCGGTGGATCTAGTGGTTCTGGAGATAGAGGAAACATAGTAGTTTTTGGATCAGGTGGTCAAGGCCCACAGCAATAATAGAATATGTATATGGAGATGTCCCTTCGTATCTTAGGGTATAGAGGTATAGAGGATGCTACCAAACATGTGCATATGTGTGAAATCTTATGGCGTGCAAAAGGGATCATGGATTTTGAACGCAAGGAAAGTCAATTTTCTACTACATTACAAGGACGTGCACACAACTAGTATAGTAAGTTTGACCCTGATCAAACTTGTGTGGATTATGCAGCATTGAAGGATGCTTTCTTGAAATAGTTCCATATCCTTGAGTTTGAGAAAAAGAGTATAAGTGCGCTCAAGGATATTAAGCAAGGCACTACTAAGAGTGTACGTGAGTATGATGCCCATTTTAAAACACTCCTATCTAAGATTTCTTATGATATTCACAAAAACCAACATGCACGATGGTTTGTTGGAGGATTGATTACACCATTCGAAGATAAGCTGTCACATAAGACATACACTAATGCATGTGAAGCACTTGAAGAAGCTTTACGTGCTTTGAGGTAGTTGGGAGCATTGGCCGGTGTTAATCCATTCTTAGAGGCAAAGATTGTAGCTATAGAAAAATAGTTAGAGAATCTATCGGTGAATTCAACCCATAAAACGCACGCAGGATCCGGTGTATAGATTGTGAAGTGGAACGTCACACCAAGGATAGTTTCCCTCATAGATCTATGCGTTCATTATTGTTAGACTGTGAAATATGTCATTTGAATCATGATGCTAGCCATTGTCCTTTGTTACACTACATGATAAGGAATAATGTATCTTGCTTTTATAAGATTTGAAGGTCCACGATCGGGATCATAATCAAGCATGCTATGATAGGAATGAGAGTCATTTTGAATTAGGTCATGGAAGAGGATGTGGATATCAAGGTGGATATGGAGGATGAGGCCATGGTGGAGGAATTGGTGAGTTCTATCATGGAACATGTTATACGTGTGGATCTCTTGACCACTATAGATGTAAATGTCCCAAAAATCTTGTATGTTCTTTTTGCAGAAAGAACCATAGTTATGAAGAGTGCCCAAAATTATATGAGAATTTGCGTAAGAAACATAAGCAAGAAAACAAAGGCACTAGGATGGTTAGAATCTAGTTCACAGTCAAAGATTAGTTGGTGCCCAAGATAGCACTAGGACCTGGGGCATTGATAGCGAAGATTGCTACACGAGTGAAGTGGTGCACACAAGAGAGGCATTGCACTAGAAGCCTATGATAACCAAAGAGGAGGTTTTGCATGCAAGGTACCTAGATCCTTCTCATAAGAAGGAAGTATATCAAGAGACCATGGAGGTCCTAAAAAATATTCAAGGTGAAATACAATGTTTAAAAGAGCAATCTAGAAAGATGGAACAAAAGAAAGAAGTAGGGAAGGTCCCCTCTAATATTGATGACATCAGAGAGGTGTGTAAAATGATGAAAAAAGAGAATATTACTCCATTATTAGGGAATTGGTTGAAGGGGAATACTCTGCATGAAAAACACTGAGAAATGACGACAGATCCTACATGTAAATCTTCCCCCTGATAACATTGACTATGATAAAGAGATCACTTTGAATGTTGTTGGAGATGGATGGTTGTTGAGCAATATTTTGATTGATACAGTGTGAAAGTAAATGTGCTTACTTTAGATGCATGGGTAAAAATGGGGAGACCTCTATTACATCCATCATCTAATGTGTTGTTTATGGAAAATAGGAATAAGGCCACTCCCATAGGATTTTTGAAGGATGCATCCATAACTATACAAGGGGAAAAATCACTAGGGATTTTGAGGTATTAGCACTTGCGAAGTAGACAATTTTCCAACCGTGCTTGGATGACCTTAGTGTTATGCGAATAATTATGATTTGAGATTCAATAAGGGGTATATCATCTTTGAGAACAAAGAGGAAAGGGTTGTGATACCTTTGACAAATGGGAAGTCTACACCGTATGTTGAGCCTCTAAGTGAGGAGGACTTAAACATAATCTATGTACGCATTATTCAAGACCCAGAGGTCAATGAGCCATCAAAGGAAGGCATCCAATAGTGGGAGGATTCTCACTCTATTAGTGATACTACGAGTATTTATTCCGATAATTTCACTCATGGTACATACAAATTAGTGAGACGTAAGGTAAAAATTGTTGTTGCATGCCGAATGGAATTCATTCTATTTTGACGGATAGGTGGTAAAGTACCTTGGAATACGAGATTAGAAGATCTTCTTATATTTTTGAAATCCATGGAGGCACAATGGATAGACCAGGTTAGGAGAAGAGACAAGTTAGCATATGTCTTGCACGGGACAACAACACATTGGTGGGTAGTTCACAGAGATAATCTTATGGAGTGGAAGGAGATCAGAATCACCTTATCTAACATGTTTGCAAGAAGCAATGCACCTACATAAATTTGCACTTATAATGGTGATCAACCTGTTCAGCACCACATTCAACAGTGTGAGAGACTCTGGACAATAGAACAAGAAGCATTACCACCTTCACTCTGAGTGCATAGATTGTACTCTACTCTATAAGGATGCGCATGTGCTTGGTATGCATACATAAAACTACATTGAGAGATTGGAAACTAGAAAAATTTGACTGCATGAATGATCCATACCTTTGACTAATTTTCTTCCTAGCCTTTACTAGAAGAGGCATTAAAATTTGTTAAGTGGTTAGCCATAGAAGATAGTGCAAAGATGGAGGAACTCATACAGGAATTAATTGGCAAGAAAAAAATTAGACACACGTTTTGAAGAAGAAGGAGAAGACTCCATATTGCTTGAACGTGTATGCCTTGAGAAAGAAAAATGAAAGATGGTGTACATCATGGATGATATGAAAGTTAAAAACCTAGATATTGACCATTCAGGGGGGGCACGCGAGGTCTTGGATAGTGCGAGATAAGGATACACATGCATGCATACCATGAACCAATGAAGACAAAGAAGGTCAATATAGGATTAGATGAGCCTAAGGAGGCCATAATTGGAGTCTACTGGTCAGACTCGGAGGTGGCAAATATCATTGAGTTACTCAAGGATTATCAGGGCTTATTCCCATGAGGGTGTCATTAACTTAAAGGCATGCATGAATCACTTGGGGAAATGAAGATAAAGCTTAAGGAAGGTGCATGCCCAGTGAGAAAGAGACCTTACATAATGAATCCTAATTTGTGGGAGAAGGTAAAAGAATAAATTGATAAAATGTTGAAGTCTAGAATCATTCGACCTTTAGATGAGTCATAATGGGTTAGTCCAATGGTGATCAGTATTAAGAAGGATGGTAGAATTTGAATATGTGTGGACTACAGGGAGCTAAATGTTGCATGTGTAACTGACCCATTCCCTATGCCATTTGCTAAGGAAATACTAGAAGGAGTTGAAGGGTGTGAAATATATTCATTCACTGAGATGGATTTTCCAAGTATCATTAGGTTTGGATTTCTCAGGAGGATCAAGAGAAGAAAACTTTTACTACTGAATGGGGTGGTTTTGACTATACTGTGATGCCTTTTGGATTTAAAAATGTGACTTTTGTATTCTCACAGATAGTTGTTCAGGCATTCAAAGATTTTATTCACAACTTCTTACAAGTCTATCTCGATGATTGGATAGTATATGGGCTTGTTAAGGATCACTGTAACAATCTGCGCTTAATGTTTGAATGATGTAGGTAGTTGAGTATCTCTCTGAACATCAAGAAGTGCATATTTGCTACACCTTTTGGAATACTATTAGGACATATAATCTGCAAGGAAGGTTTGTTGGTTGATCCAGCTAAGGTTGTAGTCATTCTAGGCCTAGAAGCACCTACCATTCAAAGTGAGGTGTGTAATTTTTGGGTCACACAGGATATTATAGAAAATTCATCAAGGGATATGCAAGAATTGCAAAACCTTTGGGAGTTACTGAAAAGAAAAGGTACATTCTATTGGGGAGAATCGCAGCAGCGTGCGTTTGAAAAATTGAAAGAGAAACTTACTATCATGCATATCCTACATTTTCCTTCATGGGATAAACCATTTCATGTGCATGTGGATGCCTATGGTATGTCCATTGGCACTTTGTGTTAGCTCAAACTATAGAAGGTATTGTAGATCATCCAATTTTTTTCGCTAGTAGGAAGTTGAATCTTGTTAAATAGAATTATATAACTACAAAGCACGAAGCTTTGTCAATGATCTATGCATTGCACAAGTTTCAACAGTATTTTCTAGCCACACCATTTATATTCTATATAGATCAAATGGAATTGAATTATTTTGTGAATGAAACCATCTTACAAGGGTGCATATGTAGATGGGTACTCCTATTTCAAGATTTTGATTTCATAGTTGTGGTGAAGCCGAGGAAAAGTAACTTTGGACCAGACCACTTGTCTAGAATCAACTCAGGAGAGGAAGCACGAGAAAATTAAAGAAACCATTCTAGATGCACATTATATAGGATACAACATGTGCCATCGAATTAGAAGAAATTGTTGTCTTTCTCGGACTGGTGTAGCACGGAAGGAATGAAGGTATTAGAAAAGAAACAACTTTCTATATGTGCGACACTATTTATGTTGATCGGTGGTGACCTATACAAGTTAGGAAGGGATTAAGTACTACGTCGTTGTGTATTAGAGCATGAGGTCAAGGATATTATGGAAGAAGCCCATGGTGGTATTGTAGGAGGCCATTATGTAGGTGATGTGACTACTAGAAGATCCTACTTGTTGGATTATGGTGGGATACATTGTATAAGGATCCTGTAAACAATATTGTAAGGCATGTGACCATTCTCAAGTGCCTAGTAAAACTCGAGAAAAAGAGATGAGATGCCTTTGAGACCAATTACTAGTGCTAAACCATTTGAGAAATGGGCCATTGAATTTATAGGACCTATTTCACCGGTGCTGAAGGACTGGATCACGCTATATCTTTACTTACAGATTATCTCACACAATGGGTAGAAATAGCATCTACAAAGGACTGTACAACAACTACATCAGATAGGTTTCTATGGGAGAATTTTCTTACAATATATGGATGTCTTTTAAGTTTGAAAAGTGATAGGGGTACACACTTTTTAAATGAAACCATAATAATCCTATTAGATGAGTTTATGGTTTCCCACCATAAGACTACACCTTATGCTTTGAGGCTTTCAACAAGATTTTGAGCTAGACATTGAAAAAAAAAATTGATGTTGGAAGAAAGGATTGGGATGATAAAGTGTCAGTTGTTCTTTGGGCATATAGAAAAATTTATAAGAGATTGAAAAAATCCACACCATTTAAGTTGGTGTTTAGCGTGAAGCCATTCTCCCTATAGAATTTATGTTACCTTATTTGCGCATTACGTGTGCTAGAGGTCTAGCTGATGAGCATGCTTTAGAAGATTGTATTTAAAAGATGATTCAGTTGGATGAGTGATGAGCCATTGGACATTGGATTTAGAAGCAAGAAAAGGCTAGGTAGAAAGCATGGCATGACATAAATATAAAGGATAAGAAGTTTTCAATTGGAAAAATGGTACTTCTTTATGACTCTAAGTTCTTACATCATCTAGGAAATCTCAAAGTACATTTGTTGGGGTTGTATGTCATCACTTACATACTTGAATAAGGTGCTTTCCAGTTAGAAGAACTTGATGGAACATGGCTACTGGTTACTTTAACGGGAGTAGGTTGAAGCCATACTATAAATAAGTCTTCTTGGTGTTTGTAATAAGGCAAGATGTGCCATTTATATTAGGTTTTCAATTATGTATTTCCTTCATTTCCATTATGCTTTGTCAATTTATTTGTTGCTATTTTGTAAATAAGTGCGCTTGCGTGCATGAAGCTAAATACTACATGAAGCATGTTTATGCATAGAGGACTGCACATACTTTTAGTCTTTGGGTGGTTGTAGTTATCCAAGTAAAAGCTGTGGGAATCGAAAGGTGAAAGGAATAAGATGTTATGGTTGTTCTTTAAGTCAAAGGAAGATTGCTTCTAAAAATTGACCAATGATGGAGATGAATGAAAGGAAAGTATAATGTGAGGAAGTCGAGGCCATGATAACTACTAGGAGAAGGTATAGTGATAAGGTACTTGGGCATGCCTTTCAAGAGAAGTCTCTGGATCTGGAGGGTAGGAAGGCACACTAGAAGGTTATAGGCTGGGGCATGAAGATGTACCTTACGGAATGAACAAATTTGGTCAATGAATGAAAGGATATTTGGTAAGTGAAGGAGTGATAAATGCATCAAAATTTGAAAAATTATATGAGGATGGGATGCAAATTAATTTTTACTATTGCAACTAAGAGTATTTGAGGAAAGAGCTAAGTGTGAAGAGCTGAGTGATTGGGTTAAGGTGTAAAGGGTGTGAAACCAAGCGTGACAAACAAATATTTGTGAAAAGAAGCTTACATCCCCGGTGGTGAAGGGTTTGAGTGAAGCAAGGCGATAGAGAGGAATTAGGGCACAAAGTTTCCACCTAGGGCATGATTGAATTGAGCTAGGGTTTGATTCACAAATTGTAGAGTTAAAGAGGAGATGATTGTAAGGTAAATATGGAATCTAAGAAAGAAACTGCAACGGGAGAAAAAGGAAAGAAGAAGGTCATCGTCAAGGAGGAGGAGATGGCACCCAAAAGTGATTTTTTTAGAAATGCAATATCTAGGAGTTGTCATCGGCCAGGAATGGGATTCACCCATCAGAAAGAGAAAAGTAAGCGAATACAATCACAGGACCACGGAGAAAAATAAGGAGCTCAATTCCTTTCTCACTACAAGGATGAAAAAACATATGACAGAGATGACATGCCATTTTATGATGATGTAGGCAAGAAGATTATGAAGAGAATTGGGGTCTACTAATTTTATGAGATTCCATATTTTAGGAAGTATGAGCCCTTGTACCAGTGGCTCATGACTAGAGTGCATGAGGAATTCTTCTACTTTGTAGGACGTAGAGTTAGAATCTCATCCATGCTTATCTCAATAGTGATAGGTTTGAAGGCCATAGGAGAAGATATAAAGAATGATCTCATAGATAAAGCCACAATCTTAAAGACCAGACAGGAGTTAGGGTACTTGAAGGTTTCACGTGGTATGGATATAGATAAGTTGAAGAACTTTCTAAGCTGTGCAAGTAGAAGCACACCTTGTTACAAAGTTGAACGACCAGGAGCAGTGGTCACAGGTAAATACTATGTGGTTACACGTTGTGCGCAAGATGTCAGAAGGAGCAGTCTACAATATTGCAGGCTACATTGCAAAGTAAATAGTTGAGGAAGCATGCATAGGAGGGAAGATCGGCTTTGGGGTTGTTCTACTAACACTTGTATTTATGGAAATTGGAGTACCAAATAGGCTGAAGGAAAAGGTATGGGAATACCCCATGGAGAATAATTCACCAAGTTGAAAAGCTAAGAAAGTACCTATGTAAAGGTTCAATGATAGATCACATCAAGAAAATGGTGGGAAAGAAATGGTATGATAGGCTTCGCGCAATGTTTAGAGAAGAGTGGCACATTTGAAGGACCTACCATCAGTAGTGGGGAAACAAGTCTAGTTTTCTATATATCAACATTTCTACATCGCATGCTTCCCAATGAGAGATGGAGTCTAGAGCCCTTGGTGTAAATTTCCTTATGCATTCACTACAAGGTATTTCTAAGCATCTATTCACTGATTTAAAGACACACAATGACTATTATTCAATGTAGATAAGATAGACTATGACTACCACATGTTGAGGAAGAAGTATGTGTATCCAAGAAGAAGTGCCTATGTCGAGAGGCTCATTTCAGAGGTATTGAATACCAAGCCAATAAGTCTAGTTGTAGCAGATATAGGGGCAACATTAGTGTATCTTCAACTAAATCCCAAGATGGAGAACAATAAGTATGTGGAGAATGAATTCATGCTCCTAGGGCCACCGAAGGGTAAGCACACAATGGAAAACATATCAATGCAAAGGCCCATAGAAAATGTTTAAGTAGAGGATGAAGAAGAGGATTGCAAAGATAGTGGAGTTTTGGAGCACAAAAGAAAGAAACCATATGACAGAGAAGATTCATAGTACATGACCACTCCACCTCAAGGACAGGATGAAGAGGAAGATATGGAGGTTGAGTAGGGGAGAAAATATTTAAGAAAGTGTTCAAATGCACAAGGACTCAAGGTGGAACCCCACAAATGGTAAGGAAATCACCTTGTCTCTCTCCACACAAGGAGAGCACTGAGAAAAAGAGGAGAAGAAAGTTGAAGTTATATGAAGAAGTAGAGGAATCAGGGGAGAGCGAGTTTGCATACCCTACCCAACTTGATCAAGAATACGAGCCATAGAATGAGGAAGAGTAAAAAGATGAAGAGATGAAGGATGGAGAAGAAAGAGAGAAAGAAACCTCTAGATCCATGCATGTGACTATTCAAGGTGTAATGGGACATGATCCTAACCTTGAAGCTACAATTCCCAAGGGACCTAGATCAAAGAGGATGAGTGGGGAACACAATTGCACCAATCATGGGCTATGCAGAGGAAATCGAAAAATCATCCACGCATGTTTCCAAAGCACTATAGAACAAAATGATTTATTTGGCTGGGAATTAATGGATGGGGATATGGTGACCATTCACACTAGAAAGAAACTCTCATGGTCAATGCATACCCACATGGATGAGCTTGAATTTGATGTATGTGAAGAGTCATGCGTGTCGAGATGGTTGAAGAAGGCACCCCAAGCTAGACATATGATAGTAAAGCCTATTGTCATGTCAGATGAGTAGGTTAGCAATGCATTGGTGAAGGTTTCTACTAAAGTTGTGAGAAGAAACATGGACAAAGATGCAATGATAAGAGCATTGCGTGAGGAGATAAAGACAAAGGATGTAGAGATAGCATGCATAATGCAAGAGAGGGACTTAGCACAGAAGAAGAATGAAGTATTTATCAGCATCATAGAGGATATTGGAGACAATGTCATAAGAGCTAGGCCACACTTGGAGCCCAAGGTACCAGAAATTTCCTCAGTGATACATTATGTAGGAATGTTGGTGGACCTAATACTTGAATATGAACCTCTACGCATACCAACGCCAAGGAATCTAGAACAAGAGTCGAGCAAGAGAAATCCTCAAAGTGATGTGAAAGATTGTATCCTATGATGGATTTGTTACAAGCGCTACAAGAAGTATTGAAGAAAGCAAACCAAAATTTTAACATCTACACACTTTAGAGGAGCTTATCAACATAAAGACCTTGGAAGAAAACAATGAGGTCTAGAGAGAAATGAAGGATGAAACATTGGGCCATGCAGAAATATTGTCAATGGTTAAGTAGAAGTGCGAGGCCCTGGTAGTAGCACAAGAGCCACACAAGACTTGGTTGGAAGAGCTTGGGAAGCTCATTACGCAAAAGATGGATCTTCTAGAAGGAAGAATGACCTCATTGTCTAGCGTTGTGTTGGTTCTGCAAAATTAAAAATGATAAATTGCAAGGGATGAATTAGAGTTCATTGTTGTGGACATTCCATAAACGGAAGAACAAGCACTCATTGAATGGTATGCCTTAGAGCTGGAATAAAGGAGTATCTTGAGTTGATCCTTCAAACTGATATAGAGGAGGTTAGCTCATAAAACTTCTTTATTATTTCATTCTTATTCTTTCTATTCTCCTATTCTTTACTTCAGTTTTGGAGATAATCATTGTCGGTGTGACAATGAGATAAGTGTGGGGTAATGTTGATCAGAGAACACTTGATAGAACTCACACAAGAAGTGCGTGAGGGAAAATAGGCCAAGTGAAAGGGCACGAATGGATAAGAAGAACCCGCACGCAGAGGACAAGTTTAGCATTTAGGACATAGCTATTAGCTAATTTTGAGCATGAAGACCTATTTTTAAAAGATGGCATGTGGAACACACCAACGAGGCAAAGATGTGCATGCCACACATTGTCTATCTTTGGAGGATCAGATCAAAGCATTTTTCATGGATACGAGCTAAGAATAGGATTTTCACTTTAGTTAACTATAAGATGTCTATAGATAACACACTTACATGTGTGGCTATGCCTATAAATAGCCCATGGCTATTAATAACATGTGGCATTTTTTTGGAATAGATAAGTAGTGAAGGGAAAGTCCCCACCCTATATATATGTAGTGAATTACTTGAGAGAGGAGAGGAGAGATGAGATATATATATATATATATATAGGTATATGCAGAGCGTAAGAGGTAAGCATAAAAAAAGATATGTGCATATGACTAGATCACGTATCGATCCATCCATGCGCGCATCGCAGTATAGAATGTCATTATTGTAAGGATCTTCTATGTTTATTAATATATGGAAGTTATTAGCTGAATCTAAGTGTCATTCTGTGTGTAATTGAGTAGTTTATGTCCTTGATTCAATCATGATTATTGTTTAAGTTTTTCTTTCATAGATCCGAATATGGCATGCATTGTAGAATGATGGATTAGTTATGGATCTATATGTTTCTTCCTTCATCATGCTAAATCTCTGTTATAGCAACCCTGAAGAGGGACCTATTACCTTTGTGTGCTTTGGGTGAGTGCTTAGTCTAGGCTGAGTGATGTGTTAGTGCATCTAGGTGTTATCGGTAAATTCTAGGCTACATCAAGGCATGATACTTTGTTAAAAGAGAAAGAGAGGGAATGGGGAATTGAGAGAGGCTAGACAAAGGTGGCATAAACCTAGATCTGTATTTTCCATCTATAGTCCATGAAACACAACACCCTATACCTATAACTGTGAAATACATGCACATAAAAACAACAAGAAAATGGAGACGAAAGGATGTGCAACAAAAATTGGAAAGGGTTGAAAAAAACAAAAAAACATGAATTTATTGCTCTATAATATGAAGCACCATTACATTGTTGAATAGAGGCACAAATACACTTGTTAGGCATGAGAAAAGGCTTATAGCTCAATGGAGTTGAGGAAAAAACTTGTAAGAGTTTCCCCAGCTCCCAGAATGTCTCTCCTACAAATGAGGCGGAATTACATATATATAGAGAAAGGGAGATACCAACCAAAAACCTTCATTAATTTCTTATACGAGAGGTATGGGAAACCATACCATTTCACTTTCCAATGGTACTTTTCTTACATGATGAACATGGGTTTCATACCTCATTAACTTGGTTATTGAGATACCTTGTATGATGGCATTAAAGTTCAACCCGTAGCTGATATTCCTTGCGACACCCGATAGGAACCACCAACTAACACCCGACAAGAATGGAAGTAGTAGTCGACTGAGAAGGTAAGGAGTTTTCACACAAAAATAAGAAATGTTGTTGTGCAAGAACAATGGAAGGTTGGTGTATGTCAAGATGGAATGATGTCGTACAACATTAAGGGACATTAGAGCACGAAAAGAGAAGGAGACCGACATGCGTCAAGAAGAAGGGTGGTGACACGCGATAAGAAGATGATAGTGACGTGTAACAACAAAGAGTAGTTGACATGTAATGGTGAGGGTGGTTGGTGTATGATAGTGAGGAAGGTTGACATGTAATAATGAGATTTGGTTGAACTTTCACCGTAACCCACCACTCACCACATAACCTAACCTACAAGATAACTCGTATTATCTCAATTATGACTGCGAGTCATCCTAAGATGCCTTTCTCTTCTAACACAAGTGGCTAAATTTGTGACCTCATACACATCCCATAATTTGAATGCCTAAGTTTTTATAATGAGTTATCCAAATTAATCCAGGGGTGAATTTGGGATAACAACATATCTTAAAACTTTGGCCAAAGTATCGCAAACTTCTAGTTTTTTTGTCTTGATTTCACCTAGACTAAAGGTTTGTGATATCAAATGAGTATCAATAATATATACTCAGATAGGATCTTTAGGCATTAACACTTGATTGACCCTTAATGGAATAAGGGAACCACATGTATACTTAGTATACACTTTTATATAAAGAAACATGAGAGATCAGTTTAATGTCAAGTCATTACAGTTGCATATGGTTTACTGTTATGTGATGGATTAGCTAAATGAATGTTTGTTCTAAATTATGTGAATATAGAACAATGAACATTATGAAGTAAAAATAAATTAAAAAATTACCTTGTTATTGAAGTCTTAAAATGAGGATGTTACATTTTGGTATCAGAGCTGAAGGTTACATCTCTTGGACCTATTTGTGTCCATCGAGAAAACTTGATTTATTGTTAACTGAAAATGGTTAGAACAAGGGGATGTACTAAAAATAACCAGCCTTAGGTTGGTGAGGAAGCTACAACACAAAAGATGGATGAGATCCTTGTTTCCTTACTAGACATAAGGGATTGTGTTGTTATACTTGAACAAAAAGTAATGGGAAACAAAGAGGAGGATAATGTTATTAATAACAATGAACAACCTCCAAAAAATAATGTTAATGGTGAAAATATTAGTGGAGACAATAACATTAATGCAATAAATAATGATGTTGTAAATGCCAACAATAACGTTGTAAATGCAAATGCAAATGCACCTAACCAGCCTGAAAATAAGAAGGCAAGGTTGGCATCTGAACTTACAAATGACTTAAAAAGAATAAGTCCACTAAAATTTGATGGTACCACACTAGGAGATGGGGATGAGAATTGGTTCAGCAAGATGGATAATTACTTTACAAGAAGGAACTTATCTAAAGAAACCAAAGCAAAATGGGGAGCTTACCAGATTTCCCATGAATCATCTTTCTAGTGGGACAACTGTAAGATTGAATTTAATATCGATGAATCTATTATCGCATGTGATAAATTTAAGGGATAATTTAGGCAACATTGGTTGTTTAGACTCTATTATGATCAGAAAATGATAGAATTTTAGACCTTAGCTCAAGGAAAACTGACTGTGACTAAATATTGGGAGAAGTTTACTAAGATTCTCAAGTATGTACCGTAGTACCAAACCAATGAAAATTTTAGAATACATAAATTTATAATGGGGCTAAATTTTGTTATAGGTGGAGAGGTGGATGTACACAGTCCATCCACTATGGAAGGAGTTGTAGAAAAGGCCATAAGGAAAGAACAAAAATTGAAGGAAATTTTTGTGAATACGTAAGATAAATGTAAGAAATTTTCTAGCTCTCCTTCACCTTTAGCACCTAAAAGGTTACATGGAATGTTTTGGGAGAAAAAAACATATTTGGGGCTTAAGAAATCAACAACAAATAAACCACGCCGCAAATAACATAAACAATGGATAGAGAAATAATAATGGGAAACATAATAAAGCACCAAGGATAACAATAATTTTGAGTCTAGGAAGGGACCTATTGGGGGATTTACAATTGTGGAAAGGACCATTATGCAAATCAATTCCCTCTAAAGAAAAATAACAACAACCAACAACACAAGATAAATGTTGCAATAACTGATAAGAAAGATGAAAAGCAAGCTACGCCCATAGAAGTACCAGGTAAGTTGTTTGTTATACCTGTAACTAAATGTTTTGATTTGATACTGGTGCTATAGAATGTTTTATTTATAGTATATTAGCTTCAAAATTAAAAAGAAAAGATAGAATTATGGAAAAATCATAGACTGTCCATTATGGGAATAATGTTGTCCAAATAGTTGATAAATGTACTTTTGGCATTGCCTTAGAATTACCAAGATTTATAACACTAGTAGACCTTTATGTTGCACATTTAGGGTCTTATGACGTCATAATTGGTGTGAATTGTCTTGCTGATAATAAGACACATGTGGATTATTATGGAAAACACATAAAATTTCTTTATGATCTGCATAAAACATCAAACATTCATGGTGTAAAAAGATACATTTCAGTTAGGGAAATATCAGCCATGCAATTGAAAAAGGCAAAAAAAAATTTATATGTTATATGCAGTAAAAATATCTAAATTAACAGAGGCATGTAGTGATTTTATGGAAAAATATCCACTATTACGTGAGTACAATGATGTATTTCTAGAAGAACTACTTGGTCTTCCATCAAACAGGAGTTTGACTTCACAATTGAAATCAAACTTGGAACTTAACCTATTTCCAAAGCACCATACCGTATGACTATGATAGAGTTAGTTTAACTAAAGGCACAATTGCATGAAATTTTGTCTAAGGGGTTAATAAGACCTGAGTGTCTCACCTTGGGGAGCACCGGTGATATTTGTTAAAAAGAAATATGGAACACTTAGACTTTGTATTGACTACAAAATGTTAAACAAAGAAACAACAAAAAAATAGATACCCTCTTCCCAAAATTGATGATATGTTTGATTAGATGCATGTATCATCAGTTTATTCTAAGATAGATCTATGATCTAGGTACCATCAGTTGAGAATCAAATATGAAGACATACATAAAACAACCTTTAGAACAAGGTATGAGCACTATGAATTCACTATTTTACCTTTTGGTTTAACAAACACACTGCAGATTTCATGAATTTGATGAATAATATTTTTCAATAATACTTAGACAAGTTTGTACTTGTATTCTTGGACAATATTCATATCTATTCAAAAAGCATGGAGGACCACAATGAACACTTAAGGATTGTACTTGAGGTTTTAAGAAAGAGAAAACTATTTGGAAAGTTGTCAAAATGTTCTTTTTATGAAACAAAAGTACATTACTTAGGACACATGATAAGAAAGGATGGAATATCTATTGATCCATCAAATATTGCAGCCATAATTTATTGGCCAACACCTAATAATGTTCATGAAGTTAGAAGCTTCATGGGGTTTGTCAAAAACTATAAAAATTTTGTAAAAGATTTTTTAAAATTTGATGTCTCAATTACTTCACTGCAAAAGAAAGATAAATTTTTTATTTGGAATGATAAATGTGAGGAAAAATTTAAAACATTAAAATAAAAACTAACTACAACACCTATTTCAAATTTTTTTGGATCCTAACGAAAGCTTTACAGTTGTCACAGATGCTTCTGGAGAAGGATTAGGGGTATATTACTACAAAACAAACATGTAATAACATATGAAAGTAGAAATCTCAAGTTACACGAGCTGAATTATGCTCCCCATGACCTAGATCTTGTTGCCATAGTACATGCACTACAATTTTGGAGACATTATCTCTTAGGGAATCCCTTTGAGTTGAAAATAGACCACCTTGGGATGAAATACATCTTCACGCAACCTAATCTTAATGCAAGGTGAAAAGATGGTTATATTTTTGTCTCAGTATGAATTTGACATCAATTACATTAAAGGTAAAGAGAACAGAGTGGCAGATGTGCTAAGTCATAGGAAACATATTTCGCACTTGTAACCTTGAGAACTCAGTTCAAAGATGAAGTAAAAAAAGCAATGTTAACTAATTCATATTATTAGCAAGTAAAAATAACACTTGCTGTAGATTCTAATGATGTAAGATACAAAGGATTCTGAATTGATGGTGAAGGAATCCTAAGGTATGAAAATTGGGTGTATGTACCCTTAGAAAATGAGTTAAGGAAGAAAGTGATGACTGAATTTCATAGTGCACCTTACTCTGGACATCTTAGAGTGACAAAAATGCTTGCTGATGTAAAACAAAAATATTTTTGGAAAGGGATGAAGAAATATATAATTGATTATGTATCTCATTTCTTAGAATGTCAGCATGTTAAGGATGAACATATGCACCTAGCTGGTTTATTGTACCCACATAGCATACCATAGTATAAATGGAAAGTAATAAGTATGGATTTTTTTCAAGGGATGCCTATGTCTAAAAATAAACATGATGTTATTTTTGTTGTGGTTGAAAAATTAAAAAATTATCTCATTTCATTTCTGGTAATCTGAAGGATGATTCACTGTTCTTACTAAAATATTTGTTCATGAAATTTTTAGATTTCCTGGTGTACTTGAAATAACTATATTTGATAGAGATACAATAATGAATTCATGTTTTTAGCAAACTCTAAATTCATCCTTGGGAATAAAATTGAACTTTAGTTCCACTTACCATCTAGAAACGGATGGGCACACTGAAATAGTTAATTAGGTAATGGAAAACATTCTTAGGATGTATTGTATGGATCAACAATAAAAATGGGAAGATTACCTTCCTTTGATTGAATTTGCATATAATAACACGTATCAATTCTCTCCAAAAATGGCACCTTTCAAGCATTATATGGATGGAAGTACAAAAACCTAGTTAGTTGAAAAATCATAGAAGATAGAGAGGTAATTGGACCTGAAATGGAATAGGAAGTAAAATTAATCTGTGAGTGATTAAAAGAAGCTGCTGATAGGTAGAATTGCTATGGATACCGAAAAGGGTTGTTATGAAATTTAAACTTGGGAAAAAATATTTTTAAGATTCAAGCGTAAAAAATTCTATTACTTTTTCCAAGGCAGCCAAGTTATCACCTCAATTTTTAGGACCTTTCGAAATTGTAGAACTATTCAATCCAATTTCCTATCACTTAACATTGCCTCCCACATTGGCATAGATGCATGATGTTTTTCATATTTCCTTTCTTAAGAAATATGTTTCAGATTTATCACATGTATTAAATTGAAATTTTTTCATGTTCAAGACCCAAGGGTAATCATGGTTGAACTCGTAAGGGTGTTGGAAAATCACAAGTTGCACTTGTGTAACCATGAAATAAGCCAATGTAAGGTCCAAAGTGGGACTAGTTTAGTGAAGAAAGTGCAACCTGGGAGAATCTTGAAGACATGAAAACTTCTTTTCCACATCTGTTTTAACAGAAATATTTTAGTTTTATGTGATATTTAGGATAATTGGTTTAATACTATCTCTAAATTTTGCTATTTTTGAGAAAAACATTTTTAATAAGTGCGATACAACCATTTTGATGCTGTAATGAACCTTTGAAAACTTGAATTTCTGAAAAATTCTATTTACTATTGAGAATATTATGGTTGAATAAGTTATATTATTACCTATGTTCTTAAAAATGTGTTGGAAAAGTTAATCATCGGGATGATGATGCTTTTTAGAGGGGAGGTATGTAATGCCTCCGTTGACTTGATATCTGTACTTTCTTCTTTGTATGATTTCAACAAATGTTGACATTTGATTGTGCTCTAAGTTGTGCTCTTTTGAATTGTTTTAATCATGTTTGCTAAAATGATATTAAATGCCTATAAGATCTGATTGTGAATCATTCTCATGGTAGTTTTTGTACTTATGTTGATTAATCATGAAGTACTTAACTAGTTTTTGAAATAAACTTAGTGATTTCAGCTTGTGGAAAGTGAAATCAAATTCTTGGGATAGTTAAGAAAGCAAGTAACCCGGTAAGCTATTTGACTTCTTAATGATTTCTGGGATTGCAATTTTATATGCAGATCAGGTTGACTATAAACTAACTTGAGTTGTTTAAGATCACCTTATAATCTTGAAGGCATACTTCTTCTTAATTAGATGTGATTACGATTAAGGTAATGGTTATATTATTTTGATATAATGAAAGCCTAATCTAACCTATACTAAGGTGATAATTACATTCCTAAGGACCTAACTTAATTATATGTGCATTTGATTAAATGATAGCAACCTAAGCTAAGGTTGATACATTAATATTAATTGATATAAATCCTAACCTAGTTAAGGATCCTATGACCTAACCCTAAATATCTAATCTGTGGTTAACAATGGTGAGAAGGGTTAGTAGGATGGTTATGAGGATTGGCACCAACCCATACTCATACTTGGAAAATTTAATGAGTTCTAATTGGTAGCCACTGTCACCTTTGGCAAGGACCAAGTCATACTTGGCCATGCATACTAAGTTTGTGACTATCAGTTTAGTGAATCTTGGATGGGCTATTAGTTAGATTACTAATTTTGATTTAGTGAAATGGTGGTTGGCGGGATTATTGGAAGTAAGTGGCAGTTCTTCCATAATATTAATGGCCTTGGTAAAACAAAAACCACCTTAGAAGGAGCATGATGGTTTTGGGAGAAAAGATAGGTTTTATTTTTCATTGTTCTTTTGTTTTTTGAGAACTTTGGCTCTGCATGTAGAATTTTCTAGTTTTTAACTTTTAGTTCATTTTTGGATAATCTATGATCTATTAGTTGCATGGAGGAAATAATGGAGAAACTTTTAATGCACTAGCTATTAAAATGGAAAGAAGGAGAAGAAGGGGTTTTCTATGGAAGCCATTTTGAAATCTCTGTGCAATGTTTGAGGAGAACTTGGAGAGCTTGGAAAGGAATTGTAGGAGCTCTACCAGGCATGATAGGCTCTAAATCCTTGAAATATTTTCTCTATTTAATGGCTTCATGAAAATAACTCTACTCTTATATGAAATCTTGTTCTCTAGTTTTGGGTTTTGTATATTTGTTTCCTTATTTGATTTTTTGGGCATATCATCAATTCATAGCTTCGAATGTGAATGTATTTTGATTATTTTCGATTCTATTTATTTATGTTTGATTAAAAAGTATATTGCAAAGAATAGTAATGTTGGGAAGTTTTTATAATCGAATACCTTAAATAAATTATGTTATCATGATTTTTCAAGCATTGTACCATTGTTTTGTAGATACCCATCTCTGCAAGGTTTAAAAAAAGTTTTGTATGAGTGGTTCTATGCCTGGAAGTAGGTGTTTAATGAAATATGAATTGATTTGGTTGTATCTTTGTGTTCCTACCATTCTGACCTGTTAAGGTAATGGGTGTTAGTGTATTTCTCTTTTTAGTTGTTTGACCTTGAATGGCATATCTATTTTTCTAATATTCACTATATATTTTGTTTATTGGGCCTAAGTTTTAATGAAACTCAAATATTGAGTTGATACCCTTACTAGGTGTTTGAGTTTTTCATTGTTTGATTGTTACCTTCGATTTGGAACTAGGATTTGCTGATCCGGTTATGTCCGATAGGTTTGAGGATTCTGAAAGGAGTTAGGTTAATTACAAAGTCTTTTTACTTTGTCTCCCATGTCTAGAAGTCTCTACAACTTAAATTAGAGGCATATGTTGATGGCTCGATGGGTATTTTCAAATTTGTAGACACTGACTTTGTTAATATTTCTTGTATCATATAGTAATTTCACTTTTGTCAAAGGGATTTAGTTTTTGTAGATTATTTGGTTTAACTTCCTTCACTTGGAGAACTAAGAAACGGAAATGTGAATCGCTTTAAGTTATTATTGACTTATAATGAGCCTTAGGCTCACTCAGATTGGAAGATTCTTATTAGCTTACCTTTACTACTTAGGTTGTTATTGAATCCTCTATGGATCGAAATCATTCCATTAATAAATGATTTTAGGGTATATTCAATTGGAAATTAGAGATATCTCAACTTCACACATCTAGACCGGTAGACTATTTTCTAGATCCTATAAGTTTCATATTAGTTTTGAAAGACCTCTAACTTAAACGATATCCATTGATACTTGTTACTGCTATATATTAGTTTATAACTCGTATAGATCTTGGTCATGGATTTTTGTATGAATGATCATTAATTGTTTATAATACCCTTCTTGGTTTGATGATTGTGAATACTTTTAACTATAGGGATTGTTGAATGAAGTGCAACATTACTTGTTTACTTAAGTTCGGTTTAGTGACTGTAAGTATATATTTACTCATCACTTAGACTTCTTTCATTCTAATAGTAATGTGAGGCTTCATAGCTTTAGTTAGGTTATGATTATTCAGTCTTATTAATTTTGTATGTTAGATGATATAGTTAAATGTATTAGCCATATCATCTACAATTACTTCATTTATATCTAGTTGCTATGAATATTTATGAAGTATAGTTTTATACCTCCTTTCAAAAAAAGTTTTTTTGCAATGACCTTACTTGAATGTTGATTTTATACTATGAGTAACTTAGGAAAAGAAACTTAGTATGTATGTTGTGTAAATGAGTGGATTGTACTTGATTGCTATAATGAGTTGAGAAATATATATTATTTCAATTATATCAGGGTAGTTAAATAAGTTATTACCTTACATGTCATTTCTTGAATGAAGTATAAAAACGTTTGATTAAGTTAAGTTATATAAACTTAATTAAACAAGATATAAAACTACAATCATATAAGTATGGGATTATATGAATGTCATTAATATGATTGATTGTGATCAATTGCATTTTTTTGGGTTACCTTTGTGTGCCTTAAATTAATACTTGATTGAAATTATTTAAATGAATTACTTGAGTTAACTTGTCTTCCTTAGTTGGTTTCATTTATGATGTTCTTGTGGCATGATCAAAAGAGTTGTGTATTTTCTTTTGAACCTTAGGATAATTTCATTTAAAAGAAATGTTATTTTTATGAAATTATTAAGTTAGAGCATGTTATTCTAAATATTTAGTACCTATCATGCTTAGTTCATATGAACTGATAGATGCTAACAATCTTGCAGATGGACTTCGTGAAAGATGAAAGAAGGAAGACGTATAAAAAGTTGCATTTATTCTATTGATTGAAGATAATTGATTTGATTAAATGATTATTGTATAAATTTCTTGAAGTACTTTGATTTGGAAACAAGAAAGGCCTATGGCCCATTTATTATAATTACTTGGAAAGATGTTGATTACATTGGCAGAAACATGTTTGTTGATATTTAAATTGGAATGAAATAGAAATGGTTTACTTGATTTACATTGATTAAATGGAAGTGACTAAATGTAAAGTGTTGAAATTAGTTGTAAATTCCATTTATAAAAGTGATGTAGATTGTATTATTTCCATTACTATACTAAGCATATGTATTATCTATTGATGTGCTTCATGTTGTATGTGATTGAATATCATTATGAAATAAATGAAATATGATTAGATATCTAAGTAACTTGGGTAATATGAAAAGTATATGATTTTTAGATTAAGTCCATTAGTTGAATGAAAAATGAAATGTAATTATAATATTTGGAATGATTTATCCTTAAATGTATACCATACCATTTATTTTCTTAAAACAACTATGATAAATAGTGATCATAATGAATCTTTGTACAAGGGAATGCTTATAACTAAACTATAAGTAAAGTAAAGGTGTATGCTTATGGTTGATGTGTTTTAAATGCATGTGATAGGTTATGATACTTGTAAAAGTATAGAAACATACCTAAACATAATAGTTATGAATAGTTGAACTATTCCTAAGAATGTTGAGTAAAAATGATATTTCCTTAATGTTGTCCTATATTTAATACAACTAAATTAGGAGCATGACACTTAACTGAATTAAGGGGAAAATGTACGCTTAAATGATTAAGCACAATGAAAATTAAAATCTTTAATTCCTGCACTTAAGTGAATAAAACATTAGGATCCTTACTAATCAGAAATTTTACTTTGGAACTCTACAAATCACACAATTATGTTCTTCTATTTCAACTTTGGAAAATGACATATTTTCTTGAAAAATTAGAGTTCGTGACTGATTATCTAGTGCTATAGGAAGAAAATTATAGAGAAGGGAATAATTTAAAATATCTTGAAACCTCAATGGAGGAAAACCAGTCGGGAAGGGAAACTACTCTTTCTTCCCACTTTTATTGGTCTAATATAGATAATTACATATTACAATAAGTATGAAAAGAAGCAACAATGTAAAACTTCTCTCCAATTACTTGCTTGCTATGTTTCTCCACCTTACTCCTACAACTCCATTCTAGCATTGAAGATCTTGCTCACTGCTCTCATTAAAATCTAGTTCTCAATCTCTCTAGATCTTTGAATGCCTATTCTCTTGTTCCTTTCATGCATTTATAGGCCTTCCCATGTCCTCCCGTGCACTGGAGGATGTGAAAGGGCATGGAAGGGGAAGAGACACGGTTGGGTGCTTCAAATTTGCATCCATTCATGTTCCATTCTTCTTTTCTATTTGAAAGTGTTAGGACTACCACTATGAATGCAGACTAGGGATCTCAGGATTGCTACCCTTAATGGGCGGCTGTTCGAAAGTGAGGGTTCCTTTTAGAAGCTTTGTTTACCTCATTTTATTCACTTTTCTTGTTTCTCCTTCTTGGTGTTGATGGAACTAATGAAGTGGTGTGTTTTTTTGGATCCCTATGGATCATACCTCCCCTACTTAGGAGGATTTTGGTCCCACAAAATCTTAGTGGGGGAGTGGTAGAGGAATCAAATCCCTCTCATGCTCATTTGAGTACCACTGGGTCTGCCTTGGTGTCTTCTCTCGTCCAACTTACCAAGACTCTTGTGGATCTCTGGTTTGTTGTTCCAGTGCTACATCCTCCTCCAAGTTGCCTCGAGTACAATCCTCTTTGGAAGGTAACTTTTGTATCTTTCCTTCTTTGTCATGCATAGATGGTGTTAGTGGATGTGAGATCTTACAACTTGCTATCATGTGCATCTGCATGAAGTATGGCCTAAAGGTTTCTTCTCAAACCTACTCAAGTATGGTGAAGGTCCCATACTGTAGTTGTTTAGTCCTTGCTTGGATTTGTCTCTTGAGATGGATTGGCCGAATCCTCCCCAAGTACATTGCTACTATAGTCACCACCATTCCTTGTATCTCCTCTTCTTCTTGCTGCCCCACGATCAGGTCCAGTGAATCCATAGGTAGATACGGTGACTGCATAGCAGAAGTTTGTTTTGCTCCTTGAATGAGCAGTTCTTGTGGTGGATTATTTTGCAAAAACTGATAAGTGCTATCCAAATTCTCCATCCTTTGGTTAGAAATATCCATGCTCTCATGCCCATTTTTCTTTTCTTCTAATGAAATAAAACAAAACTGATGTTTTTCTGAATAAATCTTGGAGCTTGGTTAGAACTTACCATATCTTTCTTTGATTTTTGTGGTGTTCCCTGGATGTTAAAAATGACTCCATCCTTGACCCAGTTATACCATTTCTTCCTCCTGTGAACACATCATCCCCTGGCATATAAGTAAGGAATTTTGAAGACAAAGTCAAATGCATCAAGTGGAATAATATCAACCTCTAATACATCTATGTATTGGGTATTTATCCCAAATTGAAACTTACAATTCCTTGTAACTTGTATTTCTACACCCATCATAGTGGGTATGGATGTGGATGTGCATAAGTCTCTAAACAAATTTTTCCTACAACCACATCAAAAATAAAATTTTAATAAGATCTAAAATCTACTAAATCATTTACCTTAGTCTTCTTGATTTGGATTCGATTTGAAATAGCTTACTCATATCTTCTTCTTTTTTCCCCTACATATTAGTGGCCACGCATCCCATCCTCTTATCTACATCCGAATCATCCTCAATATCCACCTCTCTTTTTTTCTTCACAATGGCCATGGATTTCTTGGAATCCTTGGTTCGGTGCTTTGGGTGCAATTCGAATACAACTTTCGACATGTGGCATCAGTATGTCCATTTACGTCACAATTCTTATAGAAATTCTTAGGATATTTACAAGTATGCAAAGCAATAGTGGTATGTTTACCTTTCCATTTACCTCTACTACTTGTCTTCCCTTGTTCTTTGCCTCATTGTTCTGTTGACTGGTCTCCCTTTGGTTCTATTTCTCCTTTCTTCTTCTCGTCATCAATGTAGTATGCTTGTACACAAGATTTGTTGAGATTATTGAGCTTCGTGGGTATTACCTTCCTTTGAAGGTGCATGTGAACTCCTCCCAAATACTTGGTCAGAATTTCCTCATCCTCCAAGTCCATATTAAGCAACATGGCTTGTTTCCAAATTTTTAAGTGTAGTCTTGCACAATTTGACCATTTGCTTTGTCTAAAGTACTACCACTTAATCATCACGTCAATCTTATGTCCAATAGGATAGAAGTTAGCTCTAATAAATTCTTTGAAACCTTTCCAAGTAATAATAATAAGATGTTTCTTCTTCTCACAAGTGGCTAGATGGGTTTCCCACCAAACCGAGCATGACCTTTCATTTTGAGACATGCAAATATGATCCTTTGTGCCTCAAAGTGACATTATACACACTAAAGTAGACTTCTAACTATTTTATCCATTTATCCAATAATTGTGCATCTACTTGTCCTTAAAAATTATTTATTTCCACTTTCATTTCAACTTTAAAAGTTATATGTGTATATTTTACCTTCTTGCTTACAATTGGTGTCTCTTCATGCTCTTCCCATTCTTCTACTTCATGGCTCTTTTTTATACAAAATTTTTAGCTAGTGCTCAAAAAGAAAGGGAATAGAAGAGGAAGAGAATAGAAGGGGAAGAGACATGGTTGGGAGCTTAAAATTCACATCCATTCGTGTTCCATTCTTCTTTCTCGTTCGAAAGTGTTAGGACCACCACACCGAGTAGACCTGGTGGTCTCAAGACTATCACCTTAGATGGGCGAAGTTTCAAGACCTCCGCCCTTACAGGCGAGAGGTTCTGAAATCACCACTCTACACAAAGTGGTGGTTCCTTCCAGAACCTTCTTTTACCTCATTTTCTTCATTTTTCTTATTTCTCCTTCTTGGTGCTAATGGAACTAATGAAGTGGTGTGTTCTTCTAGATCCATATGGATCACCTACAAAAATAAATATTCTTTTCAAACCTTAGATGATCCATAGGCATGAAACCTAATGATAAGAATAATAAGGGTGGATTAACAATGTGTGCGTGTATTTGTGCTTAAGCTAAGTTAGATTAATAAGAACCACCACCTAAATAGTTCTATATCAAAGCTAAGAAAAATCTAAGCACCATCAAAGATGGGAGCTAAACAAGATCAATACTAAGCATAATGCATTAACTTTGAATTAACATGCTAAAGTATTAAAACCTCTACTTCTCTAGATTACCAACAAAAATTAAATGGACCTATGTAGACTCCATGGCAATCAAATTGATTGTTTTTATCTTCAATAACCTAGGAATGGGAGGTCATCAAAGCTTGGCTACAAGACCCTTTGAATATTTCCATATGACCCAAACACTTGGAAAAATGCAAGGAAGGAGGCTTAGCTCTTCAAATGGTGAATTCCCCAAGAGTAACAAAGGAAAATCTTATAGTCTATTTGCTATGTGCTTTGCTCTTGTCTTCTCAAGAAATTTAGGTGTAAGTGTAAAGGTAGGAGGAGGGATTTGTATATATCCCAATGGATAAAGGAACCACTACATCCCTTTACATGTGGGATAATAGGGATGTTGAGTTAGTTGTGGATAAGGGGGTTTAGATAGGTTTGAGTTAACTTTAGGAGGGTTTAGCTTATCTTTAAAGTGACCCATGTGGATAAAGGGGGTGTATTAATTAACCAAAGTGATTAATTAATAGGTGTGCAAGCTTATAAAATATTTTTAGAGGAATATTAGCATGACTTAGACTATAAAAGGGGATTAAATCGATTAAATATTAATTTATTGGTTAGATGAAAGGGGAAGCTAATTAATTAATTAATAATTAATTAGTCTAGATATAAGGGGGGATTAATTAATGAAAGGTCCTTAATCGGGGTATTTGTTGGATAGGTGACTAAATTAATTAGCGTAGTGTAATTAATTAATGCTTTGATAGGAGAAAAGGTGAATTCCTTTAATGGTATGTTGTCAATTTTAGGAAGGGAGATAATTAGCGCAATTTAAATATTTAAATTTCTCGGGCATAATTATGGATGTTTACATTTTCCCCTCTTTGGGGTGGTGTATATGACGCCACTTCAAAGATAGTAGACAGATAAAATTTTTAAGGGGTAGAAGAAAAATTAGTAGAAATTAGAGATTCCCCCTCGAGTGTCGATGAGGTGATGAAGGAAGATGATCGACGATCAAAAAGGTGAGAAATAGATAGATGAATGGGCAGGGGCATAATGCCTCGGTGAAATGGAAGATTAGGGGTGAGAAGATAGTGATGTAGAATAAATGTGGAGAAGTGGACAGAATAACTAGCCTCTAGCTTTTGTTGATGGAGGTAGATCAAGATGATCCATGAGTCATGCACATGAACAGGTGAGAACTAAAGAGAAATGTTTTGTAGGATGATTTTTAATTTTTAGAAGTTTTCTTAAACATATTTGAATGTTTTGATTTTTCTAACATATTTGAATGTTTTTGATGATTTTTAAAGTTTTTGAATCTATGTACGGGAAGAAGAGGAAACGTGGATGCCTCTAGAGATATATGGGATGCATAAGGGAAAAATTCCACGTACATATGAGAAAGGTGAAGATGCAAAAATGCCCTAGCAATTAGGTGGGAGTATTCAAGGGCAAACTCTTCATGTGTATAAGTGGGACCCAATGCCATTATGGATAGGTTTAACATGATGATGAACGTAAACCAATGAAGTCTTGGGAAGGAGCAAGGATTCCCTTAGCATAAGTTTTCCTAAAAGCACGTGATAGAAAGGAAGGACAAGATTGTTTTTGTGAAAGGGAACAAAGGTGTCCCAAAACATGGTAAAAAATTAATATTATACACATGGATGTTCAACAAAGTATAAGAATGATGTGATTGATATGAATGTAACTTAGAATCCTTGCAATGAAGAAGTGATTAGCCAAAGGCACAAATCATGAGATGAGACATGGACTAAAAAAAGAGTTTGAACAAGGTCTAGAAATGACACTTGGTAACATACTAATCCTCGCTTATTCATAGAGATCCGGTGTGCACTGGAATTTATTATGTCTTGAAGGGAAGATTTAATAGAAAAAAATTGAAGACACCCTAGCCAATGTGTAGGAATGATTGATTTTGAAAGGTGATTTTCTAAATGGAGGGTGGAAGAATAGCCGTACATTGCTCTGTTGCCAGCCAGGCATCCATAGACCCGACGGAGATGTATTTGATTCTAATCGTAACATTTCTCTACTACCCATCAGGCATCCATAGCCCCGAAGAGATTATTGGAAATACCCCAAGAGAGAGTAGCATATCAACCAAATTTTTCTTTGTAGTTTTTAGCTTTTGATATTTGATTGATTTTGATTCTTTTTCTTTCTCAAAACTTATTTCAGCTCTCTTGTTTGACAAGGGTTAAAAACCACAAATGGCTTGATGGAAGGATGTGGAATTGATTTTGATGATGACATTGGATAGTGTCAACAACTATGTCCAAAAGTTATTCACAACAAGTTTATTAAATGATGATTGTGATAGGATCTCTAAGAGGTCATCGTTCTTTACTTTACCAAGGTGATAAAAGACCAGGTCAAATAGATACCATATAGATAAACACAAAATGCGTGTGAATAAGCTAACCAAAACATCACCGAAGGGATGAAAATGGTAGGGACACTTGTAGAAGAATAGCAAGGAAGGGAATAAAGAAACATCCATGTGTACGCAATACACGATTATAAAGTGTTTGATCTTTGTACCTTTGATTTTTGTTGTGTTTTCAATGTTTTTATATTTTTAATTGTTTTGACTTTTAGTTTTTTGATAGTTTTAAGAGGTTGGAACTAACAAAGTCACTCTATGTGGTAAGATCCAACAACAATGTTTGTAACCTCCTTGATAAGGGAGACTAGGTGCGTTTGTTTATCGAGAGTGATATTATCCCCGATCTTGATGATCAAGGTGAGTTCACACTCAATAAATGAATGTGATTTGTTTTGAAACATGGGTTTCTTATGTGGGAGTTTGAGTTCCCTATCCATAGGTTTTTTCACTTTGCACCATACTTGATGGGTATATTGGTGTGCATTCTGGAATCACATTTGATTTTGGATTTTATGATCATTGGAGTTGTTGGTAGCTTTTGGATCTCTTCGTATTTTTGATCTTGGCTTGATAAAGAACCTGTCTAGGTTTCTTATAAGTTAATGCTTGACTTGTCTGATCCCAAGAAGTGAGAGAAGAACGTGGACATTTAGAATTGATGAGAGGAATGGAAGTGGGCTTGCCATAATATTTGGTAGAAGAATAATGTGATGGATGAAAAGGATACAATCTAAAGATTAAATAAGATGGGCTACTAGGAGGTGAGCCATAGATATAATATGAAGGGTTCCTAGGATGTGGCCCACGAATAGAAGAAGAAGGGATACTAGGACTTTACCTATAGATAGAAGATGAAGGGATATGAGGATGTAGCCCAAGAATAGAATAAGAAGAGATACTAGGACATGACCCATAGATGTAAGATGATGGGCTACTAGGATGTGGCACAATAATAAAAGATGATGGACTACCGGGGTGATCCATACCTAGAAGATAAGGGGCTAGTTGGGTAATCCCCAAGAATATAAGATAGTGGAATACTCAAAAATGTCCCACAAACAACAGAAGGAGGGCTACTAGAAGGTGATCCACACCTAGATGAAGATGAAGGGCTACTTGGAAATGACCCCATAAGAGATTGTGATTGAGGAATTATGATAGACAAAGAGTTAATGGGTGATGAGAAGATAGGCCATGGATCAATGCAAGACAAGAAGTTTCATCACATGATGAATAATGTGAAGATGGAAGAATAAGAGGAGGATCAAGTTGCATGATCTAAGGCTCTTCCTCCATTTCTTGATAAAAGGAATCAACCTTTTCCTCATAATATGCAGATGCATCAAAGTCTAAAGAGAATAGTTTTTCATAATATGCTAAAGGAATATCTTCATATACCCCTATAAATTCCCGATTGTTTCTTCATTCTAAAAAAGATCAATCAAGATGAGTTGTTGATCAAACACCAGGGGTTGATTGGAGGAAAGAGATCCAATTGGTATGGAAGACTTAGAATATGTTTGATGATGATTCATATAAGAAGATGATGTGAGGGATGAAGAAGATGTGTAGCTAGATGTCTCGGGAGTATAAGAAGGTGATGTGGACCTACCTATAAGATGGTATATTATCCGTAAAATAGTAGGATTAAGTCCTAAGTTTGTATATTGTGACGCATGGGTCGATTCAGACGTTTGAATCGAAGGACTTTAAGTCACACGAATCTTCAAAGAAGGAAAAATTATTAGGGGTGATTGATGAAGAAGGTCCTGCAAATAAGGGGAGGACCATGATTCAAGAATCACATCAAATGAATAATAACAAGGGTCCTGCAAAGAAAGAGAGGACCGTCATTTAATAATTATATTAGATGTTTGAGTCGATGGATTTGGAGTCGCATGTATCTTCAAAGGAAGAATACATCGTTGAGGTGACTGGTAAAAGGGGTCTTGCAAAGAAATGGAGGAACGCGACATAGGTGTCATATTAAATGTGTGATGAAGAGGGTCCTGCAAAGATAGAGAGGACCATGACATAGGAGTCACATTAGATGAATTAGGAGTTGAATTAGATGAATCTGAATAGTAGTTTGGATCTAAATAGTAGTTTGGATCTGAATCATAAGAAGAATCAGAAGAAATATTTGGATTAGAATCCTTAGAAGAAGAGGAAATGTTTGTATTAGAATCAAAAGAAGAGTGGGGGGAATCTAAATAATAATTTGGATCAGAAGTTTCCAAACCATACCACCAAATATGAGATGAAGGTGGGGAATGATTTACCCATATGGGCTCTCTAGCACAGAACCAAACAAGGTTTAGTTGTAATGGGAATCTTTTAATTTGAATTCCTAAACCTAGGTTCCATACTTTTGTAAATGTGAGAAAGCGCATGATATTCGGTCATTGTTGGTATCATTTTAAGCACAAATTTATAGATCTAGATAGTGTGATGAAACTCCTTCAAAGGGAAGGAAGTGACATGTTGATTCAGGGAAGCATAATGAAAAACAAATAGACATTTCGTAAGTATGGAGATGTGTGCATGATTTTCCGAAGAAGGTCTAAAGAAAATAGACATTGTGATGATGCAATCTTGATGAGATCAAAAAGGTTTGTCCTAGAAAATAAGTTTTTTTAATGAATAATCACAAGGAACAATCATGCAAGTGTGAAACACAAATCCAATCAACAAGGAAATAAACCATATGAAAATGCGTGTGCAAAGTGATAGTTTGATGTAAAGGTGATCAACACAACGTCAATATTTATGTCAAGCTCGAAATGAACAAGGCGTAAATATTAACAAAGGGTAGATGTGACTCCCCATTAAAGGATACCACAACAAGTTCAACAACCAACAAGGCCAAAATGTTAAAGGGTGAGGTTTACAAATGTAATCCATGTAACCACACCAATTTGACATGTCTATCAAGCTTCATAGAGAAGTGAGATATTAGTGTCAAAGTGGTATCGAAATGACACAAACAAAGTAAGTGACACTTTTCAATATTTTGGACAATGTTTGAAGTTAAACTAAGTCAAATTATACTAAGGATGTGCTAATGTGTGCAACGTAACACCACAATACAGAGACTTAGATCATGTTTATGAAAAATGTGACACAAGTATCTTAATCATGTCAAGACAATGCAAACAAGGTAACAAATCAAAGGGAGATCAAATGATGAATCAATCCTAACTATGATGATGATATTGAAATCAAGATCAAGTGGCCATCAAAGATAGGAGGACGCATCCACACACTTTAGACATTTAAAAACTCATCCGCAAACATGGATGAGCGTAAACAGACAAAAAAGTGGTGAACACTAAATATGACAACACTCCTGAGAGATGCCTTTTACTTCCCAAAATGGGCAACAATAACGCAAGGGTATAAATCAAAATATGAAAAATAAACTAAGCGCCACTTGGGAAGAGCTTCACCCCATCCGAAGGTGAGAAAGAAGGTAAGCTAAGTGAAATGTCATCGATTTTTGTGATGAAAGAAACTTAGATCCAACTTAAGTGGATTCTTTTCCTTGTTTGAAAAACAAGGTTTTGAATCCAAACAAGTTATCACTTCATGATGGCCAAGACACGACAAAAGGACTAGTAAAGTGGGCCTCAAGACAAAATGGCCTCCTTAATAAGATCTCTCAACTAGGTGTTACAAAGCCATCTAAGAGTGGGCATGATTTACCTAAAAATTTACACTGACTAATTTGGGAGTATCTTAGCTCTTTCCCCTTCAAGTACAGTGGGCACTAATTACATCCATTGTGTACTCTTTCCAGGGTCACAATACAAACAAATTTGTAATGCTAACTCACAAGGAAAACTAGTCAAGTGGGTAAGTGAGGCACTTCTGTTTCATCCACGAGGTTACACGGTGGTGGACTACTTTAGGAATCTTGGTACCACCCCATTATTATAGATTAAGGCATTATGAAAAAGGGGTTGCGTTCGAGTTAAGCGGAGAGGGACGTACCCTTTTCTGAAACCTACAAAACATTGTTTTGAATATGGTGTTTTTTTTTATCTTTTTAACTTAAATGTGGTTTTAAGTGGCACACCATTTGGCAACCTATATGAAACTGCATTAATAGTTTGAATTTGTTCTAATTCCTCCTTTCTTTGACAAGCATGTGTTTTGGTCTGCACAATGAGTTTAGTATTTTTAATAAAAAGAGTAAAGAGGATAAAATGTCATTTTGATTCTCAAGATCATCCCAAGACACAAGAGAAGAGCATACGCAACGTAGAATCCAACTATGAAATCCAAAAATGGAAAACACTTAGTTCAAATGAAATATTTTTTCTTTTTAACAAACTTTTACATTCATTCTTTTAAGAACAAACATTTTTCAAAACAAAAAGAGATAGAATTTTTCTCGATTCCTAAGATCACCTAAAAGGTGCAAGGGAAGAGCATACACAACTCTAATCTCATGATCTAAACATGCAATGTTCATTAACCTTTTAAACAAGTCAAATTACCATCAAACATGTAAAAACACCCTACAAAACAGAAGTTATATTCAAAATAAAACTTGCAAGGTGTTAGAACATCAAAGACCAAATTTTCCAAAGCATTTAGACATGTTAGAAATGAGTAGCTTACTAAAACATGAAAATATTTAATTTTTGGTAACTCAAAAACTCAAATTTATGTTTCCATTGTGTAGTTCTCTTCAATACCTTTCCAACTCAAAAAAATGGAGTCATTTCTATTTTGGGAGCAAAAGTTATGGCCTCGAGAAGATTGTTAATGATGTCTGCGCTAAGGTTTGGGCGTGTGCACCGGTTTTAGTGTATGTGCACTAGTTTTAGTGTACTGTGCCTTTGTTAGTGTACCTATGCCATGGTCAATGTATGTGTGCCAGGATTAGTGTGCATGTACAATGGTCAGTGTACTGCACCACAAATTAGTGTATGTGTGCCAGGATTATTATACCTATGCCACAGTTAGTGTACCTACACACCTCTCAAAAAATGACAGATTAGATTTGTACCTACACAAAGAATGGTATGTGCACTCCCTTTCCTATAGGTGGTTAAAAAAACATGGGATTTTTCAAAAATAATCTCAAAAATATCAAAATTTTATCGATTTGGTTCAATTTTGGCAGCACTTCACCTCCTTTGATCCTGCAAAGAGCACAAAAACAAGACAATCCTAGCTAAACTAGCTAAGAAACTTGATATTTATCCATTAATACAAGAAATGTTAGTGAAATCAAAAACTTGAAACTAATCTAAAAAACTTTGAAAAATTAATCTAGAAAGATTGAAACTAAAAAAAAGAAACTAAAATAAAAGCTTCAAAATGACTCCATTAATGGAGGATGGACTAAGAGTCCCATCAGCATGCCATATGTGTGCATGAATTTGTGCTTAAGCTAAGTTATATGAATAATAACTACCACCTAAATAGTTCTATAACAAAGCTAAGACAAAATCTAAGCACCATCAAAGATGAGAGCTAAACAAGATTAATACTAAGCATAATGCATTAACTTTGAATTAACATGCTAAAGTATTAAAACCTCTACTTTTCTAGATTACCAACAAAAATTAAATGGACCTATGTAGACTCCATGGCAATAAAATTGATTATTTTGATCTTTAAGAACCTAGGAATGGGAGCTCATCAAAGCTTGGCTACAATACCCTTTGACTATTCCCATATGACCCAAGCACTTGGCAAAATGCAAGGAAGGAGGCTTAGCTCTTCAAATGGTGAATTCCCAAGAGTAACAAAGGAAAAGCTTATAGTCTATTTGCTATGTGCTTTTGCTCTTTTCTTCTCAAGAAATTTAGGTGTAGTGTAAAGGTAGGAGGAGTGCTCTTTATATAGCCCAATGGATAAAGGAACCACTACATCCCTTTCGCATGTGGGATTATAGGGATGTTGAGTTAGTTGTGGATAAGGGGGTTTAGATAGGGTTGAGTTAACTTTAGGAGGGTTTATCTTGTCCTTTAGTGACCCATGTGGATAAAGAGGGTTTATTAATTAACCAAAGTGATCAATTAATAGGTTTGCAAGCTTATAAAATATTTTTAGAGGAATATTAGCATGACTTAGACTATAGAAGGGATTAAATCAATAAAATATTGATTTATTGGTTAGATGAAAGGGGGAGCTAATTAATTAATAATAATTAATTAGTCTAGATAGAAGGGGGTTTAATTAATGGAAGGTCCTTAATCGGGGTATTTGTTCGATAGGTGACTTAATTAATTATCGTAGTGTAATTAATTAACGCTGATAGGAGAAAAGGTGAGTTCCTTTGACGCTATGTCGCCAATTTGTAGGAAGGGAGATAATTAGCACAATTTAAATATTTAAATTACTCAAGCATAATTATGGGTGTCTACAAACAAGTTAGGATTTAAATTAATTAAAGAACTTGTTAAGTTATGATGCTTCTCTTAGATGAACTTGATTGACTACTGCAACATAGTTGTTGCTGAAAAATACCCATTTAATGACACAAGTCATTAATTGGTTAATGTGGAGCAGCCACTATGGTGCAATTATCTTCCTATCTCCCTTAAGCATTGATATCATAAGTTATGGATCCAAGTCACTGTTATACACTAAATAGTGATAGTAGTATGACATAGTGCTGAAGACTTCCTACGATGAATATGGATAATTAAGTGGATCCAAAGTGACACAAGTCAATTCATATACGCTTGATTTCCTTAGTATTCATAAGTAGACTATCAACACTAGTCTATGCATGCTAGCTCTACTTAGTATATAACAAGGACATGGATGTGATTGACATAAGTCAAGGTAGTCTAATCTAGATAACAATTTTGAGTGTGGTGAAAGACATATTACTTTCAACAAGTATGTCATATAGGAATAAAATCATGGCATACATGTCTTAAAAATTTGGCCAAAGTATCGCAAATTGTTGGTTGTATTGTCTTGATTTCACCTGGACTAAAGATGTGTGATATCATATGAGTGTCAATAATAGATACTCAGATAAGGTCTTTAGGCGTTAACACTTTATTGACCCTTAATGGAGTAAGGGAACCACACGTATACTTATTATACATGTTTATATAAAGAAACATGAGAGATATGTTTCATACCGAGTCATGAAATGAGAGATCGGTTTGATGCCGAGTCATTACAACTGCATATGGTTTACTATTATGTGATGGATTAGATAAATGAATGTTTTTTATAAATTATGTGAAATTCAACAGAGAACATTATAAGTTTTAAAAAATCCCTTGTTATTGATGTCTTAAATGAGGATGTTACACAATTGTTAGCATGCAAATTTACTTTCCTTTTATAAGTGTTTCCTAGTTTTTTGCCTAAGTCTTTTATTTAGCATTTGCACTTCAAGTTTTCTTAGAATTAAAAATTTAAAATGCTAAGTATTCTCACGTCAAACTTATTTTTCACTTACACTTAGTTTTTCCTCACATTTTACATCCCTCGCATCTCACATTTATACAAACTTGGTACTAAAATATCACATTTGTAAGAGTTTGTTCTTTATAGTGAATCATTTTCACTAAAATTGAATTGAATTTTTCTTCATAGTCAAAAGGATTTTCTCCTCACACTTCATAGATACAAAATTAAAATATCACACTTTACATCATGGACACCTCAATGCCTTACAAAAATATAAACTCAAGGGCACTTGACCACTTAGAGAATTGTGAGTCAATCATTGTGATGTATCTGGCTCAACGCATGGCTTTCACATGGCACCCAAAGGTCAAGATGCTAATTAAGGTTAATTATTATGCTTAATTTTAATTGGCTCTTGATATGGTCATATTTAAAATAATAAATTTCAAAAAGTAACATTCCCAAGAAAAGACAAAATCAATTCATGAGTTATGCACCACAAATATAGGTATGCTAATTTGAATAAACGATTGCTCAATATGAAGTTGTGCATAAACCAAAGTCATTCAAAAATCCGAAATTTTCATAGTCTTGAGCTCACAATGATTACAATATCAATTTATGAAGCAATAGTCCCTGATTATGGTAAATATAGCGTGGGTACTTTCCCAAAATCATATGCAAAGAAAAGGGTTAAAGGAACACTATTTTTTATCATGCTTCGATCGACTATGAATTTCCTCAAGATTATGTAATATTCTCAATTTTTCAAATGGAAAAGACATTTGTAGATGTTATAGATGAAAGTACATTGAAACTTGATCAATTTGATTGGGCTATGGATGTACGGGCTATAAATAAATTTATATTACATCAGTAACAAAAAAACCATAGATATTCCCATTCCCTAAATTATTTTCTCTCATCTCTACCCTCACTCAAGTGAAAAATGAATTTTGCACTAATAAAATGAAGACAATAGAGTAGATTTAATTTGTTGTTTGAATTTCAAATTATATTATATGTTTCTTGAAGCTATTGTAGTATATAACTCCACTACCATCAAATCATGGATATGACAAGTCAAATAAGAACATTTTTACACAATTGGGAAAATAACCCTATTGACAATATAGATGATAAAAATTTTAACAACATCCATATTCAAATATGTAGACCTGAAATTAGGATTAAAATGGCATTGATGAACTATCTATATGGCAACTCTTTCACTTGAATATTAGATGTTCACAAGGTTCCTCTTGTATCGCCGATTATTGATGAAAATCGGTTTCCTATCGTTGAGCATATTGTATCATTGAAATTGATCTCACAAAGATAAGCATTTGTGGCTAATAATAAATTATTCTTCACGGCCTCATATTTCATAGATATAATATGTAGGGTTAATTATAAAACTCCCGTAGACACTAAAATTAGGTCACACTCCCCTTTGAGTCCCTCGACAAATAAGCACCCTTCATCACATTCACCTAGCCATGGCCCCCTTCACCCCACTAATATTAATTTAAATAATTAAATTAAATTAATTCATTATCCTCACCATATTTATTATTTAAATATTGTAATTTAAATAATATCCACACATACACTTCACCTAGACACCTCATCAAGCCAACTCAACCTAAGACCTATTCTTAGTACATTGCCATAACTAACTAAGACTTACCCAAACACTAAAAATCAATCCCTACATTCTCTCTAACCACATTCTTGCATGCTTAAAAGAAGCTTCCAATTTAATCCACGGGTTAATGACACGAGATCTGAGAAAATCAAGAGGATCTCCCTAGTTTAGTAAACCTAGAAAATCCCGCCTTGAACGATGTTGGTTAGCCCTAACCATCACTGGTTAGGTGGAACCACCGTTGGTTACCCTTTTAACCCCCAAAACAACCTTATTTTCAAGGTTGGAAAAATATTGGAAAAAGTTGGCAAAAACATTGAGATCTTCCTGAGAGATATCGCATCTTCTGAGATTGAATTCCAATGAGAGCACACGTGCAAGGAAAGAGATCAAGCATTTTCTCCTACACAACCACCCCAACAATGATCTGATCTAACCAAGCAAAGAGGAATGCACATGCAGCCCATGCAGAAGCTCTCCTACAATTTGAGATCACCTACAGCCTTCAACCTCTCACCAGCACCTCCATCCCTCACTCACAGGTGTCCAGGACCAGAATCCAAGTAAGTAAAACATTCTACTTCTCTGGTTCACTTCATTTTGTCACTATATTATCACCTATTGTTTACCTAGCCATCCATTGACCTCCTTCAACATTAGCCCACCATATACCCATTAAAACCTCACCAAATCGGTCCCAAATCACCCAATACCTCATCTTGACCAACCAAGATCATTTGTGCAATCACAAAGGAGACACAAAACCCATCTTGTGGCATTCCCAAAACTCTATAAGTAACCAAAGACTTGGTTATATTTAATCTGTCATCCGTCACCCGAACTAGCATTAGTTCGTATTTTCCCATATAACCTGCAGCATGCTGACCTATCCACCTAATTCCCTCTCACCCTCATTCACATGTGATCTATCTGAGACCTTTGTCAAACCTACAGAGACCCAAAACTAGTTACTTGACCTTCGAATCCTATTCTAACCTAGCATGTTAGATTAGATCTATTTCTTATTGTGTTTTAAGTGAGATACCTAAATCATTTTGAATTACAATAGGATTTACTTTATTATTCACATTAAATTATTTAAAATAGTGTACTAATAGCCATCTAGGAAGTATCACACTTCCCGGATCTAGCACACGTTAGGCAGTTCACTACACATATTGTTTAAATCTATCTGGTGGTCTTGCTTTCATTACAGGTTGTTCCTCCTAGCCAAAAGGAAGCTCTCACAATCAGTTAATGATTCAGAAATCATACGCGTGCAACAACCCATCAACCAACATTAAAATAGGTATTCCTCCTATGCCCGTTACCCTATTTGTTTCATCAATACTTCAAAGAAATGATCTAGAATCATGTTAAACATTTTGGCACACCTAATGAGACCCATCCAGGGTTTCTTGCATTTCATTCATTCCTAGGAAAATTTGTGTGTTTGTTTCCCTTCTGAAATTCATACACATTAATTTTCTTCCTTGGTAACCCACCTTTTCTTTCTATTTTCTCTAAAGGAAACCTTTCTTTTGGTGTATTTAAAAAGAAGCATTTCTTTATGTTTCCTACATTGTAGTGAAAGAGCATCCCTCTTCCTCTTCATCTTATTGTGGCATCCAACTTAACACTTCAATTTGGGTTTAAAAATAAGTGCATTCCATTCTAATTTATCGCATTATCTCACATTAATTGAGGGCAACCTATACGTTGGAAGTCATGACCAGCTAATGGTTTAAAAACAAACTGTAGAAATCACTTTCTTTCTCTTTCTCTCTCCGAGTCTTACCAAACCTCACAAAAATTGAAAATAATCACATTCTTAAACAACATCTTACCTGGAAGAAGTTGTAGGTGATCACATGATCACGACATAGTGGGCACCCACTCACTACAATGTCGAGTCATACTTCAGAGTGAGGCCTGCCCCCACCATAACATACATGAAACCTCACCCTTTAGATCCTCTTCTTCATAGAAAGAAATCCTCACCAAAAAATTCTATTTCACAGTTCATGTGTCAGTCCTTAAATATCATAAGCTAAACAAACATAATAGAAAAGGCACTCCTAGGATCGTATTTTTCTTAGTGTTTTTGCTTGGCTTACGTTTTGAGGTGAGAGATCATGCTCTTCATTTTTCTCATTCATCCTTGCATGCCCGTCATCATAGCTAGTGTATTTCAGCTTCACATGAGTGTTCTTGGGTCATATCATCATCATTCTCAGAATTTTGGGTCTACTTCTACATTAGATTTTAATTCACAACCACTTTTCTTTCATCAACTGTTTCAATTTCACGAAGAATCGCCGTCGTTACCCTCGACCATTGTTGGTTATACCCAACTGACATCGGTTCTAGGTCCTTTTGTTAACCTACCCAAAAGGACATTTTATTCATTTTTTCCACTTTTTATAGTCCCTATCACTACCATCATTCCCATTGACATTGTAAAACACCATCAGATTTGGCATACCATGATTTGACTTTCTACCTGGTTTTTCACTCATTGACCATTTTCTATAGTGACCAGCAGGTGGTTACCCTTCATCGGTGTCGATTGCTTCGAAACCGGCATTGGTTAGCCTATTTCACGTTCTAACCTACATTTGGCATCTGAATACACTTTTTACCATCGATTCACCTATTCTGTTATTTTTCTCGTGTCATTTATAGAGAAATAACCTTACGATCGAGATTGGTTCACATGGTACTGACCTAAAAACAAGCAAGTGCACTTGTATTTCATGCTAGTTGTCAACCACTCCCACCTAGTCCTTCACCACCTTCCATTTTATCACTAGCCATGGATCCCATCTAACCTATCATTATCGCTACTAGATATGAGGAGTTCACACGAATCCTTGACCAAAATCGATGCTTTGCGTTTTACCTTTCCCACTCATCCACTCGAGATGTCTCGGGTCGGGTTGATATACGGCATGCCCGTATCTATCCCCCGAATATCACTCCCACTCCTACATTGGCTCCATCGCTCTGTGTTTCTTGCATCTATCTTACCCCAGGTCATTTCACAACTAGGTCCTATACCTGCAATGAATGTCACGTCTGCCACCTCTCGTGGCACCCGCCACATCCACCATACCCTCAATAACTACCCAAAACACAACCTCATCTACCCTTAGTGTCTCACACATACCCATAGCTACACTATCACCTCATGTGTTGTTGACCCCTATCCATTTTCAAAATGTGGTCCTTTCCATTCCAAAATCATTAGCCCTCATTGCCACTAGGGTTACTATGACCCTTCCACCTCTATATACATACTATCACCACCTCCCGTTTCATCCATTATTCACTTTGGCTACATACCTCTTATTTCCTTGCCTTCTTCTCAATAAACCAACATGGCAGCACCATACACTGGAGTGCCACCCTCGTTATATGCCTAAAATCAACCCCATCATGCTACAGGAGGCACCCAATCATCTGCAACCTACCAACGACCTAATCAAATTAATGTTGGACAAGATGCAGACATTGGAGGCATCGGTTTCTAGCTCCTACAACACTCTCACCTACGACGAGATTTACAACGAACCCATCCACCCATCCATTCCTATCTGTCCATATCCGTGTGCATTGGGAAATGCCTAAATTCAATCATTTCAATAGCAAAGAAGACCCACAAAGAACGTTTGCGGTCATTCAAACATGGGTGTTATCTGATCACTCATGATGATGCCTTACTCTTGAGAAATTTTCCCATGTCTCTAACTTGACTTGCATTAGATTGGTATAGTGGGTTACCTAGACACTCTATATTCTCATTCAATCAGGTAGCCCAATCCTTCTTGGATCATTTCTTTATCAATATCATCAAGAAGGTTACCATGACTAACTTATGCTCCACACATCAAGTATGAGGATGAATCTATCACATGATTTTGTCACTAGTTTGGCATAGCTTGATCAATCAACTCACCTTCCAACTTCCATAAACAGAACTCATTGAGCTCTTCACATGGGCTTGTACTAGACATATCTCATCGAACTTGTAGGTCCAAACCTTCGAACATTCGATGAAGCATTCACTATGGCATGAAAGTTAGAGATTTGGACGATCGAAGAGAATAAAATCCAATTACAAAATAAGAATTCGACATTCAATTCAAATGATACCTCTTCTTATTCCAAACCACAAACCAATTACTCAAAAGCTAAGGGCACCACTAATGTAGTGGTACTCAAGGCTGGTCCACTCATCCACAAATCAGCTACCCCCTCATCTAATCTCTCACCCATCCATACTTTTCAATTTATATGAGAGCAATAGAAATACACCCCAATCGAGGAACCTTACTCTTCTATCTTAGAAAATCTTATCAAAGCTAGGGTCATTACCCTTCCACCTATAAAACCACACACTTGTTTTGACCCTGCTCACCCCATGCCCACATGGTATAAAGAACATGAGTTCAGTAACTATCATCGAGTAAAGGGTCATAGTGATGGTAATTGCATCACTTTCAAAATATTATTCAAGAAATGCTTGAGAAAGGCAAGTTAACCATGGATAATCCTAACACACATACCAACCAAACCTACACACCTTCAAGAAACCATTTCCCAACCATGCCCCTTTTTTTATCAAACCGGTGAGACCTCAACTCATGATACTCATACCCGTGAGGTTCACGCTATTTTTATTGATGTACCTATTACCTCCTAGTTACCCCATATTTCTTCCATAGAGGAAATCCTAGCTTGAAATCATCCACCCATAGAGGAACACCTTTCATCTCCTTCATCACCTATGGAGGATTCTTCCGCTAACATCGAGACCATTTCACCTTTGGCTTCTCCACTTAGAGAACCGGTACCCACAATACCTCCTCCACTCATAGAGGAGCACCCATTACCTCCTTCACCAACAGAGGAGTGCCCATCATCTCCAACACCTATAGAGAAGCTCACATCATCTCCTCTACCTATTATAGACCCGGGTTAGATACCATTGCCTCTTGGTGAGCATTCTCCATCAGCTACCCAAAATCCTGTCAGACCTACTTTCGGCTCTCCTACCCACGGAAGCTGAAGCTAGCCAATTTCCTATCTCTAAGACACATTTTATGGGAATTTCCATTAAGTCCTCATCAACTCCACCCATAGACATGTCGTTCTCATGTTTTTCCGATCACTTAGATTATGTGGATAGAGCCTTATTATGGGGGCGTCTTCTGCTTCCGGTCTCAACACAGATGCAGATGTCACTTACTGATACTTCCACTATCTACCCAAAATTATTCCAACCAATCAAACCAAACACAACCACCTCTATCAAAACTCCTTCCACGACACCCATCATAACTTCACATACACCCTTACTCATAACCCAAACTATATCTAAACCCAAACCCACACGTACATCATTTGCCTTGACTAAACTTATTACCACCTTAGGGGTCACCCAACCCCTAGCCTTACTCATCTACCTATCAAAATGAATTTATTTACATCCTCCAAAGTCAACATCACACCTATTCTGACACCCAAGCAAAAGCACCAAACCCATAGAACTCATACCCTGGTTGCACAAATCACACTTTCACCTATCCCGTCTATCTTAAGACCTCAGCTTCCTAATATAGTCAAGCAACCTCCACCCATCAATAAACAAAAAGCACAACAACCCATTCCTTCCTCACAAACCTCTAATCTCCCCGGATGCCCAACACAACTTACACCGGCACCTACAAGTATCTTTACCACCCATGCCTCCAATACCCTTAGCTATTGATTCATTACCCACTACACTTCGCTTGTTTTCTCTCACACCCCTAGCATTACCTCGTGTCATCTACCTTCACAAAGACCTCCATTATCCCTGTGGGTAACTCACCCTCTTCCCCCATCTGATTTTCCTTCTAGACCTTGTACACCCACATCACCTTTACCCAAGAGGGTGTAACCCAAAAACAAAACTCCACTACCCCACAATAAGGTATTCAAAACAACCTCACACCCTCCTACTCGCCTCTGCTTACTATACCCCTACCTAAACAAGCACGATTGACACCCAAAACCATGCCAGCACCCAAACCCATAGCTCGACCCGCTCCTCCTCTTCCAAAATCCATTCCTTAACAATCAACCACACCTACACCCAAACCCACACTCACTTGCCATTGTGATCCACTAGCGAGGTCTTATAACAAAATTTTAACCAACCTCCTTAAGACTTGTCATCACATTACTACCACCGAGGTTTTATGACCCCTTGAAACCCAAGCCAAAAGGGTTTGATGATACTAAAATTTTCACATACCATAATGTGCCAGGGCACGATGTGGAGAACTACAAGGCCTTGAAAACCATCCCGATCTAGTTATGTCCTCTCGGAAGACAACTTTAACAACGACAACCTTCTTGACGAGGACTCGCTTCACCGACACCCATTCCCAAACATCCCACTCAACAACCACAAACTCCACCCTCACATCTCCTAGATCCACCCCCAAGATTTGAAATTAACATGGTTCACATCAGAGAACTTGCCATGCCACCACCCAAATGTTGTTGCACCCAACTCACCTCACAGGGTTTTTCTCCTTCGGTAGGGTTTTGCCCGTCATGTCGTTATACCACTCACCCTACACCTTCTCTAATTTCCAACTCCCCTTAGATCAATATGATACACGTCACTACATGTGCTTAGAAGGATAAAGTTAAAGAAAAGGCAACTGACCCACCAAATAATCCTATACCCAACATACCATCTGCACTCATACCTAAAATCACTATCTGGAGCCCTACGTACCCCATTTCTAATGGCATCACACATCGCACCATGCTCAAACAATTAAACCAATCTCCCTCAAAATTTCCTTATATGACCTCATCCAAACCTCGAATCCCATCCTCAAGCTCTCATGGAGGTTCTTCAATCTATTGAGGTTTAACCAATGACCCTACACCCATAGCCTCCATTATCACACCCCATCATGTAGCCTCTCTCACCAAATTACCACCTTCATCTTCACCCCACCCTATTCACCAAGTAGCCTCCTTATCTTCTCAGAGGAAGAGATCGCGCCATAACAAAATGATGACCCAGACCCATCCCTCTTCATCTCTATCCACATAGATGACATACGAGTATGGCGTGTGATGATTGATGGGGGTGCTAGCATTAACATCATCTCATCCCATGCATTTACTCAAATGCGCATACCACGATAATTATATGCATAAACATCTGGTCATGTTGTATTCATTCAATGACGCTATCACTTCTACACTAGGCACCATCATCCTCCATGTTTGCATGGGCCCCACACTATTCGCATTATTTTACATTTTGGAGGGGAATTTCAATATAACCTGTTGCTTTGCAAACCTTGGATTTTTGTCATGGGTTGAATTCCTTCCACTTTACATTGTTGTGTAAAGTTTGAACACGAAGGACACACCTATACCATTCCAGCTAACCCATCACCTTTTAAAACATGTAACATGCTTTACCAACCCAATGATGTGCTCATACCTATTAGGCCATCTACCTCTGCACAGTTACTTCTTCACCTACACCTCCACTTACCAGTATAGTTGTTGCTTCAACCCACATACCTCTTACATTCCTACCATTGCCCCAACCTCCACGGTTAACCCATCAACTTTCCAATCCATTAACTCTACCTCTACATCGACCTCCAACACATCATCCATTCCAGCTACCTACATACAAACCATCGATCCCTTGGAAGGTGTTTTTCAATGCCTCACTCTGGGGGAGTACCGCCTATATAGTGTCAACACATTCCTTACTCCACAAGAGTACAAAAGTCTTCACCAACACCCTTGTTATGATCATTGTATAGGAGAATATCTCCTGTATGGTCCCCCTCACCTTCATACTAGTCTCACCTATGGGGGACTTGATACTACCACTTACACACCGAACCACCGTCACAAACTCGCCCATTTTCTGCCGACTTCCAATCACTTACCAATCACTATTTCTCCCACACCTTCCTACATCGATGTGCATGGAAGGGTTTTGGTTTTGAATTTTATGAACAAGGATTCCATACCATCATTCCATGTACCACTCATAACATAACGCAATCAGTAGTGGTATCGGCTTCCACGAACCACCTACCAAACAGCCCTTATTGAACTCATTAAGGACACTAGCTCTTCTCCACCTTCTTCACCCGCTTCACCTTCATCACCACCCTCACCGATGGAGTTGATGGATCCTGAATCTATGCCTCCTAATTTTTTTTTTCATAAACACCATTTCCTTGTGCCCTTTGACTTATCAATGTTAGGTGAGGCCCCTTCCACTCTTCCCTTCCTATATCCTGAAACGATCAATGACGATACACCTTCAATTAACGTCATTCATTGTTAGGATGATGAATCTATACTCACCTAACTTGGTGCGAAGACTCATATATTCATAGATTGTTACCTTCTATGACACAAACCATGTTGAATGAATCAACTGTTGATACCAACATTCATACTCAAGACGACCCACACATCCTAAAGATCGGTCAATCTTTAGATCGCTAAACAGAAGCCATCACTTCTTTTCTCAAGGATCATGACCACAATTTCACTTGGTCTTACACGGACATGCCTAGTATTGATCCCACTATAGTGGTCCAAAATATTGTAACCATTCCCGATGCCAAACCCATTAAACAAAATCTTAGGAAAGTGCACCCTTACATTTCCCTTCTCAAAGAGGAACTCTAGTGCCTTCTTTCTGTTTCCTTCATCTTACCCATTGATTATCCTCATTATATTTCTAACATTTTCCCTATCACTATGGTGACATGGGGACTCTGTATTTGCATGGAATTCCATGACCTCAACCTAGCATTTCCAAAAGACAACTTTCCCTTACTCCTGGTATTAACCAATTTGGTTGACCTCATGTTGGCCATGAGATGCTATCACTCATGCATGGCTTCTCGGGTTATAACCAAATCCTGCTTGCCCTAGAAGATCAACACAAAACCTCATTCATCACCCCTTGGGGGACCTTTTGCTATCAAGTCATGCCTTTTGGCTTTAAAAACACTAGTGCCACATATTAGCGGGCTATGACTTACATCTTCCATCACATCACACATCACATATTTGAAAATTATATGGATGATCTCTAGCCAAACCTAAACGCTGCTTTGAGCACCTTACTATCCTCAAAACCATTTTTGACCACCTCATTAAATATTGCGTTTGCCTTCAGCCAAAGAAGTGTGTCTTCGCGGTTCTCTCAGGAAAGCTCCTGGGATTTATCATTTCCCTACATGGTATAGAAGTTGACCCTGCTAAAGTCAAGGCCATTGTGGAAATGCCTCTGCCCACAAACCTTAGACAAATTTGTATCCTGGAAGGTAAGTTGTAGTCTATTCATCGTTTCATTTCACAATTGTCTGATTGATGTCAACCATTTCATTTTCTACTCAAGAAGGATGTCTCCTTTAAATGGGATGATGACTATCACAAAGCTTTTAAGGCCCTAAAACAATACCTCCTCCAAACACCCATACTCATTCCACCTAAAGACGATCAACCTTTTTACCTATACATCTCAACTACTGATCATTCCTTGGGAGCCATGCTCACTCATCATGATGAACAAAAAAAGGGAGTAGGTGGTTTATTACATAAGTTGTACTCTTTTATACTATGAAACCTGATACACCCACCCCGAAAAAAATTGCTTAACCTTAGTTTTTGTTGCCACCAAACTCCGTCATTACCTACTCAACCACAAAACCAATGTTGTGACCAACACCAACCCCTTACACTTCATGTATGCCAAACCTTATCAAAATCAGCGTCGGGACAATGGCTTACGCTCATAGCTGATCTTGACATTAAAATTGATTCATCAAAAGTCCATCAAGGGCCAAGCTATCACCGACCAATTGGTGCCGCACCTATTTTTGGGGATCAACCCTCTAATTTTGACTTTCCATATGAGTCGATTCTACCCTTTCCTGGAGGAACCCCCTTACCAAATGAAACTCTTATTTAATGGTTCCAAGTGTCGGCATGGGGGTAGGGCTATTATTATCCTCATTCCCCATGATGGTGAACCTATTCCTTTGTATTTCAAACTAGATTTTGAATGCACCAACTATATTTCCGAATATGAAGCGATTGTACTAGGTCTCAAAGTTGCCTATGCACTAGATGTCAAATCAATCAAAATCTTTGGTGATTCTCAATTGGTCATAAACCAAGTCACTGGTATATACCAATGTCATAATGAGATAATTCAAAAGTATAAACATCATGTAGACATACTTTTGAACACCTTTGATCATTACACCCTTCAAACCATCCCACATTCAACCAACACGTTTACAGATACCATGGCCTACTTAGCTTCCCAAATACCCACTTCACCTGTTGATTCTACACTCTTTGTCACCGTTCAATGAATCCAATCATCTTCTTATTTACCTCATGATGTTTACTTAATCGGAACCGCTACCCCGACTTGAGTGACCTTTGGTATAAACAATACTCGACTACCTTTCTCTCTCCATCTTACCTCCCGATCTCACCCGTAATGGACAACGTACCTTCCATAAAAAGGTATCTCATTACGTCATTCTCGGGGGCCTCATCTATAAGCACGAATTTGAAGGCATATGTGGAGGTCACTTCGGTGGCCTTCTTTGTTGCTAAGTGTATTATTTTCTGGGCTATTGACTGGTCGACCCTTAACCATGATTTTTGTGACTATGTCAAACATTGTGTAAAATTCCAACAACATTCCAATCTTCATCATACACCTAGTCATGCTTTATAGTTCGCTCGATACCTTTGGCCCTTCTCTCAATGGGGTTTAGATCTTGTCGAGAAATCAATCCTCATTCTTCCTAGCACCATCAATGGATCATCACTCCTACCAAATACTATAAAAAATGGGTGGGAGCCATACCACTCACCTCAATGAAAGCTAAAAAAATATGTGAGTTTATTAACCACCACATCATTTTTCACTTTGGTGTTCCTCATCGCCTCATCACCGACAATGGAAAACAATTCAAAAACAAAACATTACAAAAATTTGCGATGCCTTGACATTCAGACTTAGTTTCTCATCACCTTATTACCCCTAAAACCAACGGCAAGCCGAATCCACTAATAAAACCTTAAACAAAATTCTTATGAAAGCAGTTGATGATACTGGGAAGGATTGGCATACGCACATTCCTTTTTCCCTATGGGCATACCGCACTAGTATTCACACTTCCACTACTGCCACACCTTTTTCTCGGTCTCATGGTACATGCAGGTATTCCTACCTCTCGAAGTCTAGATACCCTCACTTTGCATTTCTCTCCGTGACATGCTCAATGATGATGAATTTTGTCAAGACCGTTTAGACATGCTAGAGTTAATAGATGAACGTCATCTTAACACTCTGGATCACCTTCAAGTTTACCAAAAACATATCAAACATGCCTATGACAAACATCTCCATGAATGGACCTTCCAATTCAATGACCTTGTCCTGAAAGAAAATCAACACATAACCAAAGTATAAAAATGTAAACGGGGCAAATTTGCTCCTAATTGGCTTGGACCATACATCGTGACTCATACCTATGGATCAAGTGCTTATCATTTATCTTCACTCAATGGTAAACCCAAACCTGAGCCCCTTAACACCTTACATCTTCGACCATTCTATTGTTGACTTGTAGTCCTACCTCACCTTTTGTCTCTTTCCATGCTCATCCCTTGAGTGCTATTCACTTCATACACCTCACTAATGATTAAACAAGAATCATGTGAGTACCCATCACTTGTTATCTTCTCTTGAATATGTGTACCACAAAGTCTGCACATAGCCTAATTCTCATGGATACTTTTTGTCTACCTTTAAATGAGATCCCGTGGTCGCTCCACCTTGCCTTTTGAACAAGAGTCCTATTCTCCACCTTGGTCTTGTCCATGACTTCAAAGACCTCACATGGGACCAAACTCCTTGAGTCAAACTTCTAATAAAAATATGACTTCCTCAAAAAGACATCTTCCTCTCGATAAGTGCTGTTATAAATAGCCTACTCCCTTGAAGGAAAACTATGTAAAGCTCTTAAAAAAATGAGAGCAACCAAAGCTTCCCACATCAATCACTTCACGAAGACCTCAAGGAGTTCAATTTTATTCATCCCATATAGACTTCCCACATTGATCAGTCTATCTCAACTATAAGTAAAAAAACTCAACCTTTTGTCATGGACTTACCCATTGTGATCTAGGTTCTCTTGCTCGAAACACATGCTACCTATACCATATGTAAATTACCCACTTTTCACCCTTCAAACCATGCCCACTCCCATTTCCTACTACCTCAAGGGACTTCTTGGAACTTAGACATTTGGTGATCATGTGACTACTTTTCACTATAGAATAGTCCATCATGCAATGTCTTTAGGGTCTTACGTTCATCACCTCCGCCAAGGTATGATCTACTCGATATGATCCTAACCAACCAGGTGGCTTTATTTCCCCCTCTTATCTTTTAACCATCTTTTTTTTATGTTTTGATTACCTTATACAGGACTTAGTCCTTGACACTTACTTTTGAGGTAATCTTCTTCTTTGTCACAATCGACATCACCTACATCACTTTACCTATAATCCACCCACACCTAAGATCTAAAACCAAAACCATGCCTAAAACCTACTACCTCATTTTCCAACCCCCTCTCATATTCTTCCCTAGCTCATGGGGGAACTACATCTTCCTAAGGTCCCTTTTCATCGGGACTATGTAGGCAACACTCGAGGGCATGGGGCCCTTGGAGGTTATCTTGGCCATCCTCTACCCTAAACAATTACCCTCACCCAACCTTCACCCTAATTATTTACCTCACCCCACCTTTACCCTACCCATTTACCTCACCTTTCCTGACCTCATCATTTACTACCTCCCTTTTTCCTCCTTTGGGGACTCATTATTTTACCCCTACCTTGGCCTTACCCATGCCATGACCTAGATATTTGGACCTGGACCATCGCTAGTGACCTTTGACCTCATGTGTTTGCTATAACTTGTGGCACTATTACCTGTGTTGTTGGCCTAATGACCTTACCTAGCCTATTACCATGACCGTTTATCCTGACCCTACCTTTGGTGTACCAGAACATACCTAAACATTCTTGTGCCTAACCTACATTATGTTTCTTGACCATATCCTATACCTTGGATACCGGAATCACTTCAACCTTGTTTGGATAAACCTATCGACCTTAGACAATGTAGAGTTTTCCCGCTCTTTAACCCTGGTAGTGTGCTATCATTTATATGTGTGCGTGCGTTTAAGTGTTGCTACCTTTGACCTGCACTCCATTACCTAGATTTCCGAGTATACCTTGCTCCTCTTTCCCCATTACCCACCTACCTTTTCCCTCACATTTACCTTTTATCAAACCACTCACCGATTCTACCTACCATTACCTCGTCGGTTCCTAGTTTGAGGGGATCACCTTCACCCACACATGGGCAACCACATCTTATTTTTTTGTTAGTGTTGCTTACTAATACAAGCTACAAAATGAAAATGGGCAAAATGTAGACACTCAAATTAGGTCACACTCCCATTTGGTCCCTCGACAAATAAGCACCCTTCATCACATTCACTTAGCCATGGCCCCCTTCACCCCACTAATATTAATTTAATTAATTAAATTAAATTAATTAATTATCCTCACCATATTTACTATTTAAATATATTAATTTGAATAATATCCACACATACACTTCACCTAGACACCTCATCAAGCCAACTCAACCTAAGACCTATTCTTAGTACATTGCCATAACTAACTAAGACTTACCCAAACCCTAAAAATCAATGCCTACATTCTCTCTAACCACATTCCCGCATGCTTACAAGAAGCTTCAATTTAATCCATGGGTTAACAACATGAGATCCGAGAAAATCAAGAGGATCTCCCTAGTTTAGTAAACCTAGGAAATCCGCCTTGACCAATGCCGGTTAGCCCTAACCATCGCCAGTTAGGCTAGAACCACCGTCGGTTACCCTTTTAACCCCCAAAACAACCTTATTTTCAATGTTGGAAAACATTGGAAAATTTGATGAAAACATTGAGATCTTCCTGAGAGATATCACATCTTCTGAGATCGAATTCCAGCAAGACCACGCATGCAAGGAAAGAGATCAAGCATTTTCTCATGCACAACCACCACAGCAATAATCTGATCTAACCAAGCAAAGAGGAATGCACATGCATCCCATTCAGAAGCTCTCCTACAATTTCATATCACCTATAGCCTTTAATCTCTCACCAACACCTCCATCCCTCACTCACAGGGCATCCGTAACTAGAATCCAAGTAAGTAAAACAGTCTACTTCTCTAGTTCACTTAATTTTGTCACTATATTATCACCTATTGTTTACCTAGCCATCCATTGACCTCCTTTAACATTCCCCCTCCATATACCCATTAAAACCTTGCCAAATCCCTCCCAAATCACATAATACCTCATCCCGACCAACCAAGATCCTATGTGCAATCACAAAGGAGACCCAAAACCCATCCCGTGGCATTCAGAACTCCACAAGAATCGACACCTGGTTGTATCTCACGCCATTGGTCACCCTGAACCTGCATCGATTATTGTATTTTCCCATACAACCCATAACAGTGACCTATCCACCTAATTCCCTTTCACCTTCATTCACCTGTGATCTACCTAAGATCTTTGTCGAACTGTCAGAGACCCGAGTAACTAGTTAGTTGACCTTCGGATCCTATTCTAACATAGCCTGTTAGATTAGATCTATTTCTTATTGTGTTTTATGTGAGATACCTAAATCATTTCAAATTACAATAGGATTTACTTTATTATTCATATTAAATTGTTTAAAACAATGGACTGACAGTAGTCTAGGAAGTATCACACTTCCCGGATCTAGCACATGGAAGGTAGTTCACCGCACATATCGTTTAACTCTTTCGGTGGTCTTTCTTTCATTACAGGTAGTTCCTCTTATCCAAAAGGAAGCTCTCACGGTCATCTTTAGATTTGGAAGTCATACGCACGCAAAACCCATCAACCAACATTAAAATAGGTATTCCTCCTATGCCTGCGTTACCCTATATGTTTCATCAATACTTCAAAGAAATGATCTAGAATCAAGTGAAACACCCCGTCTAAAAAAATATTATAGAATGGTTGGAAAATATCTGAAATGGACTTTCAAAATGATGGCAAATTTTTGGAAATTTTTTTTTGGCAAAGGTGATTTGGAAAGATGAGTTTTCTAACAATTTCACATAGATGTATAGATATTGGATACGGATGGCCTAATATTTTGTATGGTATGGAGGATTTGTTAGACAAAACATCCTTTTTAGATGAATAGTTACATGGCTATTCGATCATTTGTTTGTAAGATGACCATCTAACTTTTGTTGGACAGATTCCGCTTTAGGTGCACAACCCTTGAACCCCTAAGAATTGTATTATACCTTTGTGAATATGAGCACATTTTGATTAGAAACATTAGCAAGATACATGCATGAGTTCATTTTCAACTGTAAATAGTAGGTGAAATGACCCATACAAATGAATTGTCAAATAAAATTTTAGGTGAAGTGGCGTGGTAGCCGATCGCTTAAAATTTGCCATTTCCAATTTCCAAAATCCTTAATATTCACGAGTTTATGAAAATTTACCACTATAGTTTTCCTTGACAATATGTAAAATTATGATTTGTTCTTATTTTTTTCCCTCCTTGGAATCCTAAGTTCCCTTGTGAAGTAGCTGATTCCTACTTTTACTTATATGCACATAGATTCAAGGCCCATGGTGAGGACATCTCTGTAATTACTTTTATCAATGAGTTTATAGGATTGTAATGGATTAACCAATGCCTATGATTTCAAATATTTATTTGAAATCCATTTGATAAATTTGAGTTGTATTATTCAACCCAAAATATAATTTCATCATAATTGAGGGGATCCTAACTCCACCTTTATAATTTCCATATCATGTGTCGACAAAATGGTAGAGTAGGAAATAACAATCCAAGTCATTCATAATATAGCCAACAAGTTGTTTTACAATGTTTCATTGTTGTTTTCATTTATTTTAAGTGGCATTGATGGAAAAGGGTTTCAAGGTGTCTTTGGAGTCAGTATGAGGTGTCATTCATCAAGAATGATAAAGGGTGATTGGTAGTGAAGTTCTTTAGAGTCATGAGATGTTATCTTAGTGATTTGACATGTTATTGGTGCATGATTTAGTGCAAGAAGAGGTGAGTATGAGATCTAGAGGTTGTTAAAGGTATGTATGAGGTATGACATGTTTAGTAAGTTATGTCAGAGATATATTTAGGTCTACAAGGTGAAGAAAACATCAGTTTCCTTGTGTCATTGGTTGAAACAAGCCATTCTAGGCCTAGTCCTAGACCTAGTGGATGCATGACATGAAGGTATGAAGTAAGAAGGAAAAATTGAATCAATTTGAGCATGAGAATATGTTTTTAGGATGCATAATAGGTGTTGATAGTCTACAAGGTCTATTTTCAAGTGTATAATGCATGTTCAAGGTCCTTGACAAGTATGTTCTTGAGGACAAGTAAAGAATGCATGGGAAAATGATATGGGATGGTGATTTCTAGAGGTAAGTAAGCATTATTGAGGCTTCAAAAATATGAATTATATTCTTCTAGTGTTGTGTGTCAATTTTTAGGTCAATATCATTAAGAAAATGTAAGAAATGTCATTTTTACTCTAATGAGCTCTCACAAATATAAATACTAGCTTGATAGGAAAATTCATTTTCTCATCCACATGTGTGTGCTTTGAATTGGTTCCTATGATTTTTAGGGATTTTTTTACATGGAGTCAATAATATTTTTCAAATTGAATGAACCAATTTCATCGTCAAATATTTATGAACAATTGTTAATATGTCAAGTTAGTCTAAAACCCTCAGTAAAACCCTAATAAGAGAGCGATAGGAAATATTTGAAGGTTTTTGTCTTAAAATTACCTAGAAATGCTAATGTGATGATTTGGTCTTCTATACAATTCTCGATATATCATTTTGGTGGTGGATTTATGCTCCATCTATACAGAAAGCTACACTAAAATCATTGTTTTTATGCAAATTTGATGGTACAATCATGTGTAGTAGGGTTCACGATGAAAAACCTGATGTGGAATCAAATTTGTGAGGTGCGATAGATTTCTATGAAGATATTTGGGTAATTTTCTTGTATTATATTGGTGTAAACTTTCACCAAAGTTGGCCTACCACTTAAGGCATAAAGGGCTAAAGACTAGTTTTGTAGGTGTGAAAGGGTTTGTGTGGTTATGCATAGTGTAGTCATTATTTTTGGTCATGAATAGTTGGTATAGACCTAACATGATGTGTTTGAAGTCTTTTTTGATCTAAGGAGGTGATTTCTTGTTTAAGCCCCAAAGTGGCCTAATAAACGCTAATCATCTTATCAAGAAGCTAGTTGGAACAAGTATGCTTATGAGGTTTTATCCATGTGACTTATGGTTGTGAGTGCTTGAGCATGTTGGTAGGGATTCCCTTGAAGTTTTCTAGGTGGTGGAAGAGCTTAGAAGTGAAGTTTGAGGTGTTAGTTCATGTTGAGTCCAAGAATAGTTCTTAAGACATAGTGTCGGTTTGATCGGTCTTTGAGATAGAAAGGTTTTGGGGTCTTGTGACATATTTGGAGGTTTCCATTTTTCATGAGTTAGGTGACATCATTATATTTCCATAGATATGATACTTGTATCTTGGTGAGGTTACTAGTTTTGAAGACCTATTTCTGAGCATGATTATCATGCTTAAGCGAGGTGAGAGAGTTGAAGGTATTGGAGTGTTTTTCCCTATTTTAAGGTGTATCATGGACCTGGAGAGTGAGTTAGGATCATGTTTCTTTAGTACATGTGCAAAATAAGTCTTTACAATTTAGTTTGTGGTGTGATTATGTTTGTTCTTAAAGACTAAATTTTAGGTGCTTGAAGACCTAATTGGTGTTACTTTCCAAATGGTGTGCTCTATGGTGAAGATGGAGGTTGTATATATATTTGAGCTTATTGATGATGATGAGTGGATGTACCTGAAGTGATAATATCTTGTGGTGTCATGAAAATTTTTTGATTCCCTTACAGGACCAAGAAGTTGTTGGAGTATATTAGGTCTATTAGGCCTAATTGAGCTAGTGTGCTATGTTATTGCTTATGAATGACCTATAAGGTCTTGGAATGTAATTTATATGATGTTTTAGATGTGTTTTCATGTTGGTATGACTGACCTTAATTTTATTGGCCAACTTAAGGTGTTTGTATTCGAGTCATTTATAAGTTAAGATTATTTCCTCATTTTAGTTAGTTAAGTGTATGGAGAGTTGAGATAGCTAAATGAGAGAAGATCAAATTTTAGAGGGATATAGGGAAGAGAAAAAAGAGAATGAAGAGGTGTGGAGAGAAGAGATGAAGGAAAACAAGGTAATTATACCTAATAAGCACAATTAAGTGCATGCTCAAGTGAAGAAGAAGAGAGTGGAGTTTGAGAATGTTTTGAGTGAGAGAAGCTGAAAAGGTGATTGTATGCACCCAAAATTACATGGTGCTATATTGGCGGGATGGTAAAATCCCCAATGATGATAAATTTCATTTCCAAAATAAATGATGAAATCCAGGTCCCATTTTCTTGTTTACAACATGTCTATGTGGCTTACTCTTCCTTGCTTATCAGTTCCTTATCTTTTCTTGCCTTCACAAATGTTTTTCACCCCCTTTCCTTAGTGTTTTTCTTTTAAGCTATGTAACTCGTTGAGACAGTTGTGTAAATTCCAGTCTATGTAGACTGGTGGTACCGTGTTCTTTAATCTAAGACTAAAAAAATTCTAGTTTTGTACGTGTGTTTCAAGTTTCCTAGTGCTTTTTTTGTACGTTTCTTAACCATTTATCCCGATTTTGGGCCTATTGGATACATATGAAATTATTCTTCCTTACTTTTCTTAGTAAGTTAAATTTCCTTCTTAGGATGATATGGTACTTCTTTATCTCCAAGTGTGTTGAAATGATTCCTCACCATTTTTTCTATAAAAATGAAGATTTTTCTCGAAGAATTGATTTGAGTATCTTAAATTTGATTGCATCGTTACTCTGCTGAAATATTTCCAAGAAGCACACAAGAAACTCAGAGCTTTTCCTTGTTACTTCCTTTCCTATATTTGAGACCAACTAGCATGTAACCAATTTCCTTCAGATCTACACAACTTCTTTCGTATACCAACTAGTACAACTTCTTGGACCATTTGGATTCATCATTAGAAAATAAGTTGAGGGGATAAAGAAAAGCACAAAAATACCTATGAATATTTTCACAGTTCTACATTTCTAGGTTGGGGGTGTAATTCGATTTCTTTAAAGATTTATTTTAATCTAGAGTTTCTATTTCTCATCAAAACAATATTTTTTTTAAGGAATTAGAAATAACAAGTATTCATTTCATGTAAGTAGCATCAGATGATATCTCCTTCTCAGCTTATCCATGTGGATTTTTAGAGGAAAGGATGTGGAGGAATTTCATGTGCACATTTCTTCATTTCTTCATTTCTTCATTTAAAAGAACCTATAGATTTCATGTTATTTATTAGTTATATTTAAACGTGCACATGAATAAATATTTCATTGAAATTTTCCTCCATGCTTATCCCTGTGGATCTATAAGGGAAAGAATCTTGAGAAAGCTTTTGTGTCTGTGCATTTTGTTACATTTCTTCACAAGTTAGCTTTTTGTGTAATCCATTATTTCACTGGGGAAGTTTTGGGGAAAGAAATTGCTTTTAAGAAGCTTCATTTCTTCCCATGATCCTGAGGTGAGGCATTAGAAGAAATATTAAATATCCACAATTATAAATTGGAAAGAATCTATGTTTAGTTAAATTAGGCTTCACATTCAGCAACAAAGGAATAGCCACATCTGGCTATTCCTATTTATTTTATTTTAGCATAGAATTAGTTTTATTTAATTAGAAGTAATTTCTTTTTATATGTAACTTTCATTTATTTATTTCCAGTAAACCAAAAATTCAAAAACATAGATTAGGAATTAGTTAGCTTTGTTTATTTACTTGCATTTAAAATCTTCTTTAAAAACACAAAAACAAGTAGATTAATTTGTTTTGCATTTACTTAATTAATTAGTTACATTCATATTTAATTAAATTAAAAGGAGAGTAATGAACTTTTGTTTGGTTTAAATTTTCTTGCATTGTTTATTTAAAATAGGAATTATATTAATTGGATTGGAATGAACAAAACCCCACATTTTCATAGCGGCATAGGTTACCCGACCTTAACTTTAGACCCGTTTGGTTTCTTGCATGTTTTTTATTTCCGTAGTTCCTTGTCTTGTGCCCACATGAACATTCATGGTCCACATCAACCAAGGAATAGAGTTTTTGATCCAATCGTGCCACAACCAAACATCGACACATGATTGATTGATATTAACCAAGGCCTTACACAACTTATCTTTTATACTAATCTAGTCCCACCTACCATGATCTAAAAACTATTTTCTTTGAATGGAGGCAGATACCACCGAAGAGTTCTAGGAAAATTATCTAGGTAGAGATTAGAATTTTCCATCATCCATCATATATTCATGACCCTCTTTAGAGATGAATTCATATATGATGAAGGATAATTTCCCATGTTCCATAACTAAGTAGAGTCTTATTTGGTTCCACCGATATTGACCGTGACTTGCGTGTGGTGATCATCCTTGATCATATAATTACACTTGATTAGGTTAGAAGATATTTCATTACACTCAATGAGAAAATACTAATTTTTCCAGTTGAGAAAATTCATTTGAATTGAATTGTTCTATAAGCATTTTCCACCCATTCCTATTTAGCTATCCTAATATAATCCCATCCATTTTATTCTCGGTTGTCTCGACACAACCTCGGGAGGTCACGTTCATCTAAGAGTCAAATTTTGATTATCATACATACAATAATCACAATTAGTTGTTAGAGAAACAAGTACATGAGCTGATATTTATATTCAAGTTGTTGATTTGGTGTTTGATCATCTTAGGGGATTATAGCCTCCTTGTGGGGTTGGTGACTCACTAAAAAAATCTCTTGTGATGTGTAATATTAATGAAATTCCTTTATTTTTGTTATATAAGTAGAGATTTATTGGTCTTTCTTCCCCTTAAGGATTTCCCACTTATATCTATTGTTCATGTTTACTTTTGTTCTTAATTTCTCTTTTGGTTTATGGTGTATGCATGGTTTCTTTATCTTAGTTATTAATGGTTTATAAATATGCATGGATAACTATTTTTAAGTTTTAAAGGACTAATTCACCCCCTCTTAGAACAGTGTGCTTCCAACAATTCGTATCATACCTAGGCCCATGAAGAAATTTTAACATCTTTAAGGAGATCATTGAAGTAAATATATAACAAGCACTCTAGTTCAAGGTGAAGGTTTACCTCTGGTGAGATCATTATTAAAACCCTTGAGTTTTGACATATGACAATCCATCCTTGATGTGTTCATTTCATCCCCTATGTCTCCATTTAAATTTGGTATGAAGAATTATGAAGATGGAAATTAATATAAGGAGGAACATGCCATGATGTTAGGTATTTTGAATGTTAGGATAAAATAAAGGATAAAGGATGAAGAATGTAAAATTTCTCAAACCAATTTTTATACTCAACATGAGGACTTGATATAGTATATTGACATTGGGTATTCTGGTCACATGACCGGTGACAAAGTAAGTTAATTTCATTAAGAGAAAATGCATCAGGATCAATTAGATTTAGAGACAACACAACTATAAATATTGCAAGAAGAGGCACATTAAGTTTAGACAATGGAAAAACTATAACTAATAATGTCTTATATGTTGAGGGACTGAAACATAATATACTCACCATGAGTCAAATGTGCAAGAAAGGGTACACTCTAACTTTTGATGAAAAAGAGTGTAAAATCATGAAAAATAAATCAGGTAAGCTTGTAGGAAAATCTAAAAGGACATAAAACAACATATATATGTACATATTGAAGGAGATAAAAAATGAGAAGTGTCTCATAATCAAATTATATGATAGTTGGTTGTGGCATAGAAGACTAGGACTTTTGAACTTTGATAATGTAGTCAAGATAAGATGTAAGGAATGTGTGAGGAACATGAAAAAGACTAATAAAGAAGATGATTTATGCAAAACATGTTTACATGGGAAAAAAGGAGAATTTTCTAGTCCAAAGAATACTATTAGACCTCAAGGTCTTTGAAATTGATTCACGTAAATCTATTTGGATCCATGAGGACTAAAAACATAAATGGTGAGTATTATTTTATGTTGCTAATAGATGACTATACTAGATTCACTTGGGTTACATTTTTGAAGGATAAATCATAAAAACTTGATAGATTCAAGGATTTCAAGGAACTTGTTGAGAATGAGAAGAATGGAAGAATCAAATGCCTTAGATCAGATAGAGGAGGTGAGTTTTGGTCTGATCTATTTGATGAACTTTGTGAGACTCATGGTATAAGGAGGCAATTCTCTATTGTAAGGACACCTCATCAAAATGGTGTAGTGGAGAGAAATAATAGGACTTTCCAGGGGATCGCTAGGACCATGATCAATGAATCCAAATTATCTTATGGTTATTAGAAAGAGAAAATTAATACATTTGTCTACATTCTCAATAGATGTTATCTAAGGATAAAAAATAATATTTCTCCCTATAAGTTATGGAAAGGGAGACCTATAAGTGTAGAAAATTTTAGAGTTTTTGGGAGAAGATGCTTCATTAAAAAATTGAAGAAAAACTAGGAAAATTTTATTCAAGGCTCGATGAGGGAATATTCTTAGGAAATTCTTTAGAAAGTAGAACTTACAGGTGTTGCAAGAAATTTTTGCAAACTGTGGTTGAAAGTGTAATTGTAAATTTTTATGAATCCTATCCCATGAGATCTAAACCCAAGTCAAAATAAACACCATAGGTGATAAAATATAAATAAGAATAAGAGGTTGTAAAGAAAATTGAAGAAGAAGAGAGACAAGACACTAAATCCCCATCAAGATAAATCAAAAGAGATCATCCTGAAGCTCAAATCCTAGGAAAGAAGGATGTTGAAATAATAACTAGAATGAAACTGGTAAGTATTTAAAATACCAAGAAAATGTTGCTCTAATGTCTAAATTTGAGCCCAAAAATGTTGAAGATGCAATAAAAGATGAGTGTTGGGTCAATGATATTAATGAATAACTTGATCATATTGATAAGAAAAAAACTTGGAAATTATTACCTAGACCTTAGAACAATAATGTAATTGGAACTAAATGGGTGTTGAGGAACAAACTTAATGAGGATGGTGAAGTTACAAGAAATAAATCTAGTTTTTTATATAAATAATATGAATAGGTTGAGGGAGTATATTTTGATGAGAATTTTGCACCCGTATCTAGGATGGAGGTCATTAGACTATTTCTAGCATATACAAGATATAAAGGTTTTAAGATATACCAAATGAATGTTAAATCTGATTTATTAAATGAAAATCTAGAATAAGAGGTATATATTGACTAGTTTGATGGATTTTCATTGATAGACGAGAAATCATATGTATGCAAGCTAACAACTATACTTTATGGACTTAGGTAAGCCTTATGGCTTGGTATGGGAGGTCAAACAAGTACTTAACTGAACAAGGGTTCAAGAAAGGTATAGTTGATAGTAATTTTTACATTAAGAATGAAGAAGGACATCTACTGATTGTGGTAGTTTATGTAGATGACATCATCTTTGGAGGAAAAAATGAGCATATGAATCATGAATTTATAGAAGTCGTGAAGAAGGAATTTGAGATGTCTATGCTAAGAGAACTGTTATTCTTCCTAGGATTGCAAATCAATCAATAAAAATAAGGCATGTTTATATCTCAAAAAAATTATATAAAGGAGATGCTTAAAAAATTCCAAATGGAGGATCATTACCTGTTGGGACACCTATGGTCATAGGATGCAAGTTCAACAAGGAAGAAATGTCACAAAAATTGAATGAAAACTATTTACTAGTCCACGATTGGTAATTGAACTAAGCACTAGTGGAGGATTCTTCTTTTTGGTAATTGTTTTTCCTTTTGGTTGATAAAAATAAATCATTAGAATCTATTTCCACTTGTGAACCTAAGCATATAATAGAAACATTATGTTGTGCACAATTTTTATGGATGAGACAAACTCTAGAAGACTACAAGGTTGAATTTGATGGACCTAATCCTATTTACTACGACACTACCAATGTTGTAACTGTTTCTAATAACCTCTTATTGCATTTTAAAACCAAGTACATTCCAATCAAATATCATTTATTAAGGGATTATGTAAGTGAGAAAAATATTAAGTCGTAACATGTGTCTACGAAGGAGGAGATAAAAAAACATCTTGACCAAACCACTCCCAAAGGAAAAATTTGAGCTCCTAAGGAAAAATTTGGGTGTGATTCCTTCCCCTGAAAATCACTAAAAGGGTCAAGACATCAAGGGGAGCAAGGAAAATGAAAAATATTCTCCAAGAGGTTGTGAAAAGTGTTAAGAGAGGAGTCCTATGTAAAGGTATGAGTATAGTGTGTTGTTATCTTTTTAAGGTTGGGTTGAATGATGATCATACGAGGAGATCTATGCTCTAAGTCTAAGATGCTAATGGTTGTGATTTAAAAAAATGTAGGGTAGTTTGCTTTATGGAAACCTAAATATCACGATGTTATTAGTTACAATCACAATGAAGAGATATAGGATGAGTCAAAAGAGAATATTCCTATAATATGAAGTAAAAATGAGGTATGCATTTATTCAGGGAGAGCTATGTAAAAAGGATGAAGACACGTTCATGTACCAATCACATCAGTTGAAGTTAAGATGGAGAGTATAGTCTAAGGGCGATCAAGTAAGTCTAATTTTTACATTGTTTTTGATAGTGTTCATTTTAAGTTTACACAAATCCTTTTTCATAGATGTCAAATGGGGATAATGGACTCTTAGAAACATAAAGTTGGAGTCATGTTAGTGCTTTCATGTGTTGTGGTTACCATCAATGTTTTTGATGATGGTTTATATCAATGAAAAAGGGGATATTGTTGGATAATGTGCCATTTTTGTTTTTTTTTATGTCAAGTGGTATTTATGGAAAATGGTGTCAAATGTGTCTTAAGATTTAGTATGATGTTTCATTCATCAAGAATGATGAAGTTTGATTAGTAGTGAAGTGCTTTAGAGAAATGAGATGTTGTCTTAGTGTTTTGAAATGTTCTTGGTTCATGGTTTAGTGTAAGAAGAGGTGAGTATGAGCTCCGTGAGGTTGGTGAAGGTATGTATGAGGTATAACATGCTTAGTAAGTTGTGTTATAAGTATATTGAGGTCTACAAGGTGAAGAACATGTCAGTTTCCTTGTGTCATTGGTTGAAACAATCCATTCTAGGCATAGTCCTAAACTTAGTGGATGTATGCCATGAAGGTATAAAGTAAAAATGCCAAAGTGAGTCAATGTAGCATTGAAACATGTTTTTCAGTATATGCATAGAAGGTATTGAGGGTCTACAAGGTCTATTTTTAGGTGTAGAATGCATGTTCAAGGTCCTTGATAAGCATGTTCTTGACAACAAGTTAAGAATAAATGGGAAAATGAGATGGGATGGTGAGTTGCAGAGAGCTAAGTAATCATGATTTAGGGCTCACAAACATGAAGAATATTCTTCTAGTGTTGTTTGTCAAATTTAAGGTCAAGCTCATGAATAAAATGCAAGAAAAGGCATTTTTACTCTAGGAACTCTTATAAATGCAAATCCTAGTTCGATAGGAAAGTTAATTTTATCACCCACATGTGTATGATTTTTGTTGGGTATTATTCCTCTTAGATATATTGGGACATTAAATCAAGAATATTTTGTAAAAAGAATGAATTAATTTGGTCGTCAAACATTTATGAATAATTATTAACAACTCAAGTTGGTCTAAAATCCTAGTAAAACCATAATAAGAGAGCAATAGGAAAATTTAAAGGTTTCTATCATCAAATGACTTGGAATTTATAATGTGATAATTTGGTCTTGTAGATAATTCTCCATAGCTCATTTTGGTGGCAATTTCATGTTATAGGTGTATAAGAAAGCTATATTAAAACCATTATTTTATGAAGATTTTATGGTATAGTCATGCGTAAACGAATTCATGATGAAAAAACTGTGGAAGAATTTTTTTGATGTGTTCTAGATTTCCATGAAGATATTTAAACAATTTTTGTGTATTATATGGGCAGAACCTTTCACCAAAGTTAGCCTACCACTTAAGGCCTAAATGAATAAAAACCAATTTTGCAGGTGTAAAAGGGTTGGTGTGGTTATGGATGGTGTACCAATGATTTTTTCTCATTAACAGTTGGTAAAGAACTGACATGATGTGTTTGAAGTCTTGGTTTGATCTGAAGAGGTGATTTCTTGCTTAAACCCTAATGGCCTAATCATCCCTATTAGGCTTGTCAAAAATATAATTGGAACATGTATAATTACAAGGTTTTCTCCATGTGACTTATTATTTTGAGTGTTGATAGGGATTCCCTTGAAGTGTTCCAAGTGGTGGAAGATATTAGAAGTGAAGTTTGAGGTGTTAGTTCATGTTGAGTCCAAGACTGGTTCTTGAGACCTAATTGCCGGTTTGAAGTTCTTTAGAGATGGAAATTTTTTAGGTCATGTACCCTTATTTAGAGGTTTCTATCAGTTTCATGAGTTAACTGACATCACGATATTTCCATCCATATGCTACTTGCATCTTAGTGAGTTGTTTGGATGTGCTAAGTTTGTTAGTTTTGAAGACTTGTATTTTATGAGAATGATTAACATGATTAAGAGAGTTTAAGGTCTTGGAGTGTTTTTACCTATTCTATGGTGTCTCATAGACTTGGAGAGTGAGTTGGGATCATGTTTCTTCATTAAATGTGCCAAATAAGTCTTGAAATATTGGTTTTGTTGTAATTATGTTTATTCTTGAAGACTGAATTTTCGGTGCTTCAAGACCTAATTGGTGTTGTTTTCCAAATGGCATGCTACATGGTGAATATGGAGGTTACCAAGTTAATTGAGATTTCTGATTATGATGAGAGTATGCACCTAAATCAATCATATCTTTTGTGTCATTAATTTTTTTCTATATGCCCTTGAATACCAAGAAGTTGTGATTGGAGTATATTAGGTCTATTAGGCCTAATTGAGCTAGTGTGCTATGTTCTTTCTTATTCCCATCCTATAAGGTATTGGAATGTAATTTATATGATGTTATAGATGTTTTTTCATGTTGATATGACCGAAATTAATGGTATTGGCTGACCTAAGGTCTTTATATCAAGATTCATGTATAAAGGTAAGAGTTGTTTTCTCATTTGATATAATTAAATGTATGAAGAGTTGAGTGATATAATGGAGAGAAGAGAAGAGGTTAGAGGGCTCTAGGATAGAGAAAATAAGATAATAGAGAGGTGAGGAGAGTAAATATTATGGAAAACAAGGTCGTTAGACCTAATAAGAACAATTAGGTACATGTTTGAGTGAAGAAGGAGAGAGTGTAATTTGAGAAAGTTTTGATTGAGAGGAGATAAAAAATTGATAAAAATTAGTTGGAGAAACAATTACATCAAGTGATATTCATATTTAGGTTTTTGAGTTGGTACTTTATCATCATGAGGGGTTTTATCCTCCTTGTGGGGTTGGTGCCTCACTAAATCAGAGGTGGGTCCTCCTTGTAGGGATGGTGCTCTACTAAACTAGGGGCTGGTGCTCTTTTGGGGTTGGTAACTCACTAAACAAATATTTTGTGATGTGTAATATTTATGAGAGTCCTTTATTTTTTGTAATATAAGTAGAGGTTTGGTGATTTTTCTTCCCTTTGAGGGTTTCCCACTTATATCTAGTGTTCATGTATACTTGAGTTATTAATTACTCTTTTGATTGATGGTGTATGTATTATTTCTTCATCTTAATGCTTTATGGTTTATAAGTATACATGGTTAATTTGTTGAAATTTTTAAAGGACTGATTCACCACCCTTAGTCTATTGTACTTCTAACACAAGTGTAAAGATAAAATACTAAGGCCACATCCTCCACTACCTCTCTAAGTTGGAAATATAGAGTTCAAAATATGGCATGATATTAAAGCTTCTAGTACTCATATGTATTATTTCAATTTTTCCTAAACATTCACTAAGGAGATATGATCACGGGCACAAAATTTCCAAGCATTTAGAATCTCCGAGGTGGTAATTGAATGTTGCATATAGCCATGAGGTTGATGTTAATTATTGGGTATGGATTACCCAAGAGGATGAAAATATAATGTAAAAAACATGAAGAATAGATGGATGATTCCCCCACTAAAGGGATAATATGACGATAGTTTTTAAGAAGAGGGACATCAACTTATATAGATCTACAAATCCAATGTAGTGAAAGGTCTCCCACTTGTCCATGAGAAAGCCCAAGGTCCTCCTCTGGTGGGCTATGAAGTCTCCTATTTGGAAGAAAAATAAGTATAATAATTCTAGAGGAGAGAAAGAAAAGATCCTTCCACTAGTACACCTTACATGAAAAAGAATAGGACATGATGAAACAATCCTTGATCACATAGAGGGAGTGATTATATTAGAAAACACATGAAGAACCTCATATCAAAATTGAAAATAATAAAGCTAGCAAAATAAGAAGAGTGACTAGGAAGTGGATGTCAACTAATAAGGCCTCATCTAAAAGGAAACATAAGAGGACTTATGTTTTCTAGCAAATAAGATAAAAATAAAGGTCTCAATTCATCGAATATCAAGAAGACGTTATATCCTTCATTTGAGCATCAAATAAGCTTGCAATATAGATGGTTTGAGGCATACAAGAATGAAATAAAGAGTTATAGACACAAGGTAAGATAATTGTACCTAAAGAGATTACAAACCGGGTAGAGAAATATCTATTTTCCCTTTTCAACATCATGAAGAAGAGCCTTGAGGACAAGAAAATGGACAATCCTTCTCTAATAAGGTCTTAACAATTTTAAGCAGAGTGATCGTTCTAAATAATATCCTACAGGTCATCATAAGAGTCTCTATGAGGGGATATGTCGGGATCCTACCATGTTATCAAAAGAGGACATTGGCCTCTATAAAAATCTATAAAATGTTTATCACCTATACAAAGGTATGTCTAGAAAATTGGGAGAATAAAAGGGTATAATTGCCTATACTTAGATGATATCATATTTAGGGGCAGCCAAATTTTCACCGAAACAACCTTCACCGAGGTCTACATAGAGGACCAAAGTGTAGTCACAAGGGAAGAATTATTAAGGATACTTAGACAATTCATGGTGCACTTCAACAAGAATATTTTTTAGGAAAATTAGACAGTAAGCTTCAAAGGTTATTGGATTAGTGTCTCATACTAAGGACAATATTCAAAGGGTTGAGACCCTCAAGGAATTTTTAGAGTAAATAGTGGTTTCTCATAATATCCTTCTCGGACAAAATTCCTAATCTCTTCACAAATCCTAATTATTGATATTAATAAAATTGATGGGGACTACAAGGTATGCAAGGATGAACTAACAACATAAAAATGATGCCCCAAAAAACCCCAAAACTTTAAAGGGACGAATTGTGAATAAAAACTTAATGATTATTGTATATCCTAGGAATATTCCTTAGGCACACCGAGCCCATGTACTCAATGAAATGCCCTAACTAAATCAATTAGGATTTTTGGCAAAAGGATAATTTTACTTTGTATTTTGGCTATTTTTAGATTGGATAGGTAGGAACCTAAGGTTCCTTTTCCATATAAATGGACATATACCCATCCATTATTAATGGAGGTGAATTCAAGATTTATAATGCAATTCGATTTCAAGAATATGAATTGAAGTATTATGTTTTCATTTCCTTTTTATGTATTATTTATGATTTTTTGTTGAATAATAATAATTTTTATGCCCCTTAGTTGTGACCTTTAATTTGTGCTTTGTAAGTTTAATGAATGTAATAAACTTCATATCTTTATAAATTAGAAGGGACATGTATAAAATAATCTAATGGTTTGTCTTGTTTATGAATGTTTAATTATAGTCGCAATTATAATTTCCCATAAATATTTACATCAGTTATATGTCAGTTTATGTGTGAAATAAATTGAGTGCATATTGTTATAGAGGTATACATGCTTAATTCATATGATTCAAATTCTTAAAATTCAGTTTCAACATTGGTTTCTTTTTTCTCTCGCTATAATCTCCTTTTTGTTTTCTTACAATCAATAACAATTAATTAAGATTCAATTATCCTTAGGTGTAGTTTATTTTACAAAATACCGAGGTAGTAAAAAGAGTGGTGTTAAAATTACTATAACATTATCCAACAACTACCCTTATTGGTCATTTATAATATTGCAAACCTGTGGCTTGTACACTGATTCATTTTCTTGAATCCAAAATGAGGACATTAAGATAGTGTCACCTTTTTGGGAATGCACCTCACACAAATCAACATAGGTGTAACTAGTGCTATAAGGAGGGCTATGTTTTAAATAACAAGAATATATATATTCTTAGGATTCATTTTGCACTCATTTATTTAAAAGAGATTAGATGATTATTGTGATTGTATAAGCTAGATCTACTAACAATTATCACTAGGTATCATTTTTATTCAATATTGTCTCATATATCATTAGGTTCTCATAGGAAACCATTATATGATAAAGGGAATTCAAAGGGATAAAATATCATAACCTAGTTTATTAAATTTAGATAACCCAACTTTTATCTTTGTGTCATTAATGACATGGTTAGCTAGATTCTAAATTAATGTTATTGGTCCTTTCCAATGATTTACCAAGGAACCTTGTATATATTCTCATATTTGTCCCATCATAGAGTATCTATGGTGAACAACACATTAGGATGTTCAAATCATCTTTAAGGATTATAAATGTCATACATGAAGATGTACAATGTAGGATTTTCCCATTCACACTTTGTAATGTTGTATATGAATAATTTATGAATTTTCTTAAGGATTATATTATAGATTGACAGGATTCAATAACATATTTGTTACATAATTAAGGATAATTACTATCTTAAGATTCATTTACCAATAATTCACTACCTTAAAATGAGATATAAAGGAACCCATTAGATCCTCATGTTATCACCAAATCACAACACCCCTCAAATTTCCAACATGTGAATGTGGCTTTCGGTGTGATTGGGTAACATAGGTATCACCTATCAAGCCGTGGGAATTATGGGCTTGAGGTGAACCTTCAGAGAAGGAAGACTTTCTCTTCCTAAACTAAGAACTACACTACTCCTAATGCAAAGAAAATTACTAACTAGACCTATACTAACATTTCCAGGGATATAGGAGAGAGATTACATAAAATGAAACCTACACTAAGTGTGGTGATGCACCAAGAAAGGGTTTTCCTAGACAAATTTACAACCTCCCAGTGAATAAGGGTGAACATTGGAAGGATAGACATACATCACATACCCAATTTCATACAATACTTAATTCTAAGATAAGCACAAGACCTCCCAAAACATGCAATGGAAATCAAAGTTGCATAGTACACTTGAAAACATGAGAGAGGAAAAATGAAAGCAACCAAAATGATGCAAGTGTAGACACCAAAATGGGGTCACACTCCCTTGGTCTCTCAAAAAATAACCAACTCAAACACACTCACCTAACCATGGCCCATTTAACCCAACTTTAATATTAATTTAATTAAATTAATTTATGATCTCATAATATCTATTATTTAAATATCCTAATTGTATAATGCCCACACCACCACACCACCACCTCACCTATACACCTCATCTAGCCACCTCCACCTCAGGCCTATTCTTATTATGTTTCCATAACTAACTAAGACCTAAAAAAACCTAAAAATCAAAGCCTACATTCCCTCTAACCACATTCCCACCCATTAAAAAGGAGGATTCCATTCTAATATGCAGAGAAAAATGAATGAGATCCCAGAAAATCAAGAGGATCTGCCTAGTTTAGTAAACCTAGGAAATCCTTCCCTAACTGACACTGGTTACCCTAAGCCACCGGTAGTCAACCTGGAACCATCATCAGTTACCATTTATTCCCCAAAACAACCTAATTTTAAGGTTGGCACATCTTCTGATAGAAAGAGATGAAACCAAAGCTGCATGCAAGTAGAACCAGCATTTGTACACACATCAGAGCATCCACTACTAGTATTAGAAGAAATCACAGAGCCACTTGCATTCATAGGAGTATCCTAGGAAGTGCCATCACCACACCAAACTACACACATCTTATCAGCTGGCATTGACATCTATCCATCAATGTCATACAATAGTAAGTTTTTGTTAACCAACATTTATCTATTGTAGTTTTAGTAGACTCTTTTACATTTATTATCAGTTTCTAATCCCATTCCCATTCTCCCACCATTTACCTCCATGTAAACTTGACCATTCCTTCGCCCATGCCATTGAACTACCTACACTGGTTTTTAGAGATCCTTGAGTATACCTAATACTCACACAGACCTCACCATTACCCTTTCCATTTCCATTTAGCCTCAGATCTATCACCACACCAAGTTTTTATTAAGTTTCTGTACTTCGGCCATACCACCACCGGTTACCCACAACCATTGCCAGTTCACCTATACTAACATTGTTCATACCATAAAAATTCGCTCTCTATGTTTTTACCCTCAAACCAAGAAAAATCTTAAAATCTCCACCAAATACCCAAAAAAACCCAAAACAGACACGAAGACATCAGCAGACTGACAACAACCTTGATCTTCAAATTTAATCATAGCCTAGCCTATTGTGAATGAATCTTCTTATTGTAGTCGAATGAGATACCTAAATCATTTTAACTACAATAGGATTTCCTTATTGTTAACATTGAGTTGTTTTAAACAGTGGATTGATAGTCATCTAGGGAGTATCACACTTCCCGGATCTAGCATATGCTAGGTAGTCCACTGCATATACTATTTAACTTCTATTTGGTGGTCTTGTTTTCTATTTCAGGTAGTTCCTCCTAGCCAAAAGGAAGCTCTCACGATTAGCTGTGGATCAAGAAGTCATACGCACAACAACCTACAACCAAAATTTTAACAGGTATTCCTCCTAGCCCTTTACCCTTATCTATTTTGTCAATATTCAAAGAAACACTCTAGAATCAGGTGAAACATTTTGGCACGCCTAGTGGGACCCATTCAAGGTTCTTTGCATTTCTTCATTTCTAGGTGAAAAGTTGCATGTTTGTTTCCTTTATAAAAGGTTATCACATTAAAACTTCTCCCCTAGAATTTTATTTCCTTCTATTTTAGTTCTATCGACATTTTTATCCCTCATGTCCCAAGTTCGGCTGGGCCTTCTGCTCCCCAATCACCCGCATCAGCCACATCGGGTCCTTCATGTAATTTTTCCCCATCTGTCCCAAAATCATCTGTGGTTTCATTACCCGCACGCCCACATCGGCCGAATCACATCTTCACATCCCTCATGTCCCAAATGTACTAAATACCATCTCTGGGCCATTTTTTTTTTTTTCTTCCCGATTCTTATCTTTTTAAGTCGATGCAATATGAATTTAATGTGCATTTAAAGACCTTATCTCTCCTAAATGGCTATTTTATGGGACTATTCTCTATGCATTTAACACATTGCTCACTTGCCATCATTTGCTTGAATTCTTGGAATTAACATCATCTGCTCGTGCTCCTATTCCCTTTGCATTTTTCATTGCGAATTCGATCCTTGAAGTTTTTTTTTCTATGCATTACGAACATGAAGATCAAATTCCAAGGCCAGAACATGTATCACCCTTGAGACCTTTTTTTCCGATATCAGGGATAGCGAGGTTCGACACCTAGATTTCAAGGATTTTTTGAATAGATTGACTAGCCCTAATACTTCTCCCATGACACAATTGATCAATGAAAGTGGTCTTGCTTATGTGGCAGGTTTCCCTATTTCTGTACAAAGTGTCGACACCATGCTCACCTATGGATCTCATTTTAACTCACACATCAAATAATTGTCTAATGTGCATGGGGAGCTATTTGCCATAGTGGATGTTGTTTCCATTTCTACTACCCTACGCATTCCAAAAACTGAATACTCCATCGTTATCACTCAGGCTCAAGCTCAGACCCTATTCGAGTAGGAAAGTGATAAATATAAAGAAAGAATAGCAAAATCATAGTTGAAGAAATATAATAAGGAGCGTCCTAACTTTCCAAGGCATTATTTAGGGCTGATTTCAATGAAGAACTGTCTAATTTCATAATTTTTCTAGCTTGTGTCATGGGATTTCCCTCTACCAATGAATTTCACTTTTGGATGTGCCCTCTCATCAACATCGTCTGCAAAGGTAGTTAGAACATAAATTGGGCTGAAATCATTTGCATGAATTTCACCGAGTAGTTGTCCAATGTGCAACAGACTAAGAAGTTCTACATGATTTCTCATCTCATGTATTCCCTAGTAGCATCCCGGTAGTGATTTGGATTCACATACATGGAGGGCCAAGAGGATGAGCCCATTTATGCATATTGCCCTCAATTCACCCTTAAAACTAGCAACCACAATTTCAGGAGAGTTAATGATGCGTTTACCATGTATTTTTTAAGGCTCTTAGAAGGTGATACTTTGCCAGGAGATTTTTGATGAAGTCAGAACCTAATAGCTAAGTATGGAGCTTTCTTCATTCAGTTCAAGAGGTTTTCATATATCATGTTGGCTAGTTATGAAAACATGCCTCTCAAGATCCCCATGTTTTGCAATGACAAGATGGCTCTAATTGAAGTATGTAGGCAATTTGATGAATTACATAGAACATGTAGGGACAAGAAAATCTCTGGTTTGCACTTCCCTATTTCTTTAGGAAATTATACCGTAAAATAGCCTTGGATGCCCAAAATATAGAAATGGCCCTTGCTCCCATCACAGTCCACTTTTTCAGGCCTAGGACTTGTTTTGATTTGAAAAATTTCATTGAGCAGAACCTCAGAATAAATTATCATCACAGACATGATACTGAGGACTACTAGGCTGATTGTATAGACAATTTTGAAGCAAGGTGGAGGCACTATGGCAGATTCCCTCTGCAACTGATTAAAGAGCTCAATCTTTATCAAATTCATGAAGTGTTCTAGGATGATAATGCAGACTTGTTGTCTTTTGAATATGAGACATTATTCAAACATACTCCTTTGGAAGATCTAGAGTGGTACAAGAAGGAGAAGAATGACTTGGTTGAGATTTTAATCCTTGTCCTTGTAAGAACCAAAGTTTGGTTTGACAGAAGGTTTGAGAGCTTAAGAAGAATCAAAGTGGATCTTCTTCCAGAGATACTTCAACACCTAGGAAGGAAACACATACACCCAACACAGAGGTACCTTTACAAACCCCTCCTTCTTCCTCAACTAAAGAACCTGGATCATATACTCCCTCTTCTTCTACTCAAGTGTACCAAAAGAAGATAAAAGAGGTTAAGCAAGATCCAATTGAGGAAAAACCCTTCTAGAGCATTCATGATTACCTTCAGACTAGATAAAATTATTGTTATCAAAGTGAATGTGATGATGGTGAAGTACTAAACCCTACAGAACTTTAGAAGTTATAGTAGAAGATGAGAAAGAGGTGCCTAGAATCGAACCTCCTAAGTACCATAGATTACTCGCACAAGAAGCTCCAGATACCTCACTCACCTCTTTACTAGAAGCAACAGCAGTGGTGAATACCTTAAGTGCTATGGGTTCACTTGCTCTTGGACCTCTTGTCCCTTCTTCTTCTTCTACTACGTTTGCATGGGAGTAACCCTTGGTTGATAGTAGGAAGAGAAAACCTTCTTCCCGTTTGGCAGGCCCAATTTTGATATTGTGGTAGATTTTTAGGAACTACTCCTCCTCTAGAAAAGAGAGCTAAAACAACTTAAAGGATAGTGACAGATGTCGAAGGCCAACAATTTCTAGAGGTTTAAAGCCTAAGGTGGATAAGGCGAGAGCAGATCTACTCGGGCCCGACTTGGAACTTTATAGAATTCCCATGGGAGAATATACTCCCGAGATTGAGGTGCATAACCTCCAAGGTTATTGAGAGAGTGGAAAAGGGTAAAAACTATAGAATAGTTGGAAGAACAAAATCAAGTTCTTTCCAACTTCATCAAGTCATTATTGGATAAAGATAAGGTTATGGATGCTGCTCATCAAGCTTCCCTACCACCTCCTATGATTCTCAACCAAGATGAGGTTTAGAGTATCAAGGACATACACAGATATTCCACTTATGGATGGGCTATGGAATCCATGGTTGATGATATGACCCTTGCAGGCTTGAACTTCATTGAAGAGGCCTTCAAAGCCAATGAGAAGGTGGTTAACCTATAACCAAAACTCTCCTCCTCTATTTAAGCTATGGATAAAGAATTGAAGCTTCGAGTAGTTGCATCATAGATATTCACACCGATGGGAGAGGCTAATGAAAATATATTGTTGGCCGGTAAATTTTTTGATGATGCCAAGGACAACTTATCGTGGTCATGGGTGTTCGGTGTTAAATGAAAAATAAAAGTTCTAGAAGAAGCTTTTGGAGAATTGAGAAACCGTTGGTAAGGGGGAATCTTTCAAGACTTGTGTGGCATCCGCCTTTTAGGATATTAATTGTCATCTTCATGATGAAACTTTAGGTGTTCCTTTCTCTCTTCGAGAGATTAAAACTTAGTTCGTGACATTTGTCAAAGAAGTCCGTTAAAAGAAGAATTGATCACCAAAGATAAGTAAGGATATTTTCTCTCTTTAATCTACCATTGAAGAAGGTAATAACGAATACTTGGAACATACTGAGTTTGATAAGAAAATGGAGAAATATCTAGACACTTGGTCTCATGCCACTTCCAACACATCAATCCCATGAGGTAGAGAGATAGCTGAGGCATTGAAAAGATTTAGGAAATGGATTCTCATGTCGATGGGCCCTCCTCAACAATAAGAGAATGTTTTCTCTCCTAGTTTCTCCTTGTCTCCTTATTTTCCTAGAATCAAGCTCATTGTAAATTAATTAAGGACATTATGTCGAGCACTTCCTTAATCAATATTTTATTTAAAAGAAATGGTTACCAAGTGTAACCAATTTGTAAACTATATAACGTGCTCTCTGCACCATTTTAAGGGGTGGAACTCTATTTATTTTTGAAAGTGTAAAGGAGTAAAAGATATCAATACAAGAAGATCTCTCTTTCTGTTTCCATCTGTTCTTGTTCTTTCATTTCTATCTATTAAAAGTTATTGAATCATTAGTCTATTTTACTTCAAGAAGCTTTGTATTCTTGTGGATGTCATCTCTGGAACTTTGTGTCTATGAAATAACATCTTGTGGTTTCAATGCAAATGATTCTGTTCTATATGATTCCATTCTGGCATGCGTAAGGAATTATTTTGTTATCTATATTTCTTGAGAAGTGTTATTCTACCTCCTCCCTTTCCTTAATTCTTCTATCCTTTTGTATTGATGATCTGTTATATCAAACACTTTCATGATATCAAAGTTCCTCATTAAAACTAAACATTGTACATTTGTAAATAGGTTTTTGCCTTTAAATAAGGGAACCTCTCCCATCAAAGAGGAGGGACTTTCTGTCCCCTGACTATTGTTTTCAATAAAGTCCTTATTTGACAACCAACAATTTTGACGACTCTGCTAGGGATTCATTTTTATGGATTTCAGTTTATGAGTAATTTATTGATCATTCTTTCGATCCGGTGACTCTAAGATTTACTCGCAGAGGAGAGCCCTTCGTATTGAATATTCTCAGTTTATTCTCCTAGAGCATCAAGGTTTTCCTCTTCCTTCATCAAGGAGAAATAGAACTCGTTCCATAAGCACACCCCCTGTTGAAGATAGAACTCTCGGGAGTAGTGTCCCTCAAGGGAAACTTAGCCCTAATCTTTGTGCTTTAATTCTTGATGGTGTTTTAGTTCCCCTTCAAGAAGTGTTTCCAAGGATGGCAGTTCCATTACCTTAGGGCCACCGTGTTGGGCCTCTTTCCCTTCCTCAGCCTTTGCACGAGTTACCCAGGGGTAACAGAAAGAACTTTCCCAAATTCAAAGGTCATGGTAAGGTGCACCTAGATGAACATATTGTAGCTTTCATAGTTGTATGTGGAGTCCTTGGTGTTGAGCATGAAGATGTCTCAGTGAGGATTTTTGTAGAGACTATGCAGATAATGTACTAGATTGGTTCTATCAACTTCTTACCGGGCCATTACCAATTGGACTACTATAAGGACAAGTTTTGGGAACTGCTTTTACACCCGCAGTAAGATGTGCATGCTCTACTAGCACACATTTCTCAAATCAAGAAAGAACCACAAGAGTCTATGAGAGAGTTTGTGTCTAGGTTCAATAAGTTGATTAATAAGATCCCACCGAAGCCCCGACCTATGGACCATATTCAAAAATGTTTTTTCCTAAATGCTCAATTACCCGAGGTAAGCTATGCCTTGAGGAGATCTAATCTGCAACATTGGATGAGGATCAAATATTAGTCATTAGTGTTGAGGATGATCTAATCATGTCTCGGAAAATTAAAAAGAGATCCTTCCAAGTATAAAGCATCTATCTCTTCTTCTTCAAACTCGAGCTAACACAGATCCCTTAGTACAAAAACTGGCCAATGACCTCATTGCTATTAAGAAACAATTGGCTCAAAGATGCTCCTTATCAAGATGTCCCAAGAAGGAACTTCCAACCCAAGAATCATTTTCTCTCTTCTCGACAAGGTTGGCAATCGAGGGACCACCCATCAAGGTCCCTATGAATGCAACTTGTGAAGTTGAGGAACTTGGGAAGAAACTAATAAAGAATTTGAAGAATTTGGAGAGGAAGCTGAAGAGGAGTGGAGGAACTTGATGGATCTCAAGTCAATTTTCTCACTACCGAGGGCATTTATGAAGAAGATGACTATGATGAAGTAGTATAAAATATGAATAGGAGTCATATGCTATTATGACACAAGAACAAACCAATAAGAAGTAAAAAGTGATGCAGCTCATCAAGAAAGCTAAAGAGTATTCCAAAACTATCCTGGGGTTGTGGCACTAAGAGGATCTCCTATTCCCAATGCATCCACATAAAAGGTTAGAACCGATAATCCTTCTCCTATTTTTACTTCTAAAACTTATTTTCTCTAGCTCCTAAACTTGATAAGCCTAAAATTCATAGTGATGATTCCCCATCCATCTTTGGATCTTTTAATATCATTGACCATCTTAAGAAAACAAAATTTCAAATTTCAGAGGTGCGTATTATCAAACCCACCCTAAAGCCTTTGCCAAAATGATCCACTTTGTCAATTCCCATTCCAAAACTACCTCTAAAGGCCTTTACCTACTCCATCCTCCACACCCCAACCAAATCTTGTGGCTATAGTCACCACATCTAATGAGAAAATCAAACCTTTTTACATGACTCTTCTTATAGAAGGCCATAAACTTAAGAATCGTGTCATGGCTAGATTCTGGGAGCATCGATAATGTAATTCTTTGTCAAAGTGGCTCATGGTTTTGGTCTCACCATCACACATACTATTGGTTCATGTTATTATATGGAGAGTAGGGAGGTACCTTTGGTGGGAAGGATTAAATATGCATACGTAGCTTTTGTTGCCTTACTTGAGAAAAAGGTTTTGGCTACTATTCTGGTAGTAGATATCCCTCCTTCATATGGTATTCTGTTAAGTAGGAATTTTTGTAAAGATGTTAGAGGAGAGATTCAAATGGATTGGTCACATGCCCTTATACCAGTCAATGGGAAAATGAAGAAGCTATTGTCGAAGAAGCAATCCGAGTATATTGTGCAAAAGAAAATGATCCCAAAGTACAAATACTCTTTAAAGATATCGACATGGTAACTATATGATTATGTCTCTGGAGGAAACTAAACTTCCCAAAGAAGTACTTCATGATCCTAATGGTGTTTAGAATCTAGAATTTGATGGAAGCTACTCCTCAGCTGGTTCTGGAGCTGGCGTGGTGTTGATATCTCCTGAGGGAAAAGTTCATCCTTTCTCATTCAAACTACAATTTGAAAATACCAATAATACAACAGAGTATGAAGCCCTCATCCTTGGACTTAATGTGGAAAAATAAAAAGGTGTGAAGAATCTTCTGGGTCATGGAGATGTAGAACTAGTTGTTAAATAAGTTATAAACCTTTTTCAAGTAAAGAACAAAAGGTTGAAGCATTATAGGAATCTAGTTTGGGATTCTATTGAATTTCTTGATGCCTTTTCTATCAAGGTAGTCCCAAGGAAATGAACACCGGGCTAATTCACTAGTTGTCTCAAGGTCATTCTTTGATACATTGCCCCGATTTCTCTCAAGATAAATTCACCATTGAAATGATCCATAGGACAAGTGTGCCTAATAATGCAAGTAACTAGAAAGTTTTCAATGATGATGAGCATTTGATTTCTTTCTTAGATCTTAGGGATAACTTTGAAAAATTGTACTTCAAGGAAGTGACAATTTGCCTCATGAGAGTGTATCTTCCAATGAGGAAGGTGTCAAAGAAGAGACATATCAAGATGGGTGCATCAAACTCAAAGGTAACAATATTCCTAAAGGGATGGTGAGTTTGGAGGAATTGTTTGATAAACATGATAGGTATGTTAAGTCTAAAGATTCTACAAGAGTGCAACAATCTATTGAATATGAGAAGATTAACATCGAGAACTCTATTGACCCCAAAATGGTGAACATTGGAAAGTTTTTTACTCAAGAAGAAAAGAAGAAGGTGGTAAATCTTGTAAAGAGGTACAATGATGTACTTGCTTATTCTTATGATGATCTACAAGATTTCCAGCCCAAAGAAATGTAGTATTTCATTCCTCTTAAACCTGGGATTAAACCTTTCAAGTAAAAGAAAAGGTAGTACAATCCAAAATTACCGACATCATTTTTAGAAATACAAAAATTTAGAAAGCCGAAATTATCTTCTCTATTCACCATTTGCGTGGATTGCCAACATTGTACATGTCAGAAGAAAAATGGTGAGATTCATATCTATGTTGACTTCAGGAATCTGAATTAGGATTTTTGAAGGACAACTATCCTCTACCCATGATGGATCAAGTTTTGCAAGTGTTACAGTGGTCTCGAAATGTTGTCCATGCTTGATGGCTTCTCGGGGTATAATCAAGTGGAAGTTAATACCACGATCAACACAAGACTTCCTTAACCACCCTTTGGGGTATGTTTTCCTATAAGAGGATGCCTTTTGGACTCATAATGTTGGTGCCACTTTTCAAAGGGCTATGGACTTGGATTTTGGAAGCCTTTGAAAGGAAAATGTATTTTTGTGTATCTAGATGACCTTACTGTATTTTCCAAAACTAGAGCATATCATTTTCAGCATCTAGAAATAGTTCTCTTGAAGTGCAGAGAACATGGGATCTCTTTGAATCCCAAGAAATCTATCTTTTTTGTCATGGAGGGTAAATTTTTGGGGCATGTTGTCTCTAAAGATGGAATCAAAATTGATCTTGAATGAGTTCAAGCTATTAATTATATTCCTCTTCCCACAAGTAAAAATGGAGTGCATTCTTTCTTTGGTAAGATCAACTTTTGAGAAGATTCATTCATGATTTTGTAGAGCTAAGTTTGAATATCTCCAAAATGATGAAAGGGAAATAAATGTTTGGTTGGTCCTCTGAAGGGAAGGAGGCATTTGAAGGTATTAAAGAGGCTATTGCTAGGACTCCTATCTTGGCATGCCCAAATTTTAGTAAAGATTTTATTATTTATTGCTATGCCATGAAAGCACCCCTGGCCGTTGTATTGACCTAGGAAGATTCTCGATGATCATGAGATCCCAATTGCATTCGTGAGCTACATTCTTAAAAATCATGAGTTGAAGTACACCATGATGGAGAAACATGTTTTGCAAAGTGGTTAAATATGTCAGCAGCTTTCAATTTTATATTCTTAACTCCTACTTTGTGGTGCTTGCAGCGATACAACTATCAAGTATATTCTTATGCAGTAAAGAATTTGGAACTAAGAGAGGGAATTGGGTAGCAAAGGTTCAAGAATATGATATGGACATCAGACCAACCAAACTTGTTTGGGGTAAAGGCTTGTGCAAACTCGTTGCTAAAGGAGCTGGTCATGAATTACCTAAGTATGAGGTTGATGTTCCTATTGTTATTTTTCTCAATTCGATAGATGAATGGTATGCTGATATCACTCATTTTCTCACCTATGGGAGTGTCCTCTCACTTGACTTCCAAAGAGAAGAGACCTATTAAACTAAGATCAGCATAATATGTGTTGTGGGAGAATGCTTTGTTCAAACATGGAGTGGATGGAAGATATCTCAAATGCGTTGACAAAGAACAATAGAAGAAGCTTTTTCTCAACTTTCCATGATCAAGCCTCGTGGAGGTCATTACTCATCTCATCTCATATTCTTGTTCACAATATTCTTCATGCCTTTGGATACAATTGGCCTACTTTTTTAAAGATGCATCAAAGTGGGTTGATAAATGTGAAGCTTGTCAAACTTTTTTGGGAAGACCCAAGTTGGCCACCTTGCCACTTAAACCAGTTGTAATTGAAGAGCCCTTTCAACAATGGGGTTTAGATTTCATTGGAACACTCAACCCATCTTCAAGTGTTGGACATACTCATGTGTTAACTACCACAGATTATTTCACTAAGTGGGTAGAAGCCATTCCATTAAAGAGTACTACTTCTAAAGTGGTATGTAATTTTAACAAAGAAAACATCTTGGTAAGGTTTGGAGTGCCAAATAAGATTATGACTGATAATGCTTCAAAATTTTCTTCTGCTGAGATGATGGATTTCTGTTATGGATATGGAATTTCCCTTTCTCACTCTTCAGATTACTATCCTCAAGGGAATGGATAGGTAGAATCAACAAACAAGAATCTGGTGGCTATAGTAAGGAAACTGGTTAATGAATCTCAGAGGAACTAGCACAAGAAACTCTATTACACCCTTTGGGCAGATAGGATTACACCTAAAAGAGCTATTGGGATGTCCCCTTTTCAAGTGGTGTATGGTGTGGAAGCCCAATTACTTGTGATAGTGGAGCTACCAACTTTATAATTAATGAAGGCCATTAAAGACACCAGTTTCAATGATTCTTTAGACAAAAGGATCATGTATCTTAAAAATTTGAATGAAGACTCGGCCGCAGTTATTGACATAATATCTACCCACCGTAAGAAAGTAAAATATTTGTTTGATAAGAAGGCTAAGTCTAGGAATTCTCAAGTTGGAGACATTGTTTTCCTGTGGGATAAAAGACATGAGCCTCGAGGAAGCCATGGTAAGTTTGATTCTCTTTGGCTCGGTCCTTTCAAAATCAGGCATTTTGTTGGTGAAAATTCTTTCTATCTTGATTACATGGATGGTTCCTCTCTCCCACTTCCTTATAGTGGTAAATACCTAAAAAATTTCAAATCCTAGGTGAATAGTAGGTCTCTTTGTATATTATGTATAGTGTGTGTTTGCTTCTCCTTCTTCTGTTTGTGGTGTGTTGTCTTCTATATTGGTTTTCCTTTTGACTCTGTGGCCCAATGGATAAGGCACTAGTCTTCTTCCCCTAGGTTTTCTAGAGTTCTTGCCTTGAATTGTTCTTCTAATCTAGCCAAGTCATCCCCAGAAAGAGCTAGTTATTGTCCTCTCAAAATTTCCCCTCTTTTGAAAGTCAAAAAATTGAAAATTTTGAATTGACACCCTTTAGTGATGTTCTAGTGAAGTGAAAAGTTGAGGAGATAGTAAAAATTCACATTTTGGAGTTATTTTGGTGCTTTGTGGGTCTGCTGACATTTTTGTCCCTCATGTCCCAAGTTCTCATTGAGCCTTCGTTCCCAATCACCCGCATCATCCGCATTATGTCCTTCATGTTATTTTTCCCCATCTATCCCAAAAGTGTCTATGCCTTCACTACCCACATTACCCACATCGCTCACATCGGCGGAACATATCTTCATGTCCCTCATGTCCCAAATGTACTAAAGACCATCCGGCCAATTTTTTCTCATGCTTCTTCTTGATTCTTATCTTTTAAGTCAAAGTGTAATATGAATTTAATGTGCATTTAATGACCTTCTCTATCCTAAATGGCTATTTTATGGGACTATTCTCTATGTATTTGACACATTTCTCACTTGCCATCATTTTCTCGCACTCCCGATCCCTTTGCATTTTTCATTACGAATTTGATCCTTGAAAGTTTTTCCTCTGTGCATTCTAAACATGAAGATCAAATTCCAAGGCCAAGAACATGTATCACCCCTTGAGACCTATGTTCCCAATATCAGGGATAACGAGGTTCGACACCTACATTTTAAGGATTTTTGGAACAAATTGACTAGCCCTAATCCTTCCCCATGGAATAAATGATCAATGACAACAGTCTTGCTTATGCGGTGGGTTTCCCTATTTTTGTACAATGTGTCGACACCATGCTCACCTGTGGAGCTCATTTTAACTCAGACACCAAAGAAATGTCTGATTTGCATGGGGAGCTGATTGCCAAACTAGATGTTGTTGCCATTTCTACCACCCTACACATTCCGAAACTAAAGACTCCATTGTTATCACTCGTGCTCAAGATCAAACCCTATTCAAGTAGGAAATGATAAATATAAGGCAAGAATATTAAAATCATGGTTGTAGAACCCTAAGAAGGAGCGTCCCGACATTCCAAGGCATTATTTAGGGCTGATTTCATCATTTTTCTAGCTCATGTCACGGGATTTCCCTATACTAATGAATTTCACTTCTAGATGTGCCCTCTCATCAACATCATCTACAAAGGTAGTCAAAACATAAATTGGGCAGAAATCATTTGCATGAATTTGACCAAGAAATTTCCCAATATGTAGTAGACTAATAAGTTTGACATGACTTCTTATGTCATGTATTCCCTAGCAGCATCCCGACAAAGTGGTTTTGATTCACATACATGGAGGGCCGAAGGATGAGCCCATTTATGCATACTACCCTTAATTCACACTTAAAACTAGCAACCACTATTTCAAGAGAGTTAATGATGCATTTACCATGTATATTGTAAGGCTCTTAGAATGTGATACTACCAGGAGATTTTCTGATGAAGCCATGAACCTAATAGCTAAGTATGGAGCTTTCTTCATTCAGTTCAAGAGGTTTTCATATATCATGTTGGCTGGTTATGAAAACATGCCTCTCAAGCTCCCCATGTTTTGTAATGACAAGATGACCCTAATTGAAGTATGCAAGGAATTGAATAAATTGTATAGAACCCTGTAGGGACAAGAAAATCTTTGGTCCGCACTTCCTATTTCTTTGGGAAATTATACTTGCAAAATAGCCTTGGATGCCCAAAATATAGAAAGGACCCTTGCTCCCATCATTGTCCAATTTTTCAGGCCTAGGACTTGTTTTGATTTGAAAATTTTCATTGAAGCGTAACCTCAAAATAAATTATCATCATAGACTAGATACTAAGGACTCTGGGCTGATTCATAGATGATTTTGAAGCAAGGCAGAGGAACTATGGAAAATTCCTCTCGCAATCGATTAAAGAGATCAATCTCTATCAAATTCTTGAAGGGTTCCGGGATGATAATGTAGAATTTCTATTTTTTGAATATGATACATTAGTCAAACATACTCCTTTAGAAGATCTAGATTGGTAAAAGAAGGAGAAGGATGACTTAGTTGATATTTTGACCCTTGTCCTTATAAGAACCAAAGTTTGGTTTGATAGGAAGGTTCGAGAGCTTAAGAAGAATCAAAGTGGATCTTCTTCCGAGATAATTCAACACCTAAGAAGGAAACAAATACACCCAATACGAGGTACTGTACAAACCCATCCTTCTTCCTCAACTAAAGAACTCGAATCATCTACTCCCTCTTCTTCTACTCAAGTGTACCAAAAGAAGATAAAAGAGGTTAAGCAAGAGCCAATTGATGAAGAAAACCTTCTAGAGCATTCAAGATTACCTTCGTGAGCTAGAGAACATTATTTTTCTCAAGTGAAATTGATGATGGTGAAGTAGCAAACCCCGCAGAACTTTAGAAGTTATAGTAGAATATAAGAAAGAGGTGCCTAGCACTGAACCTCCTAGTACCACATATTCCTCTACACAAGAAGCTCTAGATATCTCACTCACCTCTTTACTTTGGAAGAAACAGTGGTGAATACCTTAAGTGCCATGGGTTACATTTCTCTTGGACCTCTTTTCCTTCTTCTTCTTCTTCTACTTTTACATGGGTGCAACCTTGTTGATAACGGAAGAGAAAACCTTCTACCTATTTGGAAAGGCCCAATTTTTATGTTGTGGTAGATTTATTAGGAACTACTCCTCCTCTAACAAAGAGAGCTAAAAAAATTCAAGGATAATGATAGATTCTCAAGGCCAACAATTTCGGAGGTCAAAGCCTAAGGTGGACAAGGAAGAGAAGAATCTATCATCCTCTAACTTGGAACTTTCTAGAATTCCCATGGGAGAATATATTCCCGAGAGTGAGGTGTATAACCTCCAAGAAACAAATATCACAAAAGTTATTGAGAGAGTGGAAAAGGGTAAACAAACTATAGAACAGTTGGAAGAACAAAATCAAGTTCTTTCCAACTTCATCAAGTCATTATGGCTAAAGATAAGGTTATGGATGCTACTCCATTGGCTGCCCTCCCACCTCCAATGATTCTCGTCGGGATGAGGTTTAGAGTATCAAGGATATACACAGATATTCCACTTATGGAAGGGTTATGGAAGACATGGTTGATGATATGACCATTTCATCAACCATGCTTGAAATTCATCAAGAGGCCTTCAAAGCCAATGAGAAGGTGGATAACCTGCAATAAAAACTCTCCTCCTCTATTAAAGCTATGGACAAATTATTGAAGCTTTGGGGTAGTTGCATCATAGATCTTCACCTGATGGGAGAGGCTGATGAAAATATATTGTTGGCCAAGTAATTTTTTTGATGATGCCAAGGACAAATTTTCAGGGTCATGGGTGTTCAGTATTGAATGGAAAATAAAAGTTCTAGAAGAAGCCTTGGGAGAATTGAGAAATAGTTGGCAGAAGGGGGAATCTTTCAAGACTTGTGTGGCATCTTCCTTTAAGGATATTCATTGTCATCTTTATGATGAAACTTCAAGTGTTCCTTTCTCTCTTCAAGAGATTAAAACTTAGTTCAGGACATTTTTCAAAGAAGGCCTGTTCAAAGAATAATTGATTACCAAAGAGTAGATAAAGGATATTTGCTCACTTCAATTTTCCATTGAAGAAGCTAATAAAGAATACCTAGAACATACCAAGTTTGATAAGAACATCGGGAAATGTCTAGGCATTTGGTCTCACGCCACTTCCAACACATCAGTCCCATGAGACAGAGAGATATTTAAGGCATTGAAAAGATGTACGAAACGGATTCTCATGTCGGTAGGCCCTCCTCAACAATAAGAGAATTTTTTCTCTCCTAGTTTCTCCTTGTCTCCTTCTTTTGCTAGAATCAAGCTTTCATTGTAAATTAATTAAGGACATTGTTTAGATCACTTCCTTAATTAATATTTTAGTTAAAAGAAATGGTTAGCAAGTGTACCCAATTTGTAAACTATATAATGGGCTCTACGCCATTTTCAAAATGGAACTCTGTTTATTTTTGAAAGTGTAAAGGATTAAAATTTATCAATAAAAGAATACCTCTCTTTCTTTTTCCATCTCGGTCTTGTTCTTTCATTTCTATCTATTAAAATTTATTGAATCATTAGTCTATTTTACTTAAAGAAGCTTTGTATTCTTGTGGATGTCATCTCGGAACTTTATGTCTCGTGAAATAACATCCTATGGTTTCAATGCAAATATTATGTTCTATATGAGTCCATTCTTACATGAGTAAGTAATTTTTTTAATCTATATTTCCTTAGAAGTGCTATTTTGCCTCCTCCCTTTCCTTAATTATTCTATCCTTTTGTATTGATGATTTTTATATCAAACACTTTCATGATATCGAGTTCCTCATTGAAACTAAACATTGTAGATTTGTAAATAGGTTTTTTCCTTTAAATAAGGGAACCTCTCCCATTAAAGAGGAGGGAATTTCTGTCCCCTGACTGTTGTTTTCAATAAATTCCTTATTTGACAACCAACAATATCTAATCCACCTACCACCACTTATTTCTCCTATATCCGCAATATTTCGTGTCATTTACTTAAATCAGTCCTACCACATCAGTACTTGTTCACATGGTGCTGATGCGTAGCCAAGAAAACACCCTCATATTCCATGTCAGTTGTCAACCACTCCCACCTAGTCCTTCACCACCTTCTATTTTATCACCCATGGATCCTACCCAACCTATCACTATCACCATAGGGGATGAGGAGTTCACACGACTCCTTGACCAAAACCCTACCGCCTTACAGTTTTATCTTTCCCACTCATCCACTTGAGATGCCTTGGGTCAATTGATATATGACATGCCTATACGTATCCCCCAACTCTTGTTCCTACTTCGTGTTAGCCCCCTCTCGGCTCAAATCTAGGTGATATACCTACTATTACCGCCACATCTACCACATCTGTTGCATCAACCACATCCACTATATCTTTGCAAACCACCTAGAACTTAACCTCATCTCGCACCTATTGTCTCACATATACTCGTGGCTACATAACCACCCCTAGTGTCGGTAACCTCTACCCCTTTTCAAAACATTTTCCTTTCTATTCCATAGTTCTTATCCCCCATTGCTACTAGGGTCACCACGACCCTTCCAGCTCCATATATGTACTATTAGCAGCCTCTCATTTCATCTATCATTCATTCTAGATATGTACCCCTTATTTCGCTCCCTCCTTCTCAATCTACCTATATGAAAATGCCATATACTAGAATGCCACCCCCATCATATGTCCAACACCAACCCTCTTATGTTAATGGAGATACCCATCCATCACAACCTATGAAATACCTAATCAAGTTAATGATTGAAAAGATGCACACACCGGAAGTATCGGTTTCATACCTATAACACTCTCACCTATGATAAGATTTGTAATGAGCCCATACACCTATCCATTTGTATTCGTCCATATCCCGTACATTGGGAAATGCCTAAATTTAATGACTTTAATAGCAAAAGAGGACCCACAACAACATTCACGATCTTTCAAACATGGGTATTATTTGATCACCCATGATGACGCTTTGCTCCTGAGGACCTTTCCCATGTATTTGACCAAGCCCGCATTGGACTGGTATAGTGGGTTACCTAGACATTCTATCTTCTCATTCAATCAGGTAGCTCAAGCCTTCTTGGATCACTTCTCCATCAATTTTATTAAGAAGGTTACCATGACTGACCTCTACTCTATACGTCAATATGACGACGAATATATCACATATTTGGTCACTCTTTGGCATAGCCCGATCAATCAACTAACATTCTAACTACCACAAACCAAACTCATAGAGATATTCACACGGGCTTTTGTTAGACATATTTTTCCAACCCTATAGGTGTAAACTTTCCGAACCTTCGATGAGGTGATTTTCATGGCACGAAAGCTAGATATTTGAGCCATCGAAGAAAAGAAAATTCAACTACACAATAAGAACATGACATTTAAGTCAAATGATAACTCTTCTTATTCTAAACCATAGAAAACTTATTCAAAAGCCAAGGGAACCACTAATGTAGTGGTACTCAAGGCTATCCCAGTTCATCCATCAAATCAAGCTAACCCTCGTCTAATCTTTCTCCTATCCAAACATTTCAATTTAGACGAAAAACAATGGAAATATACCACAATTGGGGAACCTTATTCTTCTATCTTAGAAAATCTCATTAAAGATGGGGCCATCACCCTTCCTCCCATAAATCCACATACTGGTTTTGATCTTACTCACCCCACACCCATGTGGTACAAAGAGCATGAATTTTGCAACTATCATCGGGTAAAAGGTCATAGTGACGACAATTGCATCACTTTCAAAAACATTTTCCAAGAAATGCTCAAGAAAGGCAAGTTAACCTTGGATAATCCTAATGCACCTACCAATCAAAACCTACACATCTTCAAGAAACCATTTCCTAATCACGCCCCTTCTTCTGATCAAACTAGAGAGACCTCAACTAATGATAGCCATACCCACGAGGTCCATGCTATTTTTAGTGATGCACCAGTCACTTCCCAATTACCTCATATTCCTTCCATAGAGGAAATCCTATCCCAAAGTCCTCCACCTACACATGAACCCACTTCACCTATTCCTCCACCCACAGAGGAGCACCCTTCATCTCCTCCCTCACCTGTGAGGGAGCCTTCTATTAACATCAAGACCATTTCACCTTTGGCTTCTCCACCTAGAGAGCCATCACCGTAGTACCTCTTTGACCCATGGAAGATGCTTATCTATCTCCTCCACCCACAGAGGAGCACCCATCATCTCCTCCACCTGTCAAAGATCCAATAGAAATGTCATTTCCTCTAGGTGACCATTATCCATCAGCTGCCCAAGATCCTGCGGACTTACTGTCGGCTCTCTTACCCATAGAGGCTGAAGCTAGTGAATTCCCCATTTCTAAGACTCATTTTATGAGAATCACCATTGGATCCACATTGACCTCACCTACAACATTTTCATTCTCATGCTTAGTCGACCAACTAGATTATGTGGATAGAGCCTTACTTTTGGGGCGTCTTCTACTTCCTATCTCAACACAAATGCAGATGTCACTCACTGACACTTCCACTATCTATCCAAAAATATTTCGGCCACTCGAATAAAAGACAAAAAAACTATCAAAAATTCTCCCACAATGCCAATCATGGCTCAACTCAACCCTCTACTCATAACTTAACATGCTTCTACATCGAAACCTACACCTACATCATCTTCCCTGCCTAAACCTATTACTACCTTAGGGGTCATCCCAACAGCTAGCCTTACTCATCCACCCATCGATTAGACTTATCCACATCCTCCAAAACTAACACCAAATGTAATCTGCCCCCAAACAAAAGAACCAATATCCCTAGATCTCATACATCAACCTCACCGATCACACCTTCATCACCTTCATTCCTTTTGTCCTGCCTTTGGACCTTTCCCTTCCAAAGCATGGTTAAGAAACCTCCACCTGCCAGTAAACTAAAAACACAACAACCCATTCCTCCCTCGCAGACCTCTAACATGCCCAAATGCCAAACATGACTTCCGCCCACACCTACCACACTTTTACCACCATACCTCCAATACCATCGGTAACTTCTTCACCGCCCATAACAATTCAATATCTTTCCCTCACACCTCCTACACAACCTGCACCATCTACCTTCACAAAGACCTTGGTTATCCCCATGGGTAACACACCCTCTTCCACCATCCACTTTTCCCTCTAGATATCATGTGCTTGTATCACCTTTACCCAAGAAGGTGTAACCTAAAGACAAAAATCTGCTACCCTCTAATAAGGTAGTCAAGCCAACCACACACTCTATTGCTAGTTCATCTACCATGCCCCTACCCAAGAAGACACGACCAATACCTAAGACCACACCAACACCTAAAACCATAGCTCAACCCACTCCCCCTCTTACCAAGACCCTTCCTATATAATCAGCTACACCTACACCCAAACCCACCTTCACTTCCCATTGTGATCCACTAGTGGGATCCTATGCCAAAATCTTAACCAACCTCCTTGAAACTTTTTTCATCACATTACCACCTCTCGACATTATGACCCACTCAAGCCCAAACAAAATGGGTTTGACGACACCAAAATTTGCAGCTACCATCATTCTCCAGGAATGATGTAGAGAACTACAAGGCTTTAAAACTATTCTTATCCAAATTGTGTCCTCCTGAAGACAAATTTGACGATGAAAACCTTCTCGACAAGGACCCCATTTCACCAAAGACCCATTTCCATAGTTCTTCCCACATTTCCAACTCAATGACCAAGACCTCCACCCCCACAACTTTGAGAGCCACCCCAAGATTCAAAATTAACATGGTTTACATCAAAGAACTCGCCAAACCTCCACCCACCGCCGGTGTGCCTAGTTCATTTCACAAGGTTCCTTCCCACCTCTTGGATTTTTCCCTTCCCGTCTCTATACCTTTCATGCTTCACCTACCTTCCCACCTCAAATCAACATGATCCACATTGCCATCCGTGCTCGTAAAGATAAAGGCAAGGAAAAGGCAACTGACCCACCAACCAAACCTATACCCAACATACCATCTGCACCCACACCTAAAGTCACTATCACAACCCTACATATCCTATTTCTAACGAGGTTACACATCATGTGATACTCAAATAATTACACCAATCCCTCCTCAAAATGTCCCCGTATGACCTCTTCCAAACCTCAAAATCCCATCGTCAAGCTCTCATGGAGGTTCTTCAGTCTATTGAGGTCTTACCTAATGACCCTACACCTGTGGCCTCCATTATTACTCCTCATCATGTAGCCTCCCTTACTAAATTACCATCTTCTCCTACACCTCCACCTACTCACCGAGTATCCACCCTTAGCTTCTCAGATGAAGAGATTGTACCACACCAAACCGATGACCTAGATCTAACTCTTTTCATCTCCATCCACATCGATGATATACATGTACAACATGTTATGATTGATGGGGCACTAGAATTAATATCATCTCCTCCCATGCATTTGATCAAATGTGCATACCTGACAACTACATGCATAAACATCTCATCATGTTGCATTCATTCAATGACACTATCACCTATACACTTGGAATTGTCATCTTCCATGTTCATGTGGGCCCCCACACTGTTCCAAAGTTATTTTACGTCTTGGAGGGGTAATTCCAATATAATTTGTTGCTTGGTAGACCATAGATTCATGTCATGGGTTGTGTTCATTCCACTTTACATCGTTGTGTAAATATTGAGCATGAATGACACACCTATACCATTTTGGCCAACCCATCACCCTTCAAAACTTGTAACATGATTTACTAACCCAATGACGTACTTATACCCATTAAAGTGTCTACCTCTCGTGACCACCGCCTCTTCACCTACACCTCCACTCACCAAGTGTTTTCGCTACTTCAACCACACCTACATCATCCATTCCTACCACTACCACAACCTCCACGACCAAACCATCAGCCTCCCAATCAACTGGCTCCACCTCCAAGTCAATCTCTCACATGACATCTATCCCAGCTACCCACATATTGACCATCAATCCCTTAGAAGGAATTTTTCAATGCCTCACTTTGGGGGAGTATCACCTATATAGTGTCAACACATTCCTTAATCCACAAGAGTACGGAAGTCTTCACCAACACCCTCGCTATGATCACCTTATAGGAGAGAACCTCCTCTATGGTCCTCCCCACCTTCATACCAGTCTCACCTATGGGGGACTTGATACTACCACTTATACACCTGAACCACCATCACAAACCCTCCCATTTTCTATTGACCTCCAATCACTCACCAATCACCGTTTTTCCCACACCTTCCTACACCAATGTGCATAGAAGGGTTTTGGTTTTGATTTCACAAGAAAGGCCATCAAATAGTTATTCCATGCGCTACCCACAAACATAATGAATGTAGTGGTATTGGCTTTCTTGAACAACCTACCAAGAAGGCTCAAATTGAACTCATTGAGAACATCAGCCCTTCTTCATCACCTTCACAAAGCAGTCGATGGATCCAAAATCCATTCCTCATAACTTTTTTTTTCATAAACACCATTTCCTAGGGGCCTCCAACTTATCAACATGAGGGCAAGGCTGCCTCTTCTCTCCCCTTCCTTTATCCTAAAATGATCGATGATGATACACCTTCCATTAATGTCGTTGAATGTCGGGATGACGAATCTATACTCACCTATCTTGGTGTAGAAGACTCATATATTCACCGGTCATTACCATCTGAGATGCAAACCATGTTGAACGAATTGACTATTGAAATTAACATCCATACTCAGAATGACCCGCACATCCTAAAGATTGGCCAATCTTTAGATACTACTGAACAAGAAGCCATCACTTATTTTCTCAAAGATCATAGCCATGGTTTTTATTGGTCTTATGTAGACATGCTTGGTATTGACCCCACCATAGTGGTCCATAATATTTTAACCATTCTTGATGCCAAGCCCATAAAACAAAAGCCGAGGAAATTACACCCTTGCATTTCTCTTCCGGTCAAAGAAGAACTTCATGACTACTTTCCATTTCCTTCATTTTACCCATTGATTATCCTTGATGGATTTCTAACATTATCCCTATCACTAAAGTGACGGGGTACTCCTCATTTTCATATATTTCCATGACCTCAACCTAGCATGCCCAAAAGATGACTTCTCTCGCTAGGTATTGACCAACCTGGTTGACCTTACAACTAGTCAAGAGATGCTATCACTTATGGATGGTTTCTCGGTTATAACAAAATCTTGCTTGCCCTGCAGAGGATCAACACAAAATTGAATTGATCACCCCTTGGGGGACCTTCGCTATCAAGTCATGCCTTTTGGCCTTAAAACGCCGGTGCCACATACCGGTGGGATATGACTTACATCTTCCATGACATCATGCACCTTATATTGGAAGATTATGTGAATGATCTCCTAGCCAAATCTAAATGCCGCCCCAAGCACCTCATTGTCCTAAAACCATCTTTGACCACCTCATTAAATATTATGTTCACCTTCAACCCAAGAAATGCATCTTCGCGGTTCTCTCAGGGAATCTCCTGGAATTTGTTGTCTCCTTACGTGGTATAGAAGTTGACCCTGCTAAAGTCAAGGCCATTCTCGAAATGTCCCCATGCATTAACCTATGGCAGCTCCGTAGCCTACAAGGTAAGTTGTAGTCTATTCACCATTTCATTTCACAATTGTCTGATCGGTGTTAACCATTTCATCGCCTTCTCAAAAAAGATGTTTCCTTTAAATGGGATGAGGACTACCATAAAGTGTAACACCTTTGATGAAAATTTATATTTCTTTTTGCATTACAAACGTTGGCATGTGATTTTCTTGAATGAGGTGTGTTTCCTTGATTGTTAAAAATCATGCTTGTTATTAATAAATAATTTATGCTCTTAGATTCATTAGATTGAAATGATATGGCTTGCAAGAATCCATTTTTCACTTCTTGTAGGTGAGTTGCAATCTGGTTTTGATCAATTTATCTCTGTTATCGACTCATCCTTGGATCAATTCCAGTTGATCCAAGGAATGTTTTAAATATCCTTACCAGACTGAATGGTAAAATTGGCAATCATATTTGGAGAGATGTAGTGGAATGAACTTTGTATGTTACAAATTCTTTGGTCTTGTATGAACATTCCTTCATTCGGTTGTATGTTTGTGTTTGGATCTTTAGGATTGATCTCTTTAGGACATTAATGGCATAAACAAAATATAGTCTATTACATGACTATGAAGGGAATCTTAATCCTAAACCTAAAGGATTATCCTAATGGTGCCCTAAACTAGATAAAAGCACCTACTTCCTAGCTATGTCTACTTATTTGGGTTTTGATCTAACCTAATCTTCTTATTCTATGTCATTTAGATGGCATCCTAACCTAAGTTCTTGTGCTAAATGAATAAGGGAGAAAATTACTAAAGTAATGCTAGGCTATTTAACCTAATACCTAATACTATATGGTTGTGAATTTGATCTAACCTAAGGTGGAAATTACCTATGGAAATGTTTTAAGACCTAAGGTAATTATTGTTAGACTAACCTAAGTTTTGGGAAATCTATCCTAAACTATTGAAAGGGAACCTAAGGGTCACATGGCATTATGGTGACGGTTCCAATGACATTTAATTGATTTGATTTTGGGTAAATGAATGGAGGTACAACCAGTTTTGGCAAAGGAAAGTAGACTTTAGTGGAAGCATACATGGAGGCTTCACTAAAGATGGAAATGCATGTTAAATTAGAAATGGCATTCGCTAGTTTTGGGAGGTGGTGGCAAGGAGAGATAAGTGGGAGATTTGGGAGTAATTGCATTAATGGACCTCGGTTTTTATGTGCAAACCATCTTGGAAACAAGGAAGGTAAATTTGTTGGAGGTTGTTTGATCTTGCATGCATTACAATTTTTCTCTGCATGGAGCTATCTGGTTCTTTGAACCAGCAATTCAAATTCTACTTTATGGATATTTTTGGTTTCTCTGGTTTATTTTTCGATCGAGGGAAAGTATATGAGGCATTGGAAGAAAATATGTTTGATTTTTGATCTTTCGTGGAGAAGAAAAAGAGTTGGAAGCTTGGCTAGAAGTCTCCTTCGAATTGGTAGAAGCACTATCAGGCATGATAGGCTCTAACCATTAATATTTCTTGCTTTCTTCTAAATGATTCATTAAAACAACTGATCTCTTGAGATAAATGTTTTCATGATTTTTCTGGTTATTTACTTTCATGGTTTTATGAATCTTTTTGGTTTTTGGATACAAAATCCATTGCTAAATAATGTTAGCCTTTGGAAACTTTCTCTTTGTGCAAGTTCAGTGGTAACATGCATGTGAAACTGTATTTCGATGCTCATAGTTCATTCTCGAACTTGTGTGAAAGGTCAAGTGTTGTTCTAAATTGGTATATGATGCTTTGTGTTTTGTTCTAAACTTATATTGGAGCCTTGTGTTTCATTATGATCTTGTATTTGAGATTTGTGTTGCTTAAAAATTGTGTTCACAGATTCGTGTTTAGCACTGTATTTATATTCAACACTTGCATGTTTTGAACTTGTATTCTAGTCGTTGTGTTTGGTTCTGTACTTATATCTTGAGCTTGAGCTTTACTCGTATTTAAGATTTTGAAATAATTAGAACTCATTTATGGGAATGTTTGCTCAAAAATTATTGCGAGAATAATTTTGGTTTGAGATGATTTGGTTATCTCTTTTGAGATCTTCCTCTTGTAGCTTCTTGAGTTGGAATGGTTGTGGTACTTCTGTTTTTGAGACTGTACCATCTTCTTTGAACTGGTAAGGGCATGTAAATATGGAGGATATTCTTCCCTCCTCTGCTCTATGAAAACCCATGTCTTGTTGAAGGATTGACTGTTTTGTTTGAAGGATTAATGGACTGGAACTGTATCTTGTTATGGGTTTGGTTTGATATAGAGTTTGTTTGGAACAGTCACTAACATTTTTTGAGGTTTATGGAAATGTGGTATGCATACTCCTTCTTGTGATTGATGTTTGAAATGAATACCTTCTCTGTCGCAATATTTTTAAATGGAGTTGTGAGAGTCTTTGTTGTGTTTTCTGTTTCAGTCATGATTGGAGGTAAAGTTGAGACATTGCTTGACTCAAACATATATTAGTTTTTTTACTCAATTCCGGATCCTCTTAAATTTACTTTTGGGTTTTTAAGGAAATAAGAGTTGAATAATCTCTCATTCTAAATTCGTTGATAGGATTTACTACCTCTATTTCGGGGTTGTTTCATTTAATTTTTCTTCATGATGACCATGAATTATATGTCTCTTTTATATGTAGCCGTGTAAGACCTTGAAGTTGGGAATACATTTTCTATTGAGTTCATGAGTTTTATTAAAACTTGTTTATCTTATATTGTTTTGGGTTTTCTATTCTTTCTTGGATTCATTGAATGAATCTCTGGGTCTTTGAAAAGAGAAAGGAATATGTTCTCTTATGGATAGTATACTATTTTTGGGACTATACTGTGTACTCCTTTCTGGGAATTGAATTCGAACTTGTGTTTAATGAATTGGAATATATAAACCAGGTTGTATTGATTTGTAAGGGAAACTAGAAATGTGCTTTCTTTTGACTGTGTGTTTGGTTTTGTATTCTCCTTTGGGAACTAGTAAAAGAACTTCTGATTTTGGAAATAGAAATGGAATTCATTTGATATTAGAAATGAAATGAATTCTTTATTGGACCTTTTCCTTTTGAGATCCTTTAACTTTTGAAAAGATAGGTTCTGTTGATCAAACTTCTCTGTGGCACGACTCTCTTTTTGGCTGTAGAGAGATTGTTCTCTTAGGCCTGCTTGACTTTTGGTTCGGATTTCTGTCCTTTCTGTCTTATAGGAAATAGTGAGAAAACACTCTTCTGAGATGGAAATTTCCTGGTGGATTGTTTAGTCTACTTTGTACTAGTCATTTGTTGTAATGATGTGGAAAGAGAACAACTGAGTCAGTTTAGTAGAAGAGAAAATGTAAACATGTTTAGACCGACTGCTATGTTTGACCGAGTCATACTTCCTTTGGATTTGGTATTGGAAGGTTTTCTCTTTTTGCACCCTATCTTATTATGAATCCTCCCTTGGATGGACATGAGAAGAGATTAATCTTGTGTGAGTCTAGCTTTGATTTGTGGAACATCTAGTTTCAGATCTTTGAATTATATCTTCTAACATGTAGAAGTTAGTTAAGACTTGTAGGTAGACTGTTTTGACTCTCTACCCCTTCTTGGATTGATTTGGGAATTCTTGTTAGATGTTGTCTCTTTAATGTTGAATCCTTATATTTTTATCCTTGAACTAAAGTAGTTATGTGTGTTCTGAACCTGTTTCTATCTTTCAGATGATTAGTGTATGGGGTACAATATGTATTGATTCTTCTTCTTTACTTAAGTTGTAGGATGAAACATCCTAATATGAACTATGTTGTGAATAAGTTATTTTTCTACATGGTAAAGATAAATGTTGTATTTCTATTCTGATAGAATTATGAAACAATTAGATGACAAGACCTCTTATTTGTTTAAAAATAATTGAAATGATTAATTAAAATATATGTTATAATGCAGATGTTGTGGATAATATTATGCCCTTTTCTTAAAAATGATTTCAAACTCTTATTTGTACTTCTTTTCTGGTTGTTATTACTTATGCTTATTTGCATGATATATTAATTTTTTCATTAAAAGAGAGTTTCTTAAATGGAACAATTAGTGTAATACATCTCGTTTTAATGCTTATTGCTTATCATGCTCAGTTCATCAAATGACCCTATAAATTTTTGTAGATGGACATGTAAGTGATAAAAGAACACAAATTTTTTTATGATGCATCGGCTTATTTAATTCTTGGATCTTATGTAAAGAATTTTGATTCATTCTTGAGTTGTATCGGGAAAGAGAAGTGATATTATTTTATGATCTTAATGATGAATGACATGTAGTATGTCTTAAATGGATAATCTTGTAAAAGTTTGTTTTATCATAATTAATTGAAAGGTTTGGAGACTGACTCCAATTTTTTTGTAAATTCTCTTGTACTTTATATGATGGTAATAGTAGTGATATCTTGTCGATATTCTTTATATCTATTTGTATACTATTATTGTTATCAATTAATAAGTTGGATTAAGGGGATAGTACAATCTCCCTTATTATTTTGAAACTTGTTAAATTGCAAAAGATATCATTCTCTAACTACACAACTATAGTTCAATAATGAAATATGCATTGGTCATACAATTAAAACTATATGAGTAAAGAATGATAAAAAGGTTATGTTAACCCTAACATCTAACCATGTAGAGGAAGACTCTTCCTCTCTCAAAATAATGAAAATAAATGGAATGGTGGTTATGATATTTAATCCTTGTGCTTCGTTTTTATAAAAAGTAAACACTAGCTGAATTTAGGTGAATGATACACCTCCTTAGACAACTAGGTTACATTAAGAATTAACCATTTGATGTTTGCTGCCCTATTTTTGGGGATAACTACTTGTTAAGCCAAGTTAATAAACATCAATGCAAGCATGAGTTAATGAAGTTCTTAATATCAAATCAGATTAATTATGGATAATGAACTTAAGGAATGTTGGAATTAGGGTTAGGCAGGGTTGCTGAAATCTGAATCTTAATCCAATTAAATTAAATCTAATGACCTCTAAGAAGTATGTACATCATGATGAGTTGGTTCTAACAGAGGTTGGAACATGCCAACTATATGAATGTACCATAAAAATTCCAGGGCTTCTCGAGGATACAGTGTTACAGTTGACATGTGGTAACACCCTTATGTATTCATTCATCTAGATCTACACAATCTAGACTTGAACTTACTTTTTCTCTAGGTCAAGTTAGTAGCATGTTTAGGATAGGGAGTAGCTTTCATGACTCGTGGTACCTTGGAACATTCGGTTGACTTAGGTTGAATGAGTATGCCCATATAGCCTAAGTCAACGTCAAGCATCTTCCTATAAAAATTATGTTGCTAACCTAGGATAGGGTCAAACCTTCGGCAAGTGGACAGATGATAGTCAGAAAGACCATTCTAGATAATAGAAGAGTGAGGTGAAGGACGTATTCTGAAATGATGAGTATGTCGTCTAGAAATTGGAACATGAACAATATGTTAGAAACATTTGGTCAAAGTATCACAAGCTATTGGTTGTGTTGTCATAAGTCACCTAGTTTAAAGCAACGTGATGTCAGATGAATATTGGTAACAAATATTCAGATAGGTTCTTTAAACAGATCACTCAGTACCTAGAATAGGGTAGGAAAACCAAGTATACGTAGTATACATAAAGTATTCTATACTTTAAGACAAACATGAGAGATTGGTTGGTAACCAAGTCATGGAATGAGAGATCGGTAACATACCGAGTCATTATAATTGCATATGGTTATCTGTTATGAGATTTATTGGCATGGAATGTGTGTTCTAAATGATGTTTTATTTAGAACAGAGAACATTGTGTTTCAAAAAATAAAATCCCTTGTTTCTAAAGTCTTAAAATGGGAATGTTACATCTTGGTATCAGAGCTGAAGGTTACAGCTCTTGGACCCATTATGTCCATAATCTAATGAAACTTAAATTTTCTTGTTAACAAAAAATGGTTAGAACAAGAGGAAATGTCAAAAATAATCCTCCACCTGAGGAAGGAGCAGCAACTGCCTAAAAAATCGATGAAATCCTTGCTGCCCTACTGGACACAAGGGATCGTTTGGCTATACTTGAACAACAAGTAATGGGAAATGAGGAGGAAGAAGATGCTGGTAATAATAATTAGCCACCTTTTGAGGACAACACCAATTTAGGTGTTGATAATAACAATGTGAACATACCGATCATCCCGAGAACAAAAAGGCTAGGATGGCATTGAACTCACCAATGATATAAAAGGATAAGTCAGCTGATGGCCCCACATTAGGAGATAGAGCTGAGAATTGGCTCAACAAAATGGAGTACTTTGAAATAAGGAATTTCTCAAAAGAAACAAAGCTGATATGGGGAGCATATCATCTTTCCCATGAGGCATATTCATGGTGGGACAACCATTAGGCTAAGTTAAATATCGATGAACTAATATCACATGGGATCAATTTAAAGGTTACTTTAGGAAATGTTGGCTACCATGACTTTTATTATGATTAGAAAATGACTGAATTCTAGAACTTAGCTCAAGGAAAGCTAATCAGAATCGAGTATTGGGAGTGGTTTAATAAACTCCTTAAGTGTGTACCTCAATATCAAATTGTTGAGAAATTTAGGATATGGAAATTCATCATGGGATTGAATCCCATTATAGGAGGAGAGGTGGATGTTCACAACCCAACCACGATGGAAGGGGTTGTTAAAAAATCCATAAGGCAGGAAAAGAAATTGAAGGAAATTTCTTCTCATAATAAGGAAGTAAGGAAGAAAGTTCCCATCTCTTCTTCATCATCTCTTGCACCTAAGAAAGGACCTTGGAATAAATTTGGAATGAAAAGTAATTTTTTAGTTGATAATAGTAAGAAAGCAAAGAATGAATAAGACTATTAGTAATGTATAGAACAAATTTGTCAAGAATAATAATAACAAATGAAGTCCTATGGAGGTCGAATGATAATTCTAGGGTTGGAAGTAAATCTGAGTCTAGAAAGGAGGCTATTATAAGCGTGGAAAAGATCATTTCACAAATCAATGTCCTTTGAAAAAGGATGATCGTAATCAACAACAGAAGATACACGCTACAGTAGCTACTACGTAGGCTAAGAAACATGCCACACCCTTACAGGTTCTAGATAAGTTATTTGGCATACCTATAACTATTATTTTTATACCTAATCAATTGAATGTTTTATTTCTAGTAAATTAGCTTCAAAACTAAAAAGAAAAGATGGAAACATGGATCAAACATGGACTGTACATTATGGAAACAATGTTGTTCATACTGTTAGTATGTGTTTGTTTGGAGCAGTCATTGACTTAACTAGTTTTTCCACATAAGTTGATCTTTATGTTGCACCTTTGGGGTCTTATGATGTAATCATATGTGTTAATTGGTTATCTGAACATAAGGAAAAAGTGGATTGTTTTGAAAAACATATTAGTTGTTTAGATGATCTGTAGAAAATAGTAGAGATTCAGGGTGTGAAATGTGATATTTCTGTTAGGAAACTGTCAGCTATGCAACTTAAAAAGGCCAAAAATAAAGGTTGTACCTTATATGCAGTAAAAATTGTAGAAACAACTAAAGAGAATAGTGATGTCATGGAATGATATCCATTGTTATGAAACTTCAGTGATGTGTTTCCAGAAGAGTTACTAGGTCTTCCACCCAAAAGGGAATTTGACTTCACAATTAAAATCAAGCCTAGAACCAAGCCTATTTCTAAGGCACCATATTGAATGACTACTATATAATTATTAGAGCTTAAAGCTCAATTGCAAGAATTTTTTCTAAAGGTTTGATTAGACCAAGTGTTTCACCTTGGGGAGCACTAGTAATTTTTGTGAAAAAGAAAGATGGAACACTTAGATTGTGCATTGATTACAGGATGTTAAACAAAGCAACAATCAAGAATAGATACCCACTCCCTAGAATTGATGATCTATTTGATCAGATGCATGGACCATCAATATATTCTAAGATAGATCTTCAATCTCGATATCATCAATTATGGATTAAGGACGAGGACATTCATAAAACAAATTTCAGAACAAGGTATGGACATTATGAGTTCACAATTTTACCTTTTGGATTAACAAATGCACCAACATATTTTATGAATTTAACAAATACTATCTTTTAAGAATACTTGGACAAATTTGTGCTCGTATTCTTGGATGACATTCTCATATATTCTAAAAGTATTAAAGAACATCATGAGCATTTGAAGATAGTTTTGGAAATTTTGAGAAAGAGACAGTTATATTGTAAGCTATCTAAATTTTCTTTCTATGACACAAAAGTGTACTATTTGGGACATGTAATAAGTAAGGATGTAATTGATGTAGATACTTCTAAAATTGTAGCTCTAACTAAGTGGAAAGCACCAAATAATGTACATGAAGTTAGAAGCTTCATGGCGCTTGTTGGTTACTATAGAAAATTTGAAAAAGATTTTTCTAAGGTGGTCTGCACCAATAACTTCATTACAAAAAAAGGATAAGAATTTTGTTTGGAATGAGAAATGTGAATCTGCATTTAGAACTTTAAAGGAATGCTTAATGTAACACCTTGGGAAAACTGTTATATTTCTCTTTGCATTACAAGTGTTGGCATGTGATTTTCTAGAATGAGGTGTGTTTCCTTGATTGTTGAAAATCATGCTTATTATGGATAAATTATTTCTACTATTGGATTCTTTAGAATGGAATGATATGGCTTGCAAGAATCCATTTTCACTTCTTATTGATAAGCTGCAATCTAATTTTGAGAGTTGCAAACTTTTCTCTTTTGAATAACTCATCTTTGGATCAATTTTAGTGATCCAAGGAATGTTTTAAATCTTCTTAACAGATTGAATGGTAAATTTACATTCAATAGTTTGAGAGGCATAGCAGCCTAAAATTTTTTATTTTACAAATTTTATGGTCTTGTGTGAAAATGTCTTCAGTAGGTTGTATGTTGTTCTTGGGTCTTAGGGATTGACCTCTGCAGACATTTAAAGGTGTAACAAAAATAGTATGTTTCATGAATATGAAGGGAATCAGAATGCTAAAACTAAAGGAATATCCTAATGGTATCCTAAACTAGGTAAGAGCACCTACTTCCTAGCTACGTCTACTTAACTTGGGTTATGATCTAACCTAAGATTCTTATTCTATTTTGTTGGGGTGGTGTCCTAACCTAAGCTCTAGTGCTAAAGGAATAAGGGAGAAAGTTTGCTAAGGTGATACTAGACAATTTTGACCTAATGCTTGGTACTATATGGAAGTGAATTTAATCTAGCCTAAAGTGGGTATTAGCTATGGCAATGTTTTAAGACCTAAGGAAATTATTGTTAGACTAACCTAAGTTTTGGGAAATCTATCCTAAACTATTAAAAAGGAACCTAAGGGTCACATAGCACTAAGCGCGGGTTCCAATGGAATTTAAGTGATTTGATTGGGTTTAATGCAAGAGGTACTATCATTTTTGGCAAAGGCTAGTTAACTCTAGTGGAGGCATACGTGGATGCATCACTAAATATAGAAATGCATGTTAACTTAGAAATGGCGTCTCACTAGTTTTGGGAGGTGTTGGCAAGGAGAGATAAAAAGGAAATTTGGTATTTATGGCATTAATGGATCTTAGTTTTTGTGTGCAAACCATCTTGGAAACAAGGGAGGTAGATTTGTGGGAGGTTGTTTGGTTTTGCATGCCTTGCAAATTTTTCTCTACATGGAGCTATCTGGTTCTTTGAACCAGCAGTTCGACTTCTTCTTCTTGGCTATTTTTGGTTTCTCTAGTCTATTTTTGATCAAGGGAATGTATATGAAGCATTAGAAGAAAATTTGTTTAGTTTTTGATCTTTCATGGAGAAGAAAAAGAGTGGGAAGCTTGGCTGGAAGTCTCCTTCGAATTTGCAGAAGCACTATCAGGCATGATAGGCCCTACCCATTAAGATTTCTTGCTTTCTTCTAAGTGATTCATTAGAACAACTCTGCTCTCATGAGATAATTGTTTGTTTGATTTGTCTGGTTATTTACTTTCATGTTTTTATGAATCTCTGTGGTTTTTGGAATGTAAATCCATTGCTAGTAATGATAGTTTTTGGGAAAATTTCTTTGTGCTAGTTTAATGGTGGCATGCATGCGAAACTTGTATTGGGAGCTTTGTATTTCATTCTAAAACTTGTTTGTAAGGTGGTGTTGTTCTGAACTGGCATTAGTTTCTTTGTGTGGTTCTAAACCTTTATGGGAGTCTTAGGTTTTGTTCTGAACTATTATTTAGAGCCTTTGTTTCGTCGAACTTGTATGGGAGCTTCATGTTATGTTATGAGCTTGTATTTGAGCTTCATGTTTGATCTGAGCCTGTATTAGAGCCTTATGAAGTTCTGAACTTTTGTTTGAAGCTCATGTTCGACACTGTACTAGTATTCCATTCTTGTGTGTTTTGAACTTGTGTTGGAATCGACATGTTTGATTCTATGCTTGTATTCTGAGCTGGAGTTTTTTTGGTATTAAGGATTTGAAAAGCTTTAAACTCATTTATGGACTATCTGCTCGAAAGGGTCTTGAGAGATTTTTTTGTTTTAAAGTAGACCTAGTAATATCTTTTGAGATCTTCTTCTTGTAGCTTCTTGTTGGACTGATTGTGGTACTTATGTTTGGAAACTGTACTACCTTCTTTGAACTTGATAGGGCATGTGAATACGAAGTATATCCTTTCCTTCTCTTCCCTGAGTGAACCCGTGTCTTGTTGAAGGCTTGACCATTTTGTTGAGGGATTATTAGACTGTAACTATACCTTGTTGTGGGTTTGGTTTGATTTAGAGTTCTTTGGAATGGTCGTTAATAGTTTAAGAGGTTTATGGAAATATATTATGCATTTTCCTTCTTGTGAACAATGTTGAAATGAATACCTTCATGTTGCAAGATTTTTAGATGGAACTCAAGAGTCTTGTGGTGATTCTCTTTCAGTCTTTTGAGTTCATGAGTTGTATTGAACCTTGTATATCTTACATTGTTTTTGAATTTCTATTCCTTGTTGGATTCATTAAATGAATCTTTGGGTTTAAAAAGAGAATGGAATATGTTCTCTTGGATACAAGTATAATGTTTAGGGATTGACTGTGTACTTCATTCTAAGATTTAAATTTAAACTTGTGCTTGATGAATGGAGATAGGTAAACCATTTTGTTAGATTTGTAATGGAAAATTAGAAGTGTGTTTTCTTTAATCGTGCATTCAGTTTTGTGTTCTATTTTGGGAACTATTAGTGTAAATTCATAGCACCCCCAAATGAGCTATAGATATGCTTTTCTAAGGCAAGCTCATCTGGTGTGAATGCACAACATTGAATTTTCTCCAAGGTGTGGGACCTTGCAAGGTGAGAAAATCCTCTAGAGAAAGCTGGTTCTTACTCCTCTGTCTAGGTGTATGCATGAATTTTGTAGAGGTTTAATACTAGATCCTACTCTAAATTCCAAGGAGACAGAGATAAAGGATGCAAAAGAAATAAAACTAAGTAAAAGTGGTGATACACCAAAGGAGTGATGAAATTTTTCCTTGAAAATAAACACAAATCATGGAGATATAACACCAAACCTACACAGATATTGCTAGAATGTAATGAAAGACCAGGAAACAATGATAAACGCATGAGAGGATTAAAAAAATCATTCACAAAACATACATTATCATTCCCCAAATTTGATACAATGCATTACACTGGAAGAAAAGGAAAAAATGTGTCATAGGCTCCATGGAAGGTTTGAAACTCCTCAAATTCACGTGCCAAGGGGAAGAGGGGAGTTTGCAAGAACAAAAACATCCAACCCTTTACAAATGAGCCAAGACTAGCTTTTAATGGTGAAGTAGAATGAATGGAAAGCAAAAATGCGGGCAAATGATTTATGAGCTCAACCACCAATCAAATCTCTTCAATTTTTCCTAAAAAGTGATGGGATTCATGTACAAACCCATACACCAAAGTACATTTCTCTGCAGATCCAAAAAATGACCCATACTTCATTAATTTTGGTGGTTGAACATCGTTTCGTATTTTTACATGCCGGAGACATTTTCTCAATTTTCTCCCACAAAAATTGACCAAAATTAAAAATTGAGGAGTTCATTGTGTGGATAATTTCAACAGCTTTCCAATGATATAAAAAATGTGAAAATCTGAGCTTTGGATCAAAATATATGGTCCTCTGAAGATTTGGGGAAAAACTGGCAAAATTAGGGCAAAAATGGGTTGGCGGGGTCAAACTTTAAATTTTTCCCTTTGGGAAAAATTTCCCAAAAATATCCACAGTCCACCCCTCGGGACACGTGGCATCATCTCGGTTATCCTACAACTTCAGGAAAACATTCTACCTCCTTTTCCCATTTGGGAAAAATTTTCACAAACCCTCGTTGGCCCAACCTCCAGTTAACACGTGGCACACTTTGATTTCGCGGGAGCCTCGAATCAATTTTCTTTCTTCCACGGGCCCATGGGGAAAAATTTTCTTTGTGCCCTCTACTACTTTGGCAAAAATCCAAAATTTACTCCACCCCTCCGACTCTGTTGCCCTCATGGACATGTAGCACACTCTCATTCAACGCGGGGCATCGCAACATATTCCTCCATCCTCCTCCGTGGGCCCGCAGGCTAATTTTTTCCTTTGCACCCCAACCACTCTTTGGAAATTTTCCCAAATTACCTCTCGTTGACCCGCCTATCTACCCTACCATGTGGAACATTCCTATTGGTTGGGGGCCTTCCCAGGGAAAATTTCCCTCAAAACTCTGCGAGTCATAACTTGCAAAATAGAAGGAGTTAGAAGGAAAATGTTACCTTTCTCGGAAAGGTGAGAAAATCCTCTATCTCGATGAAGTCATTTCCAGATAATTTTGAGTACTTGAAAAGTAAAAAAAAATCAACTGAGGCATAAGGAAGGAAGAAATGAAATAAAGTTAGTCAAAAATAAGTAGGGGCTTATTTTGGATAACAAGAACTAATTAAAGAATTTCTAAGTTGAAATAGAAATGGGAATTCATTTCATAGTATAAATTAAATGAATTATGGATTGGACCTTTTCCAATGGAGATCTCTTCTTACTATTATTTGGACGAGTTCATTTGATTAAACTTCTTTGTATTCGATTCTCATCTGAGATGGAAATTTCTTATGGAGTGTTTTGTCTACTTGCTTAAGTCATTTTTTGTAATGTTTTGTAAAGAGATTAAGCTTGAGTCGGTATGTTGGAAAGAAAATAATATCATGCTTAGACTAACTATTTTTCTTGATTGAGTCATACTCCATTTGGATTGATATTGGAAGGTTGTCTCTTTTTGCACTCTATTTTATTATGAACCCTTCTTGGATGGACTGGATAAGAGATTAACTCTGTGTGAGTCTAGCTTGGGTTGTGGAATGTTTGGTTTCAGATCTTTGAATTATATCTTCTAACATGTGGAGGTTAGTTTAGACTTGCAGGAGGATTTTTTGACTCTCTACCCCTACTTGGATTGATTGGGATTCTTGTTAGATGTTTTTCCTTTAATGTTGAATCCTTATATTGTTATCTTTGGCTGAGGCAGATTCATGTGTTCTAAACCTATATTTTTCTTTCAAATGATTAGAGTATGGGGAATAAGTATGTATTGATTCTTCTTCTTTTGCTATATGGAAAGATGAAGCATCCTAATATGAGCTATGATGTAATTAACTTCTTTTGCTACTTAGTAAAGATAAATGTGTATTTATATTCTTATAGAACTATGAAACAATTGGATGACAAGACCTATTGATTGTTTTAAAGTAATTGATAGGATCTATTAAACCTTATGATATAATGTAGGTGTTGTGGATTATATTATGCTATTTTCTTAAAAGTGAATTCAGAATTTTTAATTGTACTTCTTTTCTGGATGATATTACTTATGATTATTTATATGATATATTAATTGTTTCATTAAAGCAGAGTTTTTTAATGAAACAATTAGTGGAATGCACTTTACTTTAATGCTTAGTGCTTATCATGCTCAGTTCATTGAAATGACCCGTGCTAGCAATTTTTACAGATGGACATCGTAAGTGATAAAAGAAGACAGAAACTTTTATGATGCATTGGCTTATTTAATTATGGATCTTATGTAAAGAGTTTTGAATCATTCTTGAGTTGTATTGGAAAATAAAAGTGATGTTCTTTTAAGATCTTAATTCTGATTGACATGTAGAATGTCTGAAATGCATAGTCTTGTAAATGTATATTTATCATCATGAATTGAAAGGTTTTGTGTTGGACTCTAATTTGTAATGTGAATAATTTTGTACTTGTATGATGGAAATAATAGTGATATCTTTGCAGTATTCTTTATATATGTTGTATACTATTGTTGTTATAAGATAATAAGTTGGATTAAGGAGATAAGTATAATCTCCCCTAATATAATGAACTTGTTAAATTACAAAAGGTGTCATTCTCTAACTACACAACTATAGTTTAATAATGAAATATGATTGGGACATACAATTAAACTATATGAGTAACAAATGATAAAAAGGTTATGTTAAACCTAACCTCTAACCATGTAGAGAAAGACTCTTCCTCTCTCATGGAATGAAAGATAAAAGGAATAGTGGTTATGATATTTAATCTTTATACTAAGTTTATAAAGTAAACACTAGCTGAATCTAGGTGGATGACACACTTGATTTGGATAGCTAGGTTACATTAAGAATTAAACGTTTGATGTTTACTGTCCTATTTTTGGGATAACTGCTTGTTATGCCACGTTAACAAATAACAATGAAAACATGAATTAATGAAGTTATCCATATCTAATCAAGCTAGTGTTGGATAAATAACTTAAGGAATGTTGGAATTAGGGTTAGGCATGGTTGTTGTAATCTGAATCTTAATCCAATTTAATTATGATTAATGACCACTAAGGGGTATGTACATCATAATGAATCAGTTCTAATGGATGTTGGCACATGCCAACTACAGGAATGTACCCTTGAGAAGTCCCTAGACTTCTCAAGGATACAATGTTGCAGTTGACATGTGGCAACACCCTTCCGTATTTGTTCATCTAGATCTATGCACATCTGGACTTGAACTTCATTTCCCTCTAGGTCAAGTTAGTAGCATGTTTTGGATAGGTAGTAGCTCTCTATGACTCAGGGTACCTTGGCACATTTAGATGACTTAGGTCATCCGAGTATGCCCATATACCCTAAGTCATCGTGATCATCTTCCTATAACAAACTATGATGCTAACTAGGGCTAGGGTCAAACCTTGGGCAAATGGACTCGACGGTAGTCATTAAGACCATTCTAGTTAACAGAAGAGTGAGGTGAAGGAATTATTCCAAAATAATGAGTATGTCATCTAGGAATAGTAACATGAACAGTATGTTGAAATATTTGGCCAAAGCATCGCAAGTTGTTGGTTGTGTTGTCCTATGTCACCTAGTTTAAAGCAATGTGATGTTAGATGAATATTGGTAACAAATATTCAGATAGGTTCTTTAAACAGATCACTCAGTACCTAGAATAGGGTAGGAGAACCAAGTATACGTAGTATACATGAATTATTTTATGCTTTAAGTTAACATGAGAGATCGGTTGGTAACCAACCGAGTCATGGAATGAGAGATCAGTAGTATACCGAGTCATTACAGTTGTATATGGTTATCTATTATGAGATTGATTGGCATGGAATATGTGTTCTAAATGATGTTTTATTTAGAACAGAGAACATTATGTTTCAAAAAAAAAATTTCTTGTTTCTAAATTCTTAAAATGGGAATGTTACAGTTAACTTCAACACCTATTCTAGCTATACCAGATCCTAATGGAGACTTCATGGTTGTAACAGATGCATCTGGGGAAGGTCTAGGAGGTATTTTGTTACATAATGATCATGTCATAGCTTACAAAACTAGAAAAATAAAGTTACATGAGTTGAATTATGCTCAACATGGTTTAGAGCTTGGTGCCATTGTTAATGCACCACAAGTTTGGAGGAATTATCTACTTGGTAAACCTTGTGAATTAAAAATTGATAGTGTCAAGAAATAGACATGATGATATTTTAATAGTTGTTGATAAAATAACAAAGGTAGCACATTTTATTACTGGTAATTTGAAGGATGATTCTCCTATATTGGCTAAAATATTTGTACATGAAGTTTCCATATTACATGGAGTACCTGAATTAATCATATCGGATAGAGAACTTAGAATGACATCAAGGTTTTGGCAAACATTTAATGCAATTTGTAGGAACTAAGCTGAATTTTAGTTTTGTGTATCATCCAAAAACGGATGGACAGACTGAAAGGGTTAATCAAGTTTGAGAGGATATGTTATGATTGTATTGTATGGATCAACAATATAAGTGGGAAGAGTACCTTCCACTAGTTGAGTTTACTTATAATAACACATATCACTCCTCTCTTATGATGGCACCTTTCAAGCACTATATGGAAGAAAATGTAAAACCCCATTAGTTGGGACAACATTGAGGATAGAGAGGTAATTGGACCTGAAATCCTTACAAAAATGGAACAACAAGTTAAAATGATTCATGAACACTTGAAAGAAGCAATAGATAGGAAAAAGAGTTATGCTGATTTAAAGCGGGTTGAAAGGAAATTTGAACTTGGTGAGAAATTCTTTCTTGAGTTAAACTAAAAATAGTTCTATAACTTTTAGCAAGGCTACCAAGTTATCACCTCATTATGTGGGACTCTTTGAGATAGTTGAAGTAATAAACCCCGTAGCTTACCATTTAGCATCACCTCCTACCTTTTCACAAATGCATGATGTTTTCCATATTTATTTTCTTAAGAAATATGTTTCATATTTATCACGTGTTAAATTGGAATTCCTTACAGTCCAAGATCTAGGAATAATCATGGTTAAACTCATACGAGTGATAGAAACTCACAAGTTGCATTTAAGAAATTGTGAATTAATTCAATGTAAGGTCCAAATGGGACCAATCTAATGAGGAAAGTACAACTTGGGAAAACTTGGAGGATATGAAAACTACTTTTCCATATTTATTTGGTTAGAATTGACTATGATGAGTGATAAAAATTTGTGATTTTATCTTTATATGTCAATAAGTCTGCCAGTTTTGGGCAGATGACTATTTATTTTTGAATAAATAGCTATGAGAATGTTGATTTCTAGAACTTTAAATTCTGATATTGTTGCAAACATATGTTAAGAAAATGAATAAATTGATTTTCCTTAATGCAATGGTCAAAATAAGATAATCATCGGGATGATGATTCTTTTAGAAGGAAGTATGTAACACCTTTGACAAATAGTTATATTTCTCTTTTGCATTACAAGCGTTGGCATGTGATTTTCTTGAATGAGGTGTGTTTCCTTGATTGTTGAAAATCATGCTTGTTATGGATAAATCATTTCTTCTCTTGGATTCATTAGACTAAAATGATATGGCTTGCAAGAATCCATTTTTCACTTCTTGTAGGTGAGTTACAATCTAGTTTTGAGAGTTACCAACTTATCTCTTTTACTGACTCATCCTTGGATCAATTCCAGTGATCCAAGGAATGTTTTAAATCTCCTTACTGGAATGAATGGTAAAATTGACATTCATAGGTGGAGAGACATAGTGGACTGAACTTTGTATGTTACAAATTCTTTGGTCTTGTATGAACGTGCCTTCATTTGGTTGTATGTTTGTGTTTGGGTCTTTAGGATTGATCTCTTTAGGACATTAATGGCGTAAATGAAATATAGTTTGTTGCATGACTATGAAGGGAATCTTAATCCTAAACCTAAAGGATTATCCTAACGGTACCCTAAACTAGGTAAAAGCACCTACTTCCTAGCTATGTCTACTTATTTGGGTTTTGATCTAACCTAAGCTTCTTATTCTATGTCGTTTGGATGGCGTCCTAACCTAAGTTCTTGTGCTAAATGAATAAGGGAGAAAATTACTAAAGTAATGCTTGGCTATTTAACCTAATACCTAATACTATATGGTTGTGAATTTGATCTAACCTAAGGTGGAAATTACCTATGGCAATGTTTTAAGACCTAAGGTAATTATTGTTATACTAACCTAAGTTTTGGGAAATCTATCCTAAACTGTTGAAAAGGAACCTAAGGGTCGTATGACATTATGGTGACAATTCTAATGCCATTTAATTGATTTGATTTTAGGTAAATAAATGGAGGTACAACTAGTTTTGGAAAAGGCAAGTAGACTTTAGTGGAAGCATACGTGGAGGCTTCACTAAAGATGGAAATACATGTTAAAATAGAAATGGCATTCACCAATTTTGGGAGGTAGTGGCAAGGAGAGATAAGCGAGAGATTTGGGAGTAATTGCATTAATGGACCTTAGTTTTTGTGTGTAAACTATCTTGGAAATGAGGAAGGTGGATTTGTTAGATGTTCTTTAATCTTGCATGTATTGGGATTTGTGCTCTCATGGAGCTATGGTTCTTGAACCAGCAATTCAACTTCCACATTATGGCTATTTTTGGTTTCTCTCGGTTTATTTTCGATCAAGGGAAATTATATGAGGCATTGGAAGAAAATATGTTTAGTAGTTGATCTTTTTGGAGAAGAAAAAGAGTTGGAAGCTTGGCTAGATGTCTACTTCGAATTGGGAGAAGCACTATCGGGCATGATAGGCTCTACCCATTAATATTTCTTGCTTTCTTCTAAATGATTCATTAAAAAAACTATGCTCTCTTGAGATAAATGTTTTTATGATTTGTCTGGTTATTTACTTTCATGATTTTATGAATCATTGTGGTTTTTGGATATAAATTCATTGCTAAATAATGTTAGCCTTTGGAAACTTTCTCTTTGTGTAAGTTTAGTGGTGACATGCATGTGAAATTGTATTTCGATGCTTGTATTTCATTCTGAACTTGTGTTCGAGGCTGGTGTTGTTCTAAACTGGTATATGATGCTTTTTGTTTCATTCTAAACTTATATTGGAGCCTTGTGTTTCATTCTGAGCTTGTATTAGAGCTTTGTGTTGCTCAAAACGCTTTTTTTGAATCTTCATGTTTAACATTGTACTCATATTCAACACTTGCATGTTCTGAACTTGTATTCGAGTCATTGTGTTTGGTTCTGTACTTGTATCCTGAGCTTGAGTTTTACTTGTATTCAAGGTTTTGAAATACTTAGAACTCATTTATGGGACTGTCTACTTGAAAAAGCTTGGGAGAATAGTTTTGGTTTGAGTTGATTTGGTTATCTCTTTCGAGATCTTCCTCTTGTAGCTTCTTGAGTTGGAATGGTTGTGGTACTTATATTTTTGAGACTGTACCGCCTTCTTTGAACTTGTAAGGGCATGTAAATATGGAGGATATTCTTCCCTCCTCTTCTCTGTGAAAACCCGTGTCTTGTTGAAGGCTTGATTTTTTGTTTGAAGGATTAATGGACTGGAATTGTATCTTGTTGTGGGTTTGGTTTGATATAGAGTTCATTTGGAACAGTCGTACTAATAGTTTTTGAGGTTTATGGAAATGTGGTTTAAATACTTCCTTTCATTGAATTTTGAAATGAATACCTTCTATGTCATAGTATTTTTAGATGGAGTGTGAGAGTCTTTCTTTGTGTTTTCTATTTCAAAAATGATTGGAAGTAAAGTTGAGACATTGCTTGACTCAAACGTATATTGGGTTTTCTTACTCACTTTTTGATCCTCTTAAATTGAATTTTGGGTTTTTAAGGAAAGAAGAGTTGAATACTCTCTCATTCTGAATCTTTTGATAGGATTTATTACCTCTGTTTCAAGGTTGTTTCATTTAATTTTTCTTCATGATGACCATGAACTATATGTCTCTTTTATATGGATTCATGTAAGACCTTGAAGTTGGGAATACAATTTCTATTGAGTTCGTGAGTTTTATTGAAACTTTTTATCTTATATTGTTTTGGGTTTTCTATTCTTTGTTAGATTCATTAAATGAATCTCTTGGGTCTTTGAAAAGAGAAAGGAATATGTTCTCTTGTGGACAGTATATTATTTTTGGGACTGTACTGTGTACTCCTTTCTAGGAATTGAATTCGAACTTGTGTTTAATGAATTGGAATATATAAACCAGGTTGTATTGATTTGTAAGGGACACTAGAAATGTGCTTTCTTTTGACTGTGTGTTTGGTTTTGTATTCTCCTTTGGGAACTAGTAAAAGAACTTTTGATTTTGGAAATAGAAATGGAATTCATTTGATATTAGAAATGAAATGAATTCTTTATCAGACCTTTTGCTTTTGAGATCCTTTAACTTTTGAAAAGATAGGTTATGTTGATTGAACTTCTCTATGGCACGACTCTCTTTTCGCTGTAGAGAGATTGTTCTCTTAGGCCTACTTGACTTTTGGTTCAGATTTCTGTCCTTTCTGTCTTATGGGAAATAGTGAGAAAACACTCTTATGAGATGAAAATTTCTTGGTGTATTTTTTAGTCTACTTTGTACTAGTCATTTGTTGTAATGATGTGGAAATAGAACTACTGAGTCGAGTTTAGTAGAAGAGAAAATGTAAACATGTATAGACCGAAAAGTGCTATGTTTTACTGAGTCATATGTCCTTTGGATTTGGTATTGGAAGGTATTATCTTTTTTCGCCCTATCTTATTATGAATCCTCCCTTGGATGGACATGAGAAGAGATTAATCTTGTGTGAGTCTAGCTTTGATTTGTGGAACATCTAGTTTTAGATCTTTGAATTATATCTTCTAACATGTAGAAGTTAGTTAAGACTTGTAGGTAGACTATTTTGACTCTCTACCCCTTCTTGGATTGATTTGGGAATTCTTGTTAGATGTTGTCTCTTTAATGTTGAATCCTTATATTGTTATCCTTGAACTGAAGCAATTATGTGTGTTCTAAACCTGTTTCTATCTTTTAGATGATTAGTGTATGGGGTACAATATGTATTGATTCTTCTTCTTTGCTTAAGTTGTAGGATGAAACATCCTAATATGAGCTATGTTGTGAATAAATTCTTTTGCTACATAGTAAAGATAAATGTTGTATTTCTATTCTGATAGAATTATGAAACAATTGGATGACAAGACTTGTTGTTTGTTTAGAAGTAATTGATAGGATCAATTAAACTATATGTTATAATGCAGATGTTGTGGATTATATTATGCCCTTTTCTTAAAAGTGAATTTAGACTCTTATTTGTACTTTTTTTTTTGTTTGTTATTACTTATGCTTATTTGCATGATATATTAATTGTTTCATTAAAGCAAGAGTTGTTTTAATGGAACAATTAGTGGAATGCATATCGTTTTAATGCTTGGTTCTTATCATGCTCAGTTCATTGAACTGACTCGTGCTAGAAATTTTTGCAGATGGACATCCTAAGTGATAAAAGAAGGGAAAAAAATTATGATGCATTAGATTATTTAATTTTGGATCTTATGTAAATAATTTTGATTCATTCTTGAGTTGTAGTGGAAAAGAGAAGTGATATTCTTTTATGATCTTAATGATGAATGACATGTAATATGTTTGAAATGTATAGTCTTCTAAATGTATGTTTTATCATGATGAATTGAAAGGTTTGGAGACTCGGTGTTGGTGTAAATCAGCGGCACCCACGGATGTTGATCATATTTCTAGTTTGACATTTTGGACATCCAGTGTGATTGCACAACATTGAATCTTTTCCCCAAGTGTGGGACTTGTAAGAATGGGAAAATAATCTCCAAGTTAGAGGCTTGTTCCTTAACTCCTCTAATCGGGTGTATCTTGGCAAGTTGCAGAGGTTTAAACTCGAGAATCCTACTTTAAATTCCAAGGGGACAGAGATAGAGAATGCAAAAGAAATAAAACTAAGACTAATGAGGTGATACACCAAAGGAATGGTGAACATTATTTACTTCTAAAAATTTACCGAGATCATAGAAATGTAACAAAGCATCATGCAAAAATTGATAAAATATAATGAAAGGTCAAAGAATGAAGCAAACAACACAAACAGAGGATTGGAACTCATTCACAGAGCTTGCATTGTCATTTCCAATATCAAAATACATGCATTACAACATATGAGAGGTAGAAAATAGGTTATAGTCTTGGAAGAGGTCTGATATTCCACAAAATCACTTTTCAAGGTGAAAAAGGGAGCCTGTAATACATGAAAAATGTCCAACCCTTCAAAAATGAGCCAAATCTGGCTTTTACAATGCAAAAATTAAGCCCAGGAGAGAGAAATGTGGGAAAACGTGAGAGGAGATCCAACCACCAACCAAAATGCAATAAAACAGCATGCACATCCTTACAGTCCATTCCCTAACATTTTTTTGCCATGCTTTTGGCGAGAATACGAGCCATTCTTCATTAAAAATGGTGGTTGAAACATCATTTCTGCATTCATTACCACGTGCCATAGGTGTTTTTAATTTTATCTCTCCAAAATTCATCAAAATACAAAATTGATCCCAGAATCTTGTAGATAATTTCACCAGATTTCTGTTGATATAAAGAACGTGAAAAACCGAGCTTTGGATCGAAAGTTATGGCCGTTTGAAAATTTAGGGCAAAACAGTAAAAAACGGGTTAAGAAGCCAAAAATTTGAAATTTTCCCACTTTTTGCATTTAGGAAAATTTCCCAAAAAATCTCCGCACTCCGAGCTCTGGTGCCATTTGGCATGATTCCATTGGTTGCGGGCCTTCTACGCTTCATTTTCCATCGTTTTGTCCTTTGGAAAATTTTCCAAAAAATCTCCACCAGCTAGATGACCTGAGGACACGTGGCACGATGTGATTTGCCGCGGGATTTTTCCCTATCTCTGCATTCCGTCACTTTTGACCATCCTTTCAGACTTAGACATGTCGAAAAACCCTATTAGATGCGGGATTTCCCTACAATTTTTCCTTGCGGGCCTATCTTGCACTTTTGCCACCACCCTTTTGGACACGTGGCAAGATCCCATTGGCTCGCGTTTTGGGACATCCGGTCGGGCGGAGATTTTTTGAAAATTTTCCAAAGGCCAAAACGATGGAAAATGAAGTGCAGAAGGCCCACAACCAATGGAATTATGCCACATGGCACCAAAGCTCGGAGCACAGAAATTTTTGGGAAATTTTCCCAAATGCAAAAAGTGGGAAAATTTCAAATTTTTGGCCCCAACCCATTTTAGCCTTGTTTTGCTCTAAATTTTCAAACGGCCATAACTTTCGATCCAAAGGATTGCTCGGTTTTTCACATTCTTTATATCAACAAAAATATGGTGAAATTTTCTACAAGATTATGGGCTCAATTTTATATTTTTATGGAGTTTGGAGAGAGAAAATTGAAAAACGCCTCTGGCACATGGTAATGAACAAAAATGACGTTTCAACCACCATTTTTAATGAAGAATGGCTCGCATTCTCTCCCAGCATGGAAAAAAATGTCAAGGAATGGACCTGTAAGGATGCCCATGTTGTTTTATTACATTTTGGTTGATGGTTGTAGTTCCTCTCACGTTTTCCCATGTTTCTCTCTCCGGGCTCAGTTTTTGCATTGTAAAAGCCATATTTGGCTTTTTTGAAGGGTTGGACATTTTTCATGTATTGCAGGATCCCTTTTTCACCTTGAAAAGTGATTTTGTGGAATATCAGACCTCTTCCAAGATTGTAACCTATTTTCTACCTCTCAGATGTTGTAATGCATGTATTTTGATATTGGAAATGACAATGCAAGCTCTGTGAATGAGTTCCAATCCTCTGTTTGTGTTGTTTGCTTCATTTCTGACCCTTCATTACATTTTATCAGTTTGTGCATGATGCTTTGTTACATTTCTATGATCTGTGTCAATTTTCAGAAGTAAATAATGTTCACCATTCCTTTGGTGTATCACCTCATTAGTCTTAGTTTTATTTCTTTTGCATTCTCTATCTCTATCCCCTTGGAATTTAGAGTAGGATTCTGAGTTTAAACCTCTATAACTTTCCAGTAATACACTTGATTAGAAGAGTTGAGGAACTAGCCTCTAACCTAGATATTCTTTTCCTATTCTTACAAGTCCCACACTTGGGGAAAAGATTCAATGTTGTGCAATCACACTGGATGTCCAAAATGTCAAACTAGAAATCTGATCAACATCCGGGGTGCTTTGTTGATTTGCAACAATAATTTTAGCATGCCCGGTGGGACCTCTCGAGGTCTTCATCTTCATTGCATCAAAATTTATGTGCATTTTTGTAAGTTTCTTGCTTAAAAGAGCCCTAAATTACAGATCTGGTGACTCAAGGAAGAAGAAACAACTAGTTTTAGCGAGTTCAAACACGAAAACTCATGAGAAGAATCACCACAAGGTTAAGAGTTGTGGAAGAAGAGGTCTTGTTTGAGTATCTACAATTATCTTCACCAAACAGAACTCTATCAACTCCTCCACCTAGTAGGCCTTTCATTCAATCAACAAGGGTTCTAAGGCCAATCGAATGGCACAACACAACCCCTATGTCAATTTCTTTGGCAAAGCAGCCCACTTTCTCTCAATTCACAAAATCCAGTCCCAATTTCAGCATTGAAGAACATTCCATACTTTACTGGAGAGAATCAGACCACTCTTGGTGATCATGTCAAGGATATTGCTAATATTTGTGCAATCCATGAGATTAATGAGATGCAAGTTGCTATCAAATTGTTGGCATCTTCATTCAAAGGGAAAGCTTTGCAATGGTTCAGGAGTCTTGCCTCAGGTTCTATTCAAAATTGGAACCAGCTATGTATAGCCCTCCATGAGTAGTTTGGAGAAAAGGGAGATAACTTGTCCCTTTTGGAGCAGTTGACAACCATCAAGAGAGCTCCCAATGAGCAACTGACTGACTTCAACTTCAGATTTCAAATGACTTGGGAGAGAATTCAAGCAGTAGTAAGGCAACACAGGAAGGTGATTTTCTATATTACCTTAAAGCTCTAAATTCTAATATTTCTATGTTAATTCAATCCATGGGGGCACAACTATCCTGTTGCTTATAGCATTGCCTTTAGAGCTGAAAATTGTTTGATTCAAGTTTGGCAAGCTATCTTGTAGGCCTCAATGCCATTGTATCCAAGTTTAGTGAGCTCGGGTACTAGTCAAGTGCCTATTTTAGCCTCTATTCCCACTCCTAGAAATCAGAATTCAAGTGAAGCTTCTACTTCATCTTCTAGTGCCTCAAATGAACTTCAAGAAGTCATGAAGCAATTGCAAAATTTAGGTAATGATCTAGTTACACTCAAGAGGCAAGCCCAAGGTTTTAGACCTTCTTTCCAGCACTAAGCTCGGCCTAACAGCAGCCATACTAGCCTCAAAGACCACCCAATCTAGTTGCAAATCAAAATCAAGCAAGACCTCCTACCAATAGACCATTTCAGCCCTATAATCCCAATGCTACATCTGCCTCTAAAGCAATAGTGTCAGTGCAAAATAACATAACTCAAGAGTATGATTGGTGTTTTCCATGCAATGAAACTCACAACCAGTCTATGTGTTTCAACGGTGCCTTAAATCAAGCATAAATGGTGACAACTACTGGTGTGGAGGGTGAAGGGAGTCAAGGAAATAACCAACAACAAGAAACATTCTAGAAACAATCAGCTCCAAATGATGCCACACTTGTAAACTAGAAGGCAAAAGATTTTTTTGGCATGAATCAAACAATCTCCCAAAGTGTTGTAGCCAACAAAAGGTCAAAAAGGAGAAATTTGGGTGAAGAATAGCCATTGGCTCCAAGTAATCCATAACCTTCTACCACTGGACAAATTATTGGCAAACAAAATGTAGTTCCAAACACGCAAGGACTGCCTAAAACAAATCCTAGACCAACTCAAATGCCAGTTGTTTCTACCCATGTGTAAGGAATGAATGTATAGGCCAAGGGACAACAGAGAGATGCTTCATCTCCATTCAACATCATTGATCAGATGAAGAAGACAAAAGTAAATATATCAATGTGGGAATCACTATCCATCCAGAGGCCAAAGAGACTTGTTACAAGATGCCATGAAGGATTGGCCAACTTCAAATCAGTGTGTCCAAATGCAAGAGAAGGTACTAACAAATGTTGTTCGGCCTAAGGGAAATCATGGAGGAAAACAAGGTAAAATGTTGAAGCCCCCTCCATTCTATGTTTTGTTGATCACTGAAACCAATTAGTACACAATTGCATGATTGATTTCAGAGCAAGTAGTTCAATAATTCCCAAGAAAATAGCTCATCAATTGGGGATTCAATATGAAGTCATATCCAAAGGGGTAGTGCAATTGGATGGGACAAAAAGAATAACTTGATTGAAGTGATCAAAAACTTGAGTCTTAATTTACATGCATGCCCCAATGTTTTTTTTTTGCAAGATGTCTCGGTAATAGACCTTCCACCACTCTTTGCCCTATGTTTATCAAGGGATTTCACAGCCAAGATTGGAGGGTACTTATCTGCTGATTGGTCACACATGTTGTTCAAAACAAGATATGGAACCAAGGCCATAATCAGATCTGAACCTATTGCAAACTTTCACATTGAACCTCACACTCCAAGCCAAATCAATACCAATTATTCAACATTCGATCAAGAAGATTATCCAAGCACTGATGAAGCTGACACCAAGGTTGGGAGCATCCCAGATTTGACTCTTGATGAATGGGCAAGAAAGGTCCATTCTTTTGATCCTTATCAAGAAATAGAAGAATATGAGCTAGGAGTCTATTGCATGCATGAAGAAAATCAGCCTATTCCTAGCATCACCAAGCCAAACCACAAGGATGAAAATGAGGTATGGCAGTTGTTCTTTGATGGATCAAGGAGTAGAAAAGGTACAGGAGGGGGAGCTATGCTTGTTTCACCTCAATGGGTTAAGTATTATTCAACTTTTAGATTTCAGTTTGCATGCTCTAATAACATTGTTGAATATGAAGCTTTGATACAAGGATTGCATTGGTCAATCAAGAGAGGAATAAAGAACTTGCAAGTCTTTGGTGACAGTGATTTGATTGTCAACCAAGTTAAGGGCAGCATACTACCAAGAATGATCTTCTCAAGTGCTACAAAAACAGGTGTGGGACTTGATTGAAGACTTTGAGGGTTTTAGCATCAAATCCATTCCTAGAAAAGAGAACCAAACTCATTGCAGGACAAAGCTTACAGTAGTTGGAGCAGCCTTTGATGTTGTTGAAAGCATCAAAAGGAAAAATTACAGCCAAGCATTCATGTGATTGTAAGGCCTTGATGAGATAACAATGTGAGTTGGAAAGTGTTTGAAAGTGATCAACAAATCATCCATTTCTTGTAAGAGGAGGCTGAGTTCTCAGCTAAAAATCAGGAAAAGTTGGAGCAGCGAGATTGTAACCAAGTGGTATAGTTGAGAACCAACAAACTACCAAAGGGACTTATTACTTTGGAGTCCATTTTCAATCCTAATGATCATTTTAGGAAGGAGAAAGAAAACATCCAAGTCAAGGGAGAAGATTCAGTGTCCATCTTGGTGGAAGAAGGCAAATCACTCCAAGTTGGTAAAGTGACAACTGAGCAAGAAAGGTATGAGTTCATACAACTTTGTCAAGAATTCCCTGATGTGTTTTCTTGGAGCTATGAAGATTTGAAAGGTTTCAATCCGAGTTAGCTCAACACACCATTGAATTGGATCCAAGTACTAAACCCATCAGGAAAAAACAAAGGCTAGTCAATCCACACATGGAGTCTCTCATGAGAAAAGAATTGAATAATTTGATAGAGTCAAGAATCATATTCCCTATCAAGCATTCTAGTTGGGTGGCCAACTTGGTTCCAGTTAGAAAGAAGAGTGGGGAAATCAGATTGTGTGTTGAATTTAGAGATTTGAATAGAGCATCTCTCAAGGATCATTATCCGCTTCCTTCTATGGAGCATATTTTACAAGTTGTTGCTGGCTCGAGAGATTTTCATTACTTGATGGCTATTCAGGGTATAATTAGATTATGGTGAAAGAAGAGGATCAGTTCAAGATGGCCTTTACAACCAAATGGGGAACTTATGCATACAGAAAAATGCCATTTGGGCTGTCCAATGCTGGAGCTACTTTCCAAAGGGCGATGGACATGGTGTTTAAGGATTTGATTAACAACATGGTGTTGATATATCTTGATGAAATCACTGTTTTTTCAAAAAATGCAGCAGACCATCTCTTTCATTTGAGACAAGTGTTCCAAAGGTGCAGAAGATTTAGGGTATCTTTGAACCCCAAAAATTGTATTTTTCTAGCCCATGAAGGAAAAATCCTTGGCCACATTGTCTCCAAAGAAGGATTAGCAATTGATCCAAAAAGAGTTGATGCCATAAGAGCACTACCATTGCCAAGCCACAAGAAGGCCCTTCAAAGTTTCTTGGGAGAATAAATTTTGTTCGAAGGTTTGTCCCAGATTTTGTAGCCCTAGTCAAGCTTGTCACCAAGATGTTAAAGAAAAGCATAGCTTTCAAATGGATAGCAGAAGGCAAGGAAAGTTTTAAAGCAATTAAAGAAGCCATCTCTCAATCCCCAACTCTCATTAACCCTGATTTCTCCAAGGATTTCATCATCTATGCATTTCGAGGTGATGATACTATTTCTACCATCTTGGTACAGCAGAACAAAGACAATGATGAGCAGCCGGTCACTTTCTTTGCTTGAGCCTAGAGGACTACGAAGGTGATGTATTATTTCATTGAGAAGCATGTTCTGCAGCAATCGGGAGCTTGAAGAAATTCAAGCATCTAGTTTCAAACAACAAGGTTCAATTGTTGGTTTCTCATGTGGGAGTTAAGGACTTCCTCCTCAAAAAGACACGAATGAAAAGAGAGCAAGCTAGATTACTCGTGTTATGGAGTATGACATTGAGATCAAAGTTACCAAGTTGGTCGAGGAAAAGGATTTTGTGAGTAGCTGGTCTTGAATAAACACAAGGAAGTATGTAATGAGAAGGAGGTTGTTTTGGTGTTGCAAGACAACCATGAGCAAGGAAGAACTCAAGAGGAAAATAATGGTGTCCTCAATCCTTGATGGACCCAAGACATAATGCACTTCCTAATCACAGGTCTATGCCCTCCAGAGATGAACAAGACCAAAAGAAGACACTTCATATTACAGGTTGTCCCATATGCCCTTGTTGATAGTGTTTTGTTCAAAAGGGATGTGAATGGAGTCTTTCTTTGAGATGCATTGGTACAAATCAAATTCACAAGGTGTTGGAAGAGTTCCATGGTGGATCAGCCTGGTGGTCATTTTACACCAAGAGTGATAGCTCTAAAGATCATGAGAGATGGATATTATTGGCCTAATATTTTCAATCATTGTTATGCATGGATCAAGAGGTGCAAGAATTGTGCATTCTTCACGGGTAAGGAGAGGCTAGCTGCCCTTCCATTGCATCTAATTTCAGTTAACCAACCATTCATGCAATGGGGTTTGGACTTCATTGGAGTCATTAATCCAAATTCAAGCCAAGGGCACAAATGGATTCTAACAACAATAGATTACTTCACCAAATGGATCAAGCAAGAGCACTCAAGGAAGCAAATGAATCTAACATCCTGGACTTCTATGAGGGAATATCAACCAGATTTGGCATACTGCTACAATAATATCAGATAATGCATTGGCATTCATTGGGTCCAAGGTAACTAAATGGGCTGTCAAGAATGGAATCTACCTAAGCACTTCATCAAATTATTACCCTCAGGGTAATGGCCACGCTGAATCTATAAACAAGAACTTGTTAAGGATCATTAGGAGGAATCTTGATGAAAATCAGAGGTCTTGGCAATACTAAGTTGAAATCAGCCTTATGGGCTGATAGGATAACTCCCAAGAGATCTATAGGTAACTCTCCATTTAAGCTTGTTTATGGAAGAGAGGCAATTTTTCCCATGTCACTTGAGTTGCCAACATTGGAACTCATGAAATAGTTGGAGTTGTTGGAGTTTGAGCCCATGGAGGTTAGATATGTAGAATTGATGGAGCTCCAAGAAATCAGAAATCAAGCATCCCAAACAATGGAGAAGGATCAAGCTTTGATAAAAAAGACCTTTGATAGAAATGCCAAGGATAGATCTTTCCAAGTTGGAGATATAGTGCTAAAATGGGATGCAGACAGAGCAAAACCATAGACGCATTCAAAATTTGATGCCATTTAGAGTGGCCCATACATGGTCACAAAGTGTAAGGACAACAATGCCTTCCAATTATCTACATTCGATGGTGAAGAGTTGCAGATTCCGATCAATGGAATCCATCGAAAGCATTCCTCTTTGAAGGAAGTTCTCCACCTTTTACATATTAGTTTAGGTTTTCATTCCTCCAGTGCTTGTGCACATTTTTTTTGTAGATTAACTTTTCTTTCCCTAAGTTCTTTAGCACAAGCTTGTTGTTCCAGGAAATGTGTTTTGCAGGCCTTGCTCCAATCAGATGGTGTTATACCTTCTATCTTCCTCCTTGCAATGTTCTAATCAATTGGGGTACCAAATAGATAATTTAATGACCCCATGCCTAATGGATTTCTTCAGGCAACTGGTAACCTCATCTAGCAGGTAGATGACCCCTCTGAGTTGCCAAAATTGTTATCCAAAATGAGCCCCTTGCTCATTTTGTGGCTAACTCCCTTCATTCTTCCCTCTCTTGTGCCTCAGTCATATTTTTTTTTACTTTTTAGGCACTCAAGACCTTTTAGAAATGGCACCATTGGATAGATATTTTTCTCAGCTTTCCAAAAAGGTAAATTTTTCCTCCTAACTCCATGTATTTTTGAAGTTATGGCTCGGTGGAGTTTTTGTGGGAAATTTTCCCTGAAAGGCCCGCAGCTAGTAATATCGTGCCACGTGTCCTCGGAAGGTCGAGGCGGAGGTAAACTTGGAATTTTTACCAAGTGTTTGGCAAGGTTTCAGAAGGGATTTTTCACCCCGATGGCCCACCAGCAAATGGGATCATGCCACGTGTCCAAGGGGAAGAAAATTGAAAATTTGACTAAGTGTTGGCACCATGGAAAAATCTCCAGGAAAGGCCCGTGCCCAATCACGTTATGCCACGTGTCCTTAGGCTAAGGGAGTGGCAGATGGTGGAAGAAAGATTGAAAATTTTGCAAAGTGATCGGTGAGGGTGCAAAGTTAATTTTTTTGCCCCAAGACCCGTAGCCAATGAAGAGAGGCCACGTGTCCCCGAGGCATCGGAGCTTCAGAACACAGGGAGAGATTGGGAATTTTTCCCAAAGGTTAGCGCAAAGAGAAAGGTTAGCCCCCAAGGCCCACATCCAATGGGAGCTCACCACGTGTCCCAGGATCGGTGGAACGTGGGGAAATTTTGGGAATTTTTCCCAAAGCAAAATCAAAGAAAAATTTCAAAGGAAAGGCTCGCCCCAAAACGCGAGCCAATGGGATCTTGCCACATGTCCAGTGGCGGCAAAAAGTGCAAGATAGGCCCGCAGGGAAAAATGGTAGGGAAAGCCCATGTCCAATAGGGTTTTGCCACGTGTCTAAGTCAAAAAGGATGGTCAAAAGCGATGGAATAGATAGAGGAAAAAATCCCATGGCAAATCACATCGTGCCATGTGTCCTCGGGTCATCTAGCCGGTGGAGATTTTTGAAAATTTTCCAAAGGCCAAAATGATGGAAAATGAAGTGCAGAAGGCCCATGCAGCCAATGGAATCATCCCATGTGGCACGAGCTGCTGGAGTGTGGAGATTTTTTGGAAAATTTTCCCAAATGCAAAAAAGTGGGAAAATTTCAAATTTTTGGCCTCACAACCTGACCCCCTGTTTTGCCCTAAATTTTCAAAATGCCATACTTTCGATCTAGTGCTCGGCTTTTCACGTTCTTTATATCAATGAAATTTGGTGAAATTATCTACAAGATTCTGGCTCAATTTTGTATTTTGATGGAGTTTGAGAGAGAAAATTGAAAACGCCTCGGCACATGGTAATGAACAGAAATGAAGTTTCACCACCATTTTTAATGAAGAATGGCTCACATTCTCTCCCAAAGCATGGCGAAAAATGTCGGGAATGGACTGTAAGGATGCCCATGATATTTTATTGCATTTTGGTTGGTGGTTGGAGCTCCTCTCATGTTTTACCACGTTTCTCTCTCCTAGGCTTGGTTTTTACATTGTAAAAGCGATTTGGCTCTTTTTGAAGGGTTGGACATTTTTCATGTATTGCAGGCTCCCTTTTTCACCTTGAAAAGTGATTTTGTGGAATATCAGACCTCTTCCAAGACTGTAACCTATTTTCTACCTCTCATATGTTGTAATGCATGTATTTTGATATTGGAAATGACAATGCAAGCTCTGTGAATGAGTTCCAATCCTTTGTTTGTGTTGTTTGCTTCATTTTTGACCTTTCATTACATTTTATTAGTTTGTGCATGATGTTTTGTTACATTTCTATGATCTGTGTCAATTTTTATAAGTAAATAATGTTCACCATTCCTTTGGTGTATCACCTCATTAGTCTTAGTTTTATTTCTTTTGCATTCTCTATCTCTATCCCCTTGGAATTTAGAGTAGGATTCTGAGTTTAAACCTCTACAACTTTCTAGTAATACACCTGATCAAAGGAGTTGAGGAACCAGCCTCTAACCTGGAGATTATTTTTCCATTCTTACAAGTCCCACACTTGGGGAAAAGATTCAATGTTGTGCAATCACACTGGATGTCCAAAATGTCAAAATAGAAATCTGATCAACATCCAGGGGTGTTGCTGATTTGTACCAACAACCTGGCTCCAATTTTTGTGTAAATTCTCTTATACTTTATATGAAAGTAATAGTAATGATATCTTGTTGATATACTTTATATCTTTTTGTATACTATTGTTGTTATCAATTAATAAGTTGGATTAAGGGGATATTAAAATCTCCTTTATTATTTTGGAACTTTTAAATTGTAAAAGATATCATTCTCTAACTACACAAATATAGTTCAATAATTAAATATGCATTGGTCATACAATTAAACTATATGAGTAAAGAATGATAAAAAGGTTATGTTAACCCTAACATCTAACCATGTAGAGGAAGACTCTTCCTCTCTCAAAAGAATGAAAAATAAATGGAATGGTGGTTATGATCTTTAATCCTTGTGCTCCATTTATAAAAAGTAAACACTAGTTGAATTTAGGTGAATGATACACCTCCTTGGACAGCTAGGTTACATTAAGAATTAACTATTTGATGTTTGCTTTCCCTATTTTTGGGGATAACTTCTTGTTAAGCCAAGTTAATAAACATCAATGCAAGCATGAGTTAATGAATTTATTAATATCAAATCAGATTAATTATGGATAATGAACTTAAGGAATGTTGGAATTAGGGTTAGGTAGGGTTGCTGAAATCTGAATCTTAATCCAATTAAATTAAATCTAATGACCTCTAAGAAGTATGTACATCATGATGAATCAGTTCTAACAGAGGTTGGAACATGCCAACTATAGGAATGTACCTTTGAGAAGTCCAGGGGCTTCTCGAGGATATAGTGTTGTAGTTGACATGTGGCAACACCCTTCCGTATTCATTCATCTAGATCTACACACATCTGGACTTGAACTTAATTTCTCTCTAGGTCAAGTTAGTAGCATGTTTAGGATAGGGAGTAGCTTTCTATGACTCAAGGTACCTTGGCACATTCAGTTGACTTAGGTCAAACGAGTATGCCCATATACCCTAAGTCATCGTGAGCATCTTCCTATAAAAATTGTGTTGCTAACTTTGAGCTAGGGTCAAACCTTTGGTAAGTCGATGATAGTCGGTAAAGACCATTCTAGATAATAGAAGTGTGAGGTGAAGGACGTATTTTGAAATGACGAGTATGCCATCTATGAATAGTAACATGAACAGTATGTTGGAAATCTTTGGCCAAAGTATTGCAAGGTTGGTTGCGTTGTCCTAAGTCACCTAGTTTAAAGCAACGTGATGTCAGGATGAATATTTATAAGAAATATTCAGATAGGTTCTATAAATAGATCACTCAACACTGGAATAGGGTATGAAAACCAAGTATACATAGTATACATAAAGTATTCTATACTTTAAACAAACATGAGAGATCGGTTAGTAACTGAGTCATGGAATGAGAGATCGGTAACATCTTGAGTCATTACAAGATTACATATGGTTATCTATTATGAGATTGATTGGAATGGAATGTGTGTTCTAAATGATGTTTTATTTAGAATAGAGAACGTTATGTTTCAAAAAGAAATTCCCTTGTTTTTAAAGTCTTAAAATGGGAATGTTACATAAAGCTTTTAAAGCCTTAAAACAATACCTTCTCTAGCCACCCGTACTCATTCCACCTACAAACGACCAACCCTTCTACCTATACCTATCAGCCACCGATCACTCCCTCAGGCCATGATCACTCATCGCAATGAACAACACATAGATTAGGTAGTTTATTACATAAGTCATACCCTTTTAGACTATGAAACCCAATATACCCATGCTGAAAAGTCTTCTTAGCCTTAGTTTTCATTGCCACCAAACTCTGCCATTACCTACTTAATCACAAAACCTATGTGGTGACCAACACCAACCCCTTACACTTCATGTATGCCAAACCTTACCAAATTAAATGAGCTGCATGTTGGCTTATGCTTCTGGCCGACCTCAACCTCAAATTCACCCATCAAAGGCCTATCAAGGGCAAGCTATCATCAACCAATTGGTGATGCACCTATTTTCAGGAACCAACCCTCTAAATTTGACTTTCTAGATGAGTCGATTACCATATTTTCCTTGGATGAACCCCATTACCAAATGATACTCTTATTCGATAGTTCTAATTGTCGGCGTAGGGGTGGTGTGGTTATTATCCTCATTCCGTTTGATGGTGAACCCATGCCTTTGTCTTTCAAACTTGATTTTTATTGTACAAACAATATTGCTGAATACGAAGCACTCGTATTGGGTCTCTAGGATACCTATGCCTTAGATGTTAAGTCAATCAACATATTTGGTGATTCTCAACTAGTTGTAAACCAAGTCAATGGTATATACTAGTTTCGTAATGAGATACTTCAAAATTATAAGCATCATGTGGACATAATTTTGACCACCTTCAAGCATTATGCCCTTCAAACCATTCCCCTTTTACCAACAAATTTGTAGATACCATGGCTTGTTTGGTTTCTCAGATACCTGCTTCACCTACTGACTCTAAAATATTTGTCACAATATAATGGTCACAATCACCCTCTTATTTACCTCGTAAGGTCTACTCCATCAAAACCATTTCCCCTAACCCATGTGACCTTTGGTATAAGAATTTTGTAGACTATATTTCCTTTCCATTCTACCCACCGATCTCACTCGTAATGGACAATGTGCCTTTCTTAAAAGGGTCTCTCATTATGTCATTGGGTGGCTCCTCTATAAGTGAAGCTTTGATGGTATTCTCTTACGGTGCCTTATGAGTTCTAAAATTCCTTCTACCATCAACAAAGTTCATGATGGCATATGTGGAGGTCACTTCAGTTTCCTTGCTATTGCTGAGCATATTCTTTGCCTAGGATATTATTGGTGACCCTCAACCATGATTGTTGTGCATATTTCAAGCATTGTGTAAAATGCCAACAACATGCCAACCTTCACATACACCTAGTCATGCCTTACAGTCACCAAAGTGACCTTTGGTCTTTCTCTCAATGGGATTTGGATCTTGTCAAAGAGATCAGTTCCCATTCTTCCTAGAGACATCAATGGATCATCAGTGCTACCAAATATTACACCAAATGGGTTTAAGCCATAGCTCTCATCTCCATGAAAATTGAGAAAATATGTGATTTCATGAATCATCACTTCATCTGTCACTTTGGTGTCCCACACCGCCTCATCACCGATAATGGAAAATAATTCAAAAATAAACCTTGCAAAAAAATTGTGATTCCTTCAGTATTCAACTAAGTTTCTCATCACCTTATTACCGAAAAACCAATGGCCAAGCTGAATCCACTAATAAAACCCTAAAAAAAATTCTCATAAAAGTGGTTAACGATACTGGGAAGGACTGGCACATTCCTTTCGCCATGTGGGCGTACCGCACTAGTATTTGCAATTCCACTGCTGCAACACCTTTTTCTCTAGTCTATGGTATAGAGGTTATACTACCTCTTGAAGTTCATATTCCCTCACTTTGGATTTCTCTTCATGACATACTCAATGGTGATGACTTTCACCATGACCTCCTAGCACAACTTGAGTTATTAGAAAAATGTCGTGTTAATGCTCTTCACCATATTCAATTTTACCAAAAACGTATCAAATGTGCCTATGAAAAACATGTTCATGAATGAACCTTCCAATTCAATGACCTTGTCCTAAAAGAAAATCAACATGTAACCAAAGCGGAAAAAAGTAAATGGGGAAAATTTTCTCCTAATTGGCTTGGACCATACATTGTGACTCATACTTATGGATTAAGTGTTTATCATTTATCTTCACTAGAAGGTAAACCCAAACTCCGAGCCCCTTAATGCCTTGCATATTTGACCATTCTACTATTGACTTTCAGTCCCCACTCACCTTCTACCTCTTTTCATGCTCATCTCTTGAGCATTTTGTACTTCCCTTCTTTCACTATGCCACCCCAATGATTAAACAAGAATCATGTGCATACCGTGACTCTTTTATCTTCTCTTAAATATGTGCACCTGCAATACTGCACATGGCATGATTCTCATAGATACTTTTCATCTACTTTTTAGATGAGATCCCGTGATCGTTTCACCCGCTTCGAACAAGAATCCTATTCTTCACCTTAGTCTTGTCCATGAATTTAAAAAAATCCCTCACATGGGATCCAACTCCTTGAGTAAAACTTATAATAAAATATGACTCCTAAAAATGGCATATTTCTCTCTAAATCATTGTTATAAATAGACTACTCCTTCGAAGGACAGCTATGTAAAGCTCTTTCAAAAAAATAAAAAGAAAGAATACAAAGCTTCCTGCATTGATCATCTTCACGAAGACCTCAAGGAGTTAATTTTCTCATCCCATATAGACTTCCCGCATCGATCAGTCTATCTCAACTATAAGTCAAAACATAAAACTTTTTCATCATGGACTCACTCATCATGATCTTGGATCTCTTGCCAAAAGGCATGCTACCTCATATCATATAACATAACCATTTTTTTTCACCTTCTCACCCTTTGCACCTTCATTTCCTACCGCCTCAAGGGACCTACTGAAACCGAGACATTCGGTGATCATGTGACTATTCTTCACCTTTAGAATCATCAATCATGCAATGTCTTTAGGGTCTTCCATTCATCATCCTATCTAAGGTATGACCCACCCATTATGATCCTTACCAATCAGGTGGCTTTCTTTCCTCCTCTTATCTTTTAACCTTCTTCATTATGTATTGATTACCTTATACAGGCCTAGATCCTCGACGCTTATCTTTGGGTAATTTTTCCTCTTTCGCCCAAATCAACTCAAAATCACCCATACCAATGTGCCCACAATTCACCCATACCTAAAATACCTAAACTCAATTATGCATATAACCTACCAACTCATTCTCATACCTCCTCGCATTCTTCCCTATCTTATGGGAGAACTACATCAGCCTAAGGTCCCTTTTCATCAGGACTATGTAGGTAACACTCCGAGGGCATAGGGCCTTTGTAGGTTAGCTCGGCCACTCTCTACCCCAACCAATTTCCTTTTTTTTTTCCTAAATTATAGTTTACCCTAGTTAGTTTCTTTTTATATCAATAATTGGAAATTTAACCAAACAAACAATTTACTTCACATTTTTTTCATCATCATTCATACATTCATTATGTCTACCATTTCTTTACCATTATCATGCATGTGACTATAAAACATCTCAAATGTGACCCATATCATCATTACTTGTAAAAATTTCAACTCAACCATCTATAAACCAACTTGACTCCATCCATGCCTAAACTAAACCAAAAACCGACTCAATCCATGCCTAAACCACAACCTGAATCAGCCATGCCTATAACCTAACTCCACCATGCCTAACACACCTATCATGAATCCATCTATGCATAATAATCAAATTCTATCAACACAGATACATCATGCCAAAATCACCATCATCTCTATAAATAAAAACATCCAAATATGTGTATCCATATACATAACTCTCAAATATCTTCGGCACGCAAAGCCGGTGTATATAAAAAAATCTCTCAAAAATCTCATATACATCCTCACTCTCTTTGGCACATAGGCTCGGTATATATCAAAAATGAATAAATACATCACAAAGGAGAGACATACATTAGGCATCATCCTATTGGACATCCTCCATATTTTTCTTGTGTCTCCTCCTCCCTTTCGGCTCTATTTGGCGGGGCTGATAACATCTCACTGCTCGTCATGGGTCATGGCCAGGTCCCTGTTGGTACATCACATGGGGTTGGTCTCCATGAACTAGTGGCCTCACCTTGATCCTATCTCAGGGCTTAATGGCCCCCTATTCTCTCCATGTTGTGGGTATGGGGTCTGGTTCTCTCACTCAAGAGCTACTATGCCCTGTACAATCCATAGGGTAGAAAATCTATCCCCATTACCATCAACTAATCCTGATAATATCTGGCCTCACCTAGGGCATCCCACAACCTAGATATGGGTACCATCTATGGTGGCCCCATCAGCCTCTGCCCCTGTACCTATCAATGGGACCTGTCCCACCCTTTGCCTATGAACTAGGACCCTATCCCGGTGCTTGTGGTGGTGCCATCTGTCTTGTACCCTGTACTTGTACCATAGCCTGTAGTGCCTCAATCTACACTGTACGTGTGGCAAACCTGGCCTTGTAAACTGTAACCTACACACTCGTAGGGCAGCCACCTACTCATTATCACCCTCTCCATCTCCACCCTAGGCCATCTAGGCTCGTAGACTAGCCACCTGTGCATGCAATGCAGCCACCTCCGCCTCTCGAACCCGCTAACTTCCCATGTACCATCCCCAATTGTGTAATTAATGTTGCCACCTACCCCTGTAAGGCATCTCTTTACAAAGTGATGATGGCTAAATCTAGCTTTCGACCAGGGAGTTCTTTGCTCACAAATGAGCTTTCCACCACTATCTATACCTATCAATCACTCTGGCATCATCAATCCATCGGTCTATCACTTGCTCCTCCTACCTTGTAGGTATTGTTGGTTGTGGTAGCAGTAGTGGTCTCTCCACATCATCTCTCCGGTACTATGGGAAAGGTGGTGGTATATCCTGCGGTAGCCCAAACTATCATCGACCCCTGTCTATTGGGATCATCTTGTACTCCCCTACATGACACCCCTCAATCCATCTGAGTATCTGCAAGCCATCTAACTCATCGGCCATCTATTTGTATGAGGGATAGCCCACATACAGATCTCCAAATAATGTCCATGTTAGACAATCCCTCCAATAACCACCTATAATAGGCTACATCATGTGTAACCCTTCCTACTCGATGCTCTCCCATCATAGGCACCCATCTCTTGTACCTCACCTAAAAAAAACCAGGCTCAAATGTATCCACCTGAGGCATACCAATCGGATGAACACACACAGTGTGATCATAGGCCCAATAGTGAAGAATAAATGTACAACATAGGCTGAACCTACGGAGCCGCCCATGCGCTCATAGCTCTCTATATAACTACACTAGGAATGTTGGCACCCATACAAAGTAGGTCATGTCCATCATCATATAATGTAGCACCCCCATCAGTGATCATGGGAATCTCCCACCCTCTGCATCTGGCAGTGTAAAATAGCAGACTGCCTCCATCAATAATACTACTAGCCTCGTCTCCTCTGGATGGGCTAGGTACATCTCTCCATAACTCAAGTTAGCATTATGGAATGTCAGCTCCACCAGTCCCTCACCAAATATTATCAACATCAACTCCTTATATGCCTCTAAGGAGATCGAGTATACCTACATCCCTAATATAGGTAACTACAGGATCATGTACACATCCTCCAGGGTGATTGTCATCTCCCTCATCGGTAGGTGGAACATGTTGGTTATTGAATCCCATCTATCGATGAGATTGACCATCAAGCTTGGCTTCGGACTACATGCCAGTAGCGTTGGACCCCAATCAGGCCCACATCTATGACATGCCTCCACTCCTTGACTATCATTTGTGCCTCGAAATCTCAAAAGTAGGGGTGTGACCCTATCTTACATCCTCAACTAATATCTTGCATGCATCCAATGAAACATCACATTAATTTCACCTTAATCATAACCAAAATCTCACTTGGCACCTCACCTATACCTACCACCCTACCTCTCTTTCCCTAGACCTCCTTACCTTTGTATCACATCTTCTATCTACCCACCCCAACCCTAACCCACTATTATTCACCCTTACCTATTTTCACCCTTTACCTATGTTCTGATCTTCCCCAAAACATCTTTTCTTACCCCTACCTACCTCACCCACCCAACCTAGGACACCTTTTGGCCCCTTTCTCCCCAAATCATGACCGGTACCAGTTACCCCTAACCGACCCCGGTCCCCCATAACCCGACATCAGTCACCTTCTTTTGTGGACCGATACTAGTTCACTACCATCGACATCGGTTAACCTCAACCAATGCCGATCACTATCGTGTCAAAATCTGGGGACGTCAAACCCCCATTCTTCCTACAAAATTCCTTTTTCTCCCTTCTACCCACCCAATCCTACCCAAATTCACCCTCCACCCTTCCCCACCCCCTTCAACCAATCACCCCCCCCATGCCTATTTTACCGATTTTCCCTCCCACCAATTCAAAATTCATTTTCCCCCAAAACCCATTTTTACCCACCCAACATCTAAATCAATCTAACACACAAAACAAAGAACGAGATTGACTCTTACCTCATCACATTTTTTTTTTTTTTCATCGTGGCACATCGAGCCACTACACCGTGGTGGTCCACCCAATCCCTCTCCTACCTTTTCCATCACCCAATCAACCGCCTCGGCTCCAACCAACCAAATCGTTAATCCAATCTCGTGGACCCACTTATCACCCGCCAATCAACTACTATGTACCGCTCACCAACTCATCTCTACTCTACATGAACGCTTTCAACCTTTTTCTCTCTCACCTATCATTTTCTCTAATTCAGTAAATGAAAAATGATTCTAAAAACATGGAAATTTTTCTTTTTATAACCTACCCGACTTGACTGGCGATGATTTTTCCTTGACTGAAATCAGTCTCATGCCCTAGCTTATGGTGGTTAGTCTATCGTGATTGGCATTAGTTCCTTTAAACCATCATTGTTTATCCTACGTAGTCCTTTTTCTCCCCCCTACACCTAATTTTCTGACCTAAATCCTTTTTGACCTCACTCAAACTTGACTTAGACACTTCACTTTATCCTCCGACCTCATTATTTTACCCATACCTTGGCCCTACCCATGCCTTGACCTAGTTCTTTGGACCTAGAACATTTCTAGTGACTGTGACCTCATGTGCTTGCTATACCTTGTGGCACTATTGCCCATGTTGATTAACATATGACCTTACCTTATCTTTTACCGTGACTATTTATCCCGACATTGACCTTTGGTGTATTGGAACATACCTAAACGTTTTACACACGACTTGTGATGTGTTTCGACCATATCCTATACCTTGGATATCGGAATCACCTCAACCTTATTTGGATAAACCTATCCAACTTAGACAACATAGAGTTTTCCTACTCTCCAACCTAGTATTGTGATGCGGTTTATACATGTGCATGCATTTGACTATTACTACCTCTCGACCCCGATCCATTACCTAGATTACCCGAGTAGACCTTTTTCCCTTTTTACCCCTATTGCTCACCTTCCTCTTCATCACATTCACCTTTTATCAAACCACTCACCGATTTTTCCTTACGCCTCATCGGTTCTGGTTTGGGGGATCACCTTCACCCACACATGGGGCAATCACATATTTTTTTTGTAAGCGTTGCTTACTAATACAATCTACACAACAAAAACGGGCAAAATATAAACACTAAAATGGGGTCACATTGTCCTTGGTCCTCGAAAAATAACCAACTCGAACACACTCACCTAGCCATGACCCCTTTCACCCCACTTTAATATTAATTTAATTAAATTAATTTATGATCTTATAATATCTATTAATTAAATATCCTAATTGGATAATGCCCACACCACCACCTCACCTATACACCTCATCATCTAGCTACCTCATCCTAAGACCTATTCTTAGTATGTTGCCCTAACTAACTAAGACCTATCTAAAACCTAAAAATCATAGTCTACATTCCCTCTAACCACATTCCTTCCCATTAAAATGGAGGCTTCCATTCCAATCCATGGAGAAAAATGAACAAGATCCCATAAAATCAAGAGGATCTTCCGGTTTAGTAAACCTAGCAAATCCCACCCTAACCGATGCCAGTTACCCTAAACCACCACCGGTTAACCCAAAACCATAATTCGTTACCATTTATTCCCCAAAATAACCTAATTTCAAGGTTGGCACATCCTCTGAGAGTAAGAGATGAAATCAGAGCTACATGTAAGTAGAACCAACATTTGTACATGCATTAGAGCATCCTTTGTCAGAGATCGGAAGCAATCACAGAGCCACTTGCATTCACGAGAGAATCTTGGGAAGTGCCATCAACAAACAAAACTACACACATCTTATCAACTGCCATTGCCATCTAAGCATCAAACTCATACAAAAGTAAGTGTTTTGTTAAACAACATTTATCTATTTCCATTTTAGTAGACTCTTTTACTTATTTTATCGGTTTCTACTCCCATTCTCATTCTCTCACCATTTACCTCCAAGTAAACTTGACCATTCCTTCACCCATGCCATTAAACTGCCCATACCTAGTTTTTAGAGATCCATGAGTATACCTAAGACTCAAACAGACCTCACCATTACCCTTTCCATTTCCATTTAGCCTCGATATGTCACCACACCAACTTTTTATTAAGTTTCTGTACTCGACCATACCAATGCCGGTTACCCACAATCGTCGCCAGTATCACCTAGAGCAACATTAGTCATACTAGACCAATGTCGGTCTCTGTGTTTTTACCCTCAAACCAAGAACAGAGCTTAAAATCTCCACCAAATACCCAAAACAGCCCGTAACCAAACCCCGACTAAGACTCAAGATTTTGAAAGCAACCTTGACCTTGAGGATCTAATCATAGCCTACTTTGTTGTGAACAAATCTACTTATTGTAGTCAAATGAGATACCTAAATCATTTTAGCTACGGTAGGATTTCCCTTATTATTAACATTGAGTTGTTTTAAACGGTGGATTGACAAATGCAGGAGTATCACACTTCTTAGATCTATCATAAGCTAGGTAGTCCCTTTGCATATACTATTTAACTTCTATTTGGTGGTCTTGTTTTCTATTTTAGATAGTTCCTCCAAGCCAAAAGGAAGCTCTCACGATCAACTATGGATCAAGAAGCCATACGCACAACAACCTACAACCAATATTTTAACAAGTATTCCTCCTAGCCCTTTACCCTTATCTGTTTCATCAATATTCAAAGAAACACTCTAGAATCAAATTGAAACAACAAGGAAAACCAATTAGCAACAAAACATTACTTTATTACTCCAAGCACTTGTATAATGCATCATTACAACAGGAAAAGACAAGATGTCATTACAACATTTAGAAGGAAGGATTGAAAGCCTCTAAATTCACAACTCGGCTTGGAAAGAAGAGGGAATCTTTGAAAAATTATCTATCTTTTTTGAAATAATGCACCCTTTACATTTTATAGCACTTTGTTGAGCTGTGTGAGAGAAAGAAGGAGAAATCCTAAATTCTAGGAAAAATTATAGCAAGTATGGTCTCCTTGTAACTACCCCTACTTGCTTATAAGACTACATGCATGATTACATCATCAATTATAGCTGGGATAACTCCCCCATTATGCCCTCATAAATTCAAAATTTTGAATTTTCTCCATTATTTAATTAAAATAATATTTTAAAATTATTTGGAGAAACCAAATTGGCCCATGATAGGGCCCATGGAGTTAAAATTTTGTTTGAGGGGATCTTAGTGTTGATTGGCTTGGATGGCTCGCTAACTAGCTGCCACCTGAGAATGGAAAGCTATTTTGCAAATTTATCTCTTTCATTGCGATTTATTTTCTATTTCCATGAGTGAGCTCTATGTTTATTACAATTGATTTCTCTTCTAATAGAATGAGCTTACTTCATATCACCGAGCCCCAAAATATTCCCTTGTCAATGCCTCGGTCCACCTTTCAATTCCACCCTAACTATCTCCCGACATTGCCTTAACATCTCCTTGAAAATAGCCCACCTCAGATTGGGCAAGCTACACACATCCCTCACCAATTGTATCAGGCAGCCCACATTGTAACTTGAACAAGATAACAAATTTGAAAATACTTTCCTTGATTGAGACCTTTCAACTCCCACATGTTTCATTGAAATAGGGCTATTAACATTTTAGTCAACTTGTTTTTCATTGTATCCCCTAGCAATAATTTTAATGGCCAAGCTTTGCATTGACCTAGTACATATGTTACCCAACCTACCAGCTCCAATTATCACCCCATAAACTTGGGGTATGACTCATGCTCCTCCCGTATTGGCCACATCCACTAATCACCCCACTTTTCATAATTTACCTCGGGATCGCCGCACCTTTTACTTGACCATCCTTCTTATCTAAATGACCTCGTGTTTTAGAATCTAAAGACTCCCATAATTGAGCACCTCTAAAAATGAATGAGCTTGAAATCTATAAACCTGAACCAACTTTGGGATTCAGACTTAGAAACCCCACCATCATTACAATGATCTTCGCAGTGATGTCTAAATTGCCAAACTGAAAAATTGAAATTGAGTTTCATACTTTAGGATTTCTTACTATTTTCACATCAACTCACCACATCGATTTCGATTTGATGATCTCTGAAAGCTTGAACTCGGGATACCTCCAAACCTTATGATCTATATATTTTTGGCGACCTACTCAATCTCTATACTACTTGACATCTACAACATCAAGACACATATTGATCCACTTTACCAAGTTTGAAATGATGACATTCCCGAGCTTGTGAGTTCTGGCGTCTATTGTCTCGATCAAATACCAAGATTGATGCATCGATATTCTCCATGTTAAAAATTCATTGTCACACTTGAAACCTTGTGACTCGTCATCTCCATAAAGCATGAGTGACCTAATGTTAATGATCTCGAATCAAGCACTTCAACCTAGAAATCACTTCATCATGAGCCCTGCCATGTTGTTGACCACATCTAACACCTAATACTCAAATACTACCAATCTATTTGTATTATTTTCTCACACTACCTTCATCCATTTGTTCCTTCCATGTAGAGACACCCTAGTTTATGAGCTAAGCTACATCCATGCTAAGTCCAACCTTCCTCCTCTATGATTCGACCCACTTCTTCATTTTGGCTTCCACCATGGCTTAATGTGACACCAAGACTCAAATTTTTGGTCCATACTACAACCCAAGTTAATTCATCGACTAACCTTTACAATTCATCTATTGGGCACCGATTTGAGCTCAAAACCGAACCGACTGTGTGATCCCATATTGAAACATTGTTCACTTCACCAACCCTATGCTTGACTTGCAATATTTCTAGTTGTCATGGCTTGCCATGGAGAGCATCTTCATAAGCCTTCCTATTCATCCTTCAACTTGGAAAATGCCAATCTTGTTGGACCAAACCTCAAGCTTCTCGGTTCTTACATTATTCGAGTCACTCCTGGCTCATCCTCTTGCGTGTTTGATCACAAATTCCCCTATCTAATTTATTTACCACTCTGAACATGTGAAACCCCGTGACTCGTCTCACCAGATTGACATTCAACCAAGTCCCTCCAACATTCCATCCACCTTTTTCATCTCATCTCTATAGTCTCCGTGACTTGCCTCGTGAGCTCAAGATGAACTCACCCCATCGCACGAGATCAACCCTCTAAAACTTTACAATCTCCCTAGCTATGTTTCTATTGAGCCAACCCTAAACATTTCCATCACCAGGTGACTTTGCCATGACTCAGTCAACTGATTCATCACCTCTTCCTTCATGATCTCACTTTAATTCTCAATCCTAAGCCAGATCTAATTGATCTATTCTTGGCTTGCAGTGATCATCTTGAGAGTTTCACACCACCAAGTCTCCTAGTCAATCGAGCCATCCGACATTGTTTTTCACTAAAATTGACCGATACAATCCTTATGTTGAGACTCAAGCTTGATCATAATTGAGGTATGCCTTTGTAATGTGGACCACAACCTTAGGAAAACATTAGCTCACCCAATCTAAAAAGTGGCTCACTCATTTTCTCGATGAGCTATTTTTATCTCATAGCCCTTTTGGTGCCTCTTAAATTTTTTTAAATTTTGCACTACCCTTCGATTTTTTGGAATTTTTCCAATTCTAGGGCATCATGGAGGAATAATAGGATGAATGAAATTTTTATATACCAACTTTGACAATTTTTTCCTATGTTGAATAAACATGGGCCCACTAGAGTCTCGTGTACACTCCTTAAGCAGAAAATAAGCTCCTCAAAATCGAAAAAACAAAAAAATGTTTCCTAATGATTTCACTTCTTCCCTGGAACATTGAAAATTCTCCCTAAACACAATATTTTACATATAGAAACTAGAATGCTTCATGAAAGACTTTCTCTAGTCTCGAGGATCCAATGTAATCTCATTATTCAATTTTTCCCCAAGGGAAAAATTGGATAACACCTTCAATGCAATATTTCAAAAATTATATAGACTAACCACTAATCCATATAATCCATAGGTGATTTAATAATTTATATCTAAAAAAATGCATTAGAATCCATGACAATAGTCTTTCTAAGAGGATCACATAATATTAATACCTTGAAAGCTTCATATACGAAAGCAATTTTGATTAATGAAAAATACACCCTCACAAAAAGCGCTTTACATTTTGTTTACCAAATCTAAATATGATTTTTAATGTTAGTCAAAATGTGCTTAATCTAGTGCATGTATCAGTATTAAATGCTTTTCTTATGATATATATAGCTACAAACCAAAATATAGGATTTATCAATCCTATACCTCTCATGAATTAAAAAATAAATGATAGTCAAGCCTTAGTTCTAATCAATAATACAAACACCGAGAAGGTCCAACAAGAAACTGTGAAAGGAGATTTAGATTATATCTAAAGAAAGATCCAAAAATTATGTAATGATTTATTGCATTTGCAATGATAATTGGGAAATGCTAGGGAAGGTAATTCAAATACAAATTATACTTATCAAAAGTATAATAACAAACCCATTAACAAAAATAATAACAATAAAAAAATATTCCGTGAAGAGGCTACCTAAGATAAATGTCTATGAAATTACATTATCTAATTGGTGTTAGTTATATAATAAAACTAAATTTAGTGAGTTAGATTGAATGTCGTCATACTTTTTGAGGTGTTTCAAAATGAACTAGACAATTATGGATAATTCCAAAACTACTAATATTTTTGGTTCAAATATCTCATCGAAAATGTGAAGCCAACCAACACTACTACGATGGTAGAAACCTATTGTTTTCTTTTTTAGGAAGGTAATGAACCAAATGAGAATATAGATGAGTTTCATGTATTTTATAAGTACCAAAAGGGAAAGTATACAATAATAAATAGAGCATACGAAACCACTTCAATGCCTTCAAATAATGTCACATAACAAATTGACCCAAGAGCCAAAATGATCTCTGCCTCTTAAGGAAGTGAGCCACCCACTAGAAAAATCCTTACGTACTTCTCATAAAAGTAGATATAATATTGTAGAAGACACGAAAAATTAATGCAAATATTAATTTGCATGAGCTATCTCATTACATAACAGAGAGATTTCTTATTAAAATATATGACTAGTAAAACTAAAAATATCCACACAATTTTTCCCATGCAAATGTAGATTTATATAAAAGTAAGGTTGAAGTCCCACATTTCTTACTTATATTTATGATCTTAGGAAGAACTTGCATAATTATTTGTAGACTCCAAAACCTTTGCTAACATCATGCCTTCAAACATTTGCAAGAAATTAGGCTTAATCCCAATCAAATCAGACATGGTAGTAGTCCAATTAGATAAATCCAAGGTGGAAATGATAGGAGAACTCCTCAATGTGCACATACAGTTGGCTTCTGAACCAAGAATCCAACAATTTATAGACATACAAGTAATAGATATCCCTAAAGCTTATGACATGATTTTGAGTCATGATTGGTCTAAAACTTTAAATGGGTATATGTCTATTAACTGTTCACATATGTGGTTGTCATGGACATATATTCCAAACTAGATCAAGATAGAAAGAGAGCCCAAATTGAAACACATGATCATTGAATGCAATTTAAAGAATGAAGAGGTTAAATTTTGTTCATCTAACATTGGGGTATACACTCTTGACATAGGAGAAACAAATCTTCCTAATAAAATTTCAAATAAATCTAAGTTTTTGACTTTAAATTTTAATGGAGTTTGTTCCAAATAGGGTTATGGTGTAGGACTCATCTTAAAAGGTCCTAAAAACAATAGTTGACTTCCTACACATTAGAATGACCTTAAACCAACAATTTATATGAATATAAATCCTTAGTTTTAGGAATTTAGTTCGATACTAAACATAAGTTCAAATAACTAATGGTATTTAGAGATATCGAAGTTTTACTAAACCAAGTAAGAAATAAATAGAAATGTAAATAGTCATATATTAAAAGTGACAAACACATGGTATGAGATTTCATTTAATATTTTTATGCCTTTAATATTACATTTGTCCATAGTAAATAAAATAAAGAAGATGACACATTAGCATCTTTTGTTGTTTCTCTCACACTTACTCAGAAATTAAATGAAGAAAGGATGTTAGTGGATTTTTTTCCACCCCTTATGTGCTAGGTAACAATAATCATTTATAGGTATTTGAAAATGACCATCAAATCATTCAAATCATGAATAATGTAGGTGTATTTGAGTCTCAAATTATTGATGAGAAGAATGTAGATGAATTATCTAAGGATGGTGTCTTGCATCTTAAGGAGAAAAAAATCCTAAGGGAATGATATCATTGGAAAGGGTATTCGATCTAGAAAAAAACCGAGAGCACTAGAATGTCCAAATTCAATGGTAAATATTACACCCAAGTAAACCTAGGTACTAAAAAGACCTACAATTGATTAATATTGGTTTTGGGTTATCCAAATGTGAGAAAGATAAAGTAGAAAACCTTTTGAGAAATTATAAAGATGTCATAGTTTGGTCTCATGAGGACTTAGAAATATTTGATCCCATAGTCATTACTCAAACCATACCATTAATACAAAACTATATACCCTTTAGAAAAAGGTAAATACTAGTAAATCTAGTAGTAGAACCTTTTATTTAAAAATAAGTTAAAATTTTACTTCTTTGTCATTATTGTTTTCCCTATTAAACACTTAACTTGGGTGGCTAATTGGGTTTCAATTTATAACAAAAGTGAATAAATCATGTTATGCATAGACTATACAAACATGAACATAACCTCTAAAAAATTATCCTCTCCCCTCTATATATTAAGTAATTCAAATAGTAAGTGGTTATCAAATGATTTCCTTTATTGATGGATTTTTTTGGATATAACCAGGTTTTGGTTGATAGAGATGATAGGATGAAAAAAATTAACTACAAAGTGGAGAACATTTTCTTACATAAGGATGCCATTTGGTCTAATCAACGTTGGAGTAAATTTTCAAAGATCCATGGATCATGCTTTCCAAGGATTAACTGGTAACTACATAATCATTTATAAAGATGACTTAACTGTGTTATCAAAAGACCAATCACGTTGGTCATCTACAAAATATTTTTGAAAGATACATGAGGTATTACATTTTTTTACACCCAAATAAGAGCATATTTTGTGTAAGAGAAGGTAAATTACTTGGAAAGGTAAATTACTTGGTTAGGTAATCACCAAATAATTTATATATATTGAACATGAGATAATAAGAAAAATTTCCAAGATTGGTCCTCCTAATAGTAAAAAAGAGTTAAAATATTTCTTTGGTAAATAGAATTTTTAAAAAATATTTTTTTACTTTTGCAGAAGTTTCTAGACCCCCTGAACACCATGCTAAAGAAGTATGTGAAGGTAGAGTGGAATCCTAATTCTAAGAGGTATTTCCAACACATAAAAGAATAAATAGTCCAACAACATGTCCTCATCGGTTAAGTATTTTACTAAAGACTTTTATATATACTCATGTGCTTCGATCATACTATTATAGTCGTACTCACACATAAGAGAATACAAGGATTTATAACTAAATTACTTCATTATTAACATACAATATTTTACATTGATTAAGGTATTTAAGAGACTTAGATATAATTATATCCCCAAAAACAAGGTTCGTATTATTATTACAAACCTAGATATTAAATTGATGTTAGGAAAAAATGATCAGGGGAATAAAGAGGAAAATGGATGACTAAATTTCAAGAATTATATATAGAGAGTAATCCTTCCAAGATGGTAAGAGTTAAAGGATTAATGTAAATCATATCAGAGGAAGATCCAAGGATTGATGTCATGTAAATTGATGAGAAAAATTTGAGGTAATGAGTGGTATGACCACATTATATATTATCTACTATATGGTGTCTTCTCACCTAAATTAAAAAGAGAATAGAGGAGAAATTTAAGGTTGAAGGCCTCTCATTTTATGATTAATAAAGGAATCATGTATATAAATAATTATGAAGGAATCTACTTGATATTTTATTCCAAGGAATAAGTTGATATAATCCATAACTTTCATGTGAAGTTTGGAAGTGTTCATCAATCTGGAAGGACAAATACTCAAAAAATTTTAAGATCAGGTTACTATTGTCCAATAGTCTTCAAATATCTTCATGTTCATGTAATAATTTTGCATCAATGTCAAAATTTTCAAATAGAGAAACACACTTAGCTATGTCACTCAAGCCAGTGATTGAAGGAAGACTTTTGCAAAATAGGGTCTTGATTTTGTTAAAGTTATTAACCCAAATTCATCAATGGGGCCTAAATTATTATTCACTTCCACTGATTATTACACAAGGTGGACTGAAGCAATAACAACTAAGAATAAGTTATGTCATTCAGTTTCTTGAGGAACATATCATAACTAATTTTGGTTATCCAATCTTTCTAATATGTAATAATGGAAAAAAATTCTTTAACTAAGTTTAAAGAATGGGTATATGAAAACAAGGTGATCATCTAGATTCCACCAAAATACTATCCGCAAGGAAATGGTGTGATTGAATATATGATCAAACATCTTATTAACACCATTAAAAAGTCTCTAGACAAGAAACCCAGAGATTGAAAATCTCTTTTAAAGTACGCATTATGGGATGAAAAAACCATATTTAAGAAAGCCTTGAAAGCCTCTCCTTTCTTGTTAGTATATGGGTAATAAATAATATTTTTGTAGTCACTCTTATATTACCTACATATACATTCATGCAAGAATACATGGAAGGAGACAACATTTCAAACTAGAATCTTAGACATTCTTCCAATGGAAGAATCATAAGACATAGTACTAAAAAAATTCAACAAGCATCAAGACATTATTAAGAGATAGTTTTAAAAAGGGAAAAAGTAAACTAATTTTAGATCATGTTATTATGGGATAAAACCCAAAAAAATAAGGGACAACAAATTAAATTGATGCCATTAAGGATTTGACCATATTGGATTGTGAGATATTGGGCCAAAACAAATTCAGATTGAAGGATATGTAAGGAAGGGAGATGATGTTGTTAGTAAATGAGAAATTCTTGAAGCATTAATTCTTTGCCACTCCATTCCAAGTCCCAATAGAATGATCATGCTAGGGAAGTAGAATAGTCCCCTTTTTATATTTTCTTTCTTTTATAGAGTAATTTCCTTTCTAAAATTTCTTGATTTCATAGATTAGTTTCTTTGTTGTTAATTCTTATATCTTTGGGGTAGTTGTAGGCTGATTTTTTTGTTTGGTTTTAACCCACCTTGCATTTGGATTTAATTAAGAACAGATTGGTTTATTTTATGGGAATAATATTTCTTTATTAAGTATTTTTTTTTTTGGCTAGGACCCTACCCAGTTGCAAAGAGGTCATAGCCCCGATAGATCATTACAAATCATAATAGAAAAAAACAATACTAGAGAGGAAAAACATTTAGCAAGAATCAATAATATAAATTTTTTTAAGCAAAATGTCAATCGAAACATAGAATTATGTTAGCAACAAGACAACAAAAATGATAAGATCCGAGTAGAGAATAGAGAGACAATAGTCAAAATACTACTTCATGATCTTCTAGAAATTTTTCTTGACATTATCAATCCCCTACTAATCTCTTTGAGGCTTGTTTCTTTCTTAAACCTATCCTTCCCTTTATGGTCTTCAAGGTTATTGATAATGAGTGAAAGAGAGTCAATAATGCCCTAAAGAATGGATAGAACATCACAATGCTTGGCTCGATATTTTCAAAATCATTTTCAATCTTTGAAACCCTCTTACCTATGTCATCATATAAATTCTTATTAGTTTTACTCTTCTCCTTCTTAGAATTATAGTCTTGAAGCTTTTCATTGATTTCATTAACCTCATTCTTGAGAAAATTGATCTTATCATCAAGATCCTCTCTCAGAACTTATATTTGTAATATTTTGGGGTTTAGAGCCTTTATTTATTATAGAAATAAGGCCAAGAATGGCCTTTCCTTCTCCTTGAATGGGAGGAAGGGATAGAAGTATTTACATTATCATGATAAGGATCCTTAACCTTGAAAGGGTTGTCCCAAGAAATTTTATGAGGTCTATTGTGAGAAGGGGGAAAAAGTGGAGGGGATTGATGATGGAAAATTGGAGGAAGAAGGATAAGATACTTGAAGATTAGAGGTGGGAAGATGGGATCAAAAGGAGACAAGGATGGAAGGGTTGGGAACATGAACAGTGGAGTCCAAGGAGGTAGGGGCGGGGTTTTGGAGGAGGGGATGAAGGAAGGAGGAAAAGAAGAAGAAGGAGAATCGGATGGGGGAGGGCCTCGGAGTTGAGGATGAAGGATCAAAAGATAAAAACACCTATAGAGAAACATAATAACAACATGGTGTAGAGGATACACCCTTTTACCCCACTTCACAAGGTTAATGGAGTGATTTAGTGAATGTAAAATTAAAAATGGAAAAAGTATAGAGCATTTTATCCTGAAATGGTTAAGAAAGACCAAGTGGAAATTCATAATTACCTGGAAACTTCATTCGAGGGTAATGGGAAGAATATTAGTGTATGTAAAAACTTGAGATAAATGGTAAGGAATATCAATGAAATAACATGAAAGTAATACTAAGTAATTTTGAATAATGATTGCATTAAAAGCTTGCATGCCCAAAATATAGAGGTGGATTTTAGAACAATTTTGGTCATTTAAAATAATTAAGTTGCACTTAAAACACATCAATAAATTATTCTATTTGATCATTATTATTACCAAAAGGAGTTCCTAAATGTTTTTTTCGTTTAAAAACCTTAAACCTTTCTAATTTGGTTCCTAACCTTGAAAGGAATGTAAACAAAATATTTTGTAAGTGTAAACTAATAAGTCTTTCTTAGTAAGGTGATTAAGGTAATCTCCAACACAAGTATAGAATCCTTATTAGAAGTGGAGAAAAACCACAATTAAAGATAAAGGTATATCTATTGGGGATATGGATAAGCTGGATAGAAGTAGAGAAATGCACAGAAATCACTTCCCTTGAGCCCTCCTAAGATAAAGTAAAGTAAAGTAAAATATGATATGGGATTTTTATTTGGTAGTAATATCATGTTTCAAAAGAGAAAGGATTAATGAATGCATAAACAAATAAAAATCACTCTCTTTTTATTCCCGAGATTAGTGTGTCACCAAGTATGATTAAGTGTTTGATTTCAAGATGTCTTCTCAAATTAAAAGTATTGAATCTAAATTTCATTATCTTTCTTTGAAATTTAAAAACCAAATATTTTAGGTTCTAAATACTTGATTGTATTTTTCACATTGAGTCATCAATTATTATTGCTTAGACACCCCCATTTTGAAAAATACTTTTAAAAATAGGGACACGATTTGATTTTAAAATAATTAGTAGTATGAAAATAAATACCTTTATTTTTAAGAAGTGTTTCCTTATTTTTTCCTAAGTCTTTTACTTAACACTCATACTATAAGTTTTCTTAGCACTTGCACTTTAAAAATGATAAGTATTCACACTTTAAATTTATCTTTCACTTGCACTTGGTTGTTTCTCACATTTAGCATCCCTCACATTTCACAAATTTAAGAACTTGATACTCACACATCACATTTTTGATATTTTTTTCTTTGGAACTAATGGTTTTAAAATAAATGAATTTACATTTTTTGTGTAGTCAAGTAGAATTTTATTCTTGCACCTTGCAGATGTGAGAAAAACAAATTCCACACCTAAAATATGCAAGAATTCAAATATAAATCCTCATATATGTGGGAATTCACAGCTCATACCTTACTGAGATGCTAGAATTAAAATATCACACCTTACATCCCAAAAAGATAAATTCAAGGACACCTAAATACCCCGAGAATTGCGAGTCAATCATAGTGATGCATGTGGCTCAATGCATGGTTTGCACGTGGCATCCCGAGGTCAAGCTGCTAATTAAGGCTAATGATTATGATTAATTTTAATTGGCACAAGATGTGGTCCATATTTAAAAGTATACATTTCAAAAATTAAATCTCCTTAAAAGGAAACATTGAGTCATGACTTATGTGCCATAAATATTGACATGTTAATTTGAATAAAAATATTGCTCAATTTGAAGCTAGTGCATTATCCAAAGTCATTCGCAAATATGAAATTTTCATAGTCTTAAGATCACAATGATTAATATATCAGTTTTTGAAGTAATGGCCATCGATTCTAGGAAATATAGTGTATATGATTTCCAATACTCATAATAAGACTAGAGGATGATAAGGAAACTATTTTATATCCTACATCACTTAAAAATAAATTCCATCATTATTCTATAATATTCTCATATGTATAGAGGGAAAGGATTTTGTAGATGACATAGATGAAAGTATAATGATGCCTAACCAAGTTCAAAGGGATACAAATGCAAGGACAACCAAGATATCTAGATTATATTAGATATTGGAAAAACTAGAGGTATTCCCATGCCCTGATTTGTTTTCTCCCATATTTACCCTCACTCAAAAAAAAAGGAATTTTACACTAAAAATAAAGATAATAAAGTATATTTCATTTCTAGTTCATCTTTCAAAGTATATTATAAGTTGCTTGAAGTTGATGTAGTGTATAACTCCACTACCATCGAATCATGGATGGCCACCCATCAAATAAGAACAATTTTACAGAATTGGGAAAAGGACCCTATTGACAATATGGATGATGAAATTATAAACAACATTCTTATTTAAATATTTAAAATAGGATTAAGGATTTTAATGACATTAATGAATCATCTATATGAAAACCTTTCCAATTATAAACTATATGTTTGATGGGTTACTCTTATATTACTGATCTTTGATGATAATGGTACTTTCCTTAGGGCATATTGTATCATTGAACTTGATCTCATAGAGAGAGGCATACGTGGAATATAATAATTCATTCTTCATGGCCTCATATTAAATGGATGAAATATGTGGAATTTTGATTTTTTTTGAATTTTTTCCTCCTTTGAATCCTATCTTCCCTCATGAAGTAAATGGGACCTACTCGACTTATATACACATAGATTCAAGGTCCATATTGAGGACATATGCAATTAATTATATCCATGAGTTTAAAGTTTAGTAATGGATAATCCAATACCTAATATTTTAATAGAAGTTCTGAAATTCATTCAAAAATGGAAACTACATTCTTCTACCCAGAATACACTATCATAGTGATTGAGGGGATCTTAAATCCAACATTACAACTACCATATCATGTGTGTAGAAATCGGTAGAGCAATAAATTACCTTCCAAGTCGTCAATGAAATAGCCAACAAGTGTAAAGAGAAGAAACTAAAGCCATATTCACCACTTCCCTCTTATTTGGAAAATAATAGTTCAAAAGATGGTCCGATCTCAAAGTTTTTACTTCTCATAGGCATTCTTTCAATTTTCCTAAACATTCACTAAAGAAATATGATCATAGGGAAAAAATTGCTAAGAATTTAAAATATCTCGAGAGGGTAATTGAATGTTACAAATAACCATAACATTGATTTAATAATTGGGTATGCATTACCCAAGAGGATGTCAATATAATACAATAGAATATGAATAATACATGGGTAATTTACCCACAAAAGGGGTGATAAGAAGATAATTTTCAATAAGAGGGACACCGAATTATATAGAACCACAAATCCAACACGGTGAAATGTCTCCCATCGCTTCTTCGAGTCTATTTCATCTAGATATTATAGAAATATAAGAAATAGTCTATGGGTAATCCCAAGATCCTTCTTTGGTGGCCTATGTAGTGTCCTCTTTAGAAGAGGAAGAAGAAAATGAGGAAGTAAAAAAATAAGTAGAACATGTCTAGAGGATAAAAGGAAATGATCCCTCTACTAGTACACCTCCACATGAATAATATTAGGACTAGGTGGAGAAAGCACTAAGCACACAAAGGAGCGACCAAATCGGATAGCACATGAGGAACATCAGATCAAAATTGAATTCAATCCTAGAATTGAAATAATGAGAAGAATGACCAGAAGAGGATGTCAATTAATGAGACCCTCATATAACATGAAACATTAGAGGACTTGTTTTCTCTAACAAAAAATAGAAAAACTAAAGGATCTCAAGTTGTGGATAATCAAGAGGACCCTGTATCCTTCATTCTAGCATTGGTTGAGCTTGAAATGAAAATGGTTCAGGGGGATAAAAGTAAGAAATAAAGTATTAAAGACATAAGGTAAGGCCATTATACCCGAAGACCTTTCAAACTAGGTATAGAAACATTTATTTTCCTTTTTACCATTATGAAGAAGATCCTTGAGGCCAAGAAAAAGGGAAAAAAATTATCTAAAAATGCCAATTTTATATTAAATAGATTGGTTGTGCTATAAGTACATGCTACAGACACCATAAGGGCCACCGATGAGGGGGTATGCAAGGATATTTCCATGTAATCAATGGAGTACATTGGCCTCTACCAAAATTATATGACCTATATAAATGCCTCTACGAAATATTGGGAGAATAAAACATAAAAAGTTCCCTTACAATGGGATTAGGGTAAATTTTAATGGTGAATATTTGTTAATCTACGAATATTCCAGTTTTTAAAATTTACATTTGCCAATTTTTTATTATAGGAATTAATATTGGGTTGCCTAATTTTTCTTAGTGTATGTTAATTTTAGGGGTTAGTTCACCATTTTTCATATACCCTTAGTACAACCTTCTAATCCCACGTGTGCGCTAGCCTATTACCCAGCACAGTGTTAGGCACTCACCCAAGGCATGTACGGGCATCGAACCCCTCATTTATGTGAGCATTATGAGAAGATCTTTCCATTGTTAAATAATGGTTTATAGAGTGAGGATATACATTCACTTAGTTAAACACTAAAGAATAAACATCTAACAAATCCATGTCTTAGTGCATTACAAAAACAAAGTAATAAGCATGTTTAAACAAATATAAACTATGATAGCCATTTTAACAAGAGGTTTTACACCCTTAAACTTGATATACAAAAAAATCATTGGATATATATTCATTAATATAGTCAAGTAGCCACATTACAATCAAAAAAGAGGTCATTATATACCATGCATATCAAAGGACTCAAACTCATCTCTTACAGATCTTCCTTGGTAGAGTATTATAGTTATGCCCACCCATTTCATCCCTTATTACATACTCTAATACCATACAAAGGCCTATTACATCCCTTATATCCTTTAGCACTAGTGGTCTAAACCCTAACATTACTGTAGCATCATATTCTTGATGCATTCCCTCATGATCCCTCACCCTATGTGTATTTTTATCTTGGTGTCTTACTCAATGTCTTGGTGTATCTTCTTTACTTTTGAGCATCTCTTCTTATAGGACCCCACCAACCGCCATGCCTTCCTACGGGATCAGATTGGATGTCAAGTCTTAATGTGATCCTCCAATGGTACATGCTTATTCTATTTCGAGCTCTCCACTTTCCGTAATGATGTATTTTGGGAACCTTCCATGCACGGAATATTCTTGCCTTGACCACCAAGCCTCCAGGATGGCACCTTATTCACTCGGTACACCTAGTTGGGTCACGTTTTCCTCTCGTGCATTCAAAATGCCAAATATGGCTAAGTCCTTAGATCTTGTTGTCCCGCCTCACATGTATGCCTTGGTTTCTCATAAACCCTTCTTAAATGTTTGTCTTGTGTTCTTCTCCCCGCACATCCTTCTTCTTTCTAGTCCCGCTCACCTACGTGCCATTTGGTACTTAGCCAATATTTCAATGCCCAACATCACCCCACACTAAGCTTGTTCTCCATCCTTGGAAACATACCGCTTCTTCAAAGAATAAAGAATGGTGGGATCTAGACAAATTGAATGAAGAATGAAAGGATAAAGAGAATGAAGAATGGAAGAATGAAGAATGGGATAATCTACTTTTGTTGTAAGAAGAGTGTGAAATCCTTCCTTGTTATCACCTTGATATTCTCCCATGCATCTAATTCACCTACACCTACTGGAGTAGGTCACCAACTAGAGCACTCGCCTCCTCAAGAATTAATTCAATGCTCTTTGCAATCAACATATCTACAATTCCTTCTATATGCTTTCCAAGGTCGTCTAATGCATCCATTCTACAAGTGATCTAGGGATACAACTCCTTAAGTCAGTTTTTGATCAAACCTCACAAGGCCTTGATTACTTCCATCTTCTTTCCAACTTCAGCTAGGACTTTATCCCGCTCTACCCTATTTCCTTTATTCTTTTCTTGGTATTACTTCAGACCCACCTCATGTGTAAAAGCGGTACACTTGCTACTCTATCACTATCAAGCATAGTTCTCATACATAAGCATCAGTCATGAATAAAACATTCAGTATTATGGAAAGGAGTTCGAATATCAGTGTAACCTGTCTCCTCGATATTATTTTTCTCTTACTCCTTTTTCCACGCCAAAACCTCTTTTTTGATTCCAAGGCTAGCGGTCACCTTTCCATGGTAAGTATTGTCACCAAATCACTACACCCTCTGAATGGCCAGAATGTGAACATGAAATTTGTTGTGATTGGGACACATGGGATCACCTCTCAAGCTATGGTAATTTGGTTCAAGGTAAACCTCCAGAGAAGGCAAGATTCCTCTTCCTAAACTAAGTGATGTACTACTCCTAGTGCAATAAAATGGTTATCTAGACCTATGCTAACATTTTTATGGGTTTTAGGGAAAGATATTTGCAAGAAATGAAAATATATTAGGGGTGGTGATGCACCAAATAAAGGGTGTTTCTAGACGCAGGAAGCGTTAATTTGAAGAGTGTGTGTGCACCACAAGTCAACTTCACCTACTTGACTTAGAGAGGGTACATAATACCACATACTAGGAAGCACACATTCTCTTTGTTAAAATTAGTCACAAAATAAGTTAGCAGTCTTCCAATGAATAATGATGAACTTGAGAAGGGTGAATAAGCACCACAACTCAACTACATGCAATACTCCACCAATTGATAAGCACAGAAATCCAAGAACCTATAATAGAAATGTGAACTTGCACAATGTACCTGCAAGCATGAGAAAAGGCACAAATAAATATAGAAGGATGAAAGGACCGAGATTAGTTAAAAAAACACAATTTTATTTCTTCAATAATGTGCAAAATGCATCATACATTTAGAAGAGGCAATGGTTTCCATGACTGTCTCAAAAATGAGGCTTGAAAGTTCTCTCAACATACAAGGATAACTTGCACGGAAGAAAGATGACTTTTGAAAAAAAAACACAGTTTCCTAAGATGTCTAATTGTCTAACCTATCTAAATTGTTGTAACCCCTTAGAATGAGCTTCCAACTTACATTTATAGAAGAAATTGAGAGAGAGGAGAGGAGTCATAAATTTCTTCCTAAAATGAAGGCACATGATGTATTTATTATAGTTGGTTGAACCACTTTTAGAAGGTTCCATCATGTGTCATTAATTTCTGTTGACCTAGTTCTCCTTAATTAAAAGAATATTTAAATAAAATATTTTAATAATAATAATAATAATAAATATTATTAATAAAATATTAAAATAAAAATATTAATTTAATTAAAATACATGGTGGGCCCCCAAAGACTGGTTTGACTTGAAGAAAGTGGGAGGCCATGAAAATAGGTTCAAAATAACCCAACTCGGTGGTTGGCTCACCGAGCCAACTCACCAAGTTGGGCTCGAGCTCCACTTTCATTCACCACAAATGAGTTGAGATTCTACTACCAAGTTCTCAAAATGAGCTCTCCACCGTAACCAAGTTCCTTTTGAATAACTACACCGATCTTAGTATGCATCTAAGTGCCAAGTTAAAGTAATGCTTCATTCACCAATGTGGGAAACCTAATTCATTTTTGTGCTTATGTGAGTACATTCGGAAGTATTCTCACTCATTTTCTATGCACTGAGCCATAGCTTGTCTTCACATTTCCTTCTAATGAATCACCAAACCTTATCTTCCTAAACCAACTATAAAATCTTGAACCTAGTTTAAACTACATGATTTCTCTCTCTTGACTTAATAGGTCGAGTCTTAATTGTGTTGTGCTAATATTGAGTGTTTCATACAATATCTAGGCTGATCTCATCTTTGAGGTAATTAAGATATTATTGGCATCGAATCTAGCCATCAACATCGAGATATATCTACCATTTGATTAGAATTTTCATCGTCTCACACAGTTGAGCTCATAACCTACATGAATCAGTTTTGACTTGGCTCCTAGAGTTAAGCTATATCCACCGTGAGCTCATTCGATGATGATCGATCTCTATAGACCTAACTCCTTGTAATCAATTCACTCGAGCCATCATGACCATATCATTTCCATGAGCTAACCTTATAGAATGATTTTCCTTGAACTCATTAAGTGATCTCGTGCCAAATTCTAAGCTCCTTCACAAGAGAAACTTAGAATTATGGTCATTTCTTCACAAAGTGATCCACTATATTTCGAGCATGGCTTGAGGTCTTTAACCTTGCTAAAGTTTTTGAACATGACTTGGATCCTACACTACTATCTTGGATCGAGCATGGACCTAGCCTTCATATTCAAGTTCTAGAGTGACTCACCAAATTACGTGAGGTCCGTGTTTCTGCAAGGTTATTTATTAGGTTCCACACCAAACTTGACTTGCCTATAATCTGAGCTCGATCTAATTATATCAAATGCCTCTAATATTTCCAACAATCTTGCATTGTATGGTGAGTCTTAAACTAGTCATAACACCAAGTCTTCCAACCATTATTTATAAATTAACTCGCCATGTTAATGCATTAATTGAGCCTCCTATATTACGAAGACTTGACATTAAATCCACTCAACGTGCCTTGCACGAAATCACTTCCCACATTCTCCAAACAAGATGTTTTGTTGTTGGAAGACTTGACATGTCATTCGTCCAAGTTAGGAATGTTCCATGGCCTTGCCTTTTGGTTTTCCCACTTGACCATTCTCGCATGAATCTCCACCACGGCCACATTAGCTCAAACTCACTATTTCAATGTTGGAAGCACAACATTCAGGTGCTAGTTTACCTAATTGATTGGGAAATGATCCCAAAATTTCCAAAAACTCCCCTCACCTCCCAATCTTGAGCTCTCGACTTGTATTCTTCTAGGTCATCTCTTTGCGACATATGTTGAACTCAAAACCAAAGCACTCTCGATTTCTAACAACTTGGCGTAACCTTCATCAATTTTCTTACTGACTATGTTTGCTCGTTTCATCCTATGGCTTGCTAGAACAATCTCTCTACATTGATCTATCAGTTTTTGATTTTTTCAAGATCTTTCAATTACTGAGTAACTTGAACTATGACTTGTTCATTGGGATTGATGAGCCTATATTGCTCATACGACTTACTACAACTCTCATTATTTGTTCTATGGTCAAGTTGCCTATTATATCTACAATTGATGCACTAATGTCTTCAATACTCGGCGTGACCTGTGATTTCTCAAAATCATGTTCCCCAAACATATCCTATATGAATTGGCTGAGGTGGCTTGACTTCGTTACCTAGATACAAGCTAAAATCATTTTATACTTCCATGATTATGCTCTTCTCTCTCCACTCAACCAACTCACTTGATGTCACCAAACAAACACCATTTCCTTCATGTGACTACTAAGCTTATCCATCAAATCTCATAGGCTCAACCTCTCACTTGATGGGGTGAGTTGAATATAGGGACTTATTGCGTGTGTAATTTCATGACTTGTTCTCGCAAGGAATTTTTGTGTCAACTGTTGATCAATATTTTGAGCCTATGGGAATGAGCTCATTTTTGACCATATGAGTCATTCATAAAGCCCTGATTAAAGACCTTTAAATGTTGTATGAGCTTTAGCTTGGTTGGTTCAATGTTGTAATGTCCTCGATCTTGGCATGACTTAATTTTGAGAGCCCATATCTACCATGTTTCCTTGTTGAGATCGCTTGGCCAACTCTTCCACCTACAGGAAAAACTTGGCCTTCTCGGGATCCTTCTACAAGCTCATTGTTTTAGTGAGCCAACTTGACCATCAATTTAAAAATTATATACATCATGCTTTCTTTTTCTAACTACTACATACATTTACCAAGCATGCTACATTTCACTTAGGTTCACGAGTCACTTCGGAGTTGAACTTGGCATCATCTCGAACCTATGCTCTTACCATGTTCAAGTTCCTAGCCTAATCACCATTTGTCCCGCTCATAGTCCAAACTGATTTTGCCTTCATGTAAGTTAGAGCTCTCCAAAATTTCCCAAACAAAAATTGGTATTCTCACCTAGAAAATACCATGATGAACTCATGAGCCTAACTCATTCACTTAAAAATGAGCTCCTTATTACTTAGCTTGATGATGAGTATTGAATACACATTTCAATCTATACAGTATACATATAATTGAATTTTTTCTTACCCTAATCTCATGCTTGTCTAAGTATTGAGTGATTGGTTTTTATTTAAAGAACTATCTAAATATTTGTTTACCAATATTCATCTGAAATCATGTTCCTTAAACTAGGTGACATGGACAATGCAACTAGAAGTTTTGTGATACTTTGGCCAAAGATTTTCAACATACTATTCATGTTACTATTCCTAGATGACATACTCATCAAATCAGAATATGTCCTTCACCTCACTCTTATGTTATCTAGAATGGTCTTTATTGACTTTTGTTAGTCCACTTGCCCAAGGTTTGACCCTAACCTAGGTTAGCGACATAATATGTTATAGGGAGATGCTCACGATGACTTAGGGTATATGGGCATACTCATCGACCTAAGTTCGACCGAATGTGCCAAGATACCCTGAGTCATAGAAAGCTACTTCCTATTCCAATTCATGTTGCTAGCTTGGCCTAGAGAGAAACTAAATTCAAGTCTAGATGTGTGTAGATCTAGATGAACTAATGTGGAAGGGTGTTGTAACATGTCAACTATGCAACATTGTATCCTCGTGAAGACCTTGGTCTTCACGCAGTATAGTTCTATAGTTGGCATGTGCCAACATCCGATAGAACTACTTCATCATGATGTACATACCCCAGGAGGTCATTAACACTTAATTAAATTTGGATTAAGATTCAATTATGGAAACCTTGCTCAACCCTAAATCCAACACCCTTAAGTTCTTCATCCATATTTGATTTAATTAATATTAAATAACTTCATTAACTCATGATTGCTTTTATGTTCGGTAACTCTGACATGTCGAGCAATTATCCAAAAATAGAACATAATACATCGAAAGGTTAAATTAATGAACTCAACTGTTCAAATAAGGTGCAACAACCATTCAGGTTCAACTAGAGTAGACTTCATAGAAAATGAAGTCTGAGTGATTAATGATCTAAAATGCCATTATTTCATTTTACATTCTTGTGAGAGAGGAAGAGTCTTCCTCTCTACCTGGTTATGTGTTAGTGTTTATCATACCTTTTAAATATTTCACACTTTCTATAGTTTAATTGTATATTCAATACACATCCCATTATCATTATATATTATTTAGATAAAGAACATAATCTTATGCAACTTAACAAGTTGCTTTAAATAAAGAGAGAGATTGAACTATTTCTCTTCATCCAACTTATCAATGACAACAGAAATAAGAATACAAACAGATATGCCAAATACCATCAAGATAGTATTCCAACTACCTTCATAAATGTACAAGAGAATTTACAACAATTCGAAGTGAACCTATAATATTTTCAATTCATCATGATAAAATACACAATTTACAAGACTATGCATCTCATACAAACTACATGTCAAACAATACTAAAATCATTAAGAATACAACTTTTTCCTTTTCAATACATCTCAAGAATGAATCGGAGATCTCTTTAAAAGAGCCAGACTTTAAATCAGCCAATACATCATAAAATTTATTGCCTTCTTTTATCACTTACAAAGTCCATCAAAATTGCTAGCATGGGTCAGTTCATCGAACTGAGCATGATAAGCACTAAGCATTAAAATGAAGTGCATTCCACTAATTGTTCCATTAAAACAACTCTTCTTTAATGAAACAATTAATGTAATCATTCAAATAAATCATAAGTAATAACATCCATAAAAGAAGCACAATAATAAATCTGATTCACTTTATAGGAAGAGGTCATAATATAATCAGCTAATCCACTGCATTATATCAGATAAGTATTGACCCAACAATTACTTATTTATCTCAAATAACAGTTCCTATCAATAATTGTTTCATAATTCTTTCTGAATTTGAAATACAAAATCAACTTCACTATATAAACAAAAAGTTACTTTCAGAAACCAAGACCTTCTTATTCATCTTTACAAAGTTTAAGAAAACATGTATGGTCAAGTTCATTCTAACATAGTAACATTTATAGGTTGATTCATCCCACAAATAAAATAATTAAGAGATTCACAATTCAGATGTGGCAGCCTAATTCTAAGTCAAAATATATATAGCCTAGGTTCTTAGATTAGGCCTCTTATTACATTAGAAAGGAAATATATCCCAGCCACAATGTTTACATCAATTTAACTAAACAACTATAATAAAGTAGTAACAATTAATACTTAATCACCTTAATAAAAGTAATGCTTTTGATTCCCTTAAACCTATAACAAGGTTTATCTAAAGAAAGGAAGATCAAACTGGAGAGTAAATAGTTTACAACATCCTTATCATTTGGTTAAACCAAATTCCCATATGCATCTTAGACAAGAAGAGTCAACATCATACCCTACAGTTTTCTAAACTGAAAATGGAGAGCTTACCACTGAGAGTGGAAGAGAAAGGAGTTATGCCAGAAGAGCATTCTATTGTTCATTCAAAAGAAAAGAGGTTGTAAAAGAATCAATAGAGATAGTTCCCATACCCCCAAATCTTTAAGATAAAGAAATCAGGTACAGAAGATACAATAACCGATTACATACAAAATTGTATCTTCGAATAAACTTTCCAAGAGTTTCACCATTAAAGAAATGACAACCGTTAATCATTTACTTAATTCATTCCATGAAGAATGTGAGAAACAAGATAGTTATCATTCACATCCAAGTCCTAAAAGTGTTAAGGATGGAGAGATCAAACTTAAGACAACCAAACAGAGCTAAGAATGGTAATAATGGTATCGACTTGGAGAAAACCATCACCCAAAGTATGTTCAAACAACATAACTTCAACAATCTACCGAAAGCTCAACTTCAAAATTTTAAACATATTAACTACATAGAAGACTCAAACATAATAACTACACAGAAGACTTCTTCACTACTATTTCCATAGTTAATTCCAAGACCTTTATAAAACCTAGAAGTCCTTTCAAGAGTTTGAAAGAGGAAACTAAAACCAAACAACAAGTTTAAGTCAACCTTTCCTTCTATTTTCCTCACGCATTCAAAACTGAAAATGTTAATCAAAATACCATATTGACTCAGCTCCTATCAATTTTAAAGTTTCAAAGCAGTACAAAAATAGAGAAAATCATTCCTTCATGGTATTTATGAAAGTTTAGAGTACAAAATATAGATGATTCCAAAACCTCCTTCACCCATTAACTCTCTTTTTCTAACACAAGTTTGAGTTCATACTACAAATCAAAGTATACAAAAATAGTCCCGAAAAGGAGTATTTAAACTTCTACAAACAAGATACTATATAGGAGAGTATTCTTCTACCTTCCACAAACAATCAAAGACATTTAGTTGAACAATGCAGGTTTACCCAGAACAGAAGCAACAAGATATCCATTCCTTACCCTTATACAAGATTGTGTTCATACAATAAGACAAAACATATACCCATACAGATCGAGAAGGAGTAATACCACTTTAAAACTCAAAGATGCAAATAGAGAAGAGTATCCATTTACTTTTCTACCTTCCGAAGATATTTCTAGTTTGAAACTCAAAAAAAACTACTTACTTAAACTTTTTTCAGAAGACAGTCCAATATTTATATTTCCATCAAAACACTAAAGTCTTGATAGTTGCAAATGCATTTCATCATTTTAACTCATTCAAAAAGAACACCAAAAACAACATTGTCATGCAAGGGTCCCAAAACAAAAGCACAAAGATTCTTTCAACAAGAAAGCAAGGAACCAAAACCAAAAATAAAAACATTTATCTCATGAGAGAAGAATTGTTTTAATGAAACATTTAAAGAAACACAAGAAATCTTAATGGATAGAGCCTATCATGCTGATAGTTCCTCTACCACTTCAAAGAAGACTTCCAGCTGAGCTTCCAACTCTTCTTCTTTTCCAAGCAAGATCAACAACCAAAAATATCTTTCCCAATGTCTCATATACTTTCCTTGAATCGGAAATAGACCAAGGAAATAAAAAATAGCCACAAAGTGAAAGTAGAACTGCTGGTTTGAAGAACCAGATAGCTCCATGTAGAGAAAAAATCAGAGAGTATGAATGACCAAACAACCTCCAACAAATCCACCCGCATTGTTTCCTAGGTGGTTTTCTCACCAAAAAATGAGACTCATAAATGCCATTAATTCCAAAATTCCCACCTATCTCTCCATGCCACCACCATCCAAAATTGGTGAATCCTAATTCAACTTTTGCATGCATTACTAACTTTAGTGAAGACTCCACGTAGATTCCACCAATTTTTCATGCTTCCACCTAAACTAGTAGTTCGTTGTCATTTATTACAAAAATCAAATCACATAAATAGCTTAGGAACCATCACTAGATTACCAATGCCATATGACCCTTAGGTCCCCTTTCCTTATTTCATTAGTTTAGGGTTGATTCCCTTAGTTTAGGTTATGACCATAGGATAGTTTAGAAGTAATAACCTTAGGTTTAAAAACATTTCAATAAGTAATTTCCACCTTAGGTTAGGTCATAGCTCACAACCATATAGTATTAGGTATTAGATTAGAAATAGACCTAGCATCACCTTAGGTGGTTCCCTCAACTTAGAACATGCAACTTAGGATAGGATGTTGTCCGAATAAAGTAGACATAGATAGAAAAATAGGTACATCTACCTTAGTTTAGAATCCCGTTAGGATAGATCTCTTAGGTCTAGGACTTAGATTGTTCCTCAATAGTCCTAAAGTAGGCCTCATTTCACTTAACATTGTTAAGCATCCTGAAGAGATCATTCAAAAAGATCGAGTTCATAACCTACAATAGAATGTAGCATGATATTTCAAGAAGATAAAAGAATTTGTAAACATGCTAGAGTTCATTCCATTATGTCATCCAACCTCGAATGTCATTTTACCATTCAGACTAGGTAAGAAGATTTAAAACATACCTTGGATCAATGGAATTGATCCAAGGATTTGTTAGTAAAAAGAGATAAGTTTGCAAACTTCACTTACCAGATTACAACTTATCTATCCGAAACAAGAATGGATTCTTTGCAAGCTATTATATTTCAGCTTAATGAAATCAAGAGCAGAAATGACTTATCCATGGCAAGCATGATTTCCAAAAATCAAAGGAACACTCCTTATCCAAAAAAATCACATGTCAATGCTTGCAATGCAAAAGAGGAAAGATAACAGTTTGTCAAAGATGTTACATGCTTCCCCTAAAAGAATCATCATCCCGATGATTATCTTATTTTAATAATTTGCATCAAGGACAATCAGTTTATCCACTTTCTTTTCATGTGTTCATAACATATCAAAATTTTAAAGTTCCAGAAATCAGCATTCACATAGTTGTTTATTTAAAATAAATAAATATCTACCCAAAACTGGCAGATTTATTGTTATAAAAGAATTAAATCACAATTTATATCAGTCAACAAAATCAATTATGTTCAAATAAGTATGGAAAAGTAGTTTTCATATCTTCCAGTTTTCCCAAGTTGCACTTTCTTTCATTAAACTGGTCCCACTGGACCTTACATTGACTTATTTCATGATTTCTTAAGTGCAAATGGTGAGTTTCTAGCACTCGCAAGGGTTTAACCATGATTATTCCTAGGTCTTGGACCTGCAAGGAATTCCAATTTAACACATGTGATAAATTTAAAATGTATTTCTTAAGAAAAGAAATATGGAAAACATCATGCATTCATGACAAAGTAGGAGGTAATGCTAAATGATAAGCTACAGGGTTGATTACTTCAACTATTTCAAAAGGTCCCACAAAATGAGGTGATAACTTGGCAGCCTTGCCAAAAGTTATAGAACTCTTTTTTGGTTTAACCGAAGAAAGACCTTCTCACCGAGTTCAAATTTCCTATCAACCCACTTCAAATCAACATAACTCTTTTCCTATATTTGCCTCTTTCAAGCATTCATGAATCATTTTAACTTGTTGTTCCATTTCAATAAGGATTTCAGGTCCAATTACCTCTCTATCCTCAATGTTGTCCCAACTAATGGGGGTTCTACATTTTCTTCCATATAATGCTTCAAAAGGTGCCATCTTTAGAGAAGCATGATATGTATTATTGTATGCAAATTCAACTAATGGAAGGTACTCTTCCCACTTATACTACTGATCCATACAATACATTTGTAACATATCTTCTAAAACTTGATTAACTCTTTCAGTCTATCCATCCATTTCGGATGATACGCAAAACTGAAATTCAGCTTAGTTCCTAGAGTTATTAAGGGTTTTCCAAAACCTTGAAGTCATTCTAGGATCTCTATCAGATATGATTAGTTTAGGTACTCCATGTAATCTAAAAATCTCATGTACAAACCTCTTTGCCAAAATAGGAGAATCATCCTTAAGATTACCAACAATAAAATGAGCTACTTTTGTTAGTTTATCCACAACAACCAAAATAACATCATGTTTATTTTTTGACATAGGAAACCCTTGTACAAAATCCATGCTTATTACTTGCCATTTGTACTGTGGTATGTTGTGAGGATACAATAAACTGGCTGGATGCATATGTTCAGCTTTAACACGTTGACATTCCAAACAATGTGTCACAAAATCAATAACATCCTTTTTCATCCCTTTCCAGAAATATTGTTGTTTTATATCAGCAAGCATCTTTGTAATACCAGGGTGTCCAGAGAAAGGTGAATTGTGAAATTTTACTAACAATTTCTTTCTTAAATCATTTAGTGAAGGTATGTATACTTTGTTTTCAAATCTTAAGATTCCTTCATTGTCAAAGTGAAAACCTTTATATCTCACATCATTTGGATCTACAACAAGCATTATTTTTACTTGTTAAAAGTAAGAATTAGATTCCATAACACTTTTTACTTCATCCTTAAACTGAGTTCTTAATGTTATAAGAGCATAAATGTGCTTCCTATGACTTAGAGCATCAACTACTCTATTTTCCTTTCCTTTAATGTAATTTATGTCAAAATCATATTGAGACAAAAACTCTAACCATCTTCATTGTCTTGCATTTAGATTTGGCTGAGTGAAAATATACTTCAGCCCAAGATGATCAGTTTTTAATTCAAAAGGTTTACCAAGCAGATAATGCCTCCAAACTTGTAGTGCATGAACAATGGCAGCAAGCTCTAAATCATGTGGAGCATAATTCAACTCATGTAACTTTAGTTTTCTACTTTGTAAGCTATGACATGATCATTTTGTAACAAAATACCTCCAAGACCTTCCCGGATGCATCCATACAACAATAAAGTCTCCATTAGGGTCTGGTACAACTAAAATAGGTGTTGATGTTAACTGATCCTTCAAAGTTTTGAATGCAGATTCACATTTCTCATTCCAAACAAACTTCTTATCCTTTTTCTGCAATGAAGTTATTAGTGCAACAACTTTGGAAAAATCTTTTACAAATTTTCTATAGTAACCAGCAAGACCCATGAAGCTTCTAACTTCATGTACATTCTTTAGTGTGCAGGCCACTTAGTTATAGCTACAATTTTAGAAGGATCTACAAAATTTATTTTTACTTATAACATGACCCAAATAGTGCACTTTTGTGTCATAGAAAGAACATTTAGATAGCTTACCATATAACCGTCTCTTTCTCAAAATTTCCAAAACTATCTTCAAATGCTCATGGTGTTCCTCAATACTTTTAGAATATATGAGAATGTCATCCAAGAATACAAGCACAAATTTTTCCAAGTATTCTTGAAAAATATTGTTCATCAAATTCATAAAAGCAGGTGCATTTGTTAATCCAAAGGGTAAAAATGTGAACTCATAATGTCCATACCTTGTTCTAAAAGTTGTTTTATGAATGTCCTCATCCTTAATCCATAATTGATGATATCCAGATCGAAGATCTATCTTAGAATATACCGATGCTCCACACATCTGATCAAATAGATCATCAATTCTAGGGAGTGGATATATTCTTGATTGTTGCTTTGTTTAACATTTGTAATCAATGCACAATCTAAGTGTTCCATCCTTCTTTTTCACAAAGATTACCGGTGCTCCCCAAGGTGAAACACTCGGTCTAATCAAACCCTTAGACAAAATTTCTTGCAACTGTGCCTTAAGCTCTACTAATTCAATAGTAGTCATTTGGTAAGGTGCCTTAGAAATAGGCTCGGTTCCAGGCTTGATTTCAATTGTGAAATCAAATTCTCTTTTGGGTGGAAGACCTGGTAACTCTTCTAGAAACACATCACTATAGTTTCGTAACAACGGATATCATTCCATGAATTCATTGTTTTCCTTAGTGGATTCAGAAATTTTTACTACATATAAGGTACAACCTTTATTTTTGGCCTTTTTAAGTTGCATAGCTGATAGTTTCCTAACTGAAATCTCACATTTCACACCCTGAATCTCTATTGTTTTTTTATAGATCATCAAACAACTAATATGTTTTTCAAAATAGTCCACTTTTTCTTTATGTTCAGCTAACCAATTAACACCTATGATTACATCATAAGACCCCAAAGGAGCAACATAAAGATCAACTTCAGTGGAAAAACTAGGTAAGTCAAGGACTGCTCCAAAAAGACACATACTAATTGTATGAACAACATTGTTTCCATAATGTACAATCCATGTTTTATCCATTTTTCCATCTTTTCTTTTTAGTTTTGATGCTAATTTACTAGAAATAAAACATTTTGTAGCTCATGTATCAAAAAGAATAGTTATAGGTATGCCGAATAACTTACCTTGAAACTTCTATGGGTGTGACTTATTTTTAACCTTTTTTCTCTCTATCGCAGTGTGTATCTTGTGTGATCTGATTACGATCATCCTTTTTCAAAGGACATTGGTTTGTGTAATGATCCTTTCCATAGTTATAACATCCTCCTATAGGTCCCTTTTTAGGCTCGATTTATTTCCAGCCTTAAAGTTATCATTTTGACCTCCGTAGGACTTTTGTCTGTTATTATTATTCTTGACAAAGTTGTTTCATGGATTTCAACAAGACTTATTTGTTGTTGTTTTCTTATGGTTATCAGCTGAAAACTTACTTTTCATACCAAACTTCTTCCATGGTCCTTTCTTAGGTGCAAGAGATGATGAAGAGGAGTTGGGAACTTTCTTCCTCACTTCCTCCTTATGAGCATAAATTACCTTTAATTTCTGTTCCTGCCTTATGGATTTTTCAACAACCCCTTCCATAGTGGTTGGGCTGTGAACATCCACCTCTCCTCCTATAATGGGATTCAATCCCATGATGAATTTCCATATCTGAACTTCTCGTCAGTTTGATACTGAGGTACATACTTAAGGAGTTTAGTAAACCACTCCCAATACTCAGTTACAATTAGCTTTCCTTGCGCTAAGTTCTGAAATTCAGTCATTTTCTGATCATAATAAAGTTTTGGCAGCCAACGTTGCCTAAAGTAACCTTTAAATTGATCCCATGTGATATTAGTTTCATCAATATTCAACTCAGCCTTACGGTTGTCCCACCATGAAGATGCCTCATGGGAAAGTTGATATGCTCCCCAAATTGCCTTTGTTTCTTCCGAGAAATTCCTTATTGCAAAGTACTTCTCCATTTCATTGAGCCAATTCTCAGCTCCATCTCCTAATGTGGTGCCATCAAATTTAGGTGGACTTATCCTTTTTATATCATTAGTGAGTTCAGCTGCCAGCCTAGCCTTTTTGTTTTCTAGCTGATTAGGCATGTTCACATTGTTATTATCAACACCCAAATTGGTGTTGTCCTCAGGAGGTGGCTGATTATTATTACCAACATCTTCTTCCTCCTCATTTCCCATTACTTTTTTTCAAGTACAGCCAAATGATCTCTTGTGTCCAATAGGGAAGTAAGGATCTCATCAAGTTTTTGGGATATTCTGCTCCTTCCTCAAGTGGAGGATTATTTGCAACATTTCCTCTTGTTCTAACCATTTTTTGTTAATAAGAAAATTTAAGTTTTATCATATTATGGACACAATAGGTCCAAGAGCTGCAACCTTCAGCTCTGATACCAAGATGTAACATTCCCATTTTAAGACTTTAGAAACAAGGGAAATTTTTTTTTTTTACACAATGTTCTCTATTCTAAATAAAACATAATTTAGAACACACATTCCATGCCAATCAATCTCATAATAGATAACCATATGCAGCTGTAATGACTCGGTGAATTACCAATATCTCATTGCATGACTTGGTCTCTAACCAATCTCTCATGCTTGTCTCTAAGTATTGAATACTTTTATGTATACTACGTATAATTGGTTTTCTTACCCTAATTTAGGTATTGAGTGACCTATTTAAAGAACCTATCTAAATATTTGTTACCAATATTCATCTGAAATCATGTTCCTTAAACTAGGTGACATCGGACAATGTAACCAGTAATTTATGATACTTTGGCCAAATATTTTCAACATATTGTTCATGTTACTATTCCTAGATGACATACTCATCAAATCGGAATACATCCTTCACCTCACTCTTTGTTATCTAGAATGGTCTTTACTGACTTTTTTAGTCCACTTGCCCAAGGTTTGACCCTAACCTAGGTTAGTGACATAATATGTTATAGGGAGATGCTCACGATGACTTAGGTATATGGGCATACTCATCGACCTAAGTTGACCGAATGTGCCAAGATACCCTGAGTCATAGAAAGCTACTTCCTATTCCAATTCATGTTGCTAGCTTGGCCTAGAGAGAAACTAAGTTCAAGTCCAGATGTGTGTAGATCTAGATGAACTAATGCGGAAGGGTGTTGCAACATGTCAACTGTAACACTATATCCTCGTGAAGACCTTAGTCTTCACATAGGTATAGTTTCTGTAGTTGGCATGTGCCAACATCTGATAGAACTACTTCATCACAATGTACATACCCCTAGGAGATCATTAACACTTAATTAAATTTGGATTAAGATTTAGAATTATGGCAAACCTTTCTCAACCCTAAATCCAACACCCCTTAAGTTCTTCATCCGTATTTGATTTAATTAATATTAAAGAACTTCATTAACTCATGATTGATTTTATGTTTGGTAACTATGACATGTCAAGAAATTATCCAAAAATAGAACATAATACATATCAAAAGGTTAAATTAATGTAACTCAACTGTTCAAATAAGGTGCAACAACCATTCAGGTTCAACTAGAGAAGACTTCATAGAAAATGAAGTCTGAGTGATTAACGATCTAAAATGCCATTATTTCACTTTACATTCTTTTGAGAGAGGAAGAGTCTTCCTCTCTACATGGTTATGTGTTAGGGTTTATCATACCTTTTAAATATTTCACACTTTCTATAGTTTAATTGTATATTCAATACACATCCCATTATCATTATATATTATTTAGATAAAGAACGTAATCTTATGTAACTTAACAAGTTGCTTTAAATAAAGAGAGAGATTGAACTATTTCTCTTCATCCAACTTATCAATGACAACAGAAATAAGAATACAAAAAAATATGCCAAATACCATCAAGATAGTATTCCAACTACCTTCATAAATGTACAAGAGAATTTACACAACAATTCGAAGTGAACCTATAATATTTTCAATTCATCATGATAAAATACACAATTTACAAGACTATGCATCTCATACAAACTATATGTCAAATAGTACTAAAATCATTTAAGAATATAATTTTTTTCCTTTTCAATACATCTCAAGAATGAATCAGATATCTCTTTAAAAGAGCCAGAATTTATATCAGCTAATACATCATAAAAGTTATTCCTTCTTTTATCTACAAGACTTTACGAAGTCCATCTATAAAATTGCTAGATGGGTTTGTTCATCGAATTGACCATGATAATCACTAAGCATTAAAACGAAGTGTATTCCACTAATTGTTCCATTAAAACAACTCTACTTTAATGAAACAATTAATGTAATCATCCAAATAAATCATAAGTAATAACATCCATAAAAGAAGCACAATAATAAATCTGAATTCACTTTATAGGAAGAGATCATAATATAATCAGCTAATCCACTACATTATATCAGATAAGTATTGACCCAAACAATTACTTATTTATCTCAAATAACAGTTCCTATCAATTAATTGTTTCATAATTCTTTCTGAATTTGAAATACAAAATCAACTTCACTATATAAACAAATAATTACTTTCAGAAACAAAGACCTTCTTGTTCATCTTTACAAAGTTTCAAGAAAACATGTACGGTCAAGTTCATTCTAACATAGTAACGTTTATAGGATGATTCATCCAACAAATAAAATAATTAAGAGATTCACAATTCAGATGTGGCAGCCTAATTCTAGGTCAAAATATATAGCCTAGGTTCTTAGATTAGGCCTCTTATTACATTAGAAAGGAAATATTTCCCAACCACAATGTTTTACATCAATTAACTGAAACAACAATAATAAAGTAGTAACAATTAATACTCAATTACCTTAATAAAAGTAATGCATTTGATTCTATTAAACCTATAACAAGGTTTATCTAAAGAAAGGAAGATCAAACTGGAGAAATCAGTTAACAACATCCTTATCATTCGGTTAGACCGAATTCACATATGCATCCTCAAACAAAAAGAGTCAACATCATACCCTACAGTTTTCTAAATCTGAAAATGGAGAGGTTACCACTGAGAGTGGAAGAGAAAGGAGTTATGCCTAAAGAGCATTCTATTGTTCATTCAAAAGAAAAGACAAACAAAATAATATATAGAGATAGTTCCCCATACCCCCAAATCTTTAAGATAAAGAAATTAGGTACATAAGATACATAACTGATTATATACAAAATTTTATCTTGAATAAAATTTCCAAGAGTTTCACCATTAAAGAAAAAAAAATTGTTAATCATTTACTTAATTCATTCCATGAAGAATGTGAGAAACAAGACAATTATCATTCACATCCAAGTCCTAAAAGTGTTAAGGAATACAACTTTTAAACTTAAGATCAGCCAAATAGAGTAAAATGTTAATAATTGTATCGACCTAGAGAAACCATCACCCTAAAGTATGTTCAAAACAACATAACTTCAACACTTTTTTGAAAGCTCAACTTCCATCAAAACACTAAAGTCCTGATAGTTGCAAATGCATTTCATCATTTTAACTCATTCAAAAAGAACACCCAAAAACAACATTGTCATGCAAGGGTCCCAAAACAAAAGCACAAAGATTCTTTCAACAAGAAAGCAAGGAACCAAAACCACAAATAGAAACATTTATCTCATGAGAGTAGAATTGTTTTAATGAAACATTTAAAGAAACGCAAGAAATATTAATGGATAGAGCCTATCATGCCTAATAGTGCCTCTGCCACTTTAAAGAATACTTCTAGCCGAGATTCCAACTCTTCTTATTTTCCAAGAAAGATCAACAACCAAAAATCTCTTTCCCTAATGTCTCATATACTTTCGTTGAATTGGAAATAGACCAAGGAAATCAAAAATAGCCACAAAGTGAAAGTAGAACTGCTGGTTTGAAGAACCAGATAGCTCCATGTAGAGTAAAAATGAGAGAGTATGAATGACCAAACAACCTCCAAAAAATCCACTTGCATTGTTTCTAGGCAGTTTTCTCACCAAAAATAATACTCATAAATGCCACTAATTCCAAAATTCCCACCTATCTCTCCATACCACCGCCATCCAAAATTGGCGAATCCTAATTCAAATTGGCATGCATTGCTAACTTTAGTGAAGACTCCATGTAGATTCCACCAATTTTTTATCCTTCTACCTAAACTGGCAGTTTGTTGTCATTTATTACAAATCAAATCAATTAAATCACATAAATATCTTAGGAATCATCACCAGATTACCAATTCCATACAACCCTTAGGTACCCTTTCCTTATTTCATTAGTTTAGGGTCGATTCCCTTAGTTTAGGTTATGACCATAGGATAATTTAGAATTAATAACCTTAGGTTTGAAAACATTTCAATAAGTAATTGCCACCTTAGGTTAGGTCATAGCTCACAACCATATAGTATTAGGTATTAGATTAGAAATAGACCTAGCATCACCTTAGGTGGTTCCCTCAACTTAGAACATGCAACTTAGGATAGGATGGTTTCTTAAATAAAGTAGACATAAATAGAAAAAATAGGTACATCTACCTTAGTTTAAAATCCCGTTAAAGATATATCCTTTAAGTCTAGGACTTAGATTGTTCCTCAATAGTCTGAAGCGGGCCTCATTTCACTTAATGTAGTTAAGCGTCCTGAAGAGATCATTCAAAAAATATCCGATTTCATAACCTACAAAAAAATGTAGCATGATCTTTCAAGAAGATAAAATAATTTCTAAACATGCTAGAGTTCATTCCATTATGTAATCCAACCTTGGAATGTTAGTTTACCATTCATATCAAGTAAGAAGATTTATAACATACCTTGGATCAATGGAATTGATCCAAGGATTTGTTAGTAACAAGAGATAAGTTTGTAAACTTCAATTACCAGATTATAACTTATCTATCTTATACAAGAATGGATTCTTTGCAAGCTACAATATTTCAGCTTAATGAAATCAAGAGTAGAAATTACTTATCCATGGCAAGCATGATTTCAAAAAATCAAAAGAACACTCCTTATCTAGAAAAATCACATGTCAACTCTTGTAATGTAAAGGATGAAAGATAATAGTTTTTCAAATATGTTACATCTAGAGCCAAGCTATACATCAAGCTCATTGTGACTTCCTTGATACTTCAAATGCCGAGCTCAACACTCTGTGATGAGCCATCTCATTCATAATGTTAAGGCAGTCTTCACACCTGATGTAAGTTAACAGACTCATCAAGCTCTCTCGGTGAGCTATTTTTCTCATTAGTCCATTTAGACTTATCACAAAAGGAAGAACCCCATGCATGTCGGCCTATAGTGCTCACCCGAGGCACGCACATGGGTACCGAGTCTCTCTTTTATGTGAGTTTAGTGGGAAGCATTATCTATGATTAGTGTAAGAGTATTTAGGAAAGAAGTTGAGACATACAAGAACCATAGGGCTCAGAATGGCCTCCAGATCCTTGCAGTCACTTTAGACCGAGTGCTTTAACAGATTCTAGAACATATACTATAACAAAAAGAAAGATACAACCATTCATTCGTAGCATGAAAGGAAAGAGAACTCATATGAATGAAATATACATTAAACCCATTGATATTCATATCTATTTATAATAGGTAACCTCAATATATTCATTGGTTCATTACAGAGTGTCATAGAGAGTAGACCGCAAGTCATGCGCATCACTGGACGTATGTAGCTAAGCTAACAAAAAAGAAAAATAACAACTCCATGCTTAGTACATCCTTTCCTGAACCAGAATATCCACTCTCATAGCAATTCTGCAGAGCTTCACTTACTCTCTAACCCACTATTCCCTATGTATATCCAGATGATATATATCTCTGTGTGTGTATATATATTTTTCTGTGCAAGGCACTTGTATTTATCACTTTCCTAGGCTGCCAACTCACCTTGCTGCACCCTCAGATCCATCACCAAGTGTCGAATGTGGTCCTCCATGTGAGCATGTTCCTTCAGGCCTGAGCTCTCCACTCCATCTCATGATGATCTTCTAGAAGATTCCATCGGGGCATGCTCTTTCTGGGCCAACTTGTTGTCAGGCTGGCATCTTATCCATGCACGCAACCGATCACACTTTTCACGTGTTCTACCTTGGGTGCTCAAATTGGCTAAGTCCCAAACCTCCTTTCACGCATCGCGCATGCTATTTTGCTTCCTTAAGCCTTTCTCTTACGTGCTTTTTCCTTGCGTGCCATTCTATAACTGGGATCCCGCATGCCTAAGCACCTTCATACTTGGTCAATATTCTAGGGGCCCAACATCACCCCACACTACGCCTGTTCTCCATCCTTGGAAACATTTTACTTGACCAAGATGCAAGTTGTTTTATGGAACCAAGATGTAGACTTATACTTTACAAAATGAATAAGGAATGAAAGAATAGGGGAAAGAATGAAGAATGGGGGGGACATCAATTCAATAGGCTGGGAAAGTCCTTTCGTAGATCTACCTCAGCTTGTTCCACACTTTGACCTCACCCTTCACCTTCTGGCATAGGTCACCCACCAGGGTGCTCACTTCATCAAAGCTTAGGCCAATTCCCTGGGTGCCCAAAGTGTCCACAATACTCCATTTCCTTACCTAGGTCTGTGAGTTTATCCATTCTTCTAGTAATTTGGGGGTATAGTTCCTTCAATCAGGGCCTTAATTGAGCTCCTTAAAGCCTCAATTGCCTCTGATTTCTTTTCTACCTCAGCCGAACCTTGTCCCTCTCTACCCTGTTCCCTTTGTTCTTTTCTTGGAACTCTTTCAGCTCTGCTTCAAGCGTGGTGACCAAGGAGCTTGCCACCTTATCTCTATCCACGCATGTGTCATATGTGGCTTTTGTAGACTAGGTAATGACCTTAATCTCCATGAGTACTTGGTTGTACTCGGAAACAAGTGCTACTACCTTCAACTCGGTCTTCCTCTTTCAAGCGTGGCCACTTCTTATAGATTCCAGTGCCAAGGGTCACCTCTCCATAGTGAGGATGCATGCGTTAGGTCTTCTAAGCATTCCAAAGTTGATGTGTACCTCTGAGGGATTGGCGTTAGGTCTGGGTGCTTTAATATGATGGTGCTCTTGATCGACTCCACCTTCTTGTAGACCTCCGCACCTTTACTTTTTCTTCCTTTAACTCGTGCCTTAACTACGCGTTGATTAATTCCTCCTATTTTAAACTCTTGGCCTTCTCCACCAGTTCTTCCTCCTTCTTCCCCAACTTCACCTCCAATGCTCTGATTCTGTCATTTCACATGAATAGCCTAGCCTCGGTCTCGACCGTGACTTTGTTTAGAGCATTGCATACTTGCTCATCTGAAAGTTCCTGAGCATTTACTAAGGGGTTGTCTCCCTTAGACTCTGGCAATGTGATGAGTGCTTTTTGGTAGACTTCAAAGTCTGGCTCATCAATGTGTGACTCAAACACCCAAGAGAGCATCTTCTTGGTCCTGGGGTACATGCCATCCTTTTCAAAAGACCCCATGGCTAGGAGCCTTTCCGTGGGTATGGTGCTTTGGAACCATGCACGTAACACCTTCTTCATGTCATCCACATAGCCCATTACCTATCTCTATTCTGTATCTAGAGTTCTTCTACTCGAGCACGTGCCTTTGGGGAAGCTAACTATCAGAGCGGGGCCTCCTAGGCTGTCATGTTCCTTTTCAATGCTCTCCTCCTTCCCTTCCTTAAGCACTATGTCCGCGTTGTGCTCTAACTCTTGGTCTACAAGGGCTTTGAGCATCTTTTTCACTTCTTGCTCTGCTACCTCAAGTAATCTCTTTGTAAAACTTATGGCTCCCTGCTTCTCCTTGGCATCCTTCTCATCTACCTTCATGTCTTTGGTGCCTTCCTCATCTGTGTGCCCCTTTGCCACACAAATACAAACTCTTGCTTCTCCTCTCCACTCTCTTCCTCCGAGTCATAGACACTAAACACATGTGGTTCCTTGTCTTTCTCAGGCTCTTCTTCCTCGTCATCATCTCCTTCACTCTCATCTTCTCCTTCTCCCAAGTATTTCTCCAAGTTATTGGTCACCTCCGAGTCAGCTTCTTCATCCACCCTCTGCTTCTTCCTGAGAGGTGGCTTCTGATCAGGAGATTGGCCTTCTCTTCTTCCTTTGGTGATTCTTCCATGGTGGTGGGGTTGCTTGGGTTCCTCTACTTCTAGCATCTTCTCCTTCACTGGAGACTTCTTTCTCCATATGTAGGTGCTTGGCTTTAGCACTTTGTAGATGGCATGCTCACTTCATCTCGAGAGCTAATCTTCTTGACACACTTGGTGCTCCTTCCTCTCCTCTACCTCTCTTCTTAGATGTTGGCTTCTTCTTCCCAAGGGGTCTTAGGTATGGAGATTTCATCCTCCAAATATGTGCCCTTTTCAAACTTTGGCCTTATGCACATGTACACACGTGCATCATGGATCCTCCAATGATGGGAAGCATCATCGGCCTAGTCATTTGGATCTGTGTGACATGTACTTCTCCATGTATGTGTGCTTACCACCCAGGGTAATTCAGCTTCTTCCTCATCTCCCTGTGTTCCCGGTCTAACCTTCCTAGTTCCAGCCTTAGCTTCTTTGATTCTTTAAATTTGTTTACTCCCACTTGGAAGTATTGGGCAAGTGAACATGAAAGGAAGCTTGCACCAAGGGCTCCATGATTCATCAATAAGCTTGAATCTACCCAAGTAGTAGTGTTGGTACACCGTGAACTCAGCTTCTCCCTCAGTGGCTACTGGGAGTTGTTCAGGGATCCTCCACTCTACCCCGAATGCATTCCTCAAGTGCGTATACCACTTTTCTAGTTGTGCTTTGTGGGGAGCCGTCATTGTATCACAAGCATACTTCTGAACCTCTTCACGGGTGAAGGGTCTTTGGCTGGGTACTCCCACATGAACTTGTCTGATGCATCCGACACTCCAATTTCTACAAACACTATGGTGAGCAAGACATTTCCAAAGAGGATCCTGTCCCCTTCCTTCACGCACTTAACAATCTCCTCTGCAATGTACGTGGATAAGTTGTATATCGTCCCCTCTGTAATCTTCCTAGACATGTAGCCAAGGTTTGTTGACCTACGTGTCCATCTTTCTTGGCCATTTAACTTAGTCACCAGATGCATGGCCATCTTCATAATGGGGTCCTTGATGTCTGAAATATCATAGTACCGTGACCCTTTCTTGCAGGCATACTCAAGTGATGGTCTCTTGAATAGCCTCCTTGTCACCAAGGTCATCTTCTAGGCTATCTCCCTCACATATGAGGCCTGTAAATTGTGAAATCAACTGGGGAGTCACACGCATCTTGCACCCAACAAAGTGGAAATAGTCTTCGTGCACCGAGACATCAACCACTGGTACAAGTGATCTGGCTTCCCAAAATAAGGCAACTCATAGAGTTGCAACAGCCCTGCCTTCACCAATTTAACCTTAACGTCATCATCATATATGGGAAAACCTTCAGGTGTTCACTTGTTGGTGGGGCGTACCAATTCCAATGCCATTTCTTTCTCTATGGTGTTTGTGTGGTGATTATAGTCACTAACAAGTATGCTTCTCAAGTGGGATTCCCATTCCTTTCCCATCATCACCCCATCTGGGTATTGCATCTCTGCATACCATTCTTCATTTGTGTCTACTTCGGGTTCTAGTTGTTTAGCCTTAGCTTTGCCCTTTCCTTTCTTGGGTGCCATGGTCAAGGTATTTTTATCACTCCTACCCTCTCTTTGTTACTCTATCTTTCTTCTCCCAACCTTGATCTTAGATCCATGATATAACTCTTCTAAACCCGTGCCCTAGTTTTTGAACCCTAACTTGGATAAACTCTTCACAAGACAACACCTTTTCAACTCCTTCCATGCCCATGTAATTCCTTCTCGGTCACAATCTCAAACTAGCTCTTCACATTTTAATCACATGATCTTCCACTCGATCAAATCTAAAAACCCTAGTTTATAACACTCACTTATATCTCCAACTCTTCATTTTCACAAAGTAAAAATGAGAGTGCCTTGACCCTTTATTTATAGTTTTTCCTTTTTCTGATCATTAAATGCTACTTTACCTACCCCATACTTTGTTCATTTAATGTGGATTTTTCAAACAAAGTCCATCTTTAGTGCCTTCACTCACGCGCCCTTCCTGCGCAAAAACTCCTCCAACCTTTCAGGCGTAACCCAACCAACCTGACAGAGACTCTTACGCACACTTAACCTACACCGAAGGCACTTCTTCTATCTAGATTCTTGCTTTCACCTACCTCATTTTTTTAACTGTGCTTCCTTTTCCTTTGTACATGGGATCTACAAGTAGCTTTATCCTGGCACCAACCATTCTATCTTTTCTCTTCATCTACCTCTTTCAACCGGGCTACACAACAAGGCTCTTCAACACAACTTCCTTGGTACTTTTAATCATGCGCTTCTTCACTTTTCTCCACCCCACACTTAAATGATGTGTGGTCCTCTGTGCACTCACAAATTCTCCAAAAATAGCAATAAGGTTACCGGTGCCCAAGGCGCAAAACCAAAACAACAACGCGAAAGGGAAACACAAGAAAGGGAAAATGCATAAAGGAAACTTCTAAACTAACTGGAAAAACTACCTTATTTACAAACACCAAGAAGACTTATTTATAGTAGGGCTTCAGCCTACTACCATTGAAGTGTCCAGAAACTTCATCCCATCCAGCACTTGTAACTGGCACGCGCCCGAATCAAGGATGTATGAAATTGTGTAGGGACCCAACCAATGGACTTTCAACTTTCCAGGATGGCACAAAACTTGGAATCATATAGTAACACCATCTACCCAACCTCAAACTTCTTGTTTCTAATGTGGCGATCATGCCAAGCCTTTTGCTTTTCCTTTTCCACTGTTTGGCTCCATCGGGCAAGTGATCATCTCTCATCTAGTTTCATTAGCTCATCAATCCTTTCTTCCAAAGCACTTGTTCATCGGCTAATCCTCCTGCATGCACTATTCACAGAGAAGGTAACATAAATTCAACGGTAAAATGGCTTCCATGCCAAACACCAATTGAAAAGGTGTGGCTTTATTTAGTCTTTTATATGTTTTTGTAAGCCCATAACACTACCGATACTTTGTCATCCCAATCTTGTCTTCCAACATCATAGATTTTGGTCAAGGTATGACTCAATATTTTTTTGAATGCTTCTTACGGTTCCATTTTCTTGTGGGTGATAGGGCGTAGTCTTGTGATGAGCCACCATGAACTCGATAATAGGATCCTCATGGTCTCATTTAGAAAATGTGTACCCCTATCATTGGTCAAACTCAACGGACATCCATACCTGTGATAATGTTCTCCCATAAGAACCTTGCCATTGTTGTTGCCATGTAATCTTTAGTTGGGGCTGCCTCTGCCCACCTTGTGAGATAATCCATGCAAGTGATGACATAACGTGACCTAGTCCTACATGTTGTTGGTGCAATAGGTCCTACAAAATCTATCACCCATTTTTCAAAAGGCTTCGTGCTAGGGATAGGGTGCAAAGGCATTTCATCTCTCCTTCCTGGTTTCCAATGTGCTGACAATGGTCACATGCTTTACAATAATCTCTACAATCCTGTATAAGGTTTCCCACCATAATCCTACCATTAATATCTTGCGTGGTGGCATCACCTGCGTAATGCCCACCCGCACTTCCTCTCCGTGTGCTTCCTCCATGATGGCCAGGTGCTCATGCTCTAATACACACCTGCGCAAAACTTCATCTCATCCCAACTTGTATAAGTCTCCACTAATCAACATGTAGGGGCATGACGCGTATGGCCAACTTCTTTTTCCAATGCCTTCATTCCATCCGGTGCCACACCTTCTTTTAAGAATACTGCAATCTCCTCCAAATCTGAGGGTGCGCGCCATAATCTAAATAGTTGGGCATCTGGCATTGCTTCCTCAATACTTTGCACATCCTCTCCTGAATCAATCCTTGACAGATGATCAGGCCCATAGTTGATTTTTTTAGGCTTCACTACAATGGTGAATTCAAACTCTTGAAACAACAACACCCATCGACATATGCATGCCCTTGAAGAATGGGCTTGTTTACTAAATACTTTAATGCCATGTGGTCGGTGTAGAATACAAAGGGTGTTGCCAGTAGATACTGTCTAAACTTGAAGAGTGCGTAGATCATCGACAATGCCTTGTGCTCGGTTGTGGTATAATTCTACTCTATTGGTGTTAACTTCCTGCTTGCAAAACTGAGAGGATGATCAACAATCCCTTCACCTGGTTGTGCAAGTACTACTCCAATGGCGGTCCCTGAGGCATCTACATGGACATGGAAGGGCTTGTCCCAAGAGGGAAAATGTAAAATAGGCATGGTAATAAGCCTATATTTTAATGTATCAAATGCCCCCTGCTGTGCCTCTCCCCAATGGAAGGCACTTTTGTGTCTAAGAAGCTCCTCTAAAGGCATGGTGATCTTGGCATATCCCTTAATGAATTTTCTATAATACCCCGTATGCCCAAGGAATCGCACACTGTGCTCTAGCTAGTAGGCTCCCTTAACCCCACAATAACTACAACCTTAGTGGGATCTACCAACAAGCCCTCCTTACATATGATATGCCCTAATAAGGTCCCAAAGGGTGTAGCAAACACACACTTCTTAATGTTGAGGGATATCCTCAACTGCCTACACCTCTCAAACATTAATCTCAAGTTGTCACAATGGTCCTTAACTAGACCATATATACTGTCCAATCATCCAAATAGACCTGAAGAAATTTATGGATGAAGTCTGGAATGCTTGCACCACTATGCAAAAAATAGTAGTGCATTCTTCAACCCAAAGGGCATGACCATATATGCAAAACTTCCCCATTCGGTGGTGAAAGTTGTCTTCTTCTGGTCTTCCTTTGCAATCTAGACTTGGTGGTACCCTGAAAATCCATCCAGTAAAGGAGTAGATTTTGTGCCCAGTGACTCCTTCCAAAATTTCTTCAGTGAAGGGGGTTGGAAATGGATCAATGACACAAACTGCATTCAATTCCCTATAGTCCACACAAATCCTAATCCATGCCCATCCTTCTTGATGTTGATTACCATCGGACTTATCCACTCCGATTCTTCCACTACCTCAATGATCCCAGAAGCTATCATTTTGTCTATCTCCTCCTTAACTTTCACGCACAAATTGGGATTCATCCAGTAGGGCCTTTTTCTAACCAGGCACACACCATCCTTTAGTTTTATCTTCATCTCCCCAAGGAATGGTGAATGCCTTTGAGCTCATGGTACCCATGGGAATAAATCCTCAAATTCATGTAGTAGATCAATGATCTTTGATACTTCCTTCTCTGTCTAGTAATCCCCAATAATAGCTTCCTTAGGTTCTTCTTTTAAACCGATGTTAACTTTCTTCATCTTTAAAGGCTCATGGTAGGCACGCACGTGAGCATCTGCACTATCCACTACCTCACGCATCCTACTGTAATGGCTAACATCTAAGCTTTCCAATTCCTCTCCATCAATCACATATACCAACTTTCCCTTCTCCTTTTTCCAAACATGTGCTCAAGCTATAACTCTTATGTTTCCTCAACTTCTTCAAAGTGTGCCCCATACCTAGTTCACCTAATAATTCTAATAGCCTATCTTCCATCTTGGCACTATCCCCCATGGTAAGGTGCTTGATACCCTGCAAGGCCTTATCAATCGATGGCTTGGTACTCCGATACTCAAAGGTTTGAATAAGGTCAGCCATGAGCTCTGCCAATTCCTTGTCTGGCGGTGTGTCTCCGAATGAATGTACCATGCATGCGCACAACCTTGTAGTGTAGAATACAACTTGTGCACCCAGAGGGATGGTGGAAAAGCTTCATGCCTTCTCTCTAGACCCATTCACACTCCTGGACATGGAAAGAGGTGGGCTCCTTCCCATGGTAGTCCTTGATGATGGTGGGTACATTACTCCTAGAAAATATGATAGAGAGAGCAATTCTTACCTCACGCCACTCTAAAAGGCTCTCTTGATGTGTGGCCCACCAACGAGTTGTTGTGCCAAGCAAGACATAACTTAACATCTCCCTCCATTCCTTCTCATTCTTCCACTGAGCTTCTACCTCCTATAGAAAGATCTCAGGGAAGGCTCCTCCTGAATACTTGGGTAGTTCTTTTCCTCTAAGGTGCCTAATAGTGTGTGCCTTTGTTACCTTGGTCACCGACCCTCTCAACTACCATCCCATTAATTCGTAAGTTCCATGCCCAATTTTCACAAGCCAGATTGGTGGTATCACTTACTGACTGAGCATCTTCAAACTGGATAACTCGTTAGTAGGGTGTACCATCTCAGGGTCTCTGATTGAGCGCACATAAATTTTTTCCAGAACTTCTTCTCCCAACGGTTCAATATAGGTGTTGACTTCCCATCAACCAGGGGTATAATGACCCATTCCTCTTTGTTCTCAAAGCTGATGTACCCTTTGTTGAACCGAAGGTCCGCATTATTTTTGTAACACCAAAGGAGCCCAAGTAGTGCTGGGAAATTTTCATCTCGGTGAGTGCCAAGACTTTCAAAGTCCCCAAGTAAACTTGGCTTCCTAAATAGTAATAGTTACATCCTTCAAGACACCGATGGGCATTTCCTTAGTCTTTTTTTCCATATACAACACATTCAAAGATGGTTGTAATGTAGGTCTTCCCATCTGATGCCATGCATCCAAAGTCAGAACATTAACCTCTGCATGAGTGTCAATGAGTATATTACTGAGGAGCCATCCATCTACAACTGCATTCAATGTAATCTCCTTTTCATAGTCAAGGATGTGAGGGGGAAGGTTTGTGTGTAAGACCTATCTCTCATGATCTTCTCCGCGCATGGTACCTTCTCTCTCAACTAGGATCCTAGCAAAGGAATGATGTTCTCCTGCCTTATCATTTTACACACCTCCTTGACCTCATCCAGGTCATCATTTTGTGCCTCGACTCTCCTTCCTTGTTCCTCCTTTCTAGATTTCTCCTTTAGACATTGGATCTCCCCTTGTAATATTTGAATAACATCCATGGTGTCTTGATATATCTCCTTTTGATGCACATGTGGGGTCATTAGGAATATCTTGTCCAGTGTGAACATAGAATATTATGTAAGTGATTATATTATCTAGGATAATATAATATGTGTTGTAATAATTAATTACATTATTATAAATATAATTATGAGTGGGTGAGTAAATATTGTTATGATTTGTTGAGTAAACAAATCATTAACAATATTAGTTTTGTGAGAAAACAAAATCTCACGTAAAATAGCATGGAGTTGTTTAGAGTTATGTGTGGAGATATTTATAAAGATTATATCTCCTTAAATATAGGAACAACATCTCCTATTTAAATGGATGTAATACTTCCTATGAATGTAGCAAGAATAAAGAGTAAGATTTTGAATTTTCTTTATGCAATTATGATATTAATTTTTCATTTGGTAACAGAGCAGGTTTGATGCAAGAAATTTCAGTGCTTTCATGATCAAATCCGTCTCAAATAATATATCATAGTTTTCATTTCCGGATGTGGGTTTTTCTATAATTTTGCATGTAGAATAATGTTAGGCATTAGTAAAAACTTAGAAGAAATTTGTGAGTAGAACCTATTATACGTAGTTTGGAAGAAATATGAATTTTACTATGAGATATCAAATTAAGCACATCAATTCTTCTATCAAAGTTTTCTCCAATTTTCAATAATGTTGAATTGTTAATACAAGTTCTTGACTTGCTTGGAAGTTAAAAGGTATTCAATATAAAATTTTAAAGTACTTGATTCAATTTTTATATTTTTTTATCAGTATTGTACAAAATAATGGAGAAACTAAATTTGATTGAAAAGTTCGAAGGACAAGATTTCCATGCATGGTTAAACTACAGATGCAATTACATTTAATAGAAAAGGATCTATGGGATGTGGTGAAGTCTAATTCAACTCCTCCACCCTTTGGAGGAAATGAATTGGCAAAGTGGAATGCAAAAGATCGAGAGCATTGGGTACCATTTCGGGCTTATCAAAAGCCTATCTACATCATGTGGATTTCACAAAATCTATAAAAGAAATTTGGGAGTCTCTTAACAAATTGTTTGGTTCGAAGCTGAAATGGAAAAGACTACACCATTGAAGCAAACACTTGTACGGGTTCAAAATGGAAGAGAACTCAAAAATGGTAGATCATATAAGTAAGTTTCATTTTTTTGTAAATTTTAGTGGAATTAAAGAACATGTAAAAGATGATGATGTTAAAGCTATTCTTCTTAATAGCATGCCTAAGAGTTACTCAAATATTGTATTTACTTTGAGTAAAGTTACTATTAGTCTAGAAGGAGTGATTTCTACATTGTTAGAACAAAGCATTCATGAAGAACATGAAGAAGTACTATATGTAAGAAAAAAACCTAGCTCCTCATCTAAGAAGGAAAAACATAAACCAAAGTAGGTTCCTTCACATGGAAAAATAAAATGCTTTTATTGTAATGAGATTGGGCATGTAATATTGAACCAGTAAAAGAGAGATCAAGATCTTCTTGATGACAAGATAGATCAGAAAGCCCTTCTAGCTAAAGTAGAAACTCGATTGGGAAGTCTACTCAACTGATGAAGAACTTTCATGTCCTAGTGATGAGGATTTCCTTTGGTAGACTCTTTTCTTGTTGGAGGAAGGAGGTAATGGAGGAAGGAGGAAAATCAGCATCCTCTCGTCATTCACCAATGATGGGGTCGTAGATAGATGTGGTGATATTTTATTTCAGTTATGTGGTGTGTTTATACACAAGGGGGTGAAACTAGTTTCATGTTTTGATTTTAATGTGTTCACATAGACTAACTTGGAAATCCTCAGTTCTGAGTGTCTATTTGGTGTGGAAGAAGAAAAGGCTGCTCGGCTTATAGGGGAAAATCATCAGAAAAACATGGTCCTCCTCGACTATGGTGCGGTCCTTGACCGCCATACTTCAGTGGAAGGTACTTCGTTGGAAGGTGATCAGTCGATGAAGATGTTCATATGACAAGGATGATCATTAGCAGTAAGATCCAGTAGCAATGGCTACTCCGACAAGTTTGATGTTTCCAGGAGATCTTACCCCATGTTCACACTAAGGGGGTGAATGTTAGGAATATCTATGTTGTAGTGTGAACATAGAATATTATGTAAGTGATTATATTATCTAGGATAATATAATATGTGTTGTAATAATTAATTACATTATTGTAAATGTAATTATGAGTGGGTGAGTAAATATTGTTATGAGTTGTTGAGTAAACAAATCATTAACAATATTAGTTTTGTGAGAAAACAAAATCTCACGTAAAATAGCATGGAGTTGTTTTAGGAGTTATGTGTGGAGATATTTATGGAGATTATATCTCCTTAAATATAGGAACAACATCTCCTATTTAAATGGATGTAATACTTCCTATGAATGTAGCAAGAATAAAGAGTAAGATTTCAAATTTTCTTTATGCAATTATGATATTAATTTTTTGAAAAGTGCGGGTATTTTCCATGAATGACCTCTTCTCTTGAAACTAGGTTCTTCTATTTTGGTACCTCCCTTATGCGCATAGCTTCTACCCTTTTTGTTACCAAGCAGGCTCCAAACCTTCATCCCGTGTTACCCGAGGCATCACTATATGTCTACCTTCTTGATGCCGACCATCGCAGCGCCCTTGCCTTTCCAAAGTGCTTCGATTCATATGCTCAAATAACTCGAGAACTCCTCATACTTATGCTTATTTCACACACGAATCATCTGTAATGTGTTTGGGCACTCACACTTATAATGTTCTATAGATCCATAGTTGAAACATGTTCCACGCGTGGGAACTCACTCCTTCCTCCTCCTGATATTACCTCGACCATGGAATCTTCCTCAAAACCTCTCCCATGCATGCCTCCATCCGTGCACTCCTCATAATGGTGATCATCATTTTAAGAACCAATAACAATGTTGGTTTGGCATACCCCATGATCAATGGCTTCATGGATTTGATCAATGAGCCTATGGTCCTTAGTATCATAGGTTGTGGAGGTGAAAATTTTGTAATAACAAGATACATTCTTCCCGATCGCACACCTTTGCAGAAAGGGACATCTACTTGCATCATGGTCCACATGACAAATCTTACAATCTACTATCACAGCGTGTACCATCCTCTGGGGGAAATTATCCTTAACGTGCCCCTCTATCTCACAATCTGTGCACCATAAACCACTGCGAGTCTCATGGACCGAGTTTGTAAACAATTTTTCCAACTTTTTGGCCATAGAAAAATTTTGAGCCTCCAAGAATGGGCTAACACCAATATCAATACTACCAACAACCTCGGTGTGTAAGGTAGCTTCCAATGTTTCACACAGATCTATAAAATTTTTATGAGACAAGGCTCTTCTAAAAGGGGTGATCAATCCTCCAACAAACCATTTTGCATGCTGTGAAGGGTGAATATCATATGATAATTTAGATAAGATAGTTTTAAAATGTGCATCATACTCTCACACACTCTTTGTCATTCCTTGTTGAATCTCCTTCAAAGCACTGATGCTATTTTTCACAAACTAAGGAATGTGGAACTCTACCAAGAATGCATTCTTTAAAGTATTGTAGTCCACCACCATTTCATGAGGGTCATACTTCTATACCAGCTATGCATGCGCACGCCTTGCAGTGTGGTCACAAATTGACTAGCCTTTTGTTCTAGTGTTGTGATACCCTTTCGTGCCATAGCAGTTCACACTTGTGAACATGTTCCACAACATCTTCAATGCCCTTGTAATCTAGAAAATGTAGAGACATTTCAAAGAATACTTGAGGTGGTGGCTAGGGTCCTTTTCCTAAACTAGAGCCTTGGTTCCCTTTGGTGTTTCCTCCACCACCTGATCCACTAGGTCCATCGGGTCCTGTACCTCTAGAGCCACTAGATCCACCAGAACCACTGGGTCCAATAGGGCCTATAGGAGTTGTGCTAAGCACCCCCATGGTCCCACTGAACTGTGCACCAATAGTCTGTGATAGTGCCCCACTACCACTACTTTGTCCCGTACACTTTTCCCTAATGCCCGAAAAATCCTGCCCCTCGACCAAAAATCTTGGAATATGTGCAGCCATAGAAGAAGGAATTGAAAAATCATACCTCCTAGGCACGGATCTCGTATCTTCCACTTATATCAATCGGGTCAATAATACTTCTTTCTAGATCGGAAAACTAAGTGCTAGGGCTCGGTCCTTTGGGTGGGTTGAGATATGCACCAATGACTCTCCTTTCTACGTGTGATGAAATATCACCGAAAGTGAAGGGGTCTCCTCACACACTTACCAAGATGGGTTAGCATAGACTACTTATGTTTCACATCCTCCACATGAACCTCAACTCCTTCCCACAACATCTTGTCTCCACAAATCCATCACACTAGCAGCCTCACGTCATCTAGAAATCTCCCTTTTCATGTGCTTCGCTATACTTGAGCTATATTTCTTCCCTTTTCTCTCTCGTCATCATATCTACCATCTTCCTCCACCCAAGTTCCTTACCCAATGCTCAGAATGGTTTAGCCAACCATTGGGAGCACCTCTAAACTCATGGTAACCATCAATATCTTCATAGCTAGAGGAATAACATGTAGAAATGTTCCTCTAGGTTCTTGCAAAAATTCAAACTCAGCAACCTCTGGACAAGAATACGTAGAGATGGTGTACTCTAGAGTGTAGCTAGCTAGTACTCCTCTCCACCAATGATCTACAACACGAGTCCACATCAGATCTACATCCTGCAACCTTTGGTAGTCTTCTTCGGTCCACACATGTGATCTATAATGCCATCTTGATCTAGACACATAGGCTTAAAGCCATTCATATAACTCTACTGGGAAGTAGTAGAAAAATTCTCATATAGATTTGGTAGAATTTCTCTTCTACCCATCTACGTGTATTAAACTCAGTCCAGTGTTGAATCTCCAAGAAAATTCATCCTCCATTCTCTTGAACCATGATTCAACATTTTCTAATGTTAACCAATCCATTATTAATCTTTCCACAAATCATGATGCATGCTATATCCCACTACAACTTCGAAAAGAGGTCCCAGCAATGGAACCAAGATGTAGTCATTTTTACTCCTATCACAAAAGGAAGAACCCCATGTGTGTTGGCCTATCACCCAGCAGAAGCTGAGTGCTCACCCGAGGCATGCACGGGTACCAAGTCTCTCTTTTATGTGATTTTAGTGGGAAGCATTATCTATGATTAGTGTAAGAGTATTTAGGAAAGAAGTTGAGACATACAAGAACCATAGGGCTCAGAATGGCCTCCAGATCCTTGTAGTCACTTCAGATCGAGTGCTTTAATAGATTCCAGAAAATATACTATAACAGAAAGAAAGATACAACCATTCATTCATAACATGAAAGGAAAGAGAACTCATATGAATGAAATATACATTAAACCCATTGATATTCATATCTATTTATAACAAGTAACCTCAATATATTCATTGGTTCATTACAGAGTGTCACAGAGAGCAGACTGTAGTCATGTGCATCACTAGATGTATGTATTTAAGCTAACAGAAAAGAAAAATAACAACTCCATGCTTAGTACATCCTTTCCTGAACCAAAATATCCACTCGCAGCAATTCTGCAGAGCTTCGCTTACTCTCTAACCTACTATTCCCTATGTATATCCAAATGATATATATATCTCTCTCTCTGTGTATATATCTTTTCATGTAGCAAGCACTTGTATTTATAACTTTCTTGGGCTTCCAACTTTCCTTTCCATGCCCTCAGATCCATCACCAAGTGTTGAATGTGGTCCTCCATGTGAGCATGTTCCTTTAGGCCTGATCTCTCCATTCCATCTCATTATGATCTTCTAGAAAATTCTATCGCAGACATGCTCTTTCCTGGGCCAACCTATTTCAGTGGAATCTTATCCACACATAACCGGTCACACTTTTCATGTGTTCTACCATGGGCGCTCAAATTGGCTAAGTCCCGAACCTCCTTTCGCACATCGCACACACTATTTTATTCCTTAAGCCTTTCTCTTGCGTGCTTTTGCCTTGCGCACCATTCTATAATTGGGATCCCACGCACCTAAGCGCCTTCATACTTGGTCAATATTCTAGGGGCCCAACACCCCACCTATTTTAAATCAAAATTTGATTCTCTTGGCTTCCTTTTAGAACTAGAGAGTCATGGGAACATAGTTAAAACCCTCCTGGAATTGATTGATCGATTTCAATCACTTTACACACATTGACTGAAGTGGGGCCCCATGGCTGATTTAGTTACCCAAGAAAAATCGAGTCCCAAATATTCGAAAAGTAAAAAAAGATAACAAATAACCATGAACCCTTCTGAAACACCATTAGTATTTCTTAAATGCAAAAAATTCCCGTAAATAACCCAGAATGCTCACAAAGGAATTATTCTTTCTCGGGTCCAATAAGCCCTCATTATCTAATTTTTCCAAGTGTGTAAAATTGAATAATAGTAAGGATGTGGGTCAAGTCTTCCAAGCACTAAAAGGTCAACTCATATTTATGCTTAGGTGGTGCTAGGTCTAGGTTTTTCGGGATAATGGAATCTAAGATCATCTTAATCTTTGTATACACCTCACACACCTTCATCTTTTCCTCCCTTAGTTTGCGCCTTAAGCGTGCCTTTGACAGATCTTCCTACTTTAGATCCTTTCTTTTCTCAAGGATTTATTCCTTCTTCTTCTCTATCTCTTCCTCTAGGAACCTTACCCTATCATTCCTTCTAAAGAGTCTTGCCTCAACCTCAACCTATACCTTGTTGAGTCCATTACAAACTTTCTCGATGAGATATTTATTGATCATTTATCGGGGGTTCACTCTCTTAGTCTTAGGTATCTTCATTAGCGCCCTTTCAATTACCTCAAAATTGGGCTCATACACATGGGTCTCAAAATCCCAAGATAACATATTCCTCTTTCGTGGGTACACACCTTCTTCTTTGAATGAAGACCATGAAAAGAGTTGGTCCTGTAGGAATGGTAGTTTTGAAATGCATGAATATTAACTTATTTATATCATTGATGTAACTCATCCCTTACTCCTCCGCTGTTACTACACTCTTCCCTCCCATGCGCGCTCCTTAGAAAAGCATACTGTCAGGATGGGATCTCCTCCCATGCTCCCATACTCTTTTCCTATGCTTTCCTCCTCCACCTTCTTGAGCACTTCATCAACACTATGCTCTACCTCCTATTCCACTAAATCCTTTATTATGCCCGCTACTTCCCTCTCTATGGCATCGTCTATCTGTCCTTGGTGAGGCTCGGGGTCCTTTGGTCCTTAGTATTCATCTCCTCACTTTCTCCCTTACCTTGAGCACCCTCTTCTTCACCATCATTTTCTTCATTTCCTTCATCCTCATATTCATGTACATCATACACGAGATAGTCCTAAGCTTCTTCATGCTCATCATCATCCTTTTTTCCTCTGTAGGCCTCTAAGCTCTCTGTTCCTTCTTAGTCTTCCTTCTCCACTACCTTCTTCTTGTTCCTAATTGGTGATTCCAGTATAGAGGATTCTTCCTTCTCTTCTTCCTTGGTAGACGAATCCTTCCTTGGTGAATCTTATTTCGCATGAGGCTCTTCTTACTCTGGAGCCTCTTCTTTAGGTGATTTTTCCTTTTCCTTAATAGGGAATTCTTCCTCCACATATAAGTGCTCGACTTCTTGCTCGATTCCTACACACCCATAGATTGTGATGTTTGTACACTTGGTGCCTTCTTCTTTGGCACCTCCTCTCTCTCCCTCTTCCTTGGTTTTTCCTTCCTCCCGGTGGTATCTTCTAGGATGGATAAATCATTCTCCAAGTAGGTGCCCTTATCATACTTGGGCCTAATGCATGTATACCCTCATTGTGGTCCTTCCAATAACTAGCAAAGTGTCATAGGTTTCATCATGTGCACCTCATGGGAGACATACTTCTCCACATAAGTGCACTTCTTGGGGTATACTAGCTTTCTTCATAGGTCGTGGTGGTCTTGGTCTACCTCACTGAGGTTGAACCTTAGTCTTTTGGCATCCTTGAAGCGGTTGACCCCGCTTAGAAATATTGAGCAATGAAAGAGAAGGGTAATTTACACCATGGGCTCTTGGTCCCATCTATCAAGGTGAATCTGCCAATGCAGAAATGCTGGTATGTAAAAACTTAGCCTCTCCTTGCACTAGCACCGGAAATCATTCGGGTATTCTCCACTCACCACCGAATGTGTCACACATTCTCTTGTACCATTTCTCTAGGCATGCCTTATGGGTGGCCGTCATGGTATCACAAGTGAATTTTTCAAATATCTTCATGAAGGATGGGTCTTCATTTGGATATTCCCATAAAAATTCTCTAGCCCATCAGAACTCCAATTTTTGAGAAAAAAAAAGTGAGGAGGATATTTCCAAACATGATATTCTCTCCTTCTTGCATGACATTGATGATTTCTTTTGCAATGAAGGAAGATAGGTTATAGATGGTTCCTTCTAAATTTTTTTAACACACATTCATCCAGGCCTTATTTATCTATGTCCACCTATCTTGCACATTCATCTTGGATACCAAGTGCATGGCTAACATCATCACTTGGTCAAAGATATATAAGATATCGATGTAGCATGAGCCCTTCTTATAATCATAAGCTTGAACTATCTCCTTAATGGCTTCCTTATCCTCTAATTCATCTTCCAATGGATCTCCTTTGCGAAAAATAATGGTAAAATTAGAGATAAGTTGAGGGGTTATGAGCATCCTTCAACCTGCGAAGTAGAAATGATCCTCATGTACGTGCAACATCAACCATTGGTACAGTTGCTTGGGCTTGCCAAAATAGGGAAACTCATATAGTTGCAATAACCTGGCCTTTTCCATCTTCACTTTGACTTCATCACTATAGATTGGTATCCCTTCCGGTGTCCTTTTATTTGTCGCGTGAACCAATTCCAATGTCATCTCCTTCTCGGTGGTGCTTTTGCAATGGTTTTAATCACTCACCGCCATCTTCCTTACATGGGATACCTATTCCTTCATGATAAATACACCATCAGGGTATTGCATCTCTACATACCACTCCTCATTAAACCGGTGGTGGCGGTCTATTTCCCTTTTCCCTTACCCTTCTTTGGTACCATATTTTCATTAGGTTACTAAAAGAAAATTCCTCTTTACTCCTTTTCCTTTATTTTCTAAAACATGTTGTTTACCTTTGCAAAAATTCCCTTTACTCCCATGCCCTAGCTGTAAAACCCTAACCCTAGAAAAATCCTTCCTTCCACAAGATGACGTACTTTCTTATGGGTTTCAAAAATTCCAACAACCCTCTCCTTTACGCTCATGTACTTGTTTTTCCACCCAAGTTTTCTTGTTAAATTTTCACAATGGTTTTTCACTAGTCCATATACTATCGATTCATCAAGGTAGACTTACATAAAATTATGAATGAAATCTTGAAATGTTTGTACCACAATGTGTGAGAACACATTAGGTGCATTCTTTAGTACAAAAGGCATGATCATGTAGGTAAAGCTTCCCCATTCAGTGGTGAAAGTTGTCTTTTCTTGGTCTTCCTTTGCAATTATAACTTGACGATATCCTGAGAATCCATTCATGAAAGAATAGATTTTGCGCCCAACTACTCCTAGATTTCCTCAGTGAAGGGGGTTGGAAAAGGGTCAATGACACATACTGCATTTAGGTCTCTATAATCAACACAGATCCTTATCCTTCCATCATTTTTAATGGTTATGACCATTGGAATTATCCATTCGATTCTTCAACAACCTTAATGATTCTTGATGCTATCATATTTTCTATTTCCTCCTTGACTTTGATGCGAAGATTCGATTCATTCAATAAGGCCTTTTCGAATCGGTGGGTGCCTTCCTTCAAATTGATTTTCATTTCTCCCAAAGAGTGGTGAACACCTTTAAGCTCATGGTACCCATGTGGAAATAAGTCTTGAAACTCACACAACAAATCAATGATATTCGAAACCTCCTTCTCCGACCAATAGTCTCCAATTATAGCTTCCTTAGGTTCCACCTCCGAACCAATGTTAACCTTCTTTGTTTTTAGGGGTTCATGGTAGGCATGCGCTTACTCATTAACACTATCCATGACTTCACGCATACCTTTAGTATGGTTAACATCCAAATTTTCCACCTCTTTTCCATCTATCATGTAGACCAATTTCCCTTTTTCTTTCTCCATGCATGCACACTCAAGCTGTTTATATTTTGATTCTTCCTCATCAAAGCGTTATTCAAAACTAGGTTCACCCAATAACTCTAATATCCTATCCTCTACCATGGTACTATCTCCCATTGTAAGGCACTTAACAACCTATAATTCCTTATCCACTATGGTTTGGCACTCGATATTCAAAAGCTTCAAGGAGGTCAGCTATTGATTCGCTTCAATTCCCTATCTAACGGTGTGTCTCTTAGTGAATATACCACATGCGTACGCAACCTTATAAGGTGGAGTATAAATTATCCAACCATAAAGAATGTGGCAAAGCTTCCATGCCTTCCATCCAGGCTCTCTCACATGCCCGGACATGAATTGAGGTGGGTTCCTTCCCATGGTAGTCTTATACTACGGTGGGTGCACTATGGGGAAACCTAATAGAGAACATGATTCTTACTTTGTGCCATTCTAGAAGGTTATCATGATGTGTCACCCACCAACGTGATATGGTCCCAAGCAAGTTATAGATGAGCATCCCTCTTCTTTTGATCTCATGTTTCCAATGGGTCTCCATTTCTCATAAGAATAGTTCGGGGTTGGATCCTCCACAATAGCTTGGAAACTTATTTCCTCCTAGTCATTTGAATAAGTGAGCCTTCATTAATCTTGTAATAGAGCCTCTTAACTATCTCCCAATTAACTCATAAATCTCATGCTCCTAATTGTCACATGACATGTTGGTTTTATCACTCAAGGATTGAGCATCCTCAAACTAAATAACTCCTTCGTGGGATTAATCACCTCGGGTGCACGATAGAGCGCACATAGATCCTATTAAGAAATTATACTCCTAAGGATTCAATATAGGGTGCTGAATTCCCATTTGTTAAAGGGATGATGAACCATTCTTCCTTTTTCTCAAAACTTATATACCCCTTATTGAACCATAGGTCAACATTGTGCTTATAACACCGGGGGCACCCAAGTAATCTTTGGAAAGTTGTCTATCTCGGCTAGTGCCAACAATTTGGAATCCCGGTGAACTTCTCCCCTTGGATAGTGATAACAACGTCCTTCAAGACACCAATGGGCATTTCCTTTTTCTTCTTCACCATGTATAACACATTTGAATATGTCTACAATGGGGGTCTTCCCATTTGATGCCATGCGTTTAGAGTGATAACATTGAATTTCACACCCATGTCAATCAGAATATTTCTTAGAAGCCAACCATCAAAAACTACATTCAATGTAATCTCCTTATCATAGTCAAGGTTATGGGGGAAGGTTAGCATGCGTAACGTGTCTCTCGTGCTCTACTTTGACACATGGTACTTTCTCCCGTAATTACTCTCTTAGCAAGGGAATGATATTATCTTGCCTTAACATCTTGCATACCTCCCTGACCTCATCTAGATCCTTCTATGGGGCCTTAACATTCTTCCTTTACTCCAATTATCTTGACTACTCCTTTAGGCATGGAATATCTCCTTGTAGGCTCCAATTTACATCCATCATCTCTTGATACACCTCATTCGATGAGTGGTGTCCAAATAATTCCCATGTACTACTTCTTCTTTAATAACCAATAGTATATGCCTTAGTAGTTCCCTTACACATGAAGCCTCCACTCACGTCGTCACCAAAGACAAGATCTAGTTCTGACTCACATGCCACCCTTGACATCCATTGCGAGTTGGATTTCTTTATGCTTACCATCCCAATGCATTTATCCTTTTGGTGTGGCTAGCTCATATGTTTAAATAGCTCGAGAATTCTTCATACTTATGCTTCTTTCCACACCGAGATCATTATAGCGAGATCACATAATTCACACTTATAGTACTCCATATATCCACAGTTGTAACAAGTTCCACACAAGAACTCACTTCTTCCTCCTCCACAGTTACCTCGACCATGAAATCCTCCTTGGAAGCCTCTTCCATGTTCCCTTTTATCTATTTTCCCATCATAGTGATGACCATCATCCTTAGAATTGCTTGTAAGGCTAGTCCGGTGTATGCCAATGTCAATGGCATCATGTATCTAGTCAATCATTCTATAATCCTTGGTGTCATGAGTAGTAGAGGTGAAAATTTTTAATAATAGCGAGACACATTCTTATGGATTACGCACTACAATAATGGAAACCTACTTGCATCATGATCTCTCTCGGTAAATTTCATAGTCCATTGTCATGGCGTGTACCGATCTCTAGGGATAAGCTGTCCTTTGTATGCCCCTCTACCTAAAAATTTGTGCACCATAGGCCACTGTGAGTCTCATGCACCGAGTTCGTAGATATATTTTCCAAATGCTTGGCCATTACAAAGATCTTAGCCTCAAAAAAAGGGCTAAAACTAGTATCCATGCTTCTAACAGCCTCAGCACATAAGGAAGCTTCCAAGGCCTCGTGTGGGTCTATGAAAGTCTTGTGTGATAGTTCTCTTCTAAATGATGTTATCAAACCTCCAAAAAACCACTGAGCATGTCGAGATGGATGGATATCATAAGATAGTTTTGATAAGAGAGTTTTGAAACATGTGTCATATTACCATAAACTCTCCGTCATACCTTGTTGAATTTACTTTATAGTATTGATGGTCTTCCATTCAAACTCGGGGATATGGAATCATCTAATAAGGAATTCTTGCGTGGTGTAATATACCACCTTTCGATGAGGTTCATACTTTCGGTACCAACTATGTGTGTGTCCTTGTAACATTGTTGTAAAATTACTTTCCTTCTCGCTTTAGGGTAGTGATCCCCTTCGCGCACCATAGAAGTTTACACTTATGTACATGCTCTATAGCATCCTCAACACCTTTGTAGTCTATTAGGTGTAAATACATCTCAAAAATACTTCTTTGAGGTGTTTGATGCTCTTGTCTACCCGATCCAAAGCCTTGATTCCTCTCGGTGTTTCCTCATCCACTAGATTCACTAGGTCATGTTCCTCATGATCCACCAAATCCACCAAATCTGCTAGGTCTACTAGGTCTTCTAGCTTTTTTCTACCGAGATCCACCTCTTGTAGCTGAAAAGGGCCTAAAGTGGTCATGCCTAGTGTTCTCAATGTCCCACTAAACTACACACTAACAATTGTTTATATTACACCACTACTAGATGTGTGTCCTGTGTGTTCTTCTAGACATGATACCCAAACTTTGTGTACTTGTAATATACCCAAATGTCATTCCGGAAAAAACTCCCCAAACACAGGAAATGATTGTGTAGCCATAGATGTTCCAAAGGAGAAATTATATCTCCTCGATGTAGATCTGTCACTCCCACTAATAGAAACTACGTTAGCAATACTTATCTCTTGACTTAGAAAGCTAAGCACTAGGGGTTGGTCACCATGTGGGTTTAGATACACACTAATGGCTCTTCTTTCTCCAAGTGATGAACTCTCATCGGAAGTTGAAGGGGCCTCTCTCCTACGCTTTCCAATATGGGTTAACATAGAATGCCCAGTTCCACGTCCCCCATGTGAACCTCAATTCTTTCCTACAATGGCTACCTCTATAAATTCATCACTCCTACAACCTCACACTTTCTAGCCAACTCCATTTCATGAGCTTCACTATACTTTATTCATCTCTCTTCTCTCTCCTTTTCACCGCAAGGTCAGCCATCTTCCTTAATCCTAGCTTCCTCACCTAGCGCTCAAAAGAATATTATCCATCCATAGAGAATGATTCTAAAATTAGTGTAATGATCGGGATATTTATGGCTAAAGGGATAGCATGCAAGAATGATCCTCTTGGCTCCCTTAAAATCTCAAACTCAAAGAATCTCTAGATAATAATACATAGAAATAGTGTATTCTAGGGTATAACTTGTTAGCACTACTCTCCACCAATGATCAACAACATGCATCTAAGACATATCAGCATCATGCAGCCTATGATATTCCTCTTTAGTCCAAATGTGATATCTATAGTAGCAACTTGATCTAGATGCATATGTCAAAGCCATTCATACAACTCTATTGGAAAATAGCAAAATAAGGTATCATATAACTCATGATACATGTGTTCTTCTACCTATTTGTATGCATAAAACTCAGTCCATTACTAAATATCCGAGAAAAAATAATCCTCCATGCTCTTAAAACATGCTTTAACATTGTCCAAGGTCAAGCACTTTGTTTTCACACATCATTCTCACAATACCTTTGAAAATAGGTTCCGTAAATGAAACCAAGATGTAGTCATTTTTCATGTACCCTTAGTGCAACCATTTAATCCCATGTGCACTAGCCTATCACCTAGCGGGTGTTGGGAGCTCACCAGAGGTACATGTGGGTGTAGAGCCCTTCTTTATGTGATCATTGTGAGAAGGTCTTTCCATTTTTAGAGAATGGTTCACGAGTGAGGATATACATTCACTTAGTTAAACACGGAAGAAGAAACATATAACAAATCTATGTCTTAGTTCATTACGTAAGAAGCAGAGTAAATAATCATATTGAAATAGATCTAAACTATGACATCCATTTTAACAAGGGTTTTACACCCTTAAACATGATATAAAAACAAATCCTTGGATATATATTAATTAAGATAGTCAGTAGCCACATTACAATAAAAAGAAGTCATTACGGACCATGTATATCAAAGGACTCAAACTCATCTCTTATAGATCTTCCTATTGTATATATCTTTCCCCCCAGGTAGATATAGACAAATGGAAGAATATGGAAATCAAAGGAACTCAAAACCCGATATTTATGGTGCACCTTCAAAAGGCGCAGGAAAGTGGCGCACAGAAATGAGTGTCGACAATGAAAAGGATGCGCCCTTGGCGCACGGAAATGGTGCATGACAATGAGTGTCGACATGGTAAAGGATGCACCATTGGTGCATGGAAGAGGATGTCGAAACACACACGGATGCGCCTATGGCACACCTTCAGGAGGCACAACATTTTGAGCGCTGACAGGAAGCTGACCCTGGCGCAGATATTCAGATGGCCATAACTTTTGACTGGGAGCTTAGATTCATGCAAGGTTAGACTTTTCAGAAAGCTTACAAGGTCCTCTATCCAACTACAACTGGATATCTTTAATTGGGTGAGAAAAAATTCTTAAAAATTCGAAATACAGTTCGCCACTTTTTGGGTTTGCTAGGGTTCTCACCTACCGCCATAATGAGATAAATTAAATGCAACGGAGGTGGTTGGGGTAGATTTGAATTCCTCTCTTCTCCCTCTCTTTTTCTTCCTATAAATTGTAAGGAGGGGCTTCTTTCTAAGGGGTGGTTCATCTTTTCAGCTCTTCCCTCCCTTCTTTTTCTTCTCCAGGGTTGAAAAAATGGAGTTCGAACCTCCTCCCCTGCTCTGTAATGGCGTTTTTGCCTTTTACTATTGAAATGATGTTCTGTGCAAACTTCTGGAGCAACAAAAAACATGTTTTGTGATGCATCTGTCCATCCTTTCTCATTTTTTTTGCTTTTTTTCTTCTTGCCTCTCTTCATTGCAGGTATTTGTGCACGTTTGAATGTTCATTGCGTGAGGTTTGGAGCTGTGTTCATGGAGTTTTGGGACATTTTCTATGTGAAATCTATCCTTGGGCCTGTGATGCATCTATCCATCCTTCCCATTGCTCACCTCTCCTTGTTCCATGGTAGTTTTGATAGATGTTCAACATTCTCCTTCTTTGGTGTATCACCGTTTTAGTGTAGGCTTTTGCTATTTTTCCCTTTTCTCTCTCTCTCTGTCTCCTTGGCATGGTTAGATTAGGTTTAGATTAGCTTTCCTGCACTGGAATAGCTTGTGGCAGGTAGTTTAGGAGTAGGAACCAGCCTTCTCTGGAGATTCCTCTCTCATTTTACAAGTCCCACACTTGTAGAGAGGTTTCAATGTTGTGCAATCGCACTGGATGCTTCGAGTGATCAACCTAGAAGCCTGATCTGCATCCAGGGGTGCTATGATTTTGCTACAACACTTCCCTGGTAGAGTATTATAGCTATGCCCTCCCATTTCATCCATTATTACATACTCTAATTCCACACAAAGGCCTATTACATCCCTTATATCCCTTATTACTAGTGCTCTAAACCCTAACATTCTTTGCAACATCATATTCTTGATGCATTCCCTCATGATCTCGCACCCTTTGTGTATTTCTATCTTCGGTGTCTTACTCAATTTCTTGGTGTATCTTATTTTCTTTCGAGCATCTCTTCTTATAGGACCCTCACCAACCGCCATGCCTTCCTCTAAGATCGAGATCGGATGCCAAGTCTTAATGTGGTCCTCCAATGGTGCATGCTTATTCTATTTCGAGCTCTCCACTTTCTGTAATGATGTCTTTCAGAACCTTCCATGCATGGAATATTATTTCCTTGACCACCAAGTCTCCAGGATGGCACCTTATCCACTCGGCACGCCTAGTCGGGTCACATTTTTCCTCCCATGCATCTAGAATGCCAAATATAGCTAAGTCCTTAGATCTTGTTGTCCTTCTTTGTACACATGCCCTAGTTTCTCCTAAACCCTTATTAAACTCTTTTCATGCATGCTTCTCCCTATACACCCTTCTTCTTATTGGTCCCACATGCCTACACGCCCTTTGGTACTTAGCCAATATTAAGAGGCCCAACAATGGTAATTTTTTTCATCCAATCTACCTTTAGTGTAAAATTGAAAATTATCACATTGCCCTTCATATATATATATACTAATTACATGTTTATAATTACGTATGTAAATTCTAACTATCAAGTACAAATGAAAGATTCATCACAATTACTCTACCCATGCCCATTACCTCATGGGCATTAAATATTGAGATTGAATCCATATTGCAGCCTTCTAACATTAAGGTATTTTTAAATGTCATGGTATGAAACAAATCTTACATGACTTGTAGTATTTTATTATTTCATATGGGTTGGTAGTATTAACTATGCTATCAAATGATAGCATACATTGTGATATGGTACGCTATTATAGACTATACTACTAAATTTGGTACCATATACTATGCTACTAGAAAGTAATAAAGCTTATGTTACCGACCCAATAACAAAGTTTATGCTACTAACTACTATCGGTCCAAAGTGCACATTCAATTTGGATAGGCTATTTGACTCTAACTTTGGCGGTAAAATGGGATCGATCCGAGTTGTTGGTGCCTTTGAGTGAGGATAACTTCTTTAGTTGGCTAGTTCCCTTGGTAAATGACCTAAAACTACTAAAACTGACTGGGTTGAGGGTTAGGGAAAAACTAGAAATTAACTAAAAGAAAACAAAGGGTGATATCCCAAAATTTTAAGACTTAGCTTATATAGAAGCACACTTAATAAGCGGTAAGATAAGCGATAGAATTAACTACAATTACTTGTTTGATAGATTTTTCATTTAAAAAGGCATTGACACACACTTATATGACTTGCAAAACATACAAAATAACTTAATGGAGGTGCCATAATATTATTAAAATGGAAAGGAATACAATTACTCACTAAAACACACTTATAATTGGCTATGACACACTTCAAAAGATGCAAATTGGAGGAAAAACAATATTTTAATTCTCAATGAGGCGCACAAGTACAATACTTCTCCATACAATTCTGCATAGAATAATAAGCCCCCCATACACTTACAAAAGAAAGATATAAATACAAAAGATCCACACGTAGTTCCAAAAATAACTCATTCTAATATTATCCTAACTGTATGTTTGGAAACAAATACAATAATAACCACTGATGCAAAAAAGAAAAGAAAGCTCCACTAGAAGTTTGAGTCGACCCCTTTTATATAATTTTGATTAAAAATAATCCAAATCTATACGTATATGTACAAAATAATAAAAATAATATTTTTTCCCCATGCAATTTGTATTTTTCATGCAAAATTATTTACTTATGGTCTTCATGGTTGATTTTTTCATGACTCTAAGTTATGACTCCAAGCATCGTTGGATAGATGTTGAGCTTTGAATATGTGGGTTGAGATTATTTTCCCTCTATTTTTCCCACCAAACGTCATTAAATTTTTAACCAAATGATGCCAAATTTAATTTCTTTGGGTGACCTCTCTAACAAGACTGATTTTTCATGATTTGGAGCTATAGAGAAAAATTTATGGTCTTTTGAAGTTTTTCCTAACGAGGTGAATAAGAGAGTGACATGTCGCAACATTTGATTGGCTTAGGAATTACCTCTTTATGTTATTTTTTTCCATTGTATGGTTTTTTTCATTGATTTCAAACCCCATTTATGTCAAATGGTGTCATGAGTCTCTATCGGTGTCAATCGGATGTTAGACATGAAGGTTGATTGGTAGTGTCAAGATATAGAGAGTTCTAGGAGGTCCTAGTGCATGGTCTAGTGAGTTGGATCACTATATGAACTCTCTTGAAGTGGTTTGTTGATGTATTAAGGTCAAAAATGGATGGTATGATGTTTCATGAGTGTTTATGAGTCTTCATATGGCCAATAAGGTCAATTCATGAGTTGTCATTATTGAGTCGATCATTTCGGGCTTGTTTCTAGCCCTGGAACATGGAGAATGAGGTGGAGATGTGATTTTTAGACCAAATAAGTCCTGTTGGAGCATGATAATAATGTTTTCATAGTGTATTTAAGGTTTATGGTGAGTTTTAGGTCTGCATTCAATTTTTAGATGCATATTTGAGGTCCGTTGGAAGCAACAAGTGAGAAACATGTATTTTAGCACATGTAAATGGGATTGGCTAGAGTGTTCCAAAAATATTTGGAATATGTTATTATTATGGAAAGTTATAGGATGTTTTCATGATGCTTCATGACAAGTTTTAGGTCAAATTTCTTAACATGTTTGAAGATATGCAAGTTTTTGTGAAACCGGGTAAGTTATAATGTGTTTTTAAGTAAAGTTGGACCTTCTAATGATCATTATGAGTTGTGTGATTTGCATGGGGACCTGAGATATTTGGAATATATTCATAGGTAATGTATGCATATTTCACAAAAATAATGATGTGGTTTTATCATCACATTTTTATGAACAATTATTCAGAAGGTAAATTGGTTTTAAACCCTAGTTAAACCCTAGCTAGGAGAAGCTTGTAGAAAAGTTCTTGTACCATCCCAATTTGGATTGATTACTCAAAATTTATGATTTTATGTTTTATAGTAATCTTCTAGGTTTTGAGAAAGGTATGGTAGTGCTTGTGAAATTATGTGAACCCAACCTAGAAATGTAAGTTTATGAAGAGTTGTTTGAGGAAACATTTGCCAAATGAGGTAGTGACTAAATTTCCATTTATGAAATACCAAGATTTTTTATTGATTTAAATGATTTTTTAAGATGTTGGTTGAGGTGAAAAAGTGATTTTTTCCCCCTATTTAAGAGGTGTGACTTTTGGGGCAGTTAGGAGAAGATTGTAGTAAAATTGACATTGCAGAAGCTACATGGGGAGTTAAGAATCCATTGAAGTTTTTTTATGAATATGATTTAGAGGTATTTCCATTGGTATATAAAACTTGAATATTGGAAAATGTATGCAGAAGTTATAACTATTCTTTTAAGGTCAAATTTAGAGGATGCTCATTCTAACATGGTATAAATGGCTACAATAGGTAAAGTGATGAATATGACTTCTTCATGATTGGTGAAAGGCTTATGAGGGATTTGGAATATTTTATAAGTATGTTACATTCTTTGGTTCAGTCTGTAAGTGATTTTTGGTATGTTGGAGCAAGTTGGGCTAAGTGTAAGTTTTTGAGTCCAAGAATAGATGAAACGTAGTTTTTAGAGATGGACATGTTTGAAGGACTTCCACTTGGATTTATAAGGAGTAATTATATATTTTATAAAGTTAATTCAGATATATTTCCAATGGTATTTATTGTCTCATTATAAGGTGTTTGGGTAAGTCATTAAGGCCATTTTGTGAAGAATTTTGTAGTTATATTTTAGGATAGTCTTGTCATTGTTGAATTATTGTGTTGGTTTGAATATGAGATGGATTGGGTGATACTTGATATAGCATAGAATGTCAAGAGGAATTAATTTGGAATCTAATGAATCTATTTTTATATTTTTAAAGTGTCGGGAAAGGTGCAAACTAGTTGGATTTTGAAAACTAATTTTTGGGCAACTTGATTTGGTGAAGGCAAAAGTTGATGTAGTTTGAACCAGTGGATGTTTCATGAGTTCTAACTTTTTTGTGAGTGTTCTAAAGGTATTTAAATTTCCAATTAGTTGTAATATGGGATATTTTAGGTATTCTTTGGTGTTCTTGAGGCCTAAATGTGAAAACTGGATGTTGATAGTAATGGTTTTGTGAAGGTGATGAGTCTGTGTGCCCACTAAACAAAATAATTTGATTGGTCCATGATAATTTTAACCATGTATGATGTTTAAATTTTATTTTAAACATGTGTAGATATTTTTAGAGCTTTCTTAAAAACATTTTTGGGATTATAAGATTTTTTTCATCCCAATGTAAAAGTTTTGAGGATTTTTGGTGCATTGATGAAGGGTTTTGACTAGGCCAACCTATATGGGTAATATGTGACTATTATGATGAATTGAATTGAATTTTATTATGTTTTTTTGTTTATTTTATCATGATGTACCTACCTCCTTTGGGTTGGAGATAAGAAAAGCATATAAAGTTAATGTTAAGCTCATTTGGTGAGTTATTCTTGCATCGGTGAAAAGTGTGACCCATGGGCGAGTATGAAACATGTATATATGCATTATTTTAAGGTTTTTCAGGTGTATTATAGGTTGAATATTAATGGATAGGATGTGTTAAAGTGTTTGAAGAAAAATATTTCATGAGATACCTAGAGAGAACAAGTTGAAGGTGTGATTGAGTGAGGGTTTGAAGGAATTTAGAGCTGAACTTTGGGATCACTATCAGATGTGGTATCAACATATTTTTAGTGGTCATACTTCTAAAAATCTCTTATGATGAGTCATATTCATAGGATTCTCTTGTTGTGATTAATATCAACAAGGGTTTAGGGGTTGGTGCTCCTTGTGGGGTTGGTGCCTCTCTAAAGAAATCTCTTGTGATGTGTAATATTCACTTGAGTTATTTTTTGTGTGTAATATAAACAAAGGTTTAGGGGTTGGATCTCCTTTTGGGGTCTTTACCTAACAAAAAAATTCTTGTAGGATGTGTAATATTCTTTCAAGTCCTTGATTTGAGTAATATAAGTAATGGTTTCAATGGGTTTTCTTCCCCTTGAGGGTTTCCCACTTATATCGATGTCTTATGTTCTCTCCTTTGATTATTGCACATGTGATTGTTTATTGCACACATAATAAGTTTACATGGTTTATGGATATTGAATGGTTAAGTTGAATGATGAATCTAAGAAATGGAAAATGAAGTTGTAATTGTTGTATGACTGATTCACACCCCCTCTCAGTCACCATGCTTCCAAAAATTGGTATTAGAGTGGGTCCTTGAGAAGCAAGTTTTACCACTTGAAGGAGATCCTACTGAAGCACAGGTATGATATATTATTAGACTCAATATGATTTGAATCCTTTGGCCAGATTGAGATATTTTTGAAACCCTTAGGGTTTGACATTTGGCAGTCCATCTATGAAGTATGTACTCCCTCTCCATCAATAATAGCTGATGATAAGTTTCATGGAGGAGAAAAAGTAGGTTATTGTGTTGATTTTGAAGTAGAGTATTCTAATGACAAGTATGAATACCTATTATTTGATGATGAAGATGATATAGAAGTTGATTATGATATATGTACCCCTAATGTGGATGATGGAGATGTTGATGACCTAGAAGAAGAGTTTGAGAGTGTTTTAGAACCTATAATGGAAGAAGTGGTATGTCATGAAACCCTAACCATGGTAATGAGATATAAAGAGATCCAAGAGTATCTTGAGGTATATTTGTCCATTCATGAGAATCAAATCAGCTTGTTTGAGGCAATATTAAGGACATTTGCAGGTTTTGAAATCAATAAGTGGTTGATATTCCCAATAGAGGTGCTAGATTATGATCTCTCAATCTCTTATGTAAGGTATGGTTGGTTTATCTATGAATACCTTTTCTTATTCAAGAAAAGAGGTCACATATCTGTTGATAAGTGGAAGAAAAGGTTCATATGTTCATTGATCCAACAAAGAGATATCAAGGTATGAGTTATTGTGTTCTTGTTCAGATTGTCATGTCCTAGAGTGTTGAAGGTCTTAGTCAAATTATTTGTAGTTTGTTTTAATAATTCTTGCTAAAATTGGTTCTATGATCTCATGTACTCATCCATGTAATGTATATGCTAGTATATTGTTATGTTGGCCTATACACGGTTTATCACCTAATAAGGTGTGTGTTTGAGAAAAGTGCGTCAGTGTCATGAGTCCAAGGTGTTGCGTTAGTGTTTTAAGGTCATTTTGTTGATGCAAAGTGTTCTTATGGTCTTGTTGAAGTTATGATTAGAGGAGTTCCTCTGTCAAAGAGTTATTTAATGCCTGAGTGAAGTGTCCATGTGAGTCAAGATTATCTTTCTTATAGTTGTTTTTCAAGGTCAAGTATGTATACTTTGTGATAATTTAGTGGTCACATGTTTATGGTAAAATGGTTGTAAGTTCCTGAAAATATCTCTTTCATCTTTTTTTAGTAAGATTAACCTTCTTGAGTCCTCTAATCAAATGTGTAATGTCCATCATTATGTCATGGCTTGGAGTATGAAGTATGTGATCAAGAATGATCTCATGAGTATGATCTAGGATTATGAATGATTATTTTCAATATTTTAAATGGTTTTTAATGTTGACATAATAGAAATCAGTGGTCTGGGTACTTCACAAAAGTATGATAAAGATAAATTAAGGTAATTTAACCATGAGGTATAAATTCTGTGGAGTATAGAAGAAAATTGTGGTGATACTTTAAGAAGTTGTTAGTAGGAACATGAGGAAGGTTTTGTAGGAGGTATAGTTTAAATTTTGTGTCAAGAAGATGTTATTTCAAGGTGAGTTGACCTAAAATTACATTAAGGTCATTTTTCCAGGTTTTTATAGTAGTTTTGATCAAGGATGTTGTGATTGTAATATGTTGTCTTGGCTTGAAGGTCCATAAAAAAGATCAAATAGCTAGAAGGCCTTAAAGAGTCAATATAAGATTTAGAGAAATTTGAATATTCATATAAAGATGAAGGCATGATATAAGGATGGTTTGTGAAATGAAGGACTGAAGACATTGTTGATGACATTGAACATTTAAGGTGCATTCTATAGATGATTGACAAGATGATGTGCACTTAAAGGAGATCTGAAGATTAAAGGAGTTTCATGGTGTCAAATTAAAAATGTATTCCCATGTTGAAGGAGTGGAGGAATGAGATATCTCTACAAATAAAGTCTATAAGTTTTGTCATAACCATTTAATGCTAATAATGAGGTTGGTAAAGGGTTTAAATGAGAATGATGACAAGTCAAAGTCTCACAAAGTCTACAATGGTCTAAATAAAATTTATTGCACAAGTTGATGGTAAGATTGTGTCAAATACAAAATGTTGACTATTTAAAGGTCTGAAATAGGGTCCTACATGTTTTTATGATAGTACCATACTCTTAAGAAAATATTTGGAATATTTAGGCATATCATAGTTCCTCGAGGTATTTAATGGAGTTTCCAGTGCACAAAGACTGTGAAGCTTAGTGAAACATAACCTACATTGAGCTATGAAAGTGATGAGAGATAAGTTATTGTAGGAAAAACAATCTTGGAGTGAGATATCTAGGGTTTACAATATGAAAACCTATCATTTGTGTCTTAGATATAGTTGTGGACTTGACAAAAGATGAAGTGAAAAGTGTTAAGTACAAGGAAAGCAAGAACTTTTCAAACTCAAGGTTTTGATGAAAGTAAATGAAAAATTATAAGGTATAGTTGTTTTATACTACTTGGTATTTCTTTCAATGAAATTAATGGCATATAAAAGTGGTACAAAGAAGTGAGAAGTCTCCTAATCATGTAATCATGTCAATGTATTGAGAAACCTATCTCAAAACTTGTAAATGTGCAGTGTGTGACCTTCAAGGTTGTGTTCATGTTTCCACCAGTTGTAGTAGATTTTTATGTGTCTCATGGTCTTAAAATGGAAGGTTTGAAGTTGAGATTTCTAAGTAAGTGTGGACTTGTATGTCAATAGTTTTTAGAAGGTCGGATTATCTCAAAACAAGGGTCCTGAAGAGAAAAACTTGAAGATACAAGACTAGTGAAAAACCAAACAAGTCAAAAGGAAGTGAAAATGAATCAAGGTGTCCTAGAAAAGAAAATTACAAGGTTGTGACCTAAAAGTGGCTATCAAATCATGTTATCGAGTCTCTAAACATAGCATGTGTGTCTTTGATGTATTTGAAATTCTAAAAGGTTATACAAATGTATCCAAATGTCTTTAGGGAAGATAAAGGATTATCATGCATCTTAAAGGTAGAGGGTCTGTGTGTATTAACTGAAGTATATGTTGAATTCTAGGTGTCTATATACGTAAAGAAATAAATGTTCTTAATTTGATGGTTAAATATGGTAATATGCATAACTACAAGACTAAGGAGGAAAATAATGGTGCATTCATGTTTCATGAAGGATTTTAAAAGTACATCAAAGTATATACATGTTTCTTTGGCATCGAGAATCGTATATTCATCTATAAACTGTGATGACAATATTTAGAATGAAAATTTTCTTCAAAGTGGTCTGTACAATACACAAGCAATTGTTAACCTAAAAATGAAAAAATGTATGTTTTTACTAAGAAGCTATGATAAGATAGTATAATGTTCTAATAGGGTGTAAATAATATTTGGCATATGAGTTTGAGGTGTAAGAAGTTTGAAGTTTGAAAAAAAATTGTACTTGCATGCCCATGTACAACTTGAGTTGTTATAGGTTTGATAGGATGTTGAAGGGATATGTGAAAGTGTAACAAGTCCAAGAAATATTCTCAAGAATTATTGTAGAGGCTGAGTGAAAGTAATCTTAAGTGTGTAAGAATCTAGCACTATGGACTGTGAATAAAGGAAAAAAATGATACTACAAGATTGTTTTAGTGATTATGGAAGAGAGAACAAGTGCCCAATGTTTTGTACAAGTTAAGGTGAGGCTTATTAGTCCCATAATCAAGAAAGAAAGGTGATTAATAATCTTAGAAAGTAAAATTCATGAAGGGTTACATGTACGGTGTTATGTTAACCAAGTCGAGTAATTAAAAAGGTGTAATATCACTCAAAAAAGGCTTTAAAAATAATGAAGTATCTTGATTTAGGGAAGTGACCAAGTTGTCAACCTCTTTTAATAGATGGAAACAAGATAAAAGACCAAAATATTTGCATTTCAGTTAGATAGGGGTTCTATGAATCTCAGGGAGCTTTCAAAGTGTTAGATAAGTTAAGCTTGAGCTTCTAGAGTTGTGTGAACATTACCTAAATTTCTCTAAGAATGGTGTTTAGGGACAATGGTCCTAGAGTGTGATATGGTAGCCTTAGAAACAAAATGATGACTTTTGATCATGGTTGAGTTCTAAAAGGTGATGAAATGTATGAATGAAGAAAAAATAAAGGTGTATCGGTTGAGGTAGAGCTATTGTGATGCTTCGTCAAGTTGAGAGGATCAATTTTTTTTGTTGTTAGAGTCAAAGAAGGAAGAATACAGTCCAGGTGGAACTTCTTGAGTCAAGTAAGTCAAGTTTTGCATTGTTTCCATTCTATATAGTATTTTGTTTTCACTTATCATGTTGTTTCATCATTGTAACCATTATCATAGATGGAAAAGGGGTAGAGAAGAATTAGAAATATAAGAATAAGGTCATGTGTTTGTTCATCTTGTTGGTTGCCATCAATGAAAAAGGGGGTGATTTTTGGCCATTGTATGGTTATGTTTTCATTGATTTTAACCCCCATTGATTGGAAAGGGTGTCATGAGTCTCTATTAGGTGTCAATCAGATGCCAAACATGAAGGTTGATTGGTAGTGTTAAGATTTGGTGAGTCTAGGAGGTCTCGGTGCATGGTCTAGTGTGTTGAGTCATTGTATGAGCTCTCTTGAGGTGATTGTTTGATTCATTAAGGTCAAAAATGGATTTTATGATGTTTCATGAGTGTTTACAGGTCTACATGTGATAAAAAGGTTAGTTCATGAGTTTTCATGGTGGATTCAGTCATTGAGGCTTGTTTCTAGCCCTGGAACATGCAAAATGAGGCGGAGATGTGAGTTTTAGACCAAATAAGTCCTCTTGTAGCATGTTAATAGTGTTTTGACAGTGTACCTAAGGTTTATGGTGAGTTTCAGGTCTACATTGGTTGTTAGATACATATTTGAGGTCCTTGGGAAGAAACAAGTGAGAAATAGGCGGTTTAACACATGTAAATGAGACTAGATAGAGAGTTCCAGAATATTATGGGATATGTGGTGATTATGGATAGTTATAGGATGTTTTCATGATGCTTAATAACAATTTTCATGTCAATGTTTGAATATGTTTGAAGATATGCAAGTTTTGGTTAAATTGGGTAAGTTGCTGTGTGATTTTCAAGAAAATTTGGACCTTCTGATGCTCGTTATGAGTTGTGTGCTTTGCATGGGGACATGAGATATTTGTAATATATTAATAGTTCATTTATGCATATTTCACAAAAATAATGATGTGGTTTTATCATCATATTTTTATGAACGATCGTTAAGAAGGTAAAGTGCTTTAAAACCCTAGTTAAACCCTAAGAAGGAGCAAGTGCAAAAAAAAATTTGTATCGTCCCAATTTTGATTGATTACTAAAAATTTATGATTTGATATTTTATAGTAATATTCTAGGTTTTGAGAAAGGTATGGTAGTGTTTGTTAATGTATGTGGGCCCCACCTAAAAATGTAAGTTTGTAAAGAGTTACTGAGTTTGAGGGAAGTTTTCCAAATGAGGTAATGAATAAATTTCCATTTATGAAATAAAAAGAGTTTTTATTTATGTAATGATATATTAATATCTTGGTTGAGGTGAAAAAGTGCAAGTTGTGCCCTATTTAGGATTGATTTTTGGGGAAATTTGGAGAAGCTTGTAGTAAAGCTGACATTCAAGGAACTAGAGGGGGCTTTAAGAATCTATTCAAATTTTTTTGAAGAAGATTAAAAGATATTTACATTGTTATATCAAAATTTAATATTGGAAAAGGTATGAAAAAGTTATTACCTGCTTTTGAAGATCAAATTTGGAGGATGCTCATTCTAGCATGGTACAAATGCCTACTGATAGGTAAAGTGATGAGTCTAAATTCTTAATGATTGGTGAAGGTTTATGAGGGATTATTAACTATTTATAAGTATTTAAATTATTTTTTTCAGTGTGTAAGTGAGTTTTGGTATGTTGGAAAATTTGGGCTAAGTGTCAGTTCTTGAGTCAAGAAGAGATAAAAAGAAGTTTGTGAGATGGAACTATTTAAGGCCTTAAACTTGGAGTTGGAAGGATTTATTATATGTTATGGAAAGGTAATTCACATAAATTTTTATTTTTTATGGTTTTTCTTATGATAAGATGTTTATGTTAGTCATTAAGGTCATTTTGTGAAAAAGTTTGTAGCTCCATTTTCAGGACAATCTTATTCTTGTTGAAGTATTAAGTTGGTTAGAGAATGAGATGGATTGGGTGATGCTTGATATCACTTAGAATGTGAAGAGGAATTAATTTTTAATATATGTAATCCATTTAGAGTCCTTGAAAGTGTCAATAAGGGTGTAAACTTGTTAGATTTTGGAAAGCGATTATTTAGCACCTTGATTTAGTGAAGGCAAAAGTTGATGTAGTTTGAACCAGTGGATGTTTCATGATTTTTAACTTGTTTTTAGTGTAATAAATTCCTTCCATTCCATATAGTGGTTATATGCAATATTTTAGGTGTTATTGGGTGTGCTTGAGGCCCAAATGTTAAAATGGGTTGTTGATAGTAGTTGTTTGGTGAAGGTAATGAGCCAGTGGGCCCATTAAACAAAATAATTTGATTGGTCCATGATAATTGGGACAATTTATGATATTTAAATGTTATTTTAAAATTTATTAATGATTTTAGATATTTCATAAAAAATATTTTTGGGATTAGGAGATTAGTGTCATCCCAATGGAAGAGTTTTGAGGATTTTTGGTGCATGGATGAAGGGTTTTGGCTAGGAAAATTTATATGGGTCATATCTGACTATTGTAATGAATTTAATTTAATGTTATTATTATTTTTGGGTTGAAATTATCATGAGGTATCGACCTCCTTTTTTTTGGAGAGAAGAAAAGCATATAAAAGTTAAGTTTGAGCTCATTTGGTGAGCTACTCTTGCATGGGTGAAAAGTACAACCGATGGGTGTGTATGAAACAATTATAGATGAATGATTTGAAGGATGAGAAGGTGAATGAAAGTTTTAATATTTATGGAGAGGATGTGTGAAATTTTTTAAGATAAATTAGTTTGTGAAAGATCTAGAGAGAGAAATTTGAAGAAGGTTTGCTTGAGAGATGGTTTGAAGGAATTTGGAGAAATTTGAAATTTGGGATCACTATCAACATATTTTCAATGGTCATAATTTTGAAAATATATTATGATGATTCATATTCATATGAGTATATTTTTGTGAGTATTATCAATCTCTTGTGATTAGGGTTTAGGGTTTAGGGGTTGGTGCCCCTTGTGGGGTTGGTGCCTCACTAAAGAAATATTTTGTGATGTGTAATATTCACTTGATTCCTTTGTTGTGTATAATATAAGAAAAATTTAGGGATGGTACTCCTTTTTAGGTTTTGACTCACTAAAAAAATCTTGTAGGATGTGTAATATTATTACAATTCCTTTCTTTGAGTAATATAAACAATGGTTTTAGCGGGTTTTCTTCTCCATGATGGTTTCCCACTTATATATGGAGTCTTGTGCTCTCTCCTCTTATTATTGCACACATAATAAGTTTACATGGTTTATGGATATTGAATGGTTAAGTTGAATGATGAATATAAGCAATGGAAAATGAAGTTTTAATTGTTGTATGAATAATTCACACCCCCACCCCGCAGATCACCGTGCTTCCAAAAGTTATGTGGATTTCAAATCCAAGCCAATAAGAATATTTCTTGTATGATTTAAGTTTCATAGTTTCGGGATCCATTAAACCTCTATTATCCATCGTGAAGTATGAATTAATGAGAAACCTCCACACTAATTCAAAATTCACTTCTTTTATAAGAACCTTATCAGTGGTACAAAGCATAAAAAATAATAACATTCCATGATACTTTGCAATGTCCCTTCTCATAGCTCGAAACAAAGAAAAATGATAAATCTCCATGCTCCTCATAATGTCATAAGCTGTCCTTTTACCATGATTGACAACCTTAAAACACAAGCTAATTAGAAAGCTACACACTCCTCACAATGTCATAACTTTAATATCTCCTTTTAACCATTGTGAACCACGAGCCAATGAGAAAGATCCATGCATTTTCAAAATTTAGACTATTCAATAACCTTGACTAGCTATTGTGAATCACAAACCAATAAGGCAGCTCCACATACATCTCATGTTAGATCTCTCTCTCTTTCATGCTTTCCTTTCATTGGTTGCTCCTTCGCATCATAAATTATATCTAGGTGGACTAAAACTATTAGATCCATATAAATTCCACCATGTATAGTGCCTATTGACTTGTCGAGACCACACAAACCCGAAGCCTTATTGAACTCCATTTATTTCAAGGAATTGAGGTATGTGAAATGCATATGCCTTGAAGAGTGATGGAATGGTGACGAATTTCCAATACTTGATGCTTGTTGTTGAAATTTATGACCAAATGAGCGTCACATGACCTTTTTAAAAATAACTTGTTAATGGATTAGTTGAGCCTCCTGTGATTTTTAACCGCAATGGTCAATGTTTAGAGCGATGGAATTTGAAAACCATTTAAACATTATAAGCTTGTTTATATGGATAATTCCATGAGCTATCAAACTTAACCTCATGTGATCTATGATTTTTCAGGATTCCCTCTCAAGTGAATATGTTTTCCAATAATACCTCCACAATTATAGTCCTCAGCTCATGCAACCCATCCATATAAGTCATTCCCAGGAACTCATTCACACTCATTACATTTCTTTTAAATTCATCAACTTTTTTAAAGGAATTGTGTTGGGTTGAATCTAGCAAATATTTCCTTCCAACTGGGTTCATGAATTATAATGAATGGTATTGATTATCAAGAACATAAAAGATCTGATTTGATGCCTTGTTAATTTTGCATACTTCCCATTATTGCTAAGAAGTTCTACCATTCTTCCATTCAGGACTTGCATTTTATCCTGAGTAGCTGAAATTTTTTTGCCCCTCTTCAACGATTAACCAAAAATGGTCAACATATTTGATTAATTTGTGGACTTGGTTTCTTACAAACCAACTAGAACCCCTTAATCTCATTTTTAGCCATGAAAACATCTTGTACATCATGAGTTAAAATTGTCCATGTGTGGCCAAGGATGAATAACAATGAAAAATACTGAAAAATGCTCCTTGAAAAATAAGAAATAACAACAACAATCTGTACACAATTACACTTGGAGGAAATATAAATTCCTACAAGGAACACCATTTAAATTGGTAGCCATTATTGAAAGCAATAAATGCATAAATATGTGTATGAAACACTTAAGAGGAAAACATGGGAAACTTAAGTACAATGTCAACTTATCTCATTTAGAAACAATGCTTCAAATGAATCCCATTGACTGGGATCAAAAGCTCTTCTCCATCTGTTCTTGCAAGCTGGAAAGCATTATGTGGCTTGCATCTAATGATGATGTATGGTCCACTCCAAAATGAATCAAACTTTGTGTGAGCACCTAGTTTTTCTTTATCTTCATCCCACTTCAACACTAAGTCACCTTCATTAAAAACTCTTTAATTGCCCTTCTCATTAAATTTCCTCTTAATTTTATCTTGATTTAGATCCATAGACAACATAGCTTGATTCTTGATATCTTCAAGATCCTTGAGTTGTGCATACCTCACCTCCATGGGCTCATTATCCATTAATCCAACTTTATGCATTAGTTCCAAAGATGGAAGCTCAAGAGAAATAGGAAACTTGGCTTCTAAGCCATAAACCAACTTGAAATGTGAATTTAAAATTGATATTTTATGAGTTATTATATCAGCCCACAAGGCTAGCTTCAACTTGGTATGCCATGTTTTCCAATTTTTATCTCGTAGTTCTTCTAATTATCCTTAGTAGATTTTTATTTGTAATTTCTACCAATCCATTGCCTTGAGGGTAATAATTGGATGATTTAATCAAGAAAATGCCATTATGAACAGCCCATGTATAAATATTTCACTGCAAAATATTTTGAATCATCGAAATTATAGTAGAAGGAACACCAAACCTAGTTATTATGCCTTCGCAAAAGTCCAATATGCTTGTCTCATTAGGTTCTTTCAAAGCAACTACTTCAATCCACCATGTGAAATTATTAGTTGTGGTGATTATCCATCTATGCCCCAAACATGAAGGTGGGTTTATGATACCTATGAATTCTAAACCCCATTGAGAAAAAGGCTCATTTCCCAATAAAAAAGTTGGAAACTTAGATGTAAAATTAAGGGGACCCTTTCTTGTAGTTGTTGTATGAAATGAAATTTGTTTTCTAATTATCCTTATACTCATATTTTGTGGTGATGGTGATGGAAATGGCATAATTTTTATAAAACTAAAAAATGGATTAGAGGAAAATAAGGCACTATAATTTTAATTGATATGAGAAAATTGAAATTAGAAACATAATAAGAATCAAATAATTGAAAAGTATAATCAACTTTTAATAAAAACATTACCTATATGCATAGTTTGCAGCTAAGATGCAAATGGAGCCTATTATTATGGTTGATGAGTAGAACAAAAGGAGTGACACTGGTAGTTGTGATCAAACCCTAATTCACCATTAAAAATGTAAATTTATCACTTTCTACATTTCAAAAATAAAATAATTTAAAATAAAACCTTTAAATGGGAAAGATACCTTAAGGAGCTGAAGAGTGTTTTTGATACCATGTTTCATAAAATTCATGTATAGTCCTAACCTCACTTAAAAACTTAATATTTAACTAAAATAATATATACATTAAAATAAATTGAAATATGTAAATTCCTATGAGCATCGAAATTGTCATTGTGTCAATTAGATGGGGTGTTAGGGAAATCCTCATCCATTTTACTTGAGAAGTTCTTAATAGTGGGGCTAATTGCTTTGGATGCTCCATAAAATCTCTGTACTCTGGTGGTAAATGTCCTCTTATAGCATGATGCAAGAGCATCACTTGTACAAATGTAAAGTTTGTTTCCTAGTAATTTTTTGTGTTGTGTCCATTTGCTAGTCTAGAGTTGTGTCAAGGCCATTTGTAATCTCTATGTTTGAAATAAGTGTATTTTGGATGTTTTCCTCCAAAACCACATTTCAAATATTCAAACTAGTTTTATAATGTATCCTATAACTAGGTGCTAGTATGTTATTCATCTAGTTGTTATTATAGATATACTAATATGTAATAAAGGGTTCATAAAGCATGTATTTATTTGTAAATGACTTATAATATCCTAACTAGACCCTAAACCCCACCTAGTTAGTCTAAATCCTATTTATGGGGTGCATTAGCTAGGTAATATCCTAGCACGTGCATTCATATTAAGGTAATTAAAATTGATAAAAGTAAAGTCAATATATCGGTAGACATGAAAGGGTGAAAGGGTTTGATTTATTAATATTTTTAATCAGGAATTGGGGGTAGGTTAGAGAGATGGGCCAAAGGATAGGGAGGTTTCTATAAGAATAAAACTTTTGAACCCTAGTTTTTAAAATTAAATACCTTAAAATTGCAAAAAGAGTGTAGTCATAAAGTTAAATTATAAGCTCTTTTTGAATAAGGAAATCTCAATTAAGAAATTTCTCACCAAGAAATAATAAGATGGTAGAAAACTAGGATTGAGTATGTTTTTCAATATAAGTAATATTATTTCACCATCTTAATTATTTGAAAAGCTATTGATAAATTATTAAAGCTTAACATTTATAAGGTAATTGGTAATAGGTCTTAAATGGATTCAAAATCTCTTTTGAAATAAAATTTGTATTAAGAAAATAATAATTGAGTGAGAAACATGATATATTTTTATTTGATATATTAGGGTAGAAATAAAAATTATAATGGAAAAATGGGTTGGTAAGGTACATGGAAAAATAATAGGGGTGTTTTCATTCTAATAATATAATGGGAGGGAGTATTATAAATTGAATAATTAAATGTAGAAACTAGCATTAAGGGTACCATTTGAATGAACGTGTTATAACATAGTGTTACTAAGTGAACCCCCCGTGATCCTAGTTGAGTTAGGTGGGTGTGATCCATAACTAATGTCTTTCTCACTATTATTATGATGTATTCGAATGAAAAGAGGATGGTGGATTTAGAAATGGTTTTAAAAGAGTGGGTTTCGGCAGATCCAAGAGGATCAAGAAGTCATGTACTTTCATTGAGTTGATATAGGAAGAGACTTTTCTTGAGCATGAAATCATGTATCTACGAATGATTGTGCATTAATGGATGATTCTTGGTTATGTTTGGCTTGATGAATGATGTTTTTAGGTATGAATAAGGGTTTGAAACAATGATAATAATATGATAATGAATGGAAGCATGTGAAAACCATTGGAGACCATGAAAATGTCATACTGACAGAGGTAAGCAAATTGTTTGTAGTATTTCCTTATTGTGTTGGAAAGGATAAAACATGCATAAATGGAATTTTACTCAATAGAAAAAGTTGAAAATTGGTGTGAAGGTATTTTGAGGCATGAATAAATGTTTCATAAATTTTCAGAGCAATGGAGGAGTTTTGATAGGTCAAACATAAAAACACAGTCATAAACCCTTGTTTTGTGTAAGAAAGCAATCACAAAATCTTGTGAATCATGTTGATGAAGGAATAATATCTCAAAACTCATTAAAGGATAAATTTTCTGCTCTTAAAAAAGAAATTTTGGAAGTGGAATTAAGTTTTGGAAGCTTATAAATCTTGAGTTATGAATTTATTTAGATTTACGCCTTGTGAATTCCCTGTTTTGGAAAAATTTCTAAAAACTCAACAATTTTGGTTTTATCAATAAAGGGTACTAGGATATGTAATTATATTTTATCGGTTGTTTATGGTTTTCTCCAGACATGAAGGTCAGAGAGCTAAGAAGGGCTAATAAAGAGACCTAGTCAAAATAGTATTTTGACGATAAAAGGGGATTGGTAATGATTTAAGCCTGAAACTTGGTAGAAATCTAAATTATAATAAAAGGTATTGGAATAATTTATCTTCCAAGCTTGAGTCATTGGATTTTATGTTTTTTTGTCAAAATTTTCTCTTAAGAAGGGCTACAAGGAAGGTTTAAGGCCTAGTATTAGAGTTTTGTAACAAATGATGGTTTGATTTGTTTTGAAGAGCTTAGACATGTTTATCAATTGTATTTGAGTATATGAATGTGTTCTTAACCTTTTGTGTATTCATTTGATGTATTTAATCCTTTTGAGAAATATTTATTTTCTTGAGATAAGGAAAAGTTCTTGAGTTTTGTTGATTTGGCATGATGAATAACTTAACTAATGATTTGAGTTATTGAATCGGTGTGTTATGAAGAGTGTATGTAGGGCTCTACATCATAGAATCCTCTCTTCCGTAAGAAAATGCAACAGTTATGTCATGTTATAATTCAAAACATTATTAATATATAATATAAACTATAAAAGAATATGATTATGAATGAAAATTATTATGAAATAAGTAATCATAAATTTTGGACTCACCTCATACTATTCAAGGGTCATGGACATAGATATGAGCTTTATGTGGAGTGTTTTTAGAGGAGGGGTGTTGTGTAAATTGTAAAGATCTTCATAATATAATGTATGAATTAAATTGGTGGATATAATACAAGGAATGGCATTCAAAAGGTAATGTATGACTAAGGTTATTTATTATCTTGGAGGATGAGAAGGTGCACTAATCATATTTTTGTCTGCTAAGGGTTTGAACAATATAAAAAAAGGCCCAGTTTGGAATGTTTGTATGTTATCCCTGCAAAATATTTCTATCTTGGAAAAATTACACGATAACATGCAGAAAAGGGTGACTAAAATATTGAATTGAAATTACACTTTTTGAAGGATTTGGGGAATCTCTAAGTATAAGAAAAAACAACTTTTTTAAAGATATAATAAATTAAAAAATCAAAGTGCATAAAATAAAAAAATTGTTGAAATATGATTATGAAAAAACATATCAGTAGTTGCATCCATAGAAAATTCATAGTCGGACTCAAAATACTTGATGTCATCATCCATTAATATGGTCTTAGTTGTGATAGCATCCACATCTTTGTTTGGTAATCTTATCAAAAGTTCAATGTCTTCGTGTCACACCCTATATTTTCATTTTGTTTTGTTACGAAGATAAGTTGTAATGTATTAAATAATTCATGATTGTAAGCGAATTAATGTTGTTACGGGGTTGAGTTTGCAGTTACATAGATGTACACATTTTACAAAAGGATATATATACATGTGCGTAGGTGCATACCCACCATCATAATCACACTTTTCATCTTGAAATCACTTATTATTCAATACTTGTAGCTTATTTTTGTTGTACTTTTTGTATGATTCTAATTTACCTTGCTTGTTGTAGGTAATGATTTGGCAATGTTGACGAATCTATAAATGGATGCATCTTATATTATTTTCAATGTTTGTAAATGATTGTTATTATTTTGATGGTATGACTAACCTTATTGTGTTTGTTATGTCGGTCAAATACTACAAAGCGATAAAAATAGTCTTGAGTGTTGTATTGGTAATTTTCTTCATCATCTATGTGAACATTGCTTATTTTTTAACTGTTTGGTAATGTTATTAAACATGAAAGCAATATTGTTGCTAAGCTAGTTGTAATCATTCCTTGTTGTTTGGCATGGTAATGGTGAAGTAGCACTATTTTACACTTATTAGTCGCAGGCCATAATATCAACTAATAATTAAGGCTAGACATTAATATAGTTATTTTATTTGTGGCAAGCTTAAATATTAAACTTGATGACTTGAAATGGTCATGGACCATATGAAGATGGAATTATAACATTTAAAGGATTTTAAGGAGCATGGTCTCTAGTCATATTATTTGGCATTATCATTAATTAGTTATTACTCTAAATCGACCACACTATGTATTATAAAGGAAATTGATTTTTTTGTTTGTTTAAAATCTTTGACCGATCGTATATTCACACCAAAAATTTGATAATGGTTAAGCCTTCAATTTTTTATTATTATTGATTTGGACATAGTCGACATGAAAATTTTGGATATTGTATAATTTTTAAGTAAAAATGGGACCACTTGATAACACCGTCTAAATTTGAGGGATAAATTAGAAAGGAGGTGGCAAGTTTTGCAGAGGCCACTACGTGGAACTTGCAAAAATTGAATGGCATTTATGAGGGACACCTAACTCCTTAACATATGAAAGCTTCTTAGAGAAGCTATGAGGCATGCATTGAAGGTTTCATTTTTTATTATTTTGTTTTTTTAATGAGCTTATTTGGCGAGTTGTGCGTGGAGGTTTTGAAGATATTTTCAGTTTGGATAAAATTAAGTCATCTTTTCTAAAAATAGAATGTATGTATCTTGAGAATAATTGGAATTGATTTATTTATAAAGGTGATACATTTTGAGAATTTGGGGTTTAAATTTATAGAGCTTTGTTGGGTTGATTGGGTGGAGGATTTTGCAAGGAATAGAGAGAAAAGGTTGTAGAATATTTATCAGGCTAACATGCATGGATTAATAATTATTTCCATTGTTTTTTTACTACAAAATTGATGAATATTGATTTGGTTATCCTGTTACTTGATTTGTGTGTTTGTTCATTGCGAGTTTGAGTGAAAAACATAGAAAAAAATGTTGTATATGCTTCCTCATATTGGGTATTGGGAAAAGGTATGAAATAAGGCTCTCTTTTGACAGTAGGTAGTTGGGAATGGATGGATGCTTATGAAAATTTGTAAAGGAAATTTATAAAATTGTAGTTTTTATGGGTTTGTATTATTTACGATCAACTATATGATCTTGTTTATAATGCATTTTATGAGAACTTGGAACAAGTATTTGAGAAGTTAATGTGAGAATTAATTTTCTTTAATGGGTTCGTGTAAAGATGTTAGATTAAAATTATATGTGTGTGCATATTTATTTTATGTAACTTTATTTCTGGAAATGGTTGTTAAGTAAAGAGCCCCTTGTTGTTTGGATTTTATTTGATAATGTCAATTGAAAGGATCTTGAGAAATTTAGCATTACATACTAATGATTGTGTATTATACTCCTTAATGTTGAAAAATTGTTGCAATGGTCTCAATAAGTTGGAATCAATATTTTTGAAAAGCTCTTAGCCAATTTAACAAAGTTGAAAAATATGAGTTATAGAACAAGAATTGAACTAGTGTGTGTTCATCTAGACCTAGGCTCATTATTGAGTTCTTAAGATGAAGAGTATTTTTCCTTTGCTTCTTGTTATGAAATCTCTCATCATATGTATAACAAATTTGAGTATTGCATGACTTTGTGAAAAAGTTTAGTATTGTTTTATTGGAAAATACCTTTTTAACTTATAATTCATTGCAATGATTTTGTCATTTCTGCAATGGATAAGGTTTCCTTATGATTGAATATCCTCTTGAAGAGAATTTGTGTGATCAAGTTTGTTAATAGTTGGAGGATCATTGGATTATTTTCATTGTTGAAGTTTTATTGAAATTTCATTAAAATATTCCAAGATTTGGTAACTTCCCAAGTAGAGTAGTCTTGAAAGATCTCTTAGCTAAATCTTTGGAAATATGGTTATGAATGTGCTTTGAATACAAACTATCATAGTGTCTTTGCACAAAGATTATTGGAAATAAGAAAGTTTCTTGTTGATTTATTATTAAATAATAGTTGTCTACAATTCATAGTAATCTTCTTTATTTTAAATTCTTTATTAAGATGATGGGGTAATATGAGGTCGAGATTGGTTAAAAGATAGTAAGGTGTTTTATCCTTATTAATAGAGTTCATATTTCTTGATATTGATGTGATAATAAACTCTATTGAAGTTATTAATAATAAGTCAAAAAGATATTACTTATTGTTTTAAATTGATGTTGTTGGAAATAGTGGAAACAACATTAGATTCAATTTTTATATGGTGGAAAATCATATCTATTAATTACATTATGAAAATATGATTGTATCATAAGATAACTGTATTTTATATTCATCTAGTTTGTTGTAGACACCAAATTTGTGTCTTACGACACCCTGTGCCCCGCATCTCATTTCGCAACCTAACCTCACCACCTAAACCTTACACAATTATCTATTAATTACCTTATAATTAATAAATCCACATCTCCAAACCTACCACCTCATTTCTCCACCTCATCATGACCTAGCCCTAACCCTAAACTAACCTAATTAAGACCTATAACTTGGTCTACATCCACACCCATGACTAATTACTCCTCACCCGCACCAAAACCAACCTAATAATGACTTGACCAAGCCCACAACTAATCCCTCGAGAGAAAAGGAGGGAAAGTTGGCTATTTTACTAAAAATAGCCCACTTTGACTTAACCGACAATGGTTCTACTCGACTACCGTCGGTTACGTAACCGCCATCGGTTCCCTATAAATGACCTCCCCCAACCAAAAACAAAGGATCTGGAATTCATTTGAAAGATCTGGAATTCACTTGGCAGGACAGAGACAAGTGAAGAAAAGAGAAGAGTTTGCGAGAGAAGGACATCAAGCCCAAGACTCGCAATGAGTAACAGAGCACGGTGACACTCATCCAAGCATTGGGAGAGAAGATAGCCCACTTTTGATTGTCGGATCATCCACCTGAGCCTTGCCTTCGTCATCGCAGTCCTTGGACCTGTATCTTCATTAGGAACTAGTAAGTAGTGTCTTGTACATTTTTAAATACCATTTCTTAAACTTCTGATTCATAGTAATTATAAGCTCACTCCTAGATATACTACCCGATAGCACCTTACATCTAACTTTCATTCCTCTACCCTTACATTGCCCCAAGAATAGCTCCCATACTCTCTCGAGTCTTCTCCAACACCCTATTACCTACCCCTAATCATTTACCAACCTTATAAACACCATAACCGCCTTATAGCAAACCTTCATTGAAAGGCCCTAAACCACTGCCCCTATCGATATCGGATATCGGCAAGCCCGAGTACCGTGTTATAACATAATCGGTTATACGGTGGTGGCATCGGTCATCTTTGTGACTCAAACCAAAACCAACCTTTCCTCTATTGCTTTTTAACGAGGTAACTAAAGTGTAATTTTGCAATAACTTCTTTGTTATCATTTGTGTTAATTCGTATTAAAAGGGCCTGACCACCTTGAAAGGAAGTCTAATATTTCTTGGGCCCAAGGCGGTTCCCTCATTTATTATTTAACTAAAATCTGGTGGTCTTGTAATCTTACTTATAGGTAGTCCTTCCTAGACAAAAAGGAGTTCTTTGCACTCGGTCGATCTCTCTCTACGAGTGCGCGCACACCCTCCCAACACTCAACAGGTATTCCTCCTAGCCCTAACCTTTATCTGTTTCTCAAGAGAATGAAAGGATAGAAGCAACTCTATTCTAAGAACGGAAACATTCTATGCGAAACATTTTGGCATGCCTGGTGGGACCCTTCTCGGGTTTCTTTCTTTCTTGCTTGCTTTCATATAGGGAGCACACTTGCTATTTTCTTCTTCTAAATATTCACAAGATATTTTGTTATTTTGGTAAAATAATTTGTCTTTCTTCCTCATCTTTTCTTTAGTGAAATTCATCTCCTTTGCTTCATCGAATATCATTTTTGATTTGGGTTTAAAACACGTGCATCACATGTTTGCTTGTTGTTTTTAATTCTAGTGAACATAGATTAAGTAACAGGTCATACACGTGGGGGTGATATCCATGGTATTGACGAGAAATTAATCTTACTTTCACTGCACAACACATACCAAATCACATCATAATCAACACAACAGCTCAAACATCCCTCCTTTTTCCGTGGTATTCCTCACGCCGATTGAGGTAAGCTTATAAGCCAAAACAAACTTGACATTTCCCTTAGGTCTTTTGTTTAGGATTGACATCATCTTGCGTCTAAGGAATAAGCCCACAATAATTAAAACTAATCCTAGGGTTAGTCTCTTGATTTGCTTGTGCATCTTGCTTGTTTTTAGTTCTGTTTCTCTGTCATACACTATTTCAGTAATCACTTCAGAACAGTTTGGTGGGTATACTAAGCATTGTTAATCCCAAACCAGCAGCTTCTTACATCTTCTCTTTGCTTTCACAGTGACCGACACCGGTCCTATTCTACCGACATCGGTTAACTGATGACGACATTATGAGCTCTGATCGGCCGACATCGATTATCGACCGATATCGGTTACTGTCTTTCACAGTTCCCAAAAAACCAGCAACCTACCAATTCCAACATTTTCTTGTTGTTTCTGTTCCTCATAGATTGAATCCTTGCTATGTACTCTTGTCCATGGTTGTTATCACTTGAAAACAAGCCGCAACCATGGTTTCACATGCCTATTCCATGCCTTTGCCTGAATCACCCCCTTCACATCCTATGGGGAATCCTACGGACACCAGTGATGTTCCCAAGATCCCTGTAGGAGATAAGGACTTTGCCAAATTTTTGGATGCTAATCCTAGTCGTGTATAGTACTATTTGTCTCATACCCACGTACCGTGCGCTTTGACGGTCAACTTCTCGTTGGTATGCCTATTAGTATAGCTGCTCACTTAGCTCCTTCCCCACCTAATAACTCCGCCTTACCTTCTTCATCCTTAGCCCCTGTCTCCCAACTCGGTGGCTTCGGGGGTTCATATGGCATAGATTGGCTTTCCTTTGGTTAATCTAGGGCCCCACATATCATTACCACTGACTGCTCCTACCTTGTCTCTCTCGCAGACTGCCCCTTTCATAACTTGCTCTCTGCCACCTATCCACATGAGCTTTCCTTCTCAAGCTCCGCCCACCTTTTCATTTCCACACACTTATCCGGTGGCTTCAACATCTTATATAGGACATCCCTATTTGGTCGCCTCAACATATTCATCATCAATACCTTATCAACATTTAACCCCACCATTGTCTAGTAGTGGCTCTTGGCCCAATCCTCCTCCGTTTACAACAACCACACCATCATCTTACCCAACCACTGATTTAATCAAACAAATGATGGACAAGATGCAAAATCTAGAGGCTTCTGTTTCAGGAAGCCGTAGCACCCTGACATACGAGCAAGTTTTTGGGAGCCTATTCATCCTTCTTTCCCCCTTCATTCATATCCTCCTCAATGGGAATTACCAAAATTTACTCGTTTTAATAGTAAGGAGGATCCTCAACAACACTTGTGATCATTTAGACATGCCTGCTATTTGATTGCTCATGACGATGCCTTACTACTCCACACCTTTCCCATGTCCTTATCAAGACCCACCTTGGAGTGGTACAGTGCTTTAACCTAGCACTCAATCTTCTCTTTTAACCAATTAGCCCAATCTTTCTTGGATCATTTCTCCATTAATATTGCTAAGAAAGTATCCATGACCGACCTCTATGCCATCCGACAATTTGAAGATGAATCTATCGCAGATTTCGTTGGATGATGGCGGGGCCTCATCAACCAACTCACTTATGCCTTACCTCAGGCCGAACTCATCGAACTCTTTACGCGGGCCTGTGCTAAGCACATTTCTCCCACCCTCCAAATTCAAACTTTCCGCACCTTTGATGAGGCCTTTACTATGGCTCGGAAACTAGAGATTCGAGCCTTAGAGGAAGAGAAATTGCGGTTGTGCAACAAAAACCCTAATTTTTGAACCCAAGACTCCACCAACAAACCCAACACCACCAATTCTCATGCATCGACTGCTTCGAAATCAAAAGGAGCTGTACACACGGTGATGGTCAAATCCCAAGCACCGTCTAGTACCCCACCAAAAACCACCTATAAGTATAAAGCCGAGCCCATAAATTACACTCCCTTGGGAGAAACTTATGGTGTGATCTTGGAAAAATTTCACAAAGGGAGCTATCACCTTGCCTCTGTTAAACCTCATTCCGGGTTTGATTCCACCCGCGCTATACCTTCTTGGTACAAAGAAAATGACACTGTAACTTCCACTTTGTGTGAAGGGACACGATCACGAAAGCGCAAGATGTTGAAAAACATAGTGCAAGAAATGGTTGATGCGGGGATATAACTCTCGATAATCCTAATGCCCCCTAACCGAAATTTGAAAATCTTCAACAAACCATTCCCAAACCACTCATCTAACAATAACATAAACCAAGATATCTTAGTGAGTAGAGTGTTCATGAAATCCATGTGGTCTTTGACTCCCTGACCAAAAGCTTATATCGAGGAAATTCTGAATCAAGCCTCTTCACTAACGCAGGGAGCTGCACCCCCTTCACCACCATCAAGAAAAAATGATAATCTTGCCATTCCTTTACCCATAAAGGAATTAACCGCCCAGAGTTCTCTTCTCATGAATGAGTCTTCTTACACCACATCCCTACAATATTATGAGTGGATGTTATCTAACTTATCTATTTCCAAAACATCTTGTTCCGTCACTCTTCTTTTTGTAAAGAAGAAGGCTCGCCACTTTTTTGTCATCCTTAGAAGAGAAACCTCTCGAACCGACATCACCAAATTCTTTAATCATGACGGATCCCCTCAAACATGCCCTCCTACCTATTAGTTCTTCATCGCCTAAATCTTTTCAGTGACCAGTTGACCTCTTAACACCCATTGATACAGTGCCTCATTTACCCCCTGTATCACACCCACAGTGGACAGGAATCACAACCCACCTCTCTTCAATACAAAGTTCTTCTTCACACGTGAAGATTGTCATCCCTTAGAAGATAGCGTGTCCTATGGGAGCGTTTGAGTACACCATGCTCTACTCAAATGCGAGATGACCGATCCGGACACCTCTACCATATACGATGTGTTTACAAAAGCTCAAAATGCCTATGTCCTCATCTTCACCCCCTCATCTCTACCGAATACCTCATCCACCTCTATTAACCTAACCAAACCAAACCTTCCCTACACTTGGAACTTCACCAATACGCAGCCTAACACACCCACCTAAATGGTTAGATTTATCCAAAAATAAAGCCGTCCATCCACCTAGGAGACAAACCCAATCTCCTCAAGTTCAATCTATGCCTCTGTCACAACTAAAACCCTTGCCGTCACACCTACCTTCTATATTGGGACCTCACCCCTCCACCTTGCCTCAATACATCATACCTCCTGTGTTTTCTTTAAAACGACTTGCACCTTCTGCACCCATACAAAGATCCATGGGTGTATCAACACCGTCACCCCAAGTATCCTGTCCACCTATCAACCCTAAACAAACTCCATCATCAAAGGATTTGTTTGTTGACACTCCTCTTTCTCCATGGTTGTTTCCTGCCACCACGCCATCTGTGGCCTCATCATCTAACCAGCTAAACATAACTTCTACGCCGATGAAGCCATGTTTAGTTAAATTTAATTATCAAAACCCCTTATCTAAACCACCACCCGTTCAAACCAACCATACCCAACCATTACCAAAACCCACCCAATCAATAACCTCATCTTCGTCTGACTTTGACACGCTCAAAGGATCTTACACCAAGATCGTTGATATGTTGGTGGAAAATGTGACCATTTCCCTACCCCCACTTAGACCCTATGATCCATCTAAACCTCGACCTATAGGTTATGAGGAGTCTAAAATCTGCGCTTACCACCGCACACTAGGACATGATGTAGAGGGATGCAAAGCTTTGAAAGCCATCCTTTGTCAGTCACCTCTCTCGGATAGAAAGGTTAAGAAAGACAACTTACGAAGGGAAAAACCTTTAGCTTCAATCCCCTCTCCTATACCACCTATCCCCGCCTCACCAAAATCTATCATTATTGCAACCCCACCTCTCGAAAACAATGACTTATCCCTACCATATTCCTCCTCTCATGTTCGCGAGATCAACATGATTAGTATTGCTACTCGAGGGTAGAAAAATAATGGGAAAGCTAAAGAAAGCACACCTGCGGCCTCTCTTTCTCCATCCGCCATCCCGATCACACCACCACCTAAAGTGGTTATTCATGGACCTACCTACCCTGTCTATGATGGAGTTTCCCAGCGTACCATGATCAAGGAGCTTCACCAATCACCTGTAAAAATGACCTTTGTATGATGTCATTCAAACCTCGAATCTCATTGACAAGCTCTTGTTGAAATCCTTCAAGGATAGAGGTCTACCTAATGAAACCTTATCCGTTGCCTCCATATTAACACCCAACCATGTTGCTTCTCTCACCAAACAATCTACCACTTCCTTCCTGTACTGACAAGCCGCCGCTTTGTCGGTTTCTCACGAAGAGAAATTGTCGACTTTGGTGCGAGAAGATCCCGACCCTGCTCTTTTCATCTTGGCTTATATCCGAGACATCCGAGTACGTCATGTTATGATCGATGGGGGTCTTAGCCTAAACATCATCTCTTCTAAAGCCTTCTAACAAATGAATATCCCTTCTATTTGCATGTGTGCCAACCCCACCATGTTGCGTTCATTCAATGATGTTATTACTTCTACCTTAGGCACCATGATCCTTAACATTCGTGTAGGGCCATGTACCTTACCTAAACTCTTCTATGTCCTTAAGGAGAATTCGATACAACATGTTGTTAGGCCGCCCTTGGATCCGGGCTATGGGATGCATTCCCTCCGCCTTACGTAGATGCATAAAATTCAAGTATGAGGGAAGTCCTACACCGTAAAGCCGACACTCCCCCTTCAAAACCTGTAATATGTTATATCGCCCTAATGATGTGCTTGTACTAGTCAAGGCACCCATTCATCTAACCCAACCATCTACTTCGACCACACCTCAACCATCCACCTCAACCGCACCTACACCTTCGACCAATGAAACCGCCGCCGCAAATACCACTTCCTTCCCAACGGACAACATCCCAACCTCAGATCCCTTGGTAGATGTTTTTCAACACCTTACACTGGGGGAGTATCGCCTATATAACGTTAGCACTTTCCATACCCCACAGGAGTACGGATAGTTACATGCACATCCTACCTACGACCGTCGTGTGGGGGAAGTAATCTCCTATGGACCACCTAATTTCCACACCAACCTAACGTATGGGGGTGTCGACGCATCCTCTGTCACCCCTGAACCTCCCCTTGGTGTGGTTCCCTTCTAATCTGATTTTTAATATCTAACTAATCATCGTTTTTCCCTCACCTTCCTGATGCGTTGTGCTTGGAAGGGCTTCAGTTTCGGTCTTTATGAACAAGGCCGACATATGATCATTCCCATGACTACACACAAACACAAATATCATCGTGGTCTTGGATTCTCTGAACCACCTAAACCAGAAGAAACTACATATCCATTGTATCAGGAAGGCGACAAAGTCACCCTTTCTAAACCATCATCACCCATTTTGCCATCATCACCCACACAATTGATAGACCGGAATCTATCCCTCCTAACTTTTTTTTTTCATAAACACTATCTTCCTGGGTCCTCTCACTTATCAACGTGATAATGAAGACCCATCTTCTTTTCCCCTTCTATATCAGGACATGATTGAAGAAGACTCACCTTGATTAATGTTGTTGAGTGCGGGATGACGACTCCATCCTCACTTATCTTGGTGCGGATGACTCTTATATTCAACGCCTTACCATCTGAAACTAAAACCATGTTGAATGAGTCAACTATAGAAATCAACATCCACACAGAGGACGATCCTCACATTGTGAAGATCGGACAATCTCTTAACGCATCAGAACAAACTACCTTCACTACCTTCCTCGTGCCCGGAACCAAGCTTTCGCTTGGTCCTGTCTGTGACATGCCGGGAATTGATCCGACATCACTATCCATAACATTACTCACGAAACTTGAATCCAAACCGAGTTAAACAAAAGCTGAGAAAAATACATCCACGCATTGCCCTCTTGGTCAAAGAAGAGCTTCAATGACTCCTTTTTGTTTCCTTCATCTTACCTATTGACTATCCTCAATGGATTTCTAACATTGTACCTGTCACTAAAGCAACGGGGGACTTCGGATATGTATGGATTTCGGGACCTTAACCTCACTTGCCCAAAGGATGGCTTCCCCCTACCAAGTATTGATCAACTTGTTGATCTCACTGCGGGCCATGAGATGCTTTCTCTCATGAATGGCTTCTCAAGATACAATCAAATTTTGGTAGCCCTGACCGATCAACATAAAACCACCTTCATAATTCCTTGGGAACCTTTCGCTTTATCGTGTCATGTTGTGTGGCCTTAAGAATGCTAGTGCCACCTATTAGCAGGCTATGACTTACATTTTTAATGACATTATGCACACTATCCTTGAGGATTATGTTGATGATCTTCTTGGAAAATCTAAACATCGCGGTGAACATCTCGATGTTTTAACCATTATTTTGATTTCTGTTACAATCTTTGTGTTCGTCTTGACCAAAGAAATGTGTCTTTGGTGTCCTTTGAGGAAAACTCCTTGGTTTTATTATCTCTTTGTGTGGCATCGAGATCGATCCAGCTAAAGTCAAAGCTATCCTAGAAATGCCCCCACCCACTAACCTCAAACAATTACGTAGTTTACGGGGAAAACTCCAATCTATCGGCGTTTCATTTCACAACTCTCGGATCGATTTCAACCTTTTCATCATCTCCTTAAAAAGAACATTGTCTTTCAATGGAGTGACGAGTGCCACCAGGCCTTTGAGGCTCTTAAAGCCTATCTCTTGTAGCCACCCGTGCTCATCCCACCTCGGGATGATCACCCTTTCTACCTTTATCTTTCTGCCACTGACCATGCTGTAGGAGCCATGCTCACACATCATGACTCCGAGCATCGAGAACAAGCCATTTATTACATAAGTCGTACTCTTGTGGATTACGAGACTAGGTATACACATGTAGAAAAGTTGTGCCTAGCCCTATCATTCGTGGCCACCCAACTCGACATTACCTCTGAATCACAAAACTTTTGTCATCACCAACACGGACCCCATCCATTATATGTATGCCAAACCTCATCTAAACCAACGCATCGCCTGATGGCTTATGCTCCTCGCCGACCTCGACCTTGAGTTTGTACACCAGAAATCAGTCAAAGGACAAACTATCGCAGACCAACTCACGGAAGCCCCTTTACCTAGGGAATAATTTACCAATTTTACTTTCCCTGACGAACTCATCACCACTCTTTCACTTAGTGAGGAGTCGTATCTAATGACCCTCTTCTTTGATGGATCCAAATGCTAGTGTGATGGAGGGGCCGGCATTGTTCTCATTCCTCTTGATGCTGAACCTATGCCTCTTTCATTCCGGCTCGATTTCCCCTGCACTAATAATACAGTGGAATACGAGGCCCTTGTTTTGGGTCTCTGGGTTGCGTTACACTTAGGTGTAAAGTCTATTAACATTTTGGTAACTCTCATTTGGTAGTCAATCAAGTTATGGGCATCTACCAATGTAAAAATGAGGAACTTCAAAAGTACAAACATTACGTGGACTCACTTTTGACCTTATTTACTCATTATTCTATCCAAACCATTCCCCGCTCAACTAATAAATTTGCGGATACTATGGCTTGCTTGGCCTCGCAAATTCCTGCCTCACCAACTGACTCTGACATATTTGTCTTGGTCCAACAACTCTTTGCCCCATCTTACTCAGTCTCGGATGTTTGTATGGTAAATAATGTGTCTGCTAATTCACAAGATACTTGGTATCACCAATTTCACGACTACCTTACAACCTCTGTTCTCCCACCTGACCTTACTAGTAATGGAAAACGTGCTTTTCTTAAAAGTGTTTCTCGTTATGTCGTCATGGGGGATTCTCTATAAACGTGGCTTTGATGGCATCCTCCTTCGATGTCTAAGCGGCGCGGAGGTCACCTATACCATCCAACGAGTCCATGACGGCATTTTGGTGGACATTTTAGTGGCCTTGCTGTGGCCAAACAGATCCTTCGCCTAGACTATTATTGGCCTACTCTTAATAATAACTGCTACTAATATGTTAAGCGTTGTGTTATGTGTCAAAAACATGCCAACCTTCAACATACTCCTAGCCATCCGCTATAGGTCACACGAGATCTTTGGCCTTTCTCATAATGGGGTTTAGACCTTATTGGTGAGATTCACCCACCCTCTTCGCAACGTCACCGTTGGATAATCACAACAACCAAATATTACACTAAATGGGTGGAGGCCATTCCACTCATTTCAACCAAAAAAGAAAAAATCGTAGAATTCATTAACCATCACATTATCTGTCGTTTTGGTGTTCCTCATCGCCTGATAACAGATAATGGAAAATCTTTCAAAAATAAGTTGTTACAAGACCTTTGTGACAACTTTGGTATCAAACTTAGTTTCTCATCACCTTACTATCCACAAGCAAATGGTCAAGCCGAATCTTCTAACAAAACCCTAACCAAAATTCTCATGAAAGTCGTTAACGATTCTGGAAGCAATTGGCCTGATCACATCCCCTTTGCCCTTTGGGCTTATCGTACCAGCATTTGTACCTCCACTAATGCCACACCATTTTATTTGGTATATGGTACCGAGGTTGTCTTGCCTCTCGAAATACAAATACCCTCCCTAAGAATATCTCTCCAGGATATTCTCACCAATGATGATTTCCACCAAGAGCGGTTAGCCCAATTAGAGCTTCTTGACGAGCGTCGTCTTATAGCTCTTGACCACCTTCAAATCTATCAAAAGCACATCAAGTGTGCTTATGATAAGTGACTTCATGAGCGTACCTTTAAGGTTGGTGATCTTGTCCTCAAAGAGAATCAACATGTAACCAAACTAGAAAAGAGAAAACGTGGAAAATTTACTCCAAATTGGATTGGGCCTTACATTATCACTCACACTTATGGATCAGGCACTTATTGTTTGGCTTTGCTCAATGGTAAGCCTGAGCCTGAACCCCTTAATGCCTTGCACCTCGACCATTCTACTATTGAATTTAGTGTTATATCACTTTTTATCTACCTTGCGCTCGTCCCTTGAGCTCATTTACCACCTCATACACCTTGTTTCATGCATCTCAAAATAGAATCATGCTCACGTGGTTTGGTCATCATCTCCTCTTAAAGATGCCTTTCCCTTTTTAGTCTGGTCCATGACTTAAAAGTATCAAAATAACACGTTCTCAATTATACAATTATGGGATATTCTTGAGTCAAACTTCCTACAAAACTAAATGCTTCATGCCAAATGGACATCTAGACCTCTAAGTTATACATAGACTGCTCCCTCGAAGGACAGCTATATGCAAAGCCACATCTGCTATTATAAATAGACTGCTCCCCCGAAGGATAGCTATATGCAAAGCCACATCTACTACTATAAATAGACTGCTCCCTTGAAGGACAACTATACAAAGTTAGCCTCTATCAGAAGCTTCTCACATTGATCAGCTTCGTGAAGAGCTCAAGAACAACAACATGCATATCTCATATATACTTCCCGCATCGATCAGTCTATATTCAGAAAAAAATAAAAGTAGTATTCCAAAGTACTTTTGAGTCATGGACTTGTCTATTCAGGTTTGGTTATCTTTCGTCAACATACTCACCTTATAACAAGTTCTCTGCACCCCAGCTATACCATCCACCTCATCGCACCATTCTTCAAAACCACAAAACTCAAGGGACGTGACGTATATCCGATATATTGTGATTATACAACTCTTTTCACCTATCGACTTATCACTATGCAAGTACCTAGGGATTCAAGTTCATCCTCCGATAATATGTGGTTTGTTTAGCTCTTTCCAACTATGGGACACTTTTCCCTCTTTTACCCAAATCTAGGATTATGTGTTGACCTTAATCAGGACATGGTTCCCTAATACTTGGGTAAGCTAACCTTCGCTTCACCTATACCTACACTAATACCTTGATACCTTACCAACACCAACAACATTACCCTACCAATATCAATATTTTTGCCAACCAACAAATTGCCTAACCATAACCAAATTGCCTGAATTCACCTCTCCCTGGTCCTAAGGGAGAACTACATCGGTCTGAGGCCCCTCCTTGCTTTGTGCAATGGGCTATGTAGGCAGCACTTAGGAGACATGGGGTCTCCCAAGGTTAGCTCGACCATCCCCTACCATAACCTATCATGTGTTGTAAATATAAATATTTTTGTGTATTTCTATTTGATAACATTCATCTTTATCCTTTTTCAAAACAAACATTCAAAACACAACCATTCTTATTATTATCATAACTCAAATCAACATACATATTCAGTTTTATTTAGATGTTAAACAAATACATCTTCTCTATCATCGACGTGCAGGTTAGCATCCTTATTTATTCTTCTACCCCTATGAAATTCACTTAGACCCTTGCGCCTCATCCCAAACTAGGTGATGATTGTGATCGTCAATGCCACTCGCTGGTCTCTCCATCCTCAAAAGGTGCCACTCTTGCTATTGGTTCCTCCCATTGATCTTCCAATCTCTCCTGTAACATATGAATATGCCCTCTCGCGTGGAGGAATCTCGCCTCTAGTCTCTCCACTCGTGACTCCGCAACCGCTAACAATCTCGTTGTCTCATTCACCCACGTTTGAAGCTGGTGAACTAAACCTGTCAGGCGATCTCTCTCCACTGTAATCACAGCTATGTCAGGATGATCGGCCCTCTCATGTGAACCTCGCAGCTCTGCTACCCACCATAATATATAAGCCTCTATCACTCCTGCATCCATTACCCTGTGATCGGCTGCTATCTCTTCTGGTCCTTCTGGAGGTGTCGGTGGGGAGGTGAGAATGATGCCTCGGCGTCGATCCTCATGTATGGTCTATAAGCCATGGGTATATCCTGAACAAATCCAAATTGTCACTGCACGCGATCTAGAGGAATCCTCTCGTACTCACCTGGCCTGTGCCCCATGATCCACCTTAATCACTCTACACCCCTCAAATCCTCAGCTATGTTCTCTGTCACCATATAGTTCCCGTAAGGCCTCTAATGGATATGTCTACAATCGTCACCATCTCCCACACCTGCCTATAATACTCGACGTCATCTGTCACGGCCTGGGATCTCACCTCTTACTCTATCTGGACCCATCGCCTGAATCCCAACCTCTGCACTTTTGTCTCTCCTAATTGGATGGGTTGGCCTATTGGTCGCACACAAACAATGTGCTCATAGGCCCAATAATGTAATAAGTATGCACAATCCAGTGTAGTCCTGTGATCTCACCTGCAGGCCCATAAACCCCTGTATAGCTCCGCCAGATATGCGGGTGCCCATGTGAAATTCACGCTCCTTTCTATCATTTCCCAAATAATACACATCAATGCTTTTGGAAATCTTCCTCCATCCGCCTCGGTAATGCATAATACCCCACCGCTATCATTAATACCACTACCTGACCTTGATGCCTCGGGTGTCTTTGTAAACATTATACCATAAGTGAATGTCAAACCTCGTTTGTGTCAAATCTCATGCGAATTTGGACCAAATATTGTTGTTATCACTCCCCACACGCGCTAGGCCTGCACGATACACTTTGGTCTTCTGTAATTGGGAGCCTCAAAATTTGAAACACATCTTCCAGCGTCACTATCATCTCCCCTGTTGGCGGATAGAAGGTTATTCTTTTCTAGATTCCATCTCTCAATCAATGCTCTGACATAGCATGATTGCGTGTGATTCGTGAATAATCGATTCCACCGAACCCCACACAATTTATCAATTCCCACTCGGCTAGTGTTACATCCGCTCGGTTTGTGACAACAAAGCTGGCACCCTATCATTCATCCTCAACCCTACCTCTGCCTGCATACATCAAATCAACAAACAACCATTCAATAAATCAAATCCCCAAGTGTTTTTTCTCACATTCTGGAATTTCATACAGTAACCGATATCGGTTATAGATAACCGATACCGGTTATCTAATCGATACCGTTACCTCTAAACGATATCGGTCCTTTGTCGATTCTATCTGACCTGCTTAAAAACACCACCTACGATAATTATTTGCTCGTTTACCCCTCTCTGTACCTACAAACATACCCGAAACCCCTGCTTACCTACCCCATAACACTCACCCCATCCCAAACCCTTGCCTATCACCTTTTCTTTTTCATCTCTACCCACTTACCTTCTCTCATCCTATTCACTAAACATGCAAGAATTGAATTCAACCAAAAATTTTACCTTTTGGGATGCGGCGGACTTGAGGTGGAACTGTCTTTCTCTCGTCTCTCTTGCCATTTGGATGCTTTCCTTGTTCAGCCATGTTCACCACCCTCTTGATATAACTTACCTTTCTGCCTTCTTAATCTCATCCCACAATCACTTTACTTGTCTCTTTCCTCCTTATCACTCAATTCTACCATGCAATTACCTGTATAAGTCATCAACAGCGTCGCATTCTCGTATTTAACTTGTTGCATGACTCTAAAAATAAGAACTTAAGTTACCTCCCAAGATTTTCTATTTTTAGAAAAACTTATTTTGGCATAACCGATATCGGTTACCTAACCGGTATCGGTCATATAGCTACCGACATTGGTTAGCTAACCGATATCGGTCACATGTCTCCTTTTGCTTAAACCTAGGCCTTTTCTTCATTTTTTACAAATTTTTGGTGGCGCCCACCTCTTTTCCCTACATAACGACATCGTTATCAATATTTATCATCAGAATACCATCAACACATATACATATCATCAAAATTTCATCAAACATCATCTATATACATTAAATTTCAATACCATCGACAAAACACATAAGACATTCTAATATATGCATCAAATCAAACATTTTTTTACACACCATGTGGATCAATCTCATCTATATATATCATCATCAACTCAATGTCAAAATATACAAACTACCTGCATGGGGCCTCTGTGATCTAAAAATACAAAGCCGGCACGCAGGCCACTGTCTCTGTCAAAATATCGACTCGGCTCGCAGGCCGGTCTCTCATGTCAAAAATATACTCGGCTCGCGAGGCCGGTATCAACTATACAAAATATACTCGGCTCATAGGGTATCAACTATACAAAATGTACTCGGCTCGCAGGCCGGTATATACAACAAAAATGAATAAATAAATCCTATGTGGGCACGCAGGCCTCTATATACATACTCGGTTCGCTAGACCGGTGTCTATATCCAATAACAAAAACCCATATCTGCTCCCAGGATGTCTCAGCTCTCTCCACCACCCTCGGCCCGTCCCCCTGCTGGTCTCTGTGCTGGCTCTCGCCTCCTCCCTGTAACTGACCCACCGGCTGTGGCTGCGGCCCCCTGTGATCTCTGACTCCAGGACATCTCGGCTCTGTGTGCGGCATATGGCTGATAGTCCACCCCGGTGCCATCTAGCATGTCCGATAATACCAAGCCTCTGCTCTCGCCTCCATATAGCGGGTCCGTGCCACCATGGCTGGTGGGGCTGGTCCCCGACTCCTAATAGAAGTGGCCCCTGCCCTACCGGTACACCCTGTGCCTATGGTGGTGGTGCTGCTTTGTACCACACACTGCTCGAGGTGGTGCGGTGCTGTGTGGCGGTGCCTATGGTCACATCTTCTTGGTGCCTACGGCTATGCTGCGAGCCTATACATGTGTGGGCTAAGCTGCCCTCCTAGCACCTCAATCGTACTGTGCAGCAGTGACAAGCTGCCTGTAATAACGCACTTTGGCCCGAGACGGTCCCTCTCCGCTATCACAGTCACCAAATCTGGCTGTGCGGGCTGTGCTCTCATGGCTACTCTCTGCCCTGCCCACCAAACCAAAAAGGCACCTGTCACACAAAGCATCATCCCTTTGTATCATCCACCGGTCTCTCTGCGACCCAGATCGGGTCCAATGGATACGGAGCGAGCGGGGTGCCTCTACATCCTCCCTCCAGTATTGTGGGAGGGAGGTGGCTCATCCTGTCGTAAGCCCAACTGACGTCGTACCCTCTCTAGGGGTATCCGCTCATACTCCCCGGGTCTCCGTCCAGCTATCCAGAAGATGTATTGGATCCAGAGTAGCTTGGTGTTCTTGGGCTCCTCCTCGGGGCTGATGGCCTCTGTAGGGCCTCCATATAATATCAAGTGCGGTCAAGCCCTCTAACATGTGATGATAGTATGCCACATCTCATCCTATGATCACTGCTCGTGGCTGGCCCACGACCCCCAACCACCTCTGAAATCCATATCTGTAAACTACCTGTGGCCCTGGCTGCTGGGGCAACCCTACTGGTCATATACAGATGATATGCTCGTAGGCCCAACAGTATAACAAAATGTCGAACATATACCAAATCACCTCATATGGCGATAACCCCAGAGCTCTCTGTATAGCTGCACCAGATACACTGGTGCCCAGGCATAGCAGGTATGCTCCTCCACCATCTCATGCAAAACTCCCATCAAAGCCCATGGGAAGTGGCCTCCCTCTGAGTCAGGGAGGGTGAAGCAGGTGATACCAATCATCATCAACATGGCAAGCCGTGTCTCCTGTCGGTGTGTGTGATACATATCGCCGTAGGCAATGCTCACGCTGTGATACGTAATCAATGGGGCTGCATCCCGAATACACCCGCAGGATGTTGTCCATCGTTGTCTCCGCATCCACCTGGAACACTACCTCACCTATGATCGGCAGTCTCAGGATGTGATACACATCCTCTAATGTAATAGTCATCTCTCCAGTAGGGAGATGGAAGACATTGGTTACGGATCCCATCTCTCGATGAGGGCAACCATCAGGCTATGGTCCCTATCCACAATCCTATACCTCTGGACTCCATCGAGTCCGACCTCTCACATGATGGCCCACTATGCTGCGAGTCACATGTGGCTGCATCCGCCCTAATAGAGGTGGCATCGATCCGCATCGTCACTCTTTGGCGTGCTGCAAACCTGACCCACTCCATCAAGCCTACCTTTTACGAAACAACTACCTTAACCCTCTATACCCACTTACCCACCCACCACAACTGACTCTATAACACACATCTACACCCACCTATCTTACCCTATACATCTACGATATCCCCTTTACTTATCTCACACCCTACCAACCACCCCGATCTACTCTAGCCATCTAACTATACCCCCGTTAATTTAACACCTCCTACTTCATACACAACACATAATCTATCCTACCCGAACCAACCCAAACCAGCCCCCAACAACCCCACCCCCCCCACCCCCATCACCTTTTCTAGCAACTCTACCTCCTCCCCCCTTCACCCCAAAAAAACACAAAACTCTAACAACAAACAAAAACCACAAATTTCACACACCTAACTCCTACCCATGATGACAGTACGGTCACCCTCGACCGTCATCGGTCCCCAAGCACATTGTATGTCTGGCGACGCGGTCAACATATGACCGACGCGGTCTATAAACAAAGCAATTTATACAAACTATTATGTGATGATGCCGATTGCCTAGTGACCGACATCGGTCTTTGTCGGTCAGGGTCGAACCCAAAATGGCCCGCAAAACCTCTCTTTTACCTATTTCTACCCATTTACCCGCAGAAGAAAGACCTAAAAACTTACCCACCCCTGCCATTTTGGCCTAACTAACATACCTACCCACTCCATTTTACAATTTACTTTCATTTATTCATTATTTTATTAAATTTTGGATTCCTACCCCAAAACCCACATCTAAGTTAAATTGATTAACTTCACATAAGTAGGGGTTCAGAGCCTACCGGTATGACTACACGTCATCGTGGTGGGATAGGTGGTGGTGGTCTAGCTCCTCCAGCACCTCCTGCTCCTCCGGGCTGTGCCATGGCTCCAAATCTCCTCAGCAGGGTCCTCAACCAATCAAACTCTGCCTCCTGATCGCTGGGGTCTACCAATCACTCACTCCTCCACTCAACTAATGCCAACTCAGCCCACAAACTCAACAAAATCAATTCAAAACTCAGACAAGCCGTATTGGTACTCAAATTGACAATGTGAAAATGACACGCCATATTTTTCTTTTTATAGGTTTTGACCTATAACCGATATCGGTTATAGCGTGCCCTAAAACACCGATATCGGTCATCTAACCGATACCGGTCATAACTAACCGATATCGGTTGCATGCCTACTTTACCAAAATTTCTGCCCTTATCCACCAATCTCCCTTTCTCACCACATCGCCTACCCCCACCTTTGCTAAATAGCCTTATTTTGACTTCATTGGCCCAACTCACGGCCGCAACCAACCAATCAGCCCGACCCAAGGCCACACCCAACCAATTGGCCCAACCCAAGGCCATAACCAACCAATTGGCCCGAGCCAAGGCCACAACCAACCAATTGGCCCGACCCAAGGCCTCACCCAACCAATTGGCGCAACCCAAGGCCGCACCCAACCAATCAGGCCCGACCCAATGCCGCAACCAACCATTTGGCCCGACCCAAGGCCGCAACCAACCAATCAGGCCCGCCCAATGCTGCAACCAACCATTTGGCCCGACCCAAGGTCACAACCTACTCAATCGGCCCAACCCAAGGCCGCACCCAACCAATCAGGCCCAACCCAAGGCCGCACCCAACCAATCAGGCCCAACCCAAGGCCGCACCCAACCAATCAGGCCCGACCCAAGGCCCTCACTAATCAATCGGCCCGACCCAAGGCCGCACCACTTAAGTACCTCAACCAAGACCCGTAAATTATGATTTTATCCACCCATCATGTAGCTTTTTGTTCAATCGAGCTCACTTGTTCGTGTTCTAGCATGATTAGGATACTTGAATTGATCAGCCGACCAACTTTTCCTAGACCGAGACCGTGACGTTTATCTCAACCAAACCAACCATTTGGTACTACCGAACATGCCTAAACGTTCTGTACCTTACCCGTTATATCCCCTGGAGCTACTTCCTATGCCTTGGATAACCAGGATTATATCACCCTTGTTTGGATAAACTATCGACCTTTGCCTATGAATTTCTTGTTTGCTCTTCAAATCATGTACCCTGGTCGCACTACTGCATTTCAACGTGCGTCTACTTCCTTGAACTTACCCCACCATCTTACCATCATCTCAACACCATTCACCCTTTATCAACCCTATCCCTGATTTCACGTCACCTCAATCTATGATAGATTTGAGGGGGATTACCTATACCCTTAACTGGGGCAATCACTTCTTATTAATTGTCAGTGCAGCTTTACAAGACAAGCTACACGCCAACAAGGGCTAATGTAGACACCAAATTTGTGTCTTATGACACCTTGTGCCCCGCATCTCATTTCGCAACCTAACCTCACCACCTAAACCTTACACAATTATTTATTAATTACCTTATAATTAATAAATCCACATCTCCAAACCTGCCACCTCATTTTGCCACCTCATCATGACCTAGCCCTAACCCTAAACTAACCTAATTAATACCTATAACTTGGTCTACATCCACACCCATGACTAATTACTCCTCACCCGCACCAAAACCAACCTAATAATGACTTGACCAAGCCCACAACTAATCCCTCGGGAGAAAAGGAGGGAAAGTTGGCTATTTTACTAAAAATAGCCCACTTTGACTTAACCGACATCGGTTCCTACTCGACCGCCGTTGGTTACGTAACCGCCATCGGTTCCCTGTAAATGACCTCCCCTAACCAAAAACAAAGGATCGGAATTCATTTGAAAGATCCAGAATTCACTTGGCGAGAGCAGAGACAAGTGAAGAAAAGAGAAGAGTTTGCAGAGAAGGACATCGAGCCCAAGACTACAACTGAGTAACTAGAGCACAGTGACACTCATCTAAGCATTGGGAGAGAAGATAGCTCACTTTTGATTGTTAGATCATCCTACCTAAGCCTTGCCTTCGTCATCACAGTCCTTGGACCTGTATCTTCATCAGGAACTAGTAAGTAGTGTTTTGTACATTTTTAAATACCATTTCTTGAACTTCTGATTCATAGTAATTATAAGATCACTCCTAGATCTACTACCCGATAGCACCTTACATCTAAATTTCATTCCTCTACCCTTACATTGCCCCAAGAACATCTCCCATACTCTCTGAGTCTTCTCCATCACCCTATTGCCTACCCCTAATCATTTACCAACCTTATAAACACCATAACCGCCTTTGACCCAACCTTCATTGAAAGCCCTAAATCACGCCCCTCCGATATCGGTTATCAAAGAACCGTACCGGTGTTATAATAGTAGATCAATTATACGAGTGACCGACATATCATCATGTGACTCAAACCAAAACCAGCCTTTCCTTTATTGCTTTTAAACGAGGTAACTAAAGTGTAATTTTGCAATAACTTCTTTGTTATCATTTGTGTTAATTCATATTAAAAAGGGAACTGACCACCTTCGAAAGGAAGTCTAATATTTCCTGGGCCCAAGGCAGTTCCCTCATTTATTGTCTAACTAAAATCTGGTGGTCTTGTATTCTTACTTGCAGGTAGTCCTTCCCAGAAAAAAAGGAGTTCTTTGCAATCGATCTGATCTCTCTCTACGGTACGCGCACACCCTCCCAACACTCAACATGTATTCCTCCTAGCCCTAACCTTTATCTGTTTCTCAAGAGAATGAAAGGATAGAAGCAACTCTATTCTAAGAACGGAAACATTCGGTTCAAAACATTTGTATTGTAACAACATGGTTGAAAGTTATTAATTCAGTCAATTCAATGAACTAATCATGTATATCTTCACTCTTTCCTTCGAAGTAGGACATAGTAGTTATTACGAAGTGATTAAAGGATTGGATAACACTTGACTCATCATGCATTGATTATTATTGTTCTATTTTGATGAATGTAATGACTATATTTGTACTTGGATTAAATGTAAAAGTATTACTTCGCAGATTGTATAAGGAAATTTGGCCTAATGTATTTAATGATTATCTTTGATAATCACTTTATGAATATGTACTATTGTTATTAATTATGAATTTAATGACTATTGTTCAGATCATTATGATTGTGAAAAGAGATGTAGTTTTACCTCTAGTTTACATCAAAGAATTTATTAAATTCAAGTTATAATGTGTTATCTTAATTGCTTTATGATTTAATGATCATGTTGTAAACATTTATTCAATGTCGAAAAATAATCCATTACACTATTGTACTTGCAAAAATAAATACACTAATATTATGATTATCGGTTATAAGTTATACAAAAAGAGAAACATACTACTTTCTTTTAATAGCAGCAACACACATGATTATGATAATGTATATCTGTTATGGAAATCATATGTTTTATTATGGCACATTTGATTAAAGACAAATATGTCTTTAGAAAATAAAGTACAATTGGTACATTGTAATCATAAAAAAGTAAAAATATACTTAAATAATCTGATTACATACTAAAATGTTCAAATGACTTCAAATGATCATAATTACTATATATCTTAACCATTTGGATTAGCCTATCATTATTCTTAACCGAGTTAATTAAATCATCATAGGTTGACATAGTTACCTTATGACATGCGGTACAAGGTTAGCGACTCACAAAGTTAATATACACCTCTATCGTGAATTGGTTGACATAATGAAACTCAGTATAACCTATCCTTAGGATGAAAACATAACAAATTGTAAATGAATGGCACACATCATGAGATGAAATTTATGTTGTATGAACCATGTACATGCCAACTCGGGATGGCTATAAGAAGGGTAATGAATGCATAATGGTGTAAGTCATTACGTGAGCGTAACCTTTCCCGTAGGTATCCTAAGATAGTCTCGACGAGATTCATATGACCCAAATTTTGATTCATGATCCATGTAAATGCATAACTAAACTAAATTACTTATTGTAAACGAATAACTAAAATGCTAAATCTGTAACTTAAATTTTAATCAATGGAAAAGAATCTTGATAACTATATTGAAATAGTTATGTGGTGAAGTGAAGATAGGTTTCTTAGGCTATTGTTTAGTCTCAAAATTGGCTTACTAGCGTAATGTCGGAAAATTATGGCCATAATAGTGCAAATGACTAATTGCATTGTCTATTTACAATTTATTTTTTTAGCATTGTTTAGAGTCATATGGAGGTCACTTGGTGAATTTCTGGTTGACACTAAGAAGATGCGTAGTGATGCATAGGAACAACCATATATAATGCACATTCAAGTATTTATTACACTAAAGACAACTTATATCCATAATTTCCCTTGATTATAAAATTTGTCTTGTTGGTTTAGTGATCCAAACACACAAAATTAGTTCCAAGATTCCTTAACTATTTTTCCAATCACCTATTCTGTTTGAACACAACATAAAATGACCAATCAATCATTTAAAGTGAGTGTAATTCAAGAAATTCAGTCCTTCTTTCTACTGTTCTTGTTTGTCCTCTCATTACTACGCTTGGCTTGATCATTCAATCTTTGGATTTTTGTTACTTTGTCATTACTGAAATCTTGCAACCTATCTATGTTTCTTACCTTCCTCTAATGCTATACCAATCATCTCAAAGCATGTAACTTGATCAAAACCTTCTTTTACCACAATTATTTAAAATATGTCCTATTGTCCTTAAGAAAATAATTTTTCTATCATCATGTATGAAGACACATAGATTAACCCACTTCAATCTCTCTACTACATCCTTGACCTCTCATCACATTCACAATGTTCCCAAAATTTGATCATGTTTTACTCCTTACCTTCCTCTTATATAACTACTTTCCTTCCTATAGGATTACTTGCTCAACTAGGCATGCAAACTCCCAAGGCCACCAGATGGTTATGAGGGTTACATTAGTTTTAATTTTACTATTTAAACATGCTCTTAAAGTTTTAATACTTGATTCAATCTCCAACTCCTAATACTTGAATTTTTGTAATCTTGACAACAAACCCTCACTAGGTCGGCTAAACACATTTTCATGCAAATATTTCTATGTGACCATTAAGGGATTCTGAGTATTATAGAAGTTTACAAAATTCAATTCAAAATTTAGAACATAGTTCCTTTAGAAAAACACCTTCCAAAACTAGGACTTCTCATGAGTGACTGAGGTAAATGCTTTGATTCAACCAATGAAAGTTAAAAATTACTTTTGGGGTAGTTTAAGGACATTCTAAAGATCATTTATTCCAATTTCTAGAGATAAATTGCAAGAATCTGTAAGGGTTTTTTCCACTCAATTTCTTAAGAAACACTAATTGTGTAACCTAAAACCCCGAGAAGTCTAATTTTACAATAAATTTTATTGTAATTCGATTCAAGGAAAAAGAGTTTTCACCAATGATTGTTTTGAAGTTATAAGAAATTTTTCCTTACCAAGATATAGTTGGTAAAGCACGTGAAATTTCCTTTTCATCCAATATTCTTACTACCCTACCTCGAATGAGCACACAATTACAATTATGCAATGAATATTTTTACTAGCACAAAGAAAAGTAGTATTTTCTTATTAAGGTATAGGATCCTTCACAATGTATTTTACACAATAGAATAATTGATCAAATATTCACTAAACCAAAACAATTTATATCTTAATATCTTCACAGTCTTACCTTATTGGAGTTTGGCAATCATGCATTCTAAGATCTATCACATGAAAATCTAAAACTTCACTTATATATTGTATTATCAATCAAAAAAATCTTAACAACCTTATTATAGGGAGTATTCACTCCAAAATTTGAAAATATAAATAGAATTATGAGCACTCCTTCACATAATCCATCATACCAGACTATTATTCACTTATAGAGATGACTTCATCCATACTACATCTCTTTACACATTACATGACCATAGGAAAACAAGAAATAATATATGCATTTGAATAAGGAAGTAGTTCATATGCTTAATCCATAGTTGGTACACTGTGCTATTAAAAACCAAGTCTTTTATTCCTACACGAATATAGTAATCTTTACGAAAACCCTATTTTCATTACAAAAACTCTAATTCTTCAATTCCACACTCCTTCCCATGAGAGTGAATCTTTCTCTCCTTCCTTTATACCCCCTCTTGGAGGATAAACAACTCTTCTAATTTGAACTCATCACCTTTTATTGCTTCCAATCACCATTTTTGACCTAACTAAATCACCTCCATATATGTAGTCATAAAATCATGCACTTTAGGCATTATTTAGCCTGATCTCATACTATTAGTTAGAAGGTTATCAAGTGAAGAAAGTACTAATTAATCTCACCTTTTGGCCGTCTTGTTTTTACCTTTTATTTCTTCATTCCCATGCATTTTCATATACATGCCTACCTATTTCATCACTATCCCATCATTTTAGCCAAAAGTGGGGCACCTAGGCCTATACTAGGACACCCCTGGGTATCCCTGGTCCCACATGGGGTGCCCCGATCGTTGTTTTACTTTCTCGCTTCTTTTTGGGCCTGTTCTCACTTTTTTCATCCTTATATTTTTCCTAGTCGGCCATGTTAGGGTTGATTACGAAATTAAAGAAAGATAACCCTATGCATCACTTGCTTCCACATAGTTCCATGCATCAAGGCTAAGAGATATGGATCAACACACACACCATAGGGGGAGGGGTTCTAATCTATTCCATGCACACATGCTAGTACATTTATATGTTTATTATTACTCGTTACTTCAAAAAGTGCGACTAACACAATAACACCTAGGGTATGCCATGCACGCACACACACACACACCAGAAATACATTTGGGTCTGAAATGTAGTACAATGGTCGATTAGTAAGTCCAATATTGTGGTAGATGAGGTCAGTTCAACCCATTCATTTTTCATCTTTTATTTTTAGTGTTTTGATACTTATTTGTCTTTTGTAGGTTATATCTTCATCCTATATTATTTACTACATCGACATAGATTGGTAGGTCTAGTGTGACAAAAAGAGAATATTTCAGGGGTATCTTGTGACATTGAAAGAACCAGATTCGAGATTTAATAGAGACCAAGGTTCCTATTTTTAGACCAAGGCACCCTAGGGTGCTTCAAGAGCCTCCCTGGCACTCCAGTCCATTCACATCCTCAAGATCTAGCCTTTACGGGCTTTCTCGAGTGATTGGTACCACTCATAGAATCCAAAGTTAGACCTATGATACCTTGTGATAGTCTCCAAAAATCAACTAAGTCCTTTCCTTTTACATCTTTGCATACTTAGGGTTTTATTTCATTTGATATAATTATTTAAAATCATTCCATATTGTTTTAGCATAGTTTACAATGTTTTAGTCCTCCTATATTATATTAACTATTGTTATACTTTCCCATAGTTTAGTTTAATTTTAGTTAATCATTTTGGTGAACCCCTCATTTCTTCATAGCACCTTCTAGGGTTTGCATTTGCATTTATCCATCATGAGTATCTCCATCAATAATTATCTACTTACTCATCCTGATTTACTTCATCGTGTTTAACATATTTTTATTACTACAAATTTTTATGTTAACATGCATCCAAATTCCATGTATAACACATTTTCTAATGCATTCTCACAATATATAGCATTTAAGGATATCCTCGTGCTTTGGCATTCATCCCTTTGAAAATGACCCACCCTCCATATTATGTGTCGTATTTATAATTTTGGTGTTAAAATCACTCTAATTAATAATGGTTCTGAGCTTAATTTGTGCCCCATGTCATTCCTTCAGGATTTAGGTTTGTCTACTTGTGACATTAGTCCTTCTATTTCACTGTGTGCTTACGATGGTACCATTTGTCCATGTCTTGGTCATGTTACCTTGCCCATTATTGTTGGTCCCAAAACTCTCCCTATAGTTTTCTTTGTTATAGATTTTCCTTCTCATACAATTGTTTGTTGGGTAGGCCATGGCTCCATGCCATGCAAGTTGTTGCTTCTACGGTCCATTGTTGTGTTAAGTTTTTACTGAAATCATTGAGTATACTATATTTTAAGGCTGCAACCCATTCCAATATTGTGTCCATGACCTTAACACTAGTCTTCCTATCCCTCGCATTGATACTATAGATGAGCCTCAACCTATGGATGACCCACCTCATTTACCACCACTTGAGGGAGCTATTTGTTTACTAGATGTTGTCCCTTCTCCACCACCTACTACTATAGCTATTATTCCATATTAGTCACCTATCCCCTCCATGGACACTACTTTCCCATATTCATCTTCATCATCTACCAACCCATGATTCACTTTCACACTATTCATACATGGTTTGTACTAGGAGCACATTCCATTAGATCCTACTTCACCTAAAACCATATGTACACACGAGGGCTTAGCTTGCTTAGGTTTTTCTATTGCTGATATTCATCCACCACCATACCACCCTCATTTATACCATGGGTTGTTCTATGTCACAACTTCCTATCAGCTTCATGTCTTTCATCTTGATTTTTTTATTGCACGCATTCCTATTATTGCACCATTCACATTAGGATAGTCTTAGATGGACTATATTGGGGGTACCCAAGATCTAGATCATAAAGATATATTTTTTCCTATGACTTTTGGTTGTATTATCATCTGTAATAGTTCTTTCCTAGGTTATACATAGAATATCACTCATTGGTACACACATGGTTACCCCCTCCCTCCATTCACAGACGAGGAATATCTTATTCATATGTATCACTTACGTCTCAATGGTTTATTACATGATCAACCTAACACTATAGCCTACCAAGTTACTAACACATATCCATTCAATTTAGATGTAGAGGATGATTACCTCCTTGATGAATTTACCTAGTCTCTCAAGACACTACCGTGAGGGGGCCATATCACATTACACATCCCCCTCCCTCATGTTTCCACATAGTTACATACTCTTTCATCACACCTTTAGTAGTTCTCATTTACTATCCTCTCCTGTAGGAAAATCATATCACACATTCTAGCATCGTTGTTACCTGATGACACACTCTTGTGCTTGGTCAAGACTTGACTATTGAGGTATTACCATTACACTGAACCCCAAAACCACACTCTCGGTATCACACATCGAATGTCAAATAAAATGTATTCTACATTTTTTTCTACAACCTCTCCACATTTATGCATTCATAGTTTACACATTTTACTAGATTTTCAATATGTCTATCACCTATGCATTTTGGATCTTCATCACTAGGCTATCTACATATATAGTCACCTTATACACTGAGCATTTTCATATCATACATTCTCTATATACTACACTAGTATTCATTACATATGAGTCTAGTTTTACATTACATCCCTACCTTCTACATTATACTAGTCTCTCGTCATACACACTATATACATTATTACGCTATTTACACATACCTTATACATAGTTTTCTCATACATTGTGCTTTTTTCCATCGATTCATTGTACAGACTATACTAGGTTACATTATATATGGGTCTAGCTTTACATTTTATTACTACATATTCTATTTCTATCTACACCTATCATCACATCTTACATATTACATATTCTACACACCCTACACATCCTACATTGCATTATTTACACCATGCATTTATACATTCTACCTATCCTATAGTCATTTTAACATTACTTACTTATACTAATAATGTTCTACGTGTTGTGCTCACTACCCTATGGTGCACTTTAGTTCCTTGGTCCATACTTGACTCTCAAGGTTTTACTAATCAAATGGACCTTACACTAACCATGAAAAATTTAATCATGTGACACTTTTAGGATAGTGACATACGCTTTAGAATAAATCATAACCAAAATCCATCATTTCCTCTAGTAGTGATATACACTTTAGGCTAAATCACCACCTCCCTCATTTCATCTTATAGTGGTATATACTTTAGGCTAAATCACCACCCTCCATTATTTCATCTTATAGTGATATACGCTTAGGGATAAATCATCACTCATCTTTTCATCTCATAGTGATATACACTTAGTGCTAAATCATCACCCATTCTTCCATCTTATAATGATATATGCTTAGGGATAAATAATCACTTATCTCTTCATCATCTCATAGTGATATACACTTAGTGCTAAATCATCACTCATCCTTTCATCTTATAGTGATATACACTTAGTGCTAAATCATCACTCATCCTTTCATCTTATAGTGATATATGCTTAGGGATAAATAATCTTTACATGCTTCGGCTATAAGGTTCACGCACACCTCTCCACATGTCACATCTCATCACCACTACAAATACACACTCATCATAGTGTGCTAGAAATAAAAAACACTACTCAACCATTTCCCAAAGATGCACTCATGTTTATAGTTTATTCTTGACTACTGAGGGGGAAAACAAAATTAACCTTATTGCATACACTTATATACACTCGGGGAACATTGCTCCTACCATTCCATCTTGCATTCCATTCCATCCATCCAAAACACACTGCATTGTCTTGGGGGTATTTGATTTTTCTTTCTAGTGTTTTACATGACAACATTACTACACATGTTAGATTGATTTCTTATATGTAATTATTTATATCATACACACATGCATGTTCACACTTTTGTTTAGTGTGATTGCAGATACATGACTCTTACATGAATCATGGAGGCTCACCTTCTACCCTTCCTATATTGGTCACTTTGGTGGCATCCAAATTCATCTTATCCAAGTGCTATTGTTTCATTTTGAACTTATCATCTTACATTTACTTGATCATACATGCTTTAAAATATTGTCTATTGCTCTAATATGTTAATGGGTGTTCCATGTGCAAGACTTGTTTTGTAGGACTACATGTTTCTATGACTTTTTTTTTTCTATACTTATCTTCCATTATATGTGAGCTTTTCCTTATGTTTGTTTGTAAACTTGTTTGTTTTTTGTGGCTATGAAGTCCTTATGTGTCTTGTGACATCATGAGTTATCTCCTATGTTTTTAACTCACTTTGTGTGGTCTACTTATTTTCTTACATGTTTACACTACTTTATTTGGTAGTTACTACATTGTCTATGTCTTTTAAACTTGTCTTATTGCATGCATGTATTTTCAGACTAACACTTGTTTTAGCTAGCCGTCCCTTTTTGTGCACGCCTTGGTTTATACTCGAGTGCTTTCCTTTCCCCTGCAGGGAAGAGTTATGCTGGTCAGAGTGTGGTAGGTCCTCTTTTGGGGTTGCATTATCCTTTCATTTATGTGTCATGCACCCCCAAAGAAGGGGGAATCATTGAGGATTTTACATACTAATAAATCATATTTACACATGTTTAGTACAATACACTGTCTACCCTTGGCATTATGGGTTTACATATAGTAAGTGAGTTCAGACCAGTCTAAAAACTCCATACACAATGGAGTTTATAAGACATGGTGTCCTTAGAATTTTTGGGAAGTAGTTACGGGCTTGGGGTTACTTGGGTGTGATTCTCTACACTGCTTCATCCAGTTGGCATTTTATTTCCCAAAAACTAAGACAATACATAAATCTCTTCACACACATTTCAGTAGAAGTGGTCAAAGGTTGGAGGACACATACCATTTCCTCCCTACACTTCTTTATCTAGGGTGGCTTGAGATCACCCAAAAAAATCATAGAAGTATAAGATATCCTTCTACACCCTTTCTCTTGACATGGATTAGGTGGACATGTTCCATTTACACTTTCCTTTTCACATATTTGATATTTACATATTTTACAAATTTTTATGCACGTGCATATTTTACACAACATTTTTACATACATACATATTTGACTACTTGATCATCTTCTCCTTGCAGGTCCAGTTTTATGAGAAACAACCAATCAAATTGGGGTAAACAATAAAAAAACATCAATAAAAATGATGACAATAACACAATGATGACACGTTGTGACGATGCTTTCCTTTACTAACCTGAAGGTACATTACACACCGAGAAACTACAAATGCATTCCAACCTAGGTTCACTCTCATAACATTTTATGCACATTTTTCATCTTTAGAATCCATGCTCCTCAAATTTTTCTTTTTTCATTCCACACTATTCCATTGGCACATCTCTACTAAAATCTACATGGATACCAAGTACACATATCTATCTACTTTATGTTACCGAATTCTCTACTCATCAACATAAAATGGGGAAAATGTAGTCACAAAATCATGCACTTTAGGCATTATTTAGCCATGTCTCATACTACTATTTAGAAGGTTCTCAAGTGAATAAATTAATAATTAATCCCACCTTTTGGCCATATTGTTTTTACCTTTTATTTCATCATTCATGTGTATTTTCATATACATGTTTAGATATTTCATCATTTTTCTGTCATTTTAGCCTAAATCGGGGCAATTAGGCTGCATCTTGGGGTACCCTAGTCCCACCGGGGTGCCCCGATCCTTTTTTACTTTCCCGCCTCTTTTGGGCCTCTCTCGGTCATTTTTAATCCTTATCTTTTTCCTAGTCAGCCATTTCGGGTTAATTATAAAATTAAAGTAAGAAAACCCTATAAATATAAAGTTATGAGACCATAACGAGGGTCCTAATGTCACTTACTATTATCAATCCATCTAGATTTGCATCCATTCCATCCCGAATCCACATAGTTCCATGCATCAAGGCTAGGAGATTCACATCAACACACACAACATAAGGGAGGGATTCTATTATATTCCATGCATACATGCTAGTACATTTTATATAGTTATTATTGATCGCTACTTCACAAAATTGACTAGCACAATAACACCTAGGTCATGACACACACACACACACACACACACACACACACACACACACACACACACACACACACACACACACACACACACACACACACACACACACACACACACACACACACACATGCACACGAACTACATTTGGGTCCGAAATGTAGTGTAGTGTTGAGTAGACAAAATTTTGTTCTAAGGAAGGTAGGAAAGGAAACACACGACAAAGCACTTTGGCTCAGGACTCACCATTTTTGTAGATAAGGGATATTTTTGGAGATAGCATGTGGAGTACACATCAAGATGAAGACTTGTGCTACATGTAATGGTATTTTGGGAATAAGCGGTTGATAAGCATCATGCGTAGTTTAAGGCGATAATAGGATTTCTTCTTAGATTTAACTATAGGACATCTATTGTTAGAATACTTGCATGTTTTGCAGTTATTGTAAATTCACATGGCTATTATCAACATGCAACCTATTTTGAGAAGTGGATGGGTGGTGAAGGGAAACTCCCACCTCTATAAATATATATTGAATTGTGTAGTTTAGTGAGCGGTGAATTGTTGTAGAGTTGTGTTGCTTTGGTTTTGATGCACACATGACTCATGGAGATACTTTATAGTGTAATAAGCTTATTTGTTTTATAGTGTTAAATATAATGGAATATATTGAATGGATAATGGTGTTAGACATAACTGGATCTAGTTCTTATATCGTTAATATTATTATAGATATTGTTTAGTTCATTTATCATGATTCTCTAAGATCTAGATTTAATTTATGCTCTATGGAATGTTTACATCTAATCATGAATCTCGAGTATGTTTAAACATCATCACACTAATATCATGTACAATAAAATATAAAGAGGGACTGGTACCTTTACACACTTTGGGTGAGTGCTTAGCTCAAGCTAAGTAATGTGCCAACATGCTTGGGTTATTTACAAGAAATTCTAGGCTGCATCATTAGATCCATTTTCGGGACCTCTTTTTCAATTGTTTTCGGGATGTTTCGTGATAAAGACATACTTGATTGACCCTATCAATTTTTAGGAGTGGATAGTAGATATGGAAGAAGAATACGCTTGGATATTTAGTATTGGATCTGAGTTTGACATGCACGCATGGGTGGAGAAGAACTTGTATGATTATTTATATGAAATTTTCTTTGTTATATTTCTGATAGAGCTCTATGAGTGGCTAGTCGATTATGTGTCTAATAGGAAATGGAAGTTTCACACACTTTTCTGGATGTAGGAAGAATTTCATAGCCTCTATGATGATGGTCGACTTGGATGTACACTATGGAAACTTGGTTCCATGGTGTTCTGAATAGCTATATTTTGGAGTACTCAATTTCCACTTATTGTTTCCCAGAGGTAGCTGAGTTAAGATTTCTACGTTATCCTAGGGGAACCCATCTACAAGGAATTCCACCGGTGATCAAAATCTTGATAAGTAACCCTAAATTTGGAAGAATAGTGATGGCTAGGTAAACCCTACCATGTGCGGGGCCAAGAATAGGTTTAGTGAAGGATAGTGGACCTATTGGTAGAGAGGAAAAGATAATAAAGGTGGCTTAAGTACAATGAGGTGTGTGAGAGGGAGTTAGGGAAGCAACGTGAGATTACATAATGGATGGCATTGAGGAGAGATATGGCTCGTGAAGGATTTGGAACTCATGCAGATGGCGTGGAGCCAGAGCATCGGAACTCCCCATTTGGGAAATCATGATAGGGAACCCTCATCGGCCTCTTATGAGAGTGTGACAATAGAGACAACATGGGCTATGGGCATGCATCTAAATCTACTTGGCAACCTAGCATTTGTGCTTGGTTTTCTAGTTTCTAGTTCAACAAGTAATCAACAAGCTAGTTTTGGTGGTAGAATAACATAAGTGAATAAAATAAAAGTACATCTATGGTTGGAAAGATGTCTTCATTATTATTTAGAGGTACCTTTTCAAGTGCGTCATCGGCATAGAACTCAAGTGCACATAATTTTAAACTCACTTCTAGGAGTAGTACCACCTCGCATACTATAGGAGTTTAGTTTAGTAACACTTGTTGGGACATAGGGAATTACATCCTCTAGCTCACTTCCAGCTATAGGTGGAGGATCAGAGGGCATAGGTGGCTCTGGTTCTAGTGGATCTAGTGGGTTTGGAGGTAGAGGTAACATAGGAGGTTCTGGATCTGGTGGGCATGGTCCTTACCAACCCAAGAATATTTACATGGAGATGTCAATTAGTCTTCCAGAGTATAGGGAATAAAATATGTTTTTGAGCATGTGCACATGTGTGAGATATTTCTATGTGCAAAAGTAATCATGGCTTATAAGCACAAGGCAAATCCATTCGTAACTACATTGTAGGGACGGGAACATAGTTGGTATAGGAAGTTTGACCATGATTAGACTTATGTGGATTGTACAACATTATGGGATGCTTTCCCTGAAGGAATTTTATATCCCCAAGTTCGAGAAAAGAGTATAATTGCACTCAAGGACATTAAGCAAGGCACTACCGAGAGATTTTGAGAATATGATGCCCATTTTGAAATGATTTTGTCCATACTTTCATATGATATCCTGCAAGCCAACATGTCTAGTGGTTTTAGGAGCCTTGATCATACCCTTTAGGAGGGTGCTATCACACAAGACATATACAAATCGTAACAAGGGGTGCTTTGAAGGAGGTCGTGGCAGAAGTCAAGGGTACCATGGTGGATTTAGGGGTCAAGGCCATGGTGGTGGACGAGGAAAGTTTTCTCATGGAATGTGCTATACATGTGGCTCTTCTTACCACTACGATAGGCATGAATTCCCTCATAATATTACTTGTTCTTTTTGTGGGAAGAATCATAACTCGAGGAGTTCCCTAATTATATGAGCATCTTAGTAAGGATCATAAATAGGAGTACAAGGGTGCAAGGATGGTTAGAATACAATGTGCCATGGAAAATCAATGGATGCCAAGGTTGGCACCGGACCCTGAGGTAGTACTTGTGAAGATTACTACATGCACTTTCGAATTTGTGCGTGCATGAGAAACATTATAATAGAAGCTTGCCATTACTAAGGAGGAGGTTTTACATGGAAGATACCTAGATCCTACACATCATAAGGAGGTTTATAAGGAAACCATAGAGGTGCTTAGAAATCTTTAGGGTGAAATATAATGTTTAAAGGAATAGTCACGAAAGTTAGAACAAAAGAAGGCAAGAGAGACTACGGTCGAGTCGATGTTGAAGCAGGAGAATATTATTCCATTACTAGGGAATTTGTTAAAGGGAAACACTCCATGTGTAGGTATTGAGAATAGATGACAGATCCTACATGTTAATCTCCGCCCTTATAGCTTGGATTATGACAAGGAGAACACTCGAATGTTATCTTGGATGGGTGGCTTTGGAGAAATATATTGATTGACATAGGAGCGGAAGTTAATGTGTTTACTTTAGGTGCATGGGTACAGATGGGTAGACCTCCATTATAGCCATCCTATAATGTACTATTATATAAAATCAAACTAATTCCACCTCGATATGAGTTTTAAAGGATGCATCCATTACTATACAAGGGGCTAAGTTCACCAAGGACTTTGAGGTTTTAGCGCTTGCCAAAGCAGACAACTTCTTAGCTCTACTTGGGCACTCTTGGTGTTATGCAAATAATGTTCATCTACGGTTCAACAAGGGATATACAAGTTTTGAGAACAAGGAGGAACAAGTTATTATCCCTTTGATAGATGGGAAATCTACACCTTATGTTGAACCCTTGATTGAGGAAGACCTAAAAAAAATTTATGTGCACTCCATTCGAGATCCAAAAGTACTTGAGCTATCTAAGGAAGGAGTCCTCTAGTGGGAAGATGCATATTCTATTAGTGTTACTACAATTATTTCTTGTGATAATTGGGTGCATGACATAAATGAGATGGTTTGGTGCGAAGTAAAAAGTGTATCTCGTGAAGAGGAAAACATAATTTTATTAGGAGGATAGATAATAACTCTATACCTTAGTACACTAGAGAAGGAGACCCTATGGTATTCCTACATGCCATGGAGGACCATTAGAAGGATCAAGTGGAAAATAGAAATATGCTAGTATACACCCCGCACATGGCGGGATAACAACGTGTTAGTGGATGGCTCATGGGATAATCTCATAGAATGGAACTAAGTGAGAATTTCTCTAATGACAAGATTCCTCAGGAGAAATGTGCTTACTCAAATCTACATATATCATGGTATTCAACTTGATCAAGTACCATGTTTAGTATTGTGAGAGACTCGGAAAGAGGGGAAGGAAGCTTTACCACATTCACTATGGATGCACAAACTTTATTTCACTTTACGTGGTTGCGCATGTGCTTGGTGTGTTTATGCAGAACTACATAGGAGACCGGAAATTGGAAAGACTTGACTACCTGGAATGATCCAAATTTTTGACTGCTTCTCCACTAAACCTCCGGTGAAAGAGGCATTATGGGTTATGGATCACTTGACTATGGGAGATATTATAAATTCTTAAGAACTCATTCGAAGTTATTTGGTGAGGCATACCTAAGATCACGTTTGGATGAAGTTGATGAGACCAATGTCAAACTACTTAAGCGCACTTTACTTGAGAAAGAGAAAGGAAATATGGTCTACATAGTGAATGATGAAGAAGTAGAAAATTTGGACATTGATCATTCAAAAGGTACGTGTGAGGTTTTAGACAATGTGGATAAGAAGGCACATGCCTATCATGAACCTTTGAAGAAAAAGAAAGTGAACATTGGTACGGATGATGAACCTAAAGAGGTTGTAATTGGAGACTATTGGTCCGATTCTAAAGTGTCTAAGATAATTGAGTTACTACGTGATTTCAGGACTTATCTCTTAGGGGATACCATGAGTTAAAGTGATTGTATGAATCTTTGGGTGAGATGAGGATTAAGCTAAAAGAAGGTGTGTGCCCCATCAGGAAGAGACCTTACAGGATGAACCCTAACATGTGCATAAAATTTAAAGAATAAATTGACAAGATGTTGGAATCGACATCATTAAGCCCCTAGAATAATCATAGTGGGCTAGCCCCATAGTAATAAGTATTAAGAAAGATGGTCGATTAGGATTTGTGTGGACTAAATGGAGTTGAATGTTGTATGTGTAATTGATTATTTTCCCATGCATTCAATTGAGGAAATATTGGAAGGGGTTAGAGGGCATGAAATTTAATCTTTATATAGATGGATTCTCTAAATATCACCAGGTAAGAATTTTAAAGGAGGATCAAGAGAAAATAACTATCATCACCGAATGAGGAAGTTTTGCATACACAATGATGCCCTTTAGACTCAAGAACATGCCCGAAGTATTTTTACATATAGTTGTTCAAGCATTTCAGAATTTATTCACAAATTCTTATAGGTTTACTTGGATGATTGGATGGTATATGGGCTTGTCAAGGATCATTATGACGACTCACACTTAATGTTTGAAAGATGCAAACAGATAAGCATCTCCTTAAACATAAAGAAGTGTGTATTTGATACACCTTTTGGAACTTTGTTAGGGCATATCATCTATAAGGAAGGATTTTTAGTAGATCCAGCTAAGGTTGTAGTTATCGTAAGCCTTGAGGTGCCTTCCAGTCAAAGTGAGGTACATGGATTTTGGGCCACACACAATATTACAAAAAAATTATCAAAGGCTATGCAAATATTTTAATGCCCTTGGAGGAGTTACTAAAAGGAAAAGGGACATTATATTGGGGATAACCACAACAACATGTATTTGAGGCATTAAAGGAGAGGCTTACTATGGTTCCTATTCTACACTTTCCTCATAGAACTAGCCCTTTCACATACACGTGGACACCTCTCGGCATGGTCAATGGCACAATATTAGCTCAACCTAGTGAAATTGAGTTACTATGTGATTTCTTGGACTTATTTACTAGGGGTCATTATGAGTTAAAGGGAGTGAATGAGGCATTGGGTGAGATGAATATCAAGCTAAGGGAAGGTGCACACCTAGTTAAGAAGAAACCCTACAAGATGAACCCTAACATGTGCATAAATTTTAAGGAATAAATTGACAAAAATTTGAAATATGGGATCATTAAGACCCTAGAAGAATCAGAGTGGGTTAGCCCCATGGTAATAAATATAAAGAAATATGGCCGGATTAGGATTTTTTGAATTATAGGGAGCTGAATGTTGCATGTGTGATTGATCCTTTTCCTACGCCTTTCACCGAGGAAATATTGGAAGATGTTATAAAGCGGGAAATTTATTATTTTACAGATGGATTCTCTGGGTATCATCAGGTAATAATTTCACATGAGGATCAAGAAAAGACAACCTTCACTCTGAATGGGGAATTTTTCACATACGGTGATGCCCTTTGGTTTGAAGAACACGCCTGATATATTTTCACGCATAGTTGTTCAAGCATTCCAGGATTTTATTCACAAATTCTTGCAGGTTTACTTGGATGAGTGGATGATATATGGGCTTATTAAGGATCATTGTTACAACTTCCATCTAATGTTTGAAATATGCAGATAGTTAAGAATCTCTTTAAACATTAAAAAGTGTGTATTTACTACACCTTTTGGAACTCTTCTAGGGCATATCATCTGCAAGGATGGTTTGTCGAGAAGATCCCACTAAGGTTGTAGTTATCATAGGCCCGAAGGAACCTACCAGTCACGGTGAGGTGCATAGATTCTTAGGCCATACAGGGTATTACATAAAATTTATCAAAGGATATACAAAGATTGTTATGCCCCTTGAGGAGTTACTAAGAGGAAAAGGGACATTCTATTAGGGATAACCGTAGCAGCAAACATTTGAGGCATTAAAAAGGAGAACTTACTACAACACCTATTCTACATTTTCCCTCACGGAACCAACCATTTCACATACATATCGACAATTCTAGCACAACCATTGGCAGAATGTTAGCTCAGCCTAAAGAAGGTATTATAGACCATACTATCTACTTTTCTAGTAGAAAGTTGACTCTTGCAGAACATAATTATACAACTACAGAGCACAAGCCCTTGTCGATAATCTACATGATGCATAAGTTTAGACAAGATTACTTGCTAGAAACACCTTTTTTGTTTTATACAAATCACGTGGCATCGAAATACTTGGTAAATAATCATTTTTTACAGGGGGTGCATATGTCGTGGGTGTTATTATTCTAGGAGTTTGATTTACAACGGTTGTAGTAAAGTTGGGTAAAAGTAATTTTTGCCCAAACCACTTATCAATAATTCAATTAGGAGAGGATGCAAAAACAATTAAAGATACAATTCCGGATATGCACGGTTGTATAGGTTAAACCATGTGCTTTTGGAATTGGAGGATATTGCTATATTTTTATGCACAGGTATGGCACCGAAGGAATGAAATACTTGGAGAAGAAATAACTTGTAATTCATGACACAACTTTCATGTTGATCGGTGGCGACTTATACAAACTAGGCCAAGAGGAGGTATTACATCGATGTGTACTAGAACATGAGCACAGATATCATGGAAGAGGCTCATGGTGGTATTATATGTGGGAACTATGTAAGTGATGCTACCACGTGTAATATTCTACTCATCACTTTATGGTGGGAGACCCGTACAAGGATTGTAAAGATTATTATAAGGTGTGTGATCATTGTCATCACCTTGGAAAACCTAGGTAAAGAGATGAAATGCCTTTGAGGCCTATTGCTAATGAAAAGGAATTTAAAAATGGGCAATAGACTTTATGGGTCTTATTTCCCACCGCGTGTAGAACCAGATTGCACTACATCACCACTTGTATAAATTATCTTACAAGATGGGTAGAAGAATCACCTACAAAGCATTTATAGTTTCTACAAAAATAAGGTTCTTATGTGAAAATATCCTTATTAGGTATGGATTTCCATTGAGTCGAAAAGTGATAGGGGCACACACTTCTTGAATAAGACAATCGGGATATTACTAGATGAATTTATGGTCATGCACCACAAGACTACTACCTATCACCCTTAAGAAAATGGCACTGCTAAGGCCTTCAACAAGATATTGAGCCATACCTTGAAAAAAAAATTGATGTTGGAAGGAAATATTGGGATGATAAAGTTTTTGTTGTACTTTGGGCATATAGAACAACCTATAAAAGGTTGAATAAGGCCACACCATTTCAGTTGGTGTTTGGCGTAGAAGTAATTATTCCCATGGAATTCATGTTACCTTATTTTTGTATTGTGCGTGTGGGAGGTCTAGTTGATGAGAAATAATTGGAAGAAATAATTAGCAATTCAATATAGCTAGATGAGAGGTGCGCCATAGAATGTTGGAGTAAAAAGCAAAAAAACACAAAACAAAAATTATCGTATTATGTATACATCAAGGACAAAAATCTTAAGGTCGAGTAGATGGTACTTATTTATGACTCACATTTTTTGTGCCACCCAGAAAGCTTAAGGTGAATTGGTTAGGACCTTATGTTATCACTCACATACTTGAATTAGGTGTTTTTCAGTTAGAGGCACTTTATGGAACACGGTTACTTAGTTACTTCAACAAGAGTAGATTGAAGCCCTACTATAAATAATCCTTCTTGGTGTTTGTAATAAGGTAGTATTGAAATTTAGACTATATTTCATTTACTATATTTCATTTAATGTATTTCCTTCTTCGTCACAATGCTTTGTCAATTTATTTCAATTTTTTATGTAATAAGTGTGTTTACGCACTAGAAGCTGATTATAATCTGAAGTATTTTTATGCACAGAGGACTGCACATACCCTTGGTGTGGGGTGGTTGTCATTCAAAAATAGGTACACATAAGAAAATATTGTTATAGGTGATTTCTCTTGATTAAAAAGTGCAGATAGTATGGAAAGGTGTTGCTAGAGAGAAAATTGCTCCTAAAGAAGACCATAGTTGGAAATGAATGAATGAATAGTATAATGCAAGGTAAGTTGCATCTGTAAAAATACTAGAGGAAGGCACAGTGGTGAGGTACTTTAGCGCATAGAAGCACAAAGAAGGAGGTTTGTAGCCAGAAGGTAGGAAGGTGCGCTAGAAGGTTATAGCTGTGGTGTGTAGGTGTATCACATAGAAATTGGGAAAATGGTCAATTAATGAGAAGATTGGTTGTAGGAAAAGGAGCAATAAATGTGATAAATCTTCTCAACTCTATATAAATACGTGATGCAGGTTAATTTCTACCTTTGTGATCACAAGTATTCAAGAAATACAATTTTGACCAAATCGAGTAAAATGCATTGAGGTGTAAATATATGTGAAACTAGGATATGAGAGCATATTCGTGTATTGAATTGGCTTACATCCCCATTGGATAAGGGTTTGAGTGAAGTAGAAGCATTTAGAAGTTTCTAGGGAATGTAGTTTTGAGATAGGGTACACAGTTTTGAGCTAGGGCACGAGAGCTTGCTCAATAAAGGAAAAAGTCATAACTTTTAACATGGCACCAAGGAAAGCACCTGAAGTAGGAGAAAAGGGGAAGAAGAAGGTGGAAATCGAGGTCAAGGATGCTCCTAAAAGGAATTTTTTTGAAATGCAGATTCAAAAGAAGTACTTGTCGGGCAGATTGGGATTCCCATATCTACAAATGTAAGGTGTACGACTACAAACATCACACCATCGACATAAAGGAGGAGTTGGAATCATTGTTGAATAAAGCAAGACCAAAAGCAAAAATTTGATGACATACCAAGTACATGAAGATGCCAGAGAAAAATTGTAGAAGAAGGTAGGGGTATACCAACTGTATAAACTTTTGTACTTTGGAAAACCAGAAAATCTATACCAATGGCTAATGAGAAGAATCCATTAGGACTTCCTCTATTTTTTAGGTGGCGAGTACAAATCATAGCACCCTTAATTGCTATGTTGAAAATATTTAAGGGCACAGGGATAGAGGTTAGTAGTGATCTAACTGATAAGGCAGTTGTTATGGCCACTAGCAAGGAGTTGAGATACACAAAGGGTTTGCGTGGGATGGATATCTACAAGTTGAGGAAGTACCTTATGATACAGGTGGCCGTACATTTACTCACCAAGCTGAATGATCGGGAAAGGTGGTCACAAGTAAACACCATGTTGCTAAGAATATTTCACAAGGATAAGTTTACAACTTAGTGGGTACATAGCAAATACAATTGTTGAGGAAGCATGCACAGGTGAGAAGATAAGTTTTGGCGCTCTCTTGTTATCACTTGTGTTTATAGAAATTGGAGTGCCTGATGGGCCAAACAATAAAATCTGGGAATACCCGTGGAAAATAATTCCCTCGCAGAGAGGTTTTAAAAATATCTATGTGAAGGATCAATAAATGGTCCATTCAAGCATAAGGTGGAGTTATGGTATGATTGACTTTGTATGGCCTTTGAGGTGGAACAATGCATTTCAAAGGAGTTACCCTCTCCTCAATAGTGGGAAAGGTGGTACAATTTGTAGTATATCAATATTTTTGCATCGTGCGGTTCACAATGAAGGATGGGACATGGAGTCGTTGGTGCAAACTACCATACGCCTTCATATCGTGATTCTTCCAAGCATCAATACACAGGATTACCAATGCACATTGGTTAAGCTACATCATGGATAAAGAAGGCTATGACTACCATAATTTAAGGAAATCTAATGTTTATCCAAGTCGATCCGCTTATATTAAGCGGCTTATTTTTGATGTCATAAGTATGAAGCTGGTAAGTTTGTTTATTGGGGACATTTGGATCGTGCTTATCTATCTCCAGCTTAAGCCTAGGATGGAAAATGGAAAGTAAGTGGAGAATGAATTTATATCTTTGCCAGGGCCACCTAAAGACAAGCATACTTTGTTGAAATTGTGGCAGCTTCAAAGCCTACCTCGACCTTAGAGGAAGATGAGGAAGAATAAATCAATGAAGATAGTGGAGGCTTGGACCATAGATGCGAGAGGAAGCCCATTGAAAAAAGTAGAAAGTTAGTGTGGAGATACTCCCCACAACCTGTAAGGAGAAGAGGAAGACTTAGATGTGGATACAGTCCATAAGGAATGCCAATTCAATAAGGTGTTTAGAATAACTAGAACCTGTGGGGCGAAACATATCAACCTTTACGAAGTTCACCTTGACTCTCCCCTCAAAAAGAAACATCCCAGAGTAGTAACATGACAATAAAACCCACTGTAATCTTGGATGATCAAGTTAGCAATGCCTTGGTCAAGGTATCTACTGAGGTGGAATGGAGGAACATTGATAAGGCCACCACCATTCAAGCGCTGCTTGAAGATAACAAAGATAAAACTACAAAGATATCGAAATTAAAAGAAGAGAAGAAATGATAACAAAAAAATGAGGCCTTTGTTAGCATGGATGAGGAACTTGGTGATCACATTCTTAAAACAAGGCCTCATCTAAAATCTCAAGTTCCTAAAAATTTCCTTCTACTATGCATTATGTGTGCACTTTGGTCAATTTAGTATTAGATGATGGACCAATTCGAATGCCCGCACCAAAATATTCTAAACAAGAAGTAGAAAGAGAAAGGGCCACTATTGTTAGAAAAATTTCAACTTATGAGGCTTTGCTCCAAACCTTGAAATATGAGCTGAAGAAATATGACCAAGCTCTTAATTTATGTGCAGCACCAAAAGCAATAATAAGGATCAGAACTATAGTAGAGGACAATGAAGTTCGAAGGTGATGAAATATGAGACACTTGGGCACGCAGAAATATTAGCACTAGTAAAACAAAAGTATGAGGCCCTCACAATAGTCCTAGGATCCACACAAGGATAGAATTGATGAGATTGGGAAACTCATAGCACAGAAGATGGATCTCATGGAGGGAATGTTGTCAGGTATGGCCAATGTTTTCTAGGTGCTACAAAATGAGAAAGAGAAGATCACTCAGATGAATTGGATGTCAGAGCCACAGATATTCTGGAAAAAAAGGACCATGCTAAGTGACTAGAAGACATTGGAGGCTGAAATAAAAATTGAATATCCAGAGTTAATCCTTCCAATTGAAGAAGAGGGTGTTGTAGAGTAAAAATTCATTCTTTTGTACAATGTTTCATTCATTATTTCATTACTTATTCTTTATTATTGGGAACATTAGAAATAATTCAAATTGCTAGGATGGCAATGTACTTTAGTGTGGGGTAATGTTGAGAAAATGAATGTTTCTCTAAGGAGAAGACACACAAAGGATGTGTGGGGGAACAAGGTGCATTTGAAGGCGTGGGAAGGTAGGAAAGGAAACACGTGATGAGCACTTTGGCTCGGGTATTAGCTATTTTTTTGGATAAGGGATATTTTTCGAGATAGCGTGCAAAACACAAATCAAGATGAATACTTGTGCTACATGAAATCATATTTTGGGAACAAGTGGCTAATAAGCGTCATGCATAGTTTAAGCTGATAATAAGATTTTTTCTTTGAGTTAACTATAGGATATCTATTATTAGAACAATTGCATGTTTTTCATGTTATTGTAAAGGTGCATGGCTATTAATATCATGTGACCTATTTTGAGAAGTGCATGGATGGTGAAGGGAAAGTCCCAACCTCTATAAATATGTATTGAATCGTGTAGTTTAGTGAGTGGTGAATTGTTGTAGAGTTGTGTTGTTGGTTTTGACACACACATGACTCATGGAGATATTGTATAGTGTAAGAAGATTTTGTATTTTATAGTGTTAAATGCAATGGAATATATTGAATGGATAATGGTGTTATACATAACTCAATCTAGTTCTTTTATGGTTAATCTTATTATAGTTATTGTTTAGTTCATTTATCATGATTCTCTAAGATCTAGATCTGGTTTATGCTCTATGGAATGTTTACATCTAATCATGAACTTGAGTATGTTTAAACATCATCACACTAAAATCATGTAAAAGTAACTCTAACGAGGGCCCTAGTACCTTTGTGTGCTTCAAGTGAGCACTCAAATCAAGCCGAGTGATGAGCCAAAGCATGTCCAGGTTATTCAAAGTAAATTCTTGGTTGCATCATGTAGCGCTTAGATTAGTAATACCATTGTTGTGGTAGATGAGGTCGTCTAACGCATTCATTTTTCATATTTTGTTTTTAGGTTTTGATACTTCTTTATCTTTTTTAGGTCATTCCTTCATCTTATATTAGTTACTACATCCGAAAAAGCTCGACAGATCTAATGCAACAAATAGAGAATATTTTAGGGTATATCATGACACTTAAAGAACTAGATTATGATCATTTACAGATACCATGGAACATATTATATAGAACAGGGCACCCCGAGGTGTCCCAAGACCCTTCTGGATGCTCCAATCCATTTAGATATGGCCTTTACAAGAATTTTGAGTGATCATTCCTATAACACCTCTAACATGACTGGTACCTATGATGACTTCTACTATAGAAGTTTCAAATGTTGACAGGTGATTTTGTCTTAAGATGGTGTACTCTTATGACTTGGGAAATCATGTTTGCAGTAGATAATAAGTCATATGTTGAACAGTACACTTTGTCATGTTTTTTCTTAATTTAAATGGAGCAATCCATCTCCTTTATGCAGAATAAATTCACTACTTTGAATTGAGAAATTTAGATTCCATTTTCATAAATTCTATATTTAGAATAGCATTACCTTGGATCAATTCCATTGATCCAAGGTATGATTTTAGTTCATGAATTTTTGTTCATAACAACCAAGTCAGATAGATAAGGTGATCCCGAATTTTGATTGTGCTAAGTCATGAATAAACTTTGCAGACCCCTATTTCTTATCAGAATTATGATGATTAGTTTGGTTCTTCTTTTGTTTGTAGAATTCAAAACTTACTACGAATGTGGAACCTAATAAAATTATGTTCTAAAATAATTGACTATAGTCCTAAGTTAGATCTAACCTATTTCACTATGATCTTTTGATTAATTTGGGATGTAAGACTAAAAATAAAGACTTACCTATGGAACAATATGGATTCCTAAATTAATGTTTAACATAACTAAGGGAATGGATAACCTAAGGGGCCTATGGAATGACATGGGAAGAGGAAAGTGGGAGGTAGAAAATCCAAGGAATTAATGTGAGTTATTAATCCTTATCTCTTTTCACAACCAAATTTGGAAAAGGCAAGTTGGAAAATTAGATGGGTGAGTTGGCATTTTTGCCAAAGTTTTGAATGCATGGTTTTGTTTAAAATTATTCTACGCCAAAATTGGAGATGGTGGTGGTGGGAAAGTAGGAAGGACTGATAGTCCTACTTTGCATTTAATATTTTGGAACTAGTGAAACTACCTAGGAAGAAGATAGAGGGTTTGGTTTTGTCGATTCATTCGGTTTGGAGCTTGAGCTCTGCATGTAGTTGTTTTGTTTTTCGAACCTCCAGTTTGATTTTTACATGAAATTTGGTTGTGCATGAGTTTTTCTTCCTTGCATGGTGTGGAGGGAAAGAGTTGGCACTGAAACTATAAGGAGGAGTTAGAGAAAAAAATTTTTTGTGTTGTTTTATATTTCGAAGAAAGGAAGGATTGTGGCTCTACTTGGATACTTCTACAAATTAGTGAAGGAGAAGCGCTATTAGGCATGATAGGCTCTATCCATTAATTTTTTACTTTTACTTAAATGTTCATAAAAACTCGATTCTTTTGAATAATCTAGTTTTTGTTTAGTGAGTAAGATGATTCTGCTTGTGGTTTTTGTGTTGCTTTTGTGAATGTTTATTGACCTTGTTTGGAATGTGGAAAGTGTATTATGGGTGGAGAGTTTCATACTCTTGAGTAGCTCATTTTGTTCATTATTCCTATAGAGGCTTGAGAATAATGTCTTGATCTACAAATGTTCATTGTTAATATACCCTAATCTTGTAGGTAGATTGGTTTGCTTACATCTTAGGATCTAGTTCTTAGGATCTTGTTTCATCCCTATTGGAAAACTTTAGTTATTAAATCTATTTTGATTACTTTGACTGTTGTTGGATCTAACACAATTCTTAAGGAAGCTAAAATTTTGTGACAATCGCTTAAATATATTCTTTTGAGTACGGATGGAATTCCCAAAATTTGAGAAAGTGTCTAATTTCTTATCGTTTTCTATGATTGTGATTTTGGGTTTCATTTATATTATTTTTGTTGCAAACTTCTAACCTTATGTTTCTTATGAAAATATAAATAATTATGGACTTTCATTGAAATTGAAGTTATGTCGAGTTAAGGACTTTATTTAACTCTTTCATTCATTAAATTGAAGATCTAAAAAGGATAATTGATGTTAGCTCCTTGAAAATAATTATTGTTTATGAAGGTTTGATTTTTGGAAGCTCGTAAGGGAGATGCTATTATGTTTTCTACTCATTCAAAGCTTTGTGTAACCTCTAAGTTTGTAGCATTTGGTGCTAAGAAGGGGAAAATATCTTGGGTATTAGTTATTGTTATTATCTTGACTTCTTGATGACTCTATTTTCATTGAGTTAATGTATTCTATTTGCATGCTTCTTTGACCTTGGGCCATCAAAATCAGCTTCAATTCTTTCAAAACTTAGCCAATGTCTTCCTCGTGAATAAGGAATAATGGATCCTATTTTGGTTAAATAGTATTGTTTACTTCTTTTCCTATATGGATCTGAGTTAGGAAGAATGTTCAGACTTACCTTTTTGTTAATCTCTTCCTTTCCTCTTTGTGTCTTTTGGGAAATGGTTTACTTGTTATCTTGTGGAAATCAAGACTATTTATGCCGTCTCCTTGAATGATGAAAGGTAATGGAATGTTGTTGCTCTTTGTTTCTTTTTGTTCTTATGATTTTTGGTTGTTCATTCAATTCAAACCCAAATTTAAATCTCTATTTGGGATTTTTGTTTGAAACATTTGATAAATGACCTTTGTCATTATAGGTTCTTGGTTTCTTAAGGTTATCTTTTATCAAACAAAGAGTTTTGGGGTAGAAATTTCTTTCCCTCTCCTTCTTTTAATTTTCCTTCAGCTTTGAACTTGGTAAAGATGTTGTCCTTCTCAAGTATATAATGCTTATGCAACTTCTTGACTATTTGATAGGATTGAATGCAGAATATTTTAGGACAATATAGCTAAAGTTGAAAATAATTGGATGGAATATTGTGTTTGGCTGGAAGTATTTGGATGGTTTAATGAGTTGGTCTAGAGTATAAACTTAACCATTCTAACCACTTAAGGTAATGATAGCAATGGTGTATCTTTTTGAGAATGGATCCTAACTCTCTTTCTTGTTAGAAATGAACTTAATGCTTTATGATGTTTGATTTAGCTTGTTGGTTTTTAACTTGAATTGGTTCCTAGTTCTAAGTTTAAGTATTAGGATACTCTAATCTAGGAAACTTAAATGTTACGATGATTTGGGTTATCCTAACTTATTTCTTATGATATTTAAGTTCAATTATTGGAAACTCAGATTTTAGGATGAATTTAGGTTAATGAAATATTGAGATGGAAGGTAATGTTTGTAATGATCTACTACTTGAGATATGCCTAAAAGATAGATAGGATAGTTACCTACTTCTGTTAAACAGGTTTAACTGAGATAGGGAATATGAAAAGAAATGTATAAAAGTAGTAGTGAGATTTTGATGAAATGTTACTTATCTGAACTTATTGTTTAAATTATTTTGATAAAATGAAAGATAGGATGGTAGGATAAAGTGATTGATTTCATGTCATAACCTTGCTTTTGATTGAAGTATGTCTCTTTCTCTATCTTTTATTAGAGTTTGTATCTTCTTTTGACTAAGTCTTTCTGAATTGCTTTAGGACTGTTTCATAACAATAGAGTTCTTTTTATGAAATAGTTAGCTAAAAGCACATAGTTTTAATGATTTAGTGCTTATCATGCTTAGTTCAATGAACTAACCCATGTGCTAGCAATTTTTACAGATGGAATTCATAAATGATGAAAGGCCAAAGATCTTTAGAAATTTACATTTTTTTATCAAAGAGACTGAATCTTTATTTTGTTGAGATATGGTTTCATTACTAAAATGTACTTGATGGAAAAGAAAGTTGTATCTGAATTGATTAAGTATGATTGTTTGATATTTTGTAATATCTGCAATGTTGGAATTACAAATGTATAGCTTCTCCTTGTTGAATAAAAGATGTGTGAAATTTGTTGTACTTGATGTAATTCCTTTTGGCATACAATGAGTGGAAATGATAAGTATTACTCTATTTTACAAACAATAACATACTTTTATGGTTTGGAATGGAATAAATAGAGATCTGAGGTGTTAGTTGTACTACCCTCTCTAGTGAAGATGCAACTTATTAAGTTGACATTCTTACATTGATATTCAACCATATCATTAGGAATATATTTAAATCAAATGATTGTATGAGAACTAAACTTGATTATAATTTTATAACGTTCAATGGGATTATGAATTGACATTAATCCTTAATAAGGGAAAGGAAAGAAAACTCCCATGAAATAAATCATAGTCTTGACTTAAGACCTGTTGGAAATGAACCCTGGTTGTTATCTATAGCTAGAAAAGGGGTGCTTTCTTAGGAAGACTTCCTTAATCAAAATAGGGATGTCGGGAAAGAAAAATAAAAGAGAATTAGACTTCATTTCAATGAATTCTAATATGAAAAGGACTTTCTCAGAACTTATATAAGCTAGGTTTGTATTAAGTGAGTAAATAAATAACACTTTCACATGTGTTGGACCTTTTATATAAAATATGATTTAGGATGTTAATAATATAAATCATAGCATGTGAATTGGTTAGGAAGAAAATTTATCTACATATCTACATCTATTGCAATTTTAACTTGGAACCCTAATGGTTAAGGAACCTAGTTGATCAAGTAGGGTTGCTATAATTAATATTCATTGAAGAAATTAATAAGATATAACCTTATTTCTAAGGTATGTTCATCTAGATGAGGAAAATCAGTTGGATGTTGACACGCACAAAATACATTATAGTACCTTCATGATGACAAGGGTATTTATGAGGATACTATGTTGTAATTGACATGTCTCTACACCCTTCAGAGTTTATTCATCTAGGCTAATATAAATTCTAACTTTATCATAGTTCTTCCCTAGGTAAAGATAGGGGCATGATCTTGTTCCGGGTTCAACTCATGGTTATTAAGGATAAATAGACACACCCAATCAACATAAGTTGATTGAGTATGTCTATATACCCTTAGTCACCATAAGCAATCCTCCACACTAGGCCATGTTGCTAACCTTGGCTAGGGTTAAAATTTGAATGAGTGGACTGATAGAAGTCAGTGAATACCATTCTAGATAACATATCAAGTATGGTGAAGGAATTATTCCATTTAACAAGTATGTTGTCTAGGAATATAAACATGAATAATATGTTTAAAATCTTTGGCCAAAGTATCGCAAGTTCTTTGGTTGCATTGTCCTATGTCAACTAGTTTAAGAAGTGAGATTTTGATAAATATCGGTAATAGATATTTAGATAGGCCTCTTAAATAGAACAATTGATACCTCTAAAAGGGTAAAGGAACCAAGTATATGTAGTATAAACATTTTAAAGTTAACATAAGAGATTTGTATGATACTGAGTCATGAAATGATAGATCGGTGTTTTAGTGATTCATTTACAACTGTATATGGTTTTCTTTTATAAAGTAGATTGGATTTGGAATGTGTGTGTTCTAAATTATGTTGATTTAGAATAAAAAACATTATAAACAATCCATTTTTTCTAAAGTCTTAAAATGGGACTGTTACATCTTGGTATCAGAGTTGAAGGTTGCAGCTCTTGGGCCTATTGTGTCCATAATCTGATAAAACATAAATTTTCTTGTTAACAGATAATGGTTAGAATAAGAGGAAATGTTACAAACAACCCTACACTAGGTGGAGAAGCAATTTGCTACCCAAAACTCAATGAGATCCTTTTTTCCCTGTTGGACACAAGAGATCATCTGGTTGTACTAGAACAACAAGTAATCAAAAATGAGGAGGATGAAGAAGATGTTGGTAATAACAATTAGCCACCTCCTATGGAAAATGCCAATATTGGAAATTTGGGCGTTGATAATAATAATGTTGCCAATGCTAATGTAAATGTACCCAATCAACCTGAGAATAAAAAGGTGAGATTGGTGGTTGAACTCACAAATGATATAAAAAGGATAATTCCACCCAAGTTTGATGGTACTACACTGGGAGATGGAGTTGAGAACTAGCTCAGTGAAATGGAGAAGTACTTTGCAATAAGGAACTTCTCTAAGGAAACTAAAGAAATATGGGGAGCTTATTAGCTTTCCCATGAGGCATCTTCTTGGTGGGATAGTCGTAAGGCTGAATTAAACATTGATGAAACAAACATCACTTGGGATCAATTTAAAAATTATTTTAGGCAATGATGGCTGCCACAACTTTACTATGATCAGAAAATGACAAAATTTTAGAACTTAGCTCAAGGAAAGTTAATTGTAATGGAGTACTGGGAGAATTTTACTAAGCTTCTCAAGTACATACCTTAGTATCAAACTAACGAGAAGTTTAGGATACAAAAATTCATAATGGGATTAAATCCTATCATAGGTGGTGAAGTAGATGTTCATAGCCCAACCACCATGGAAGGGGTTGTTGAAAAATCCATAAGGCAGGAGCAAAAATTAAAAGCAATCTCTGCCCATAAGGAGGAAATTAGAAAGAAAATTCCTAATTCTTCTTCGTCCCTTGCACCCAAAAAGGGACCATGGAAAAAGTTTGGTGCTAAATTTTTTTTACTAATAATAACAAGAAAACTACAGCAAATAAACCTCTCGCTATCATTCAAAACAAATTTTTTAAAAACAATAATAATGGATGAAGTCCTATGGAGGACAGAATGAAAATTTTAAGGTCGGAAATAAATTTGACCCTAAGAAAGGACTGTAGGAGGCTACTACAATTATGGCAAGGATCATTATGCAAATCAATTTCCTCTAAGGAAGGATGACCATAATCAGCAGCATAAGATACATGTTGCAATAGCTGACAAATAAGTTGAAAATCAAGTTATACCTATAGAAGTGTCAGGTAAGTTATTTGGTATACCTGTTACTATATTTTTGATACTGGAGCTACTGAATGCTTTATTTATACTAAATTATATTCAAAAATAAAAAGAAAATATAGAAAATTGGATAAATCATGGGTTATACATTATGGAAATAATGTTGTTCACATAGCTAGTATGTGTCTTATTGAAGAAATCCTAGACTTGCCTAGTTTTTCCACTTGAAGTTGATCTCTATGTTGCTCCTTTGAGGTTTTATGATGTAATTATAGGTGTTAACTAGCTTGTTGAGCATAAAGCAAAGGTTGATTGTTTTGAAAAACATATTAGTTGTCTTGATGATCTATAGAAATAATAACAGACATCTAGGGGGTAAAACATGAGATTTGGTTAGAAAATTGTCGGCTATGTAGCTTAAAAAGGCCAATAACAAAGGATACACCTTGTATGCAATAAAAATTTCTGAAATAACTGTAGGGGATAGTGATTTCTTGAAACATATCCGTTGTTACAAAATTTCAACGATGTGTTTCCGAAAGAGCTACTTGGTCTTCCACCCAAACGAGATTTTGATTTCATGATTGCAATCAAGCTACGAATCGAACCTACTTCTAAGGCACTATATCAAATGACTACCATTGAATTAGTAGAGCTTAAGGAAGAATTGCAATATTTTTTGTCTAAAGGCTTTATAAGACCAAGTGTCTTGCCTTAGGGAGCACCAGTAATTTTTGTGAAAAAGAAAGATGGAACACTTAGATTATGCATTGATTATAGGATGTTAAACAAAGAAACAATAAAAAATAGATATCCATTTCCTAGAATTGATGATCTATTTGACCAGATGCGTGGTGCATCAATATATTCAAAGATAGATCTTCAATCTAGATATCATCAGCTTAGAATCAAAGATGAATATATTCATAAAACAACCTTTAGGACAAGGTATGGACATTATGAATTCATAGTTTTACCTTTTGGTTTGACAAATGCACCTACAAATTTTATGAATTTAATGAACAATATCTTTCAAGAATACTTGGACAAATTTGTTCTTGTATTCTTGGATGATATTCTCATATATTCTAAAAGCATTGATGAGCATCATGAGCATTTGAATATAGTTATGGAAATCTTAAGAAAAAGAATATTGTATGGTAAGTTGTCCAAATATTCTTTCTATGAGACAAAATTTCACTATCAAGGGCATGTCATTAGTAAATATGGAATAACAGTTGACCCATCAAAAATTGTTGCAATAACTGAGTGGCATGCACCTAAGAATGTACATGAATTCAAAAGCTTCATGGGTCTCATTGGTTACTATAGAAAATTTGTAAAGGAATTTTCAAAGGTCGTTGCACCAATAACTTTGTTGCAAAAGAAAGATAAGAAATTTGTGTGGAGTGAAAAATGTGAATCTGCATTTAAGACTCTTAAGGATCAACTAACATCTGCACCTATTTTGGTTGTGTCTGATCCAAATGGAGACTTTACTCAAGTGACATATGCTTCTGGGAAAGAAATCTGAGGTATTTTGTTACAAAATGAACATGTTATAGCATATGAGAGTAGAAAAATTGAGTTACACGAGTTGAATTATGCTCCCCATGACATAGAGCTTGTTGTCATTGTTCATGCACTTCAAGTATGAAAGCCTTATATATTACAAATATCTTTTGAATTAAAAACTAACCATCTTGGGCTGAAGTATATTTTTACTTAGCCAAATCTGAATGTAAGAATGTGAAGGTGGTTAGAGTTTCTATCTCAATATGATTTTGACATAAGTTATATAAAAGGAAAATAAAATAGAGTGGCAGATGCACTAAGTCATAGGAAACATATTTCGCACTTATAACTTTGAGAACTTAGTTTAAGGATGAAGTAAAAAGTATCATGGAATTTGATTCTTATTTTCAGCAAGTGAAAACAACACTTGCTGTAGATCCAAATGATATGAGATATAAAGGTTTTCACTTTGATGATGAAGGAATCTTGAGATATGATAATAGAGTATATATACCTTTGGGAAATGAATTAAGGAGGAAGTTGTTAACTAAATTTCATAATTCACCTTATTCAGACATCCCAGTATCATGAAAATGCTTGCTGATTTGAAATAGCAATATTTTTGGAAAGGGATGAAAAATACGTAATTAATTGTGTGACACTTGGTTAGAAGTTTATCACGTTAAGGCTGAACATATGCATCCATCTAGTTTACTTTAATCTTATATCATACCACAATATAAATGGAAAGTAATTAGCATGGATTTTGTTCAAGGGCTTCCAATGTCAAGAAATAAGCATGATGTTATTTTATTTTTGTTGATAAATTAACAAAGGTAGCACATTTCATTGCTGGTAATCTTAAGGATGATTCACCTATTTTAGCAAAAATATTTGTGCATGAAATTTTTAGATTACACAGTGTACCTGAATTGATCATATTAGATAGAGATCCAAGAATGACATCTAGATTTTGGCAAACACTCAATGCATCCTTAGGAACTAAACTAAATTTTAGTTCAACATACCATCCGGAAATAGATGGGTAAACTGAAAGAGTTAATTAAGTTTTGGAAGATATGTTATGAATGTACTGCATGGATCAATAGTACAAATGGGAAGAGTACCTCCCATTAGTTGAATTTTCTTATAATAATATGTATCATGCCTCTCTAAAAATGACACCTTTCAAAGCATTATACAAAAGGAAATGTAGAACTCTAGTTAGTTGGGATAGCATAGAAGACAAAGAGGTAATTAGACTTGAGATCCTTACTGAAATGGAATAACAAGTTAAAATGATTCATGAATGTTTGAAGGAAGCAGCAGATAGGAAAAAAGTTATGCAGACCTAAAAAGGGTTGACAAGAAATTTGAACTTGGTGAGAAGGTATTTTTATAGGTTAAATTGAAAAAGAGTTCTATAACCTTTGACAAGGCTACCAAGTTATCACCTCGTTATGTGGGACCCTTTGAAATTGTTGAAATAATCAACCCTGTAGCTTATCATTTAGCTTTACCACCGATTTATCACAAATGCATGATGTTTTCCATATTTATTTACTTAAGAAATACGTTTCAGATTTATCACGTGTTAAATTAGAATTCCTTATAGGTCCAAGACCCAGGAATAATCGTGGTTAAACCCATTTGAGTGATAGAAACTTTCCAAATTGCACTTAATAAATCATGAAATAAGTCAATGTAAGGTCCAATGGGACCATTTTAATGAAGAAAGTGCAACGTGGGAAAACCTCAAAGATATGAAAATTACTTTTTGCATTTATTTGAACAGATTTGATTTTGTTGATTGTTAACACTTGAAGATTTTATTCTTATTATATCAATAAATTTACCAGTTTTGGGTAGATACTAAATTCATTAGTATTGAAACAACTATTTTAATGCTGAATAATTATGAAAATTTGAATTTCTCAAATCTGGTTCTGTTATGAACTTATAAATGAAATAATTATAATTTGGGTTATATTCTTGATTGAAATTTTTGACTAAGTTTTTTTAATATTGGCAAATAGTTTTTTGAAAGGGACTATACCCTTGAATACAAAATAAGGCCTATAAGCCGGAATAAGAGAGAGGAGCAGAGTAGCTGTAGCACAGCTCAAGAGTTACAACAAAATCAACGTAGCCCAGAAACAGCTACACAGACAAGACTTAACAGCAAAACAACGGCAAAAAAACAGCAAGACGACAGCCAAGAAACAGTAATATTAACAAAAAGAGCAGTAGAAGTATCCAGGACTACTTCTTGGCCGCTTGATCAATACTGATCTTGACTTTTTTCCAAGCTTGAAACATGCCTAACGCGGTCATCTGAGCAGCATCCATCTTATCGAGCTCCTCAATGGTTCTCTTGCTCTCTTTATCATTGCCCAAAAAGCGCTAGGGACACCGCTTAGATTTGAAACACTCTTGGCATGACCCACGATAAACTCCTCGATGGCCCTAAAGGCTACAATATCAGAAGTCATGTCTGGTCTTAGCCTTCCCAAGGGAGTCTAAGGAGGTCGGGCTTTTTTTGTATATGTCATCAATCTGACTATTGTCAGTGCTCCCTTCCCCCTCCATGCTTTTTTTGCCTTTTTGCTTGGCAAGGTTTTTGACCTCAACCTTCAGCAATTTAATCTCTGTCTCTAAGGCCTCCAATTTCTTAGAAGGGTTATCCATCCAGGTGCCTCTCTGGACCTGGGCACTTCTAATGTTCAGTAGATCACGAGCAATATCAAGCTCAAGAGGTTCATCCCCCACAGCAGTAGTCTCAAGGTTGAGTCACCTAGAAGCCCTAGTGACTCGTTTAGAGGTAGAGGCAAGGTGGGTGGGGTGGTCAGCAGGCGGGAGGAATAGAAGGAGAAGCATGAGCATCCGGCATGGGGTAGCAGAAGCACCTAAGGTGGGGGCAGCAGAGGGGCAGCAGGGGGAGACAGGATGGAGGCAAGCAGAGCCCATCAAAGGGGGAGCCGCATTTGGGAGAGTAAGGGAGACCAGGATACTTAAGAAGGCAGAGCTTGTGGATAAGCGTAATAAGCCCTTGGTGCAAGGGAACCGCCGGTATGTCTGGAACTCCAAAATGGAGCGCTCAAGAGAGTTAATCATCGAGTTAATCATCGAGATGATAATGCATTTTAGGAGGGAGGTATGTAATGCCTCTAACATGACTGGTACCTATGATGAATTCTACTATAGAAGGTTCAAACATTGACAGTGGTAATTTTGTCTTAAGACGGTGTACTCTTATGACTTAGGAAATCATGTTTGTAGTAGATAATAAGTTATCTGTTGAATAGGTACACTCTATCATGTTTTTTCTTAATTTAAATGGAGCAATCCATCTCCTTTATGCAGAATAAATTCACTGCTTTGAATTGAGAAATTTAGTTTCCATTTTCATAAATTTTGTATTCAGAATAGCATTACCTTGGATCAATTCCATTGATCCAAGGTATGCTTTTAATTCATGACTTTATGGTCATAATGACCAAGTCAGATAGATAAGGTGATCTCCAGATTTTGACTGTATTTAAGTCATGAATAAACTCTTTAGACCCATGCTTCATATTAGAATTCGATGATTAGTTTGGTTCTTCTTTTGTTCGTAGAATGCAAAACTTACTATGAACGTGGAACCTAATAAAACTATGTTCTAAAATCAGTGACTATAGTCCTAAGTTAAATCTAACCTATGTCACTATGATCTTTTGATTAATTTGGGATGCTAAGACTAAAACTAAAGACTTACCTATGGACCTATGTGGATTCCTAAATTAATGTTTAACCTAACTAAGGGAATGGATAACCTAAGGGGGCTATGGAATGACATGGGAAGAGGCAAGTGGGAGGAAGTCGAATCTAAGGAATTAATGGTGAGTTATTAATCCTTATCTCTTTTCATAGCCAAATTTGGCAAAGGAAAGTGGAAATTTAGATGGGTGAGTTGGCATTTTCACCAAAGTTTTGAATGCATGTTTTTGTTTGAAATTATTCTACGCCAAAATTGGAGATGATGACAGTGGTGGGAAAGTAGGAAGGAATGATAGTCCTACTCTACATTTAATATTTTGGAACCTGTTGAAACCGCTAGGAAGAAGATAGAGGGTTTGGTTTTTTTGATTCATTTAGTTTAGAGCTTGAGCTTTACATGTAGTTGTTTTGTTTTTCAAACCTCCAGTTCGATTTTTGCATGCAATGTGGTTGTGCATGAGTTTTCTTCCTTGCATGGCATGGAGAGAAAGAGTTGGCACTGTGAAACTATAAGGAGGAGTTAGATAATTTTTTTGTGTTGTTTTGCATTTGAAAGGAAGGATTGTGGCTCTTCTTGGATACTTTTTAAATTAGTGAAGGTGAAGTGCTATCAAGCATGATAGGCTCTATCCATTAAGTTTTATGATTTTACTTAAATGTTCATAAAAACAACTTTGCTCTTTTGAATAATCGGTTTTTGTTCAGTGAGTAAGATGATTCTACTTGTGGTTTTTGTGTTGTTTTGTGAATGTTTATCGACCCTATTTGGAATGTGGAAAGTGTATTATGGGTGGAGAGTTTCATACTCTTGAGTAGCTCATTTTGTTCATTCTTCCTGTAGAGGCTTGAGAATAAAGTCTAGATCTGTGAATGTTCATAGTTAAAATACCCTAATCTTGTAGGTAGCTTGGTTTTCTTACATCTGAGGATCTGGTTCTTAGGATCTTGTTTCATCCTTGTTGGAAAAATTTAGTCACTAAATCTGTTTTGATTACTTTGATTGTTGTTGGATCTAACAAGATTCTTCAGGAAGTTAAAATTTTGTGATGCCTACTTAAACATATTATTTTGAGTATTGATGGAATTCTCAAAATTTGAGAATATGTCTGATTTCTTATCGTTGTCTGTGATTATGATTTTGGGTTTCTTCTATATTCTTTTTGTTGCAAACTTCTGACCTTGTGTTTATTATAGAAAGATAAATAATTATGGGATTTTCTTGGAAATTGAATTTACATCTGTTAAGGACTTTCTTGAACTCTTTCGTTCATTAAATTGAAGATCTGAAAAGGATAACTGGTGTTAGCTCCTTGAAAAGAATTATTGTTTATGAAGGTTTGATTTTGGAAGCCTATAAGGGAAATGATATTCTGTTTTCTACTCATTTGAATCTTTGGGTAACCTATGAAATTGTAGCATTTGGTGCTAAGAAGGGAAAAATCTCTTGGGTATTGGTTAACTGTATATTGGTTATTGTTGTTACCTTGAACTTCTTGATAGCTCTATTAACATTGAGTTAATGTATTGTATTAGCATGCTTCTTTGACCTTGGGCCATCAAACTTAGCTTCAATTCTTTCAGAACTTAGGCAATGTCTTCTTCATGAATAAGGAATGATGGCTCCTATTTTGGTTAAATGGTATTGTTTACTTATTTTCCTATATGGATCTGAGTTAGGAAGACCATTCAGACTTACCCTACCTGATTAATTTATTCCTTTCCTCTCTGTGTCTTTTGGGAAATGGTTTACTTGTTATCTTGCAGAAATCAAGACTATTTATGCCATCTCCTTGAATGATGAAAGATAATGGAATGTGGTTGCTCTTCATTTCTTTTCGTTCTTTTGGTTTTGGTTGTTCATTCAATTCGAATCTAGATTTAAATCTTTGTTTGGGATTTTTGTTTGAAACATTTGATAAATGAGCTTTGTCATTATAGGTTCTTGGTTTCTTAAGGTTCTCTTTTATCAAACAAAGAGTTGTGGGGTAGTAATCTCTCTCCCTCTCCTTCCTTTAATCTTCTTTCAGCTTCAAACTTGGTAAAGATGTTTTCCTTCTCAAGTCTATTACATTTATGCAACTTCTTGACTATTTGATGGGATTGAATGCAGAATGTTTTAGGACAGTATAGCTAAAGTTGAAAATAATTGGATGGAATATTTTGTTTGGCTAGAAGTATTTGGATGGTTTAATTAGTTGGTCTAATGAATAATCTTAACCATTCTAACCACTTAAGGTAATGATAACAATGGTGTATCTTTTTGAGAATGGATCCTAACTCTTTTTCCTGTTAGAAATGAACTTACCACTTTATAAGGTCTGTTTTAGATTTTTTTGGTTTTAACTTGAATTGGTTCCTAGTTCTGAGTTTGAGTATTAGGATACTCTAATCTGGGACACTTAAATGTTACGATGATTTGGGTTATCCTAACTTATTTCTTATGATATTTAAGTTCAATTATTGGCAACTCAAATCTTAGGATGATTTTTTATTAATGAAATATTGAGTTGGAAGGTAATGTTTGTAATGATTTACTATTGGGTTATGCCTAAAAGATAGATAGGATAGTTACCTACTTTTGTTAAATAGGTTTAACTGAGATAGGGATTATGAAAAGAAATGTATAAAAGTAGTAGTGAGATTCTGATGAAATGTTACTTATCTGAACTTACTGTTTAAATTATTTTGATAAATGAAAGATAGGATGGTAGGATAAAGTGGTTGATTTCATGTCATAACCTTGATTTTAATTGAAGTATGTCTATTTCTCTATCTTTTATTAGATTTTGTATCTCCTTTTTGGCTGAGTCTTTCGAATTGCTTTAGGACTGTTTCATAACAACAAAGTTCTTTTTATGAAACAGTTAGCTAAAAGCACATCATTTTAATGATTTAGTGTTTATCATGCTCAGTTCAATGAACTGACCCATGCTAGCAATTTTGTAGATGGACTTCATAAATGATGAAAGGAGAAAGATCTTTAGAAAGTTACATTTTTTTATCAAAGAGACTGAATCTTTATTTTGTTGAGATATGGTTTCATTACTAAAATGTACTTGATGGAAAATAAATTTGTATCTGAATTGATTAAGTATGGTTGTTTGATATTTTGTAATATCTACAATGTTGGACTTACAAATGTATAACTTCTCCTTGTTGAATAAAAGATGTGTGAAATTTGTTGTACTTGATGTAATTCTTTTGGCATACAATGAGTGGAAATGATAAGTAATACTCTATTTTACAATCAATAACATACTTTTATGGTTTGGAATGGAATAAATAGAGATCTGAGGTGTTAGTTGTACTACCCTCTCTAGTGAAGATGCAACTTATAAAGTTGACATTCTTACATTGATATTCAACCATATCATTAGGACTATATTTAATTCAAATGATTTTATGAGAACTAAACTTGATTATAATCTTATAATGTTCAAAGGTGATTATAAATTGATATTAATCCTTAATAAGGGAAAGGAAAGACAAATCCCATGAAATGAATCATAGTCTTGACTTAAGACCTTTTGGAAATGAATCCTGATTGTTATCTATAGTTAAAAGGGGTGCTTTCTCATGAAGACTTCCTTAATAAAAATAGGGATGTCGAGAAAGAAAAATAAAAGGGAATTAGACTTCATTTCAATGAATTCTAATATGAAAAAGGACTTTCTTAGAACTTATATAAGCTAGGGTTGTATTAAGTGAGTAAATAAATAACACTTTCACATGTGTTGGACCTTTTATGTAAAATATGATTCAAGATGTTAATAATATAAATCATAGCATGTGAATTGGTTAGGAAGAAAATTTATCTACATATCTACACTTATTTCATTTTTAACTTGGAAACCTAATGGTTAAGGAACCTATTTGATTAAGTAGGGTTGTTGTAATTAATCTTCATCGAAGAAATTAATAAGATATAACTTTCTTTCTAAGGTATGTTCGTCCAGATGAGGAAAACTTAGTTGGATGTTGACACATGCCAACAACAAAGTGTAGTACCTTCATGATGACAAGGGTCTTTATAAGGATACTATGTTGCAGTTGACATGTTTCAACACCCTTCAGAGTTTGTTCAACTAGACTAACATAAATTCGACTTGATCATAGTTCTACCCTAGGTAAAGATAGGGGCATGATCTAGTGTTAGGGTCAACTCACATTGACTAAGGATAAATAGACATGCCCAATCGACATAAGTTGATTGAATATGTATATATACCATTTGTCACCTGAAGCATCCCTTCACACTAGTCTATGTTGTTAACCTTGCTATGGCTAAACTTTGAATGAGTGGGTGACAGAGTCAAAGTGAATACCATTCTAGCTAATAGATCAAGTATGGGAAGGACTTATTTCATTTGAAAAATATGATGTATAGGAATATAAACAAGAAAATTATTTTTAAAATCTTTAGCCAAAGTATCGCAAGTTGTTGGTTGTATTGTCATATGTAACCTAGTTTAAGAAGTGAGATTTAAGATGAATATCGATAGCAATGATATTTAGATAGAACTCTTAAAGCAGTAACACTTGATACCTCTAAAAGGGTAAAGGAACTAAGTATACATAGTATATGTAGTGCCCACTTCCCTTTGACACTGTTTGATACTAATCATGATACTACTGATTAGATTATGGACCTTATTATAGTATGTTGTTAAATGTTAGATCATGGATTATTGTTGACTTGATTCAGTTATGATGCATGATGATTATTAGAGACATTTTATATGTTGATGATGTTATACTGTTGGACATGGTTATATGATGGATGTTGTTCAGATTTGTGATATTTGGATATTGTGAGTAGACCTAGAAATGGAAAATTATTGGATGATGATATAGTTGTTGATAAAACTATAAATGATATTGTTAGATTGCTTTGATGTTGTTGTGATTCATATATCTAGATGATTTTAGATTTTTAATTATATTTATATTATTTTGGACATTCTGATATGGCCACGAGGCCGAAGGAGGTATTTGTATTTTTGCAGGTTAAAAATATCACAACAAACATCGGGGATTGGAGACCAACCACATTGGAATTCTAGATGAATTCAACAAGGTCACCATGGCAACTAGTTTTGTTGTGTGTGTTTGTATTTTTGTTAGGGTTTCCCATGGGGGAATCACCTTTAAATGTGACCAAGGGATTTTATGTTTTTCTTTTATTTGGTCCCTTTTGTTTAATTTTTGCATGTGTTTTATGTGGTGCACTTACCCCTTTCATTATTTATTTAATGTGGTGTTAATATTGTGAGTAATCATATTGTTTAGTTAATTAATTAAAATATGTCATAAGAATGTAATTAATAGAGTTGTTGGCCATGTTTTAAAGTGTGTAAGTAATGTCTAAGTGATGTGTAAGTTAATTGTTGGCTGTCAAACAATCCACCTTCTTGGAAATTCGAATTTGTCCTTGGAGGCTGATTTTGGAGGCTTGTGGGACAAGTTAAACTTGTCCCATACCTCTTAAATTTACATACCAACCTTTCCTATGGTTGGAGGGTTAGATTTAGACATTTTTATGAATTTTTACAAGTCAAGTTGAATGTTGTAATTGCACTTTTCTTACATAATTTAATTTCAGTCCTTATGGGGTATGGGCTTGTTTGAGTGTGTAAGTAAATCTATCATATTATTCACCCACTTATTTATTATGCATTGGAGAATGAAGTTGACTTTTGGGGTTGGGGTTGAGGATGTGTGATGTGGCATCCTACATGGATCCACCTCATCCTCTTCTCTTCCCTCTTCTTTAAAATTCAAATTTCTTTCCTTGTTTTGGTTGCTTCACTTTTGGAGACTTCATTTTGGGTGAATTTTTCTTGCTTATTTTCGGAGCTCTTGCTTAGAGAAGTTTTGGAGGATTTTTGCATACTTGTGCTTGGCTGTTTTGGATTGCTTGCATTGGGATAAATCTTTTTGTTTTGGAATTTGGAACAACTCCATCATGGAGAGGTAGGAGCTTGGATCTTGAAATGCTCTTCTTTTATATATGTAAATTTTCTTGTGTGAATGTTTTGGTGTATATGTGGGCTAATGGGTAGATGGCCTAGGAATGGTGTAGGAGAAGACTATAGGGTTATTTTGTGGGAGGCACAAGTTGTTTTAGGGAGGTATAAGGGTGGAGGGAGTTGGGATTTGGGTTACACCTTACAAAGAAATAGTTTGCATTTTTTACTCATTATGGGGTGCCATAAGAGGTTGGGAGACATAATAAAATGTGAGGAATAAGGGGTACTTAGGGGATGCATAAGGATATATATATATATATATATATATATATATATATATATATATATATATATATATATATTGGTGGGTTGTCCTCAGGTGGTGATACCCATTTTCCCTTTGGGAGGCATAAGCAACATCCCCCATAGCTTCTTGCTCCTTTGGCTTGTTTGATGAAGCCTTTGTATTGTTTTTCATGTGTTAATGTAGTTGTAAACTACATTCTATTTGGGATTGTGTTTCTTGTGAAAATGTTACTTGTATGTTTGTGGAAGCCTGTTGTTGCCATGAGATTGGATCACATCTTTTATTGCATTGTGGTTGGGGCTCAGGGCCAATGAAGAAGGATGGCTTCTCCTCTTCATTGGATGTCTTGGTTGGGTGGAGAGCGTTGCCTTTCCCCTGCTCTTGTTGTGATCAAATTGGAAGAATGTGAAGAATGCATGTTGTTGTTCTGGAGCTGAGAAAAGACAGTTTGACAGTCCCTTGTGGAATGAAATCTCATTGTAACCTTTCCCACTTGAAGTGGATGAACTTGTAAATGTTTGTATTGGGAAGATGTTGTACTGATTGCAAGTTGTATATTGAAATGTAAAAGAGTTATACTTTGTATTCTGTTTTGGAAAGAATGTGAAAGAAAGATACATGTTTTTGTATGTTGCATTTTGAAACCAAATGGAAAGGAAGTTTTAAGAGTTATTTTAAATTAATGGAAGTGGTTTTGTCTTGTCCATATGTTGTTATTCCATTGGAAATTTGTGTTTAGCATTCACTATGAAATCCCTGTTTGAAAAGTGGTAAAGTGAAACACATGAGAAGAAAATGTATTATTCTGTTTTGTATATAATATATGTTTTGGAAGGAATAAAAGAAGAAAGGATTGTAATGTTGAATTTTGGAATCAATAAAGGATTGCATTACCTTTTTCAATTGCATTGTTGTATTGAATCTGATCATTTCAATGTATTGAAATCTCTGTTTGAATGAAGTAAATGCGTATGAAGGAAAATGCAGAACTTTGTCTCTGAAATGTGTAAAGTTGGAAATCAGAATTGTATTTTGGCTTTCGAATGGATGGAATTAAATCAACTAATGTGTTAGATTGGAATTGGAATGTATTCTAAATACTTGGAAGAAGAAAGTGGCAAATAGAACCATTAAAATTTGATCCCTTTTTTTGTAATTTCAAACTGGCAATTATCAAAACAAAAAAATGCACAGTTTGAACCTACAACAATAAAATAACAAATTAATTGATTAAATTGAAGTAGTAGGCCCTAAAAAAACTCAATTAGACAAAAAAACTTAGAGGAAATATTTCAAAACTTGGCAAAATCGGGTCAAACCGTTTTGCAGTCGTTTTGTTGTCAAGAAATGAAAATGTTCAAATTGCAAATCTATTAGAAAAATTGAATCTTGAATCCTTCCTTAAATCCATCTAAGAACATGTCCCCATGTCTAATTGACATGCTGAGAGAGGAAGAAGATCAAATTGAATAAATCTCACAAGTTAAAATTTACCAGTTCACACTGTAAAATCCTGTAGGCCGTTTTCTTAAAATTGACCCCTTAAAATTTATCAAAATCAAAAATTAATGATCTCTATGCAAAGAGGACATCGAGATATTTCTAGAAAGTCCTTGTTTTCCCAAAACCGAGATCTCTATCAAAATTTATGGCCCTATGAAGTTTTTCCTTTACTTGGCGTCCAAAAAAATTTGGGAAAAATTTCCTTGGCGGGCCCGCAGCCCCAAATTTTTCCCTTCGAGCTTAGGAAAATTTTCCAAATTTTTCCTACTTGTCCTACCTTCCCATAACCAATTAGAGGCTACCACATGACACCATGAGGTGTCAGCGGTGGGATGGATCTCCTTTTTACTTAGCGCTCCTAGAAAATTTTGGGAAAATTTCTAAATTTTCCTTGTCATCCCGCAACCAATCAAGTGATGCCACGTGGCGTCACAAGGCGTCGGCAGTGGAGTGAGTCCCTTTTTCCTTTTTGTGCTTCAGAAATTTTTGGGAAAATTTTCCATGTTTTCCCTGCCATCCCACTGGCCCACAGCCAATTCGAGCTACCATGTGGCATCGCAAGGTGTCGGCGGAGGCACGGGTCCTTGTTATCCTCTTAGCTCTTCGAAGCGTTAAGTGAATTTTTCCCCACTACCATGCTTTCCTCATGTTGGCTTAGGTGATGCCACATGTCCCTTACAACTTATAGACTTGTGGGTGCTACGTTGGCTTTTTTCCCCATGCAGAAACTCTCCCAAATGTCTCCCGCCTCCATGCTCTTCCCGCTCAACTGGTTTGAGAAGCTCCACGTGTCCCTTGTGGACTTGTGAACCCGTGGGCACGCGGGTGAAAATTTATTATTTTCCTCGCATGAGAAATGATCCAAAATTATCCCTATGGCCTGTCAACCTGCCCTTTGGGTAAATTTTCACCCCTGGGCCCACAAGCCCACTCTTGGGGAAATTTTCACCCCAAGGCCCGCCGGCCCATAACTTGAGAAATATGAGGAGTTAGGAGGACTTATTTATATCAATGGAAAGGTGAGGAAATTTCCTATCCAATGGGAATGATTTATGTAATTTTTGAATGTGTTAAGTGTGAGAAAAATCAAGTTGAAAATTTAAGCTTGTTAGAGAGTGGGTATGGTGATGATTTACCCTCTGAACCTAATTGAACCTTCTAACCCTAGATTTTGGACCTTATGACCTCTAATAATTGTCAATAAAATAAAAGTATGTTCTAGCAGATTTGAATGGTTTTGGAACTTGTTAGTGATAGTTGTTGCCTTGTAACCTGGTTGTAGACTCTTTTAAACAAAAAAATATTCCATAATTTTTCCTAACTAATCCTAGGTTGTTTCTTGGGTCTCAAGTGGGTTTTTTTAGTGGGTGTTATAGTATACACATTATAAAGTTAACATGAGAGATTGGTATGATACTGAGTCATGAAATGAGAGATCAGTGTTTCACTAAGTCATTTATAGTTGCATATGGTTTTCTATTATGAGATAGATTGGATTTGGAATGTGTGTTCTAAATTATGTTAATTTAGAATAGAGAATATTATTTAAAAAATTCCCTTTTTTTTCTAAAGTATTAAAATGGGAATGTTACAGCCTGCTCCTTGAATCCATTATTAGACTGTGACACCTGCAGCAGATCTTAGGCAATCAGCCTAAGTCCTTTCCTTTTACATATTTTTATACTTAGGGTTTTGTTTCATTTAATATAAGTATTTAAAATCATTCCATAATTTTTTAGGGTAGTTTATAATGTTTTATTCCTCCTATATTAGATTAACTATTGTTATACTTTCCCATCATTTAGGTTAATTTTAGTGAATCAAGTATACCTTTCTTTTGACACAAATAAGTTCATTACAATAATTTTCTTCTTTTCATGCATTAGGAGTCTTTATTAAGATTAATAAACTCTTTTCAATCATTCTTAACATCTTTGACCACAAAACACATCACAAACAAGTTCATAATGGCTTAAAGACCTCACAAAATCAAAATACTACTTTTTGAGGGAAAGTTCAACATTTGAAATTTTGAAATTTAGACCTCACTTAGACAACATAACATGGACTTATAATTACCATTAATGAATTCTATTACCTTTTAAGACACATTTCACACAAAAATTTCTTTGACTACTTGAAATGTGTCACAAAGAGAGATGTTATTGGGGTAGAGAAGAATAATTCTTGTGAGGTTGAACTCTATTATTGTATATCCGCACTTTCAAGTAATATCCAGATTCTTTACACTCTCTTGATCTATCTTCTACACCCCTAATTTCCTTGATCATGCTTAGACCACCTGGATCCCACACTTGGGTTTTGGGATTTGCATTTTCTTTAAGATTATGTTCTTTATGTTTGGACTTCTTCATTTTATCCATCTTTATTGCTCCATCGATTTCACCTCAATACATAGACATAAAATAAATAAAAATAGGATCTTGATCATATTTTTTCACATTCTTCGTCCTTGTATGGCTCTCTTCCAACTAGTTTTCATCATTTATCTTTCTTGAAAATTCTAAAACTTGTTCATTTGCTTCATCTTATTTCCTATTTTCTTGCTTGACCAACTCATCCACAACACCAACTTATTCTCTATTTTTACTTGTACCTAATTTCCCCTTATTTACATCATTAATTTCACAAGAAATCATCATCTTGTTAGTTGTACCTTCACTCACTCTATCTTCATCCACTATGCACACTAAATCTTGAAAAATACCTCCTAGTTCTTCATCTTGTCTTCCATCACAATCACCCAATGAAATGAATTCATTCACATCAAATTCATCTACTTCATATTTCACACATTCACTATGAAATTCATCATCCACCATTTCAAGAAATTCATCTAAAGAAGATTCAATTTCAGTTAGCAAATGAGTAGTTTTTTATCTTAGATCACTTACCTTTGTTTCATCCTTTACATACCTTGACTCTTCATCTTCTAGGAAAGCCAAGAAACTGGTAATGATTTCTTCTTCTTCATTCAATCCCTGAGTTTCATTGTATACAACATTTTTAATGACTTCTTTCTCTGATTTGTTGACTTCTTTCTTCATTTGCTTGATTTTTCTTTCTTCTTGTTTGATCATCTCCTTCAACTTTTCCTTTTGTCTTCTTCTCACAATTGACTGTATAGGCCATTTGATCTTATTTTTATTATTATTCCAAACTGATCTTCATCCCTCTACATGCTCTCTGCTATCTCTATCAGTTTTTTCACATCTTCCTTCAACTTTGCAATTTCCTCTTACATCCATTGTTCTCTCTTCTTTTCTCTCTCTCTCTCTTTATTTCCTCATCTTGCTTCTTCTTCATATGGCTTAGCATTCTTGCCAAATCTAAAACTAACTGTTAATTTTCCATATTTGTCTCTTTCTTTTATGGAACAAGTATTTTTCACCTTTCTCAACTCCACACCTCACCTAGGATTCAAACCTGGACTTTTGGTGTCTTATCTCTTCTTCTTTCTTCTCACTCTTTCACTTTTTCTCAACTTTCCCTTTGTACTTGAAATCTCACATTCACACTTGCACTTTCACTGTTATCCACAATAAAATACTCAATATCCTAGCTCTAATACCACATAATGTAGACAAATAACCACATTCAAGTATTTATTACACTAAAGACAAATTTTAACCATAATTTCCCGGATTATAGAATTTGTCTTGTTGGTCTAGTGATCCAAACATGCAAACTTAGTTCCAATATTCCTTACCTATTTTTCAAATCACCTATTTTGTTTGAATAGAACAAAAAATGACCAATCAATCATTTAATTTAGTGTAATTGTAGTCTTATTTTACCCATAAAAATACCAAGGCGCATACTGTCACATCACCCAGAAGAACCCGAGCACTCACCCAAAGTGTGCAAGGGTACGAGGTCCCTCTTTTATGTGAGCTCTACTAAGGAGTTAGCATGATGAGAATATATATATTCCATATGTATAACAAGCATTCAAGTATATTGTAGAATATAAACTAGATCTAGATCTTAACCATCAAGTATGAATAGTAGAATAAGAATCAAGACTAACTTTACCATATGAGAACCATTCATAAATGTGTCTACAATTAATATCCAGCCACAAAGATCCATTATATTAAGTATTGTAAAACATAAAAGTTGTTTACATACATATAAGTGTCACCATGATTCATGCACACACATATTCTAGCAGCATAACTCTATTACAAAAGTGGTGATACTAACCTATGCATATCATACATATATATAGGGGTGGGGACTTTCCCTTCACTACCAATGAATCCTCAAAATAGGTTATATGATAAGAATAACCATGTGCCACTACAAGATAACTACAAAGGCATGCAAGCTTTTTTAGTAATAGATCTACTACAGTTAACTCCTAGTTCAAATATTATTTAGCTCACAACTATGCATGTCACTTGGTCTTCCTTATATACCAAAATAGATCTTTCTTGAACTGCAAGTCTTCATGTTCCAACCTTGTCTTCAAAACATTTCTTGGCTGACTCTCTAATTATATATTTACATCTACATCCAAAAGTGGATAAGTGTTGACTCCTATGCACACATAATCCTTTCTTGTCCGACTTTAGCACGTAAACCCCGATATCCTCATATGTGCTTCCTCGTGCGCCTTTCTCCCATGCGCTACCTTCTCCTTAGTACTTAGTCATTTTATCTTCTCAAAATTACCCCACACTTGTTTCATTTCCACCCCTGGAAATGGGTAATCTAATGTGTCCCTCCAAGAATAAATAATAAATAATCTTACATTCTTAAAGAATAAAGAACACCAAAGAATAAAAGAATTATTTCATTATGTAAGGAGGATAGGAAAATCCTTATTCAATGATGCTTCAATCACATTCCATCCTTCCACATCACTCTATGCTTGCTTAAACAGATCCCCCATCATCGCACTGACTTCTTCAAATGTTAACTCTTCACCCTTAGCCTTGAACGTGTCAACCATATTTTCCAACTATTTGCTAATGTCAGTTAGTGTGTCCATTATACGCATCACCTGGGATACAATTCCTTGATCTTATTCTTTATCGAGGTCCTTAAGATATCAATGACATCACTCTTCTTCTCAACCTCTGCAAGGATCCTATCTCATTCCACCCGATTGTCTTTGTTTTTAGCCTAGAACTCCTTTAAATTGGCCTCATGAGTGGCAACCAACATGTTTACCACCCAATCCCTATCTTCACAGTTTTCATACACAACCTCTCGCCAAATGGGTTATAATATTTCTGAAGCAAGAAGCTCGAGTGTATTGCATTATGGTCTCCTCAATTTTTTATTTATCCTATTGTTTCAGGTATGTCATAACTTCTTCAAAGTGGACTCCAATACAAGTGGTTTTTTCTATATTGTAATCATGTATGTTAATTCCTCTAAAAATAGACAAAGTAGATTCATACTTCTTCGAGGGTGGGGCCAAATTTGAGTGTGCTAGTATTAATGAATTTGTAATCAATTATTCCTTTTATATACCTCGCATAATCTCCCCTTCTCTTCCCATACCTCAACCTTTAAATGAGAAATTATCTATTCCTTCCCCTTTATTTCCTTACCTCTCACAAAAATTGCTTTATTCTTTTCTTTCAGCTCTTTTTCCACCACTTTGATCCTATTATTCCTACCAAATAGCCTAGCATGTACTTCCACCAAGATCTTATTTAGCAAATTACATGCCTATTCATCTGTCAACTATTACGAATCAACAATTGGACTTACCTCATATCTAGTATAATTTAGGCTCATCGACATGGGACTCAAATGTCTAAGAAAAATTTTCCTTTTGTGTGGGTACGTACTTTCCTATCAAAAGATGAACAATAGAAGAGTTGGTCCATTGGCATTGTACTTTGGTAGTTAGTGCACAAGACCTTGTTTAGATCTGCAACATAGTATGTCCTTTTTGTGTAGATGTGCATATGCCACCCATGCGGGAACCCTTCAAAACCCTACCACCAAACTTTTATCTCCCCATGACTTCCTATTTCACCTAATTCTTAGATTGTTTCTTTGAAGTGTTGATGAAACAGATAGGGTAACGGGCATAGGAGGAATACATGTTCAAATGTTGGTTGATGGGTTGTGTGTGTATGACTTCAGATCCATAGCTGATCGTGAGAGCTTCCTTTTGGCTAGGAGGAACTACTTGTAATGAAAACAAGACCACCATAAGGAATTAAACAATATGGGTAGTGAATTGCCTAGCATATGCTAGATCTAGGAAGTGTGATACTTCCTAGATGGCTGTCAGTCCACTATTTTAAACAATTTAATGTCGTAAACAAAGTAAATCCTATTGTTATTTAAAATGATTTAGGTATCTCACTTGAAACACAATAAGAAATAGATCTAATCTAACAGGCTAAGCTAGAATAGAATCCAAAGGTCAAATTATTGGTTTTGGGTGTTTGCAGTCTAATAGAGGTCTTGGGTAGATCACGGGTGAATGAGGGTGAGGTGAAATTAGGTGTGTAGGTATCTTCAGTGGATATATGGGAAAATACAAAGATCGATGTCGGTCGGGGTAACCGATGACGGTTAGATGTGACCGGTCTTTGGTTCATCGTGAGATCTGGAAATGTCATAGTAACAAGCTTTTTGTCTCCTTTGTGATTGCACAAAGGACTTTGGTTAGTTAAGATGAGGTATGAGGTGACCTGGAGTAGGCTTTGGTGAGGTTTTAATGGGTAGATAGAGGTGGAAGTGTTAGAGAAGGTCAATAGGGGGCAAGGTAAACAATGGATGATGAAATGAAATACACCAGAAAGTATGACGTTATACTTGGATTCGATCCCGAGTGCCTATGTGTGAGGAATGGAGGTGATGATGAGGGGTTTGAAGGATGCAAGTGATCACCAACTGAAGAAAAGCTTTTGAATGGGATGTATGTACTCTCCTCTTTGCTTAAATAGATCAGATCATGGTTGGGATAGCTATGCAGAGAAGATGCTCAAACTCCTTCCTTGCATGTGGGTTTTCACCTGGAATTTTCTCAAGATGCATTATCTCTCGAGATGTGTTATTTCTCATCAACCTTCTCCCAATGTTTTGTAACCTTGAGAATAAGGTTGTTTTGGGGTTAAAAGGGGTAACCAATGGCGGTCCAACTTAACCGGCGATGGTTAGGGGTAACCGGTGTCAGTCAAGGCGGGATTTCCTAGGTTTACTAAACTAGGGTGATCCTCTTGATTTCCTTGGATCTCGTGTCATTACCCTACCGATTAGACTTGGATATTCTTGTGAGCATTCGGGAATGTGGTTAGAGGGAATGTAGGCATTGATTTTTAGGGTTTGGGTAAGTCTTAGTTAGTTATGGCAACTTACTAAGAATAGGTCTTAGGTTGAGTTGGCTTGGTGAGGTGTCTAAGTGAACTGTATGTGTGGATATTATTTGAATACGATATTTAAATACTAAATATAGTGAGGATAATGAATTAATTTAATTAAATTAATATTAGTGGGGTGAAGGGGGTTATGGCTAGGTAAATGTAATAAAGGGTGTTTATTGGTCAAGGGACCAAAGGGTAGTGTGAACTAAGTTTAGTGTCTACATTTTGCCCCTTTTTCTTGCGTAGCTTGTATTGGTAAGCGACGCTAACAAAAATAATATATGGTTGCCCCATATGTGGGTGAAGGTGATCTTCCTCAAACTAGGAACCGAAAAGGCAACAGTCAAGTGATGAGTGGTTTGATAAAAGGAATATGTGAGGAAAAGGCAAGTGGGAATGGGGTAAAAAGGGTTACAAGTCTACTCAGAAAATATAGGTAATGGGTCAAGGTTAAAGTTAGCAATCAAATACACGCACACGTATAAACTATAAGACACTATCGAGTTGAAGAGTAGACAAACTCTACATCGTCTAAGGTCGATAGGTTTATCCAAACAAGGTTAAAGTGAATTTAGTATCCAAGGTATAGGATATGGTCAAGAAACACAACATAGATTAGGTGTAGGAACACTTAGGTATGTTCCGGTACACCAAAGGTATGGTCAGGATAAACGGTCATGGAAATAGGCTAGGTAAGGTCATCAAGTCGGTAAACACAGTACAAGATCCCAAGATATAGCAAACACATGAGGTCAAATGTCACTAGCGATGGTCCAGGTCCAAATATCTAAGTCACGGACTTTGGTAAGGCTAAGGTAGGGGTAAAACAATAAGAAGTACCCAAAGGATGACAAATGGAGGTTGGAAGTGATGAGGTCGGGAAAGGTAAGGTAATGGGTTGGGTAAAGGTTGAATGGGTAAAGGATCATGGTAAAGGGTGGGGTAAAAGGAAAAAGTAAGGGCAATGTGTAGGTGAGGGTGATTGATGGAGGTCAATGATAACCAATGTCAAGATAGGAAAACTGACGACGGTGAGGTAGGCACGCAACCGATGTCGGCCAAGGGGAACCAACATCGATTAGGTTGGGTTTGTTATAAAAACAAAAATCCATGTTTTTATTATTCATTTTTATTTTGAAGTGAAGAAATGACAAAAAAGAGAGAAAAGAGGGAAAATTTTCTAGAGGAAACAGGACAGTGAGTTGACAGTGTGAGCAGTGGGTCCACGAGATCGTGGTGAGAGATTTGATTAGTCGGAGGTCATGCGGGAGCTAGTCGATGATTTCATAGGCCGAGAGGGATTGAGTAGGCTACTGGCATAGCAACTAGATGTGCCACCGAGACTCGGTAGGGTGACAAGTTAAGCACCTAAGTCTATATTGGTGATTAGATACATGAGAGGTTTTGGTTTTTGTTTTTTGTTGATGTGTTTATGAGACATTGGTTTATGGCTTGTGTTAGATGAGATATGGATTTGTTACTTTGATATGCATGGAAATTAGGTGAGTTAGCTGCATGATGGAGTTAGGTTGGTTTAGACATGGATTGAGTCAAAGTTATAGGCATGGATCGAGTCGGGTTGGTTTAGGCATTTGAGGTTTAGGCATGGTTGAGTTAGGTTTGGTTAGGATTCATTATTTTGGCAATGAATGATACTATGGGTCATATGTGAAATATTGTATAATCTATGCATAGTGATGATAGAGAGATGGTAGGTGTAATAAATGTATGCTATGGGAAGCAACTTATTATGTATGTGGCTTAATTTCCAATTTTGTTATAAGAGGGGAACTAAGTGAAATGTGATGTAAATGGTGAGTTAGGTATGGTTGATGAATTTTTTTAGGGTAGAGAATGGCCGAGCTAACCTCCAAGGGCCCCATGCCCTCGGAGTGTTGCCTACATAGTCCCGTGAAAAGGGACCTCAGGTCGATGTAGTTCTCCCATGAGCTAGGGAAGAATATGAAAATGAGTTGGTAGGTTTTTGGGCATGTTATGGGTTTAGGTTGAATAGGTGTGGGTATATTATAGGTAAAATGATGTAGGGGAAGGTGATTATGGTGAAAGAGGAGGAGTACCCTAAGGTAAGCGTCGAGGACCAAGTCTTGTATAAGGTAATAAAAACATAAACAAATATGGTTAAAAGATAAGACAGGGGCAATAAAGCCACCGATTAGGTAGGATCATACCAAGTAGATCATACCTTGGAGGGCGTGATGAACATAAGACCCTAAAGACATTACATGATTGACTATTCTATGATGAAAGTAGTCACAAGATCACCAAATGTCTAAATTCCAAGATGTCCCTTGAGGCAATTGAGGAAATGAGAGTGGAAATGGTAAGGAGGGTGAAATGTAGTTAATTTTATATGTTGAAGTAACAAGGCCTTTAGGCAAGGGGTCCTAGGTCACAATGGGCAAGTCCATGACTAAAAGTTTTTTTGTTTTGATGGACTAATCAATGTGGAAGTATATATGGGATAAATAATATGGTACTCCTTGAGGTCTTGGTGAAGCTGATCGATGCGAGAAGCTTCGGTTTCTCTCATTTTTTTATTTTTTTATTTTTTTAAACTTCACATAGCTATCCTTCGAGGGAGCAGTCTATTTATAGCAGTAATTTTTTGAGAGGAAGATGTCCTTTTGAGTGAGTCATATTTTAATTGGAAGTTTTACTCAAGGAGTTTGGTCCCATGTGAGGTCTTTGAAGTCATGGATAAGACCAAGGTGGAGGATAGGAATCTTGTTGAAAAGGCAAGGTGGAATGACCATGGGATCTCATCTAAAGGTAGATGAAAAGTATCCATGAGAATCATGCTATGTGCAGTGCCATGGTACACATATTCAAGAGAATATAACTAGTGATAGGTACTCACATGATTATTGTTTAATCATTAGGGAGGTGTATGGAATGGATAGTGCTCAAGGGATGAGCCTATAAAGAGACAAAGGGTGAGGTAGGATGATGAGTCAATAATAGAATGGTCAAAGATGTAATGCGTTAAAAGGCTCAAAGTTCAAAGTTTACCATCAAGTGGAGATAAATGATAGGCACCGATCCATCATGAGTTATGATGTATGGTCCAATCCAATTAGGAGAAAAATTTCCCGTTTACTTTTTTTTCTTCTTTGGGTACATGTTGATTTTCTTTCAAGACAAGGTCACCGACTTGGAAGATTCGTTCATGAACACATTTTCATAAGAACATTTGATACATTTTTGGTAAACTTGAAGGTGATCCAGAGCGTTAAGATGACATTCATCTAATAACTCTAGCTATGCTAAGCAGTCCTAACTAAATTCATCATTAGTGAGCATGTCATTAAGATAAATGCGGAGTGAGGGGATCTGGACTTCGAGAGGTAGAACATCCTCTTTACCATAGACCAAAGTGAAAAGGGTATGGCTGCAGTGGAAGTGCAAATACTAGTGTGGTATGCCCATAGGGGAAAAGGAATGTGCATATGCCAATCCTTCCCAAAGATATCATCAACCACTTTCATGAAAAAAATTTGAGGGTTTTGTTAGTGAATTCGGCTTGGCCATTGGTTTTGGGTAATAAGGTGATGAGAAACTAAAGTTTGAATGCCAAAGGCGTCACAAAGTTTTTGCAATGTTTTTTTGAACTGTTTTCCATTGTCGGTGATGAGGTGATGAGGGAAACCAAAGCGGAGAATGATGTGATGGTTAGTGAAATCACATATTTTCTCATATTTAATGGAGATGAGTGGTATGGCTTCCACCCATTTTGTGTAGTATTTGGTAGAAGTTATGATCCATTGATGGTGTAAGGAAGAATGGGGATTGATTTCTCTAACAAGATCCAAACCTCATTGAGAGAAGGGCCAAAGGTCACAAGCGACCTGTAAGGCATGATTGGGTGTATGATAAAGGTTGGAATGTTGTTGGAATTTAACACAATGTTTGACATAGTCATAATAATCATGGTTAAGGGTCGGCCAAGCGATAATAGGCTAGGCCAATAATACACTTAGCAACAACAAGGCCACTAAAGTGACCTTCACATTTGCCATCATGAACCTCCTTAATGGTATAAGGAATTTCAGAACTTATGAGGCATTGTAAGAGAATACCATCAAAGTCATGTTTATAGAGGAGTCCTCCTAGAATGACATAACGAGAGACTTTTTTAAGGAAGGCACGTTGTCCATTATGGGTGAGATCATGAGGTAAGATGGAGAGAGAAAGGTAGTCAGACTATTGTTTATACCAAAGGTCACTCAGTCGGGGTGTTGGTTACGATTGATTAAACATCGTGAGGTAAATAAGAAGGTGAATGGAGGTGTTATATGGTGACAAAGATTTTGGAATCGACGGGGGAAGCGGGTATTTGGGAAGCTAAGTAAGCCATGGTATCTGTAAATTTGTTGGTTGAATGTGGGATGGTTTGAAGGGTGTAACGATCAAAGGTGGTCAAAAGTATGTTGACACGTTGTTTATACTTTTGAAGTATCTTGTTATGATATTGGTACATACCATTGACTTGGTTTGTGACCAATTGTGAATCACCAAAGATGTTGATTGATTTGACATCTAGGGCGTAGGTGGCTTAGAGACCTAGTATGAGCACTTCGTATTCAGTAATATTGTTGGTGCATTCAAAGTCTAGTTTGAAAGACAAAGGAATGGGTTATCCATCTAGAGCAATAAGGATAATACCAGCCCCACCCCCATGCTGACACTTGGAACCATTGAAGAAAAGTGTCATTTGGTAAGGGGTTTGTCCAGGGAAAGGGTAGCAATTGACTCATCTGGAAAGTCAAAATTAGAGGGATGATCCCCAGAAATAGGTGTGTCGGCTAGTTGGTCAGAGATAGCTTAGCCCTTGATGGATTTTTTATGAATGAATTCAAGGTCAAGATCAGCTAAAAACATAAGCCATCGCAAGGAATGCTGATTTTGATAAGGTTTAGCATACATGAAGTGTAAGGGATCGGTGTTAGTCACAACATAGGTTTTGTGGTTGAGTAGGTAGTTGCAGAGTTTGGTGGCAACAAAAACTAAGGCTAAGAAAAGTTTTTTGGGATGGTTGTATCGGTTTTCATAGACCAAAAGAGTACAACTTATGTAATAAACCACCTTCTCCCTATGTTGTTCATCACAATGAGCAAGCATGGCTGCTAAGGAATGACCAAGACAGATATGTATAGGTAAAAATGTTGATCGTGTTTAGGTGGAATGAGTACAGGTGGTTGTAGAAGGTATTGTTTTAGGGCCTCAAAAGCTTTGTGACAGTCATCATCCTAGTTAAAGGAGACATCCTTCCTAAGTAGATGATGGAATGGTTGACACCAATCTGATAATTGTGAAATGAAATGGTGAATGGACTATAATTTACCTTGCAGGCTATAGAGTTGGCGAAGGTTAGTAGGTGGAGGAATTTCGAGGATGGCCTTGAATTTAGCAGGGTCAACTTCTATACCATGGAGGGAAATAATAAATCCCAGGAGCTTTCTTGAGAGAACCGCGAAGACACACTTCTTAGGTTGAAGGTAGACACAATATTTAATGAGGCGGTCAAAGATGGTTTTGAGGATGGTAAGGTGCTCAGAGTGACGTTTAGATTTGGCCAAGAGATCATCCACGTAATCTTCCAATATGCGATGCATGATATCATGGAAGATGTAAGTCATATCACGCTGATATGTGGTACCAAAATTTTTAAGGACAAAAGGCATAACTCGATAGCGAAGGTCTCCCAAGGGGTGATGAATACAATCTTGTGTTGATCCTCCGGGGCAAGAAACAAAAATTATAACCCGAGAAGCCATCCATGAGTGATAACATCTCATGACCAGTGGTGAGGTCAACCAGTTGATCAATACTGGGCAAGGGAAAGTCATCTTTTGGGTAGGCTAGGTTGAGGTCACGGAAGTCTATGCAAATGTGGAGTCCCCCTATTGCTTTAGTAACAAGGATAATGTTAGAAATCCAATAAGGATAATCAATGGGTAAGATGAAGGACACAGAAAGAAGGTGTTGAAGTTCTTCTTTGATGAGAAGAGCAATGCGAGGGTGCATTTTCCTCAGCTTTTTCTTGATAGGTTTGGCATTGGGAATAGTTACAATATTGTGAACCACTATGGTTAGGTCAATACCATGCATGTATGAGTAAGACCAAGAGAAAGTATGGTTATGATCTTGGAGAAAAGAAGTGATGACTTCTGTTCAAAGAAAGATCTAAAGATTGTCTAATCTTTAGGATGTGCGGTCGTCTGAGTATGAATATTGATCTCAATATTTGATTCATTCAACATGGTTTATGTCTCGAGAGGGTAGAGACCGATGAATATATGAGTCTTTTGCACCAAGGTAGGTGAGTATGGATTCATCATCCTGACATTGAATGATGTTAATTATAGGTGTGTCATCATCAATCATTTTAGGATACAGGAATGGAAGAGTGGAAGGGGCCTCACCTTCACATTGATAAGTCAAAGGCCCAAAGGAAATGGTGTTTGTGAAAAAAAAAAATTAGGAGGGATAGATTCAGGATCCATCGACTCTGCCAGTGAGGGTGATGATGAAGGTGGTGATGAAGATGAAGGTGAAGAAGGGCTAGTGTCCTTAATGAGTTCAATGCAGGCCTGTTTGGTAGGAGGTTTGGGGAAGCCAATACCACTACTATTGTTATGTTTGTAGGTGGTACATGGAATAACGGTATGGTGGCCTTGCTCATAAAATCCAAAACCAAAATCCTTCCATGCACAACGGTGTAGGAATGTGTGGGTAAAATGGTGATTGGTAAGTGATTGGAAGTCAGCAGAAAATGAACGGGTTTGTGATGGTGGTTCAGGTGTGTAAGTGGTAGTATCAAGTCCCCCATAGGTGATACTAGTACGACGATGATGAGGACCATAAAGGAGGAATTCTCCAATATGGTGATCATAGCGAGGGTGTTGGTGAAGGCTTCCATACTCCTGTAGAGTAAGGAATGTGTTGACACTATATAGGTGGTACTCCCTAGAGTGAGAAATTGAAAAACACCTTCCAAGGGATCAGTGGTTGGTATGTAGGTAGCTGGAATGGATGATGTGTTGGAGGTCGATGTAGAGGTGGAGTTAATGGATTAGGAAGCTAATGGGTCAGCCGTGGAGGTTATGGTAGTGGTAGGAATGGAGGAGGTATGTGCGGTGAAAGCAAAGAACGGTTGTACTGGTAGGTGGAGGTGTAGGTGAAGCGGTATTGGTTATGGAGGTAGACGGCTTGATATGTATGAGCACATCATTGGGTTGATAAAGCATGTTACATGTTTTGAAAGGTGATGGGTCAGCTAGAATGGTATAAGTGTGTCCTTCGTGTTCAAACTTTACACAACGATGCAAAGTGGAAGGAACACAACCCATGACACAGATCTAGGGTCTACCAAGCAACAAGTTATATTGGAATTCCCCCTCCAAAATGTAAAAAAAATATGGAACAGTGTGGGCACCCACATGAACATGGAGGATGATAGTGCCTAGTGTGGAGGTGATAGCATTGTTAAATGAACACAACATGACCGAGTGTTTATGCATGCAATTTTTAGGTAGGTGCATTTGAGAAAATGCATGGAATGAAATGATGTTAATGCTAACACCTCCATCAATCATCACATGGTGTACCTATATGTCATCAATGTGGATAGAGATGAAGAGGGATGGATCTGGGTCATCGTTGCGGTGTGGTACGATCTCTTCCTCCGAGAAGCTAAAGGAAGACACTTGGTGAACAAGGTGAGGTGAAGATGAAGGTGTTAATTTCATGAGAGAGGCTACATGAGGGGTGTGATAATGGAGACTACAGGTGTAGGGTTATTGGGTAAAACCTCAATAGATTGAATAACCTCCATGAGAGCTTGATGATGGGATTTTAAGGTTTGGATGAGGTTGTATAAGGAAATTTTGAGGGGAGATTGGTGTAATTGTTTGAGCATGGTGCGATGTGTTACGCCATTCGAAATGGGGTACGTGGAGCCCCGATGGTTATTTTAAGTATGGGTATAGATGGTATGTTGGGTATAGGATTAGTTGGTGGGTCGGGTTGCCTTTTCTTTTCCCTTCTACACACGTGTAGTGATGTGTATCATGTTGATTTGTGGGGAGTTGGAAAATGGAGAAGGTGTAGGATGAGTGGTATAATGACATGAAGGGTAAAAACCTATTGGAGGAGAAAAGCCTTGTGAGGTGAGCTAGGCACAACGACATTGGGGTGGTGGTGTGGCAAGTTCTCTGATGTGAACCATGTTAATTTCAAATCTTGGGGGTGGCTCTAGGATTTATGAGGGTGGAGGTTGTGGTTGTGTAGTGGGTAGTGTGGGAATGGTTATTGGTGAAGTAGGATCCTTGTTACGAAGGTTGTCATCATCAAAGTTGGTTTCTGGTGGACATAATTGGATAAGGATGGTTTTCAATTCCTTACAGCTTCTCCACATCGTGCCCTAGCACATAATGGTATGCACAAATTTTAGTATCATCAAACCCTTTTGGCTTGGGTTTGAGGGGGTCGTAAGGTCTGAGTGGCAATAATGTGATGACGAAGTCTCAAGGAGGTTGGTTAAAATTTTGGCATAAGACCCTACTAGTGGATCACAATGGGAAGTGAACGTGGATTTGGGTACATGTGTGGTTGATTGTTAAGGAACTGTTTTTGGAAGAGTAGGAATGGGTTGAGCTATGGGTTTAGGTGCTAGTGTGGTTCAAGGTATCGATCATGTTTTTTTGGGTAGGTGTACAATAGATGGACGAGTAGGAGGGTGTGTGGTTGTTTTGAATATGTTATTATGGGGTAGTGGAGTTTTATTTTTAGGTTTCACCTTCTTTGGTAAAGGTGATGTGGATGTACAAGGTTTACAAGGAAATTAGATGGAGGAAGAGGGCAAGTTACCCACGGGGATAACGGGGGTGCTGTGAAGGTAGATGATGCGGGTAGTACTTGGGGTGTGAGGGATAATGACCAAAGTGTAGTGGGTAGTGAAGCAATAGCTAAGGGTATTGGAGGTATTGATGGTAAAGAGACCGTAGGTGCAGTGTAAGTCGTGTTATGTGCCTGGGTAGGTTAGAGGTTTTTGAGGAAGGAATGGGTTGTTCTATTATTGGTTTATGGATGGGTGGAGGTTTCTTGACCATGTTGGGCAGCTGAGGTCTTAAGACAGATGGGACAAGCGTAGGTGTAGTATGAGGTCGATGGGTTTGGTTCTTTGGTTTGGGTGTCAGAGTAGGTGTGGTATTGACGTTGGAGGATGTAGCTAAATCTAGTTTAATATGTTAGTGAGAAAGGTTGTTGGTCGGGTGACCCCTAAAGTGGTAATAGGTTTAGTTGAGGAAGATATTGTAGGTATGGATTTGGGTTTAGATGTAGGTTGGGTTATGGGTAAGGGTGTGGTTTGAGTTCTAATAGGTATCGTGGAAGGTGTTGTAATAGAGGTGGTTGTGTTTGGTTTGATTGGTGAAATGTGTTTGGGTAGATAGTGGAGGTATCAGTGAGGGATCTCTGCATCTGTGTTGAGATGGGGAGTAAGAGGTGCCCCCATAGTAAAGCCCTATCCACATAATCTAAATGATTGGTCAAACCCGAGAATGACACGTCTCGTAGGAGGATTTGGTGAGGACCTAATGGCAATTCCCGTAAAATGTGTCTTAGAGATGGGGAATTGGCTAGCTTCATCTTCCGTGGGTAAGAGAGCTGAAAGTAGGTTTGTGGGATTCTGGGTAGCTGATGGAGAATGCTCGCCAAGAGGCAAAGGTATCTCAACTAGGTCTATGATAGGTGGAGGAGATGATGGGAGATCCTCTATAAGTGGAGGAATAGATGGGCACTCCTCTGTGGGTGGAGGAGGCAATGGGTGCTCCTTTGTGGGTGGAGGAGATAATGGGTGCTCCTCTATGGGTGGATGAGGTATTGTAGGTAAAGGTTCTCTAAGTGGTGAAGCCAGGAGTGAGATAGGCTCAATTTTAGTGGAAGACCCCTTCATTGGTGATGAAGGAGATGAAAGGTGTTCCTCTATTGGTGAAGGAATAGGGAGGTTGGTTCTAATGCAGAAGGAGGATTTTGGGCTAGGATCTCCTCTATGGATGGAATATGGAGTAATTAGGAGGTGACAGGTACCTCATTAAAGATAGCGTGAACCTCGCAGTATGGGTATCATGAGTTGATGTCTCACCGCTTTGATTGGATGAAGAGGCATGGTTGGGAAATGGTTTTTGAAGATTTTTAGATTTTGGTTAGGGTTGGGGTTGGGATTATCCATAGTTAACTTTCCTTTCTTGATAATTTATTGGACAATATTTTTGAAATTGATGCAATTGTCATCACTATGACCCTTTACGTGATGATAGTTACAGAAATCATGTTCTTTATACCATGCGGGCATGGGGTGAGTAGGTCAAAAACACAGTGTGTGGTTTTATAGGTGAAGGGTGATGGTTCCTTCTTTGATAATATTTTCTAAGATAGAAGAGTAAGGTTCCCAAATTGGGGTATATTTTTTCTGCTCTTGTTTGAATTGAAAATTCTGGACAGGTGAGAGATTAGATGAGGGTGTATCGATTTTATGGATGAGTGGGCCGGCCTTGAAGACCACTATGTTAGTGGTGCCCTTAGCTTTTGGATAATTGGTTTGTGGTTTGAAGAAGAAAAGGTATCATTCAACTTCAATGCCAAATTCTTATTACGTAATTGGATTTTCTTCTCTTTGATGGCCCGAATCTCTAAATTTTGTGCCATAGTGAATGCCTCATCGAATGTTTAGAAGGTTTGGATCTGCAAGGTTGGTGAAATATGTCTAGCATAAGCCCATGTGAAGATCTTGATGAGTTCGGGTTTGTGGCAATTGAAAGGTAAGTTGATTGATCGGACCGCGTGAAAGTGACAAAATCTGCGATAGATTCTTCCTCATATCGACGCGTGTGGAATATAGATCGATCATGGTAACCTTCGTGACGATGTTGATAGAGAAATGATCCAAGAAGTCTTGGGCTACCTAATTGAATGAGAATATAGAGTGTTTAAGTAACCCACTATACCAATCTAATGCAGGTCTAGTGAGGGACATGGGAAAGGTTCTCAAAAGCAAGGCATCATCATGAGCGATTAGATAACACCCGTGTTTGAATGACCACAAATGCTGCTATAGGTCTTCTTTGCTATTGAAATGATTGAATTTAGGCATTTCCCAATGCACAGGGTATGAACAGATAGGAATGGATGGGTGAATAGGCTCGTTGCAAATCTCATTGTAGGTGAGAGTGTTGTGGGAGCTGAAAACTGATGCCTCTAATGTCTGCATCTTGTCCAACATCAATTTAATTAGGTTGTTGGTGGGTTGTGATGATTAGATGCCTCCTGTAGCATGAGAAGGTTAGTTTTGGGCATATAATAGGGGTGGCACTCTAGTGTATGGGGCTTCCATGTAGGGTGGTGGAGAAGAGGGTAATGAAACAGGGGGTACATACCTGAATGTATAATGGATGAAATGGGAGGTTGTTGATAGTATGTATATGGGGGTGGAAGGGTCATGGTAACCCTAGTGGCAATATGGGCTAATGATTGTGGAATGGAAAGAACCACATTCTGAAATGGGGTAGGGGTCACCGACACTGGAGGTGGTAATGTAGCTATAGGTATGTGTGAGACATTAGGGGTAGATGAGGTTGTGTTTGGGGTAGTTGTCGAGGGTACGGTGGATGTAACGGTGCCATGGAGGTAGCAGACATGCAAATCATAAGTGGGTATAGGACCTAACCGTCAAACGACTAGGTTAAGGTAGATGTGGGAAGCATGAAGCCGAGATGAGGCCAATGCGGGAGTTGGTGTGAGAGTTGGGGGGATAGATACGGGCATGTCATATATCAATCGACCCGAGGCATCTCGATTAAACGAGTGGGAAAGGTAAACCGCAAGGTGGCAAGGTTCTAGTCAAGGAGTCATGCAAACTTCTCATCTCTAGTAGTGATAGTAATAGGCTGGATGGGATCCATGGCTGGTGATAAAATGGAAGGTGGTGAATGACTAGATGGGAGTCGTTAACAATTGGCATGAAATACGAGTGTGCTTGCTTATCTTCGGGTTAACACCATGTGAACTAGTACTGATTAGGTAGGGTTGCTTCTCTGTAAATGACACAGAGAATAGTAGGAATAGGTGAATCTGGTGACAAAAAGTGGATTAAGCGCCAAATGGTGGCTAGAATGTGAAATAGGATAACCGATGTCGGGGGGTAATCGTTGTTAATTCTTACCGTAGAAAATGGACAGTGAGTGAACAACAAGACAGAAGGTAAAATCTAACAGGTATGCCAAATCTGAAGATGTTTAAAACATCAATGGGAATAATGACAGTGACAGGGACTGTGAAAAGTGGAAGAAAGTGAAGTAAAAATGTCCTTTTGAGTAGGTTAGCAAAAGGACCTGGAACCAATGTCAGTTTTGTATAACCAATGCCGGTGAGAGGTAACTAATGATGGTTACTGTGAAATTGAAAGAGTGATTAAAGAAAGTGGTTGTAAATTAAAATCTAATGTAGAATCGGACCCTTAATTCTAAGAATGATGATTATATGGCCCGGCACACTCAAGTGAAGCTGGAATATACCAGCTATGATGAGGAGTGTGCAAGGGTGAACCAAAAAAATGACTAACATGATCTCTCACATCAAAATGCAAGCCAAGCGTAAAACACTAAGAAAATATGATCCTAGGAGTGCCTTTTCTATTATGTTTGTTTAACTTATGCTATTTAGGACCGACACATGAATTTTGAAATAGATTTTTTGGTGAGGATGGCTTCCTACAAAGAAGCATATCTAAAAGGTGAGGTTTCAGGTATGTTATGGTGGGGACGATATTTTCTCTGAAGTATGACTCGATAGAGTAGTGAGATGGGTACCCACTATGCCATGATCATGTGATCACCTATAGCTTCTTCTAGGTAGGATGTTGTTTAAGAATGTATGTATTTTTAATTTTTGTGAGGTTTGGTAAGACTCAGAGAAAGAGAAAAGGACATAAATGCTTTTCTATGATTCATTAGTCAACCATCAGCTGGGCATGACTTCCAGCGTATAGGTTACCCTCAATTAATGTGAGCTAATGTAATAAATCAGAATGGAATGCACTTATTTTTAAATCCAAATTGAAAATGTGAAATTGGATGACACAATAGGATGAAGAGGAAGAGGGATTATCTTTCACTACAACGCATAAAACATGAAGAAATGGTTATTTTTAATTACACCAAAAGAAAAGTTTCCTTTCGAGCAAATAGAAAGAAGAGGTGAGTTACCAAAGAAGAAAATTAGTGTGTACACTTTTCGAAGGGAAACAAACACATGATTTTCTCCTAGGAATGAATGAAATGTAAGGAACCCGGATGGGTCCCACGGCATGCCAAAAATTTCACTTGATTCTTAGATCATTTCTTTGAAGTGTTGACAAGATGTATAGGGTAACAGGCGTAGGAGGAATACCTGTTCAAATGTTGGTTGATGGGTTGTTGCACACGTATGACTTCCGAATCCACATATGACTATGAGAGCTTCCTTTTGGCTAGGAGGAACTACCTGTAATGAAAACAAGACCACCAGAAGGAATTAAACAATATGGGCAGTGAACCGCATAGCATATGCTAGATCCGAGAAGTGTGATACTTCCTAGATGGTTGTCAGTCCACTATTTTAAACAATTTAATGCCGTAAACAAAGTAAATCCTATTGTTATTTAAAATGATTTAGGTATCTCACTTAAAACACAATAAGAAATATATCTAATCTAACAAAGCTAAGCTAGAATAGAATACAAAGGTAAAATGATTGGTTTTAGGTCTCTCGTAGGTCTAATAGAGGTCTCAAGTAGATCACAAGTGAATGAGGGTGAGGTGAAATTAGGTAAGTAGGTATCTCTGCTCAGTGGCTCATTGGGAGAATACATAGACCAATGTCGGTCGGGGTGACCGATGGCGTTAGATGTGACCGGTGCCGCTTACTATGAGATCTAGAAATGTCACGTAACAAGCTTTTGGTTTCCTTTGTGATTGTATAAAGAACTTTGGTTAGTTGAGATGAGGTATTGGGTGACTGGAGTAGGATTTGGCGAGGTTTTAATGGGTATATGGAGCTGGAAGTGTTGGAGAATTTCAATAGGGGCAAGGTAAACAATGGATGATGAAATGAAATACACCAGGAAAGTATGACGTTATAATTACTTGGATTCCGATCCTGAATGCCTGTGTGTGAGGGATGGAGGTGCTGATGAGGGGTTTGAAGGCTAAAAGTGATCACCAAATGAAGAAAATCTTCTGCATGGGCTGCATGTACTCTCCTCTTTGCTTGGATAGATCAGATCATGGTTGGGATGGCTATGCAGGAGAAGATGCTCAATCTCCTTCCTCGCAGCGGTTTTCACTGGAATTTGCTCTCTGAATATGTGTTATCTCTCCGAGATGTTTTCTTTCTCATCAACCTTCTCCTAATGTCTTCCAACCTTGAGAATCAAAGTTGTTTTGGGGTTAAAATGGGTAATCGCGGTGGTTAGGCTTAACCGGAGATGGTTAGGGTAACTGGCGTCGATCAAGGCAGGATTTCCTAGGTTTACTAAACTAGGGTGATCCTCTTGATTTCCTTGGATCTCGTGTCATTATCCTACTGATTAGACTTGGATATTCTTGTGAGCATTCGGGAATGTGGTTAGATGGAATGTAGGCATTGATTTTTAGGGTTTGGGTAAGTCTTAGTTAGTTATGGCAACTTACTAAGAATAGGTCTTAGGTTGAGTTGACTTGGTGAGGTGTCTAAGTGAACTGTATGTGTGGATATTATTTGAATACGATATTTAAATACTAAATATAGTGAGGATAATGAATTAATTAAATTAAATTAATATTAGTGGGGTGAAGGGGGTTATGGCTCAGTAAATGTAATAAAGGGTGTTTATTGGTCAAGGGACCAAAGGGTAGTGTGACCTAATTTTAGTGTCTACATTTCCACCTTTCTCCTTTTATTATTCCTCAACACTATGCTCTACCTTCTTTTTGACCAAGATCTGGATAATATCTCCGACTTCATGTTATGCTAAGGTCTCTACTTATGGTCCAAGAATGCATGTATTTTCTTTTACATTTGTTCCCACTTCTTCTTCATCTCCTTCTCCCTCTCGAGCGTCCTCTAAATGCACACTCTCCTCATCAAATTCATGCACATTGTAAATGGGAGGGTTATTTTTAGGCTCTTATTCTTCTTCCTCTCCCTCTATTTCCTCATTTTGTAAGCTCTCTATCTTCTCAAAGTTAGAACTCTACATCACCCTTTGCTTCTTCCTTACTGGAGATTGATTCTTTATTGGGGATTTTTCCTATGAGTATAAGTACTCATACCTACACATGTCTCTTGTTTCCCCATGGTCTATCCCACATACGCACTTGATGTCCTAATCATTGTAGGAGTTTCTTCTCTATCTCTTTTCTTTACCTCAACCTTATTTCTTCATGTAGGGTCCTTAGGGATAGAAACATCATCTTCTATATATGCACCCTTCTCAAATTTTAGATGTAAATGAATATAAACACTTGTTATTGTAGCTTGTCCCTGAAATTGGTTTTGTAATGGGTTTGAGCAAATGTATGTCATGAGAGACATATTTTTCCACATGCACATGCTTCTTTGGGTAGAAAAGTGTTTAGTGCAGTGCATGATGCTCTTGGTCCACTTCAATTATATAAAAGCTCAATTTCTTGGCCTCCTTAAATCTATTAACTGCTCTTTGTAAATATTTTACCGTGAAGGAAAAAGGAAATTTTCACCACGAGATCTTTGTACCATCACTCAATGTAAATCTACCAATGCAAAATTGTTGATAAACTACAAATTCAGCCTCATTCCCCAAAAAGGTTGCAAGTTTCTCTAAGATCCTCCATTCCGCATTAAAGGCATCACACATCATTTGTATCATTTATCCAAGCATGCCTTTTACACAGGTTTAATAGTATCACAAGTATATGTTACAAACATCTTAGCTGGGGAGGGGTTCTCATCAGTTACTCCCATTTGTTCTTGTTCGCCCATCAAGCACTCCAATCTTAGAGAAAACAATGGAAAGAAAAATATTACCATACATTATCTTGTCTCCATCTCATGCGGCATCAATGATATCTTCTATAATGAAGGTCGAGATGTTGTAGATGGTTCCTTATGTAATCTTTTTGCATACATTCAACCACCTTTTGTTAACTTGGGTCCATCATTCTTTTATGTTCAATTTTTAAGTAGGCGTGTGGTCATCTTCATGAGTGGGTCATTTCTATTTTGGGAATGAGAAAATGATAAGCACCATGCATGATTTTAAGTTATTAATAGGATTACTTTTCATGTTAACTCGTAGATCATCTATTATTAGCACACTTACATGTGTGCATGTTATTGTAAAGGTGCATGTTTATTATTAGCATGCGACCTATTTTGAGAAGTGCATAAGTGGTGAAGGGAAATTCCCCACTTCTATTTATATGTATTGATCTATGTAGTTTAAGGAGATGCTATTGTGGTGAATTATAGTAGAGTTATGTTGTTGGATCTGATGAGTGCATGACTTATGGTGATACTTTGTAATGTGAGAATCTTTTATGTTGTACATTTTTAATATAATGGAGTGTATTGGCTAGATAATGGTATTAAGCATGATTATAAATGATTCTTGTATGGTTAATCTTATTATACTTATTATTTAATTCATGATTATTTAAGATCTAGTTATGGATTATGCACTGTGGAATATTTATGCTTATTTCGGATTTGAATATGTTTTATCTTCATCACACTAACATCCTACATAAGCAACTCTAAAGAGGGGCCTAGTAATTTTGTGTACTTCAAGTGAGCGCTCATCTCAAGTTTGGTGATGTGTCAACACACCTGGGTTTTATATAGTAGATTCTAGGTTGCATCACTTGTACTCATACTCCTTAGTTGTTTCTTTGATAGCCTTATTGTCACCCAAGTCATCATCAATTGACTCTCCAGTGCAGATGAGTCTAGTGAACTTGGAGATTAACTATGGATTTATGTGCATCCTCCTTCTAGCAAAGTAAAAATAGTCTTCATGTATGCGTGACATAAGCCACTAGTACAATCTCTCAAGCTTTCTAAAAATGGTAGTTCATATAGTTGAAGAATTCTAACCTTCTCCAAATTCTTTTGTACTTAATCATCATACATCGCCTTGTCCTCTTCTGTCCTCTCACCTATTGGGTGAACCAGCTCTAATGTCATTTCCTTCTTAGTCATATTGTTTCAATGGTTATAATCACTTATAACCATTTTTTACACATGGGACACCCACTCCATTCCCATTAATACCCCATATGGGTATTACATCTCCGAATACCATTCCTCATTGAAACTCACCACCGCAAGTATATTTCCCTTTCCCTTCTTCTTGGGTGAAACAATTTGTTCTCTCCTTGGTGTCATTCTCTTTTGGTTGAGTAGTTGATAATTATACCTTGTGCTTTATTATTTCCAATCCTCAAACTTAAAACCCTACTCCTTCACACAATCCTACAATTTGTGCCCTAGTTCTTCAAACCCTAACTAGAGAACACTTATTTTCACACTACACCATCCAAACCCGCATAACTTATTTCACAAAACCACTCTACACATGGTCATGTTCATCTTCGTAATTTGGCCCATGAATTTCTACCTTCACAATTGATTGTTTGCATAAATTCACAAGGATGCCCTAGTTCGCAAGAGCTCTTCCACAAGTTATCGCAAGGTAAAAATAACTTACCCTAACCCCTATTTATAGTTTTTCACTTTTTACTACATTAATTACCATGCCACCTACCACCATACTACCACAATAAATACATATCCAAGTGTGTTTCCTATACATGTCCAATGTACGTAACCTCTATAACCTTCTAGTGTGTAAAACTACACCGACCGTAGACCTCCTTACGCACGCTCCAAGCATCAAAATACGTAAACCACTACATCTTTTTCTAAGTAATTTTTCTTGCCATATACTACAAGTAGAGGATCATGGGGCATAGGTGGCTCTAGTACTCATGGATCCGGAGGAAGAGGTAATATATGCAGTTCTAAATTAGGTGAGCAGTGGTCCGCACCAACCCCAAACTATTTACATGGAGATGTATCTTTTTCTTCTAGAGTATAGGGGCATGGAGGATATTGCTTGAGCATATACACATGTTTGAGATACTATGGCGCACAAAAGGGATCATGGATTCTGAGTGCAAGGCCACCAATTTACAACTACATTGGAGGGATACGTACACATTTGGTACAGAAATTTGACCTTGATCAGACTTGCATAGATTATGTTGCATTACGAGATGCTTTCCTTAAGGAGTTTTATATCCCTGAGTTCGAGCAGAAGAGTATAAGTGCACTCAAGGATATTAAGTAGGGCACTATTGAGAGTGTTCAGGAATATGATGCACATTTTATAAAGATTCTGTCTAAAATTTCATATGATATCATGCAATCCAAAGATGCACAATGGTTCTTTGGGGTTTGATCACACCGTTTATGTAGGCAATGTCACATAAGACATACATTGATCCACACTAAGAAATTAAATATTTTTTGCATGTTGAGGTAGGCAGGAATATAGAAACTAGAGTAAGCCCATTCCCTGAAGAAGCATGATTATAGCTATGGAAAAGTAGTTAGAGAAACTTTCAAAAATCCATCATATGAGATGCGCTTTTGGATTTGGTGTACAAATTGTGAAGTAGAAGGGCGCACTAAGGATAGTTATCCTCATACGTCCGGTATGTTATTTATTGTTAGACCGTGAGATATGCCATTTGGACCATGATGCCAACCATTTCCCATTTTTACAACACATGATAAGAAAGAATTTATCTTGTTATTTTAAGATTTTCTCGGTCCACGACTCACAATACCGAAGACTATAGGTTTATTGGTCGATCCATGATGTTATTGATATTGGTGTGTGACAGAAGGGAGTATCAAACAACTCTAAAGGTAAAATTGAGCACCATGATCATGATCACACTCAAGTGTACTATGATTATACTATAGGTAGTTCTGAAGGAGGTCGAGGATATTATGGTGGATTTGGGGGTCAAGGCCATTGTGGAACTTGTTTTACATGCAGATCTCTTGACCACTACATGCATGAATGTCCTCAAAATATTACATGTTCTTGTTATGGGAAGAATCATAGTTATGAGGAATTCTGGACTTATATGAGCATCTTTGAAAACAACATAAATAGGAAAACAAGGGTGCATGGATGGTTAGAATACAACACACCATGAAAAATTAGTCGATGTAAAAGTTGGTGTTGGAACCGAAGTAGTACTTGTGAAGATTACTACATGCATTGAAGCTACACACACCATAGATATGTTGCAACAAGCCTATTATCACTAAGGAAAAAAATTTTACATGTAAGTATCTATATCCTACACATCGAAGGAGGTTTATCAGGAGACCATGGAGGTTCTTAGAAGTGTTCAAGGTGAAATATAGTGTTTAAAGGAACACTCACGAAGTTATAACAAAAGAAGACAAATGATACGGTCCAATCGTACATTGATGATTTGAATTAGGTATGAAATAGGGTGCGGAAAAATAATATTATTCTATTACTAGGGAATTAGTTAAAGGGGAACATTCCACGTGTAGCTATTGAGAATGGATGGAAGATCCTCGTATGTTAATCTTCCCTCTCATAGATTATATTATGACAAGGAGATCACTCTAAATTCTATTATGGATGGATGGCTTTTGATCAATATATTGATTGACATAGGTGTGAAATTGAATGTGCTTACTTTAGATGCATGGTATAGATGGGAAGACCTCCATTACAGCCATCCTCTAATGTACTATTTATGGCTAATCGAATTAAGGCCACTCCCATTGGAGTTTTAAAAGATGCATGCATTACTATACAAGGGGCCAATTTCTTTGGGGACTTTGAGGTATTAGCACATTCATAAGTAGATATCTTCCTAGCTCTACTTGGGCGCCCTTGGTGTTATGTAAATAATGTTGATATACGATTCAACAAGGGGTATATAAGTTTTGAGAAAAAGGAAGAAAGAGTTATTATCCCTTTAATATATGGTAATTCTACACCTTATGTTGAACCTTTGAGTGAGGAATACCTAAGCAAAATTTATGTACATGTCATTCAGATCCGTATGCTTGAGCCATCTAAGGAAGGAATTCTCCAGTGGGAAGATGCATAATCTATTAGTGATACTACAAGTATTTCTTGTGATAACTGGGTACATGGAACCTATGAGATGGTTGGGCATGAAGTATGAAGAACATTTGTGTGGAGAAGTAAACCTCATTGTGTTAGGGGATAGATAACTCCATACCTTGATACACTAGAGAAGGAGACCCTATGGTATTCTTGCATACCATGGACGAGTAGTGGATGGATCGTGTGGAAAGAAAAAATATGTTGATGTATACCTGTAAGGGACAACAATGCACCGGTGGATGGTTCATAGGGATAATCTCATAGAATGGAAATAAGTTGGTATTTCTCTAACTCAATTTTTCAGCAGCAATATGCCTACTCAAATCTGCATATATTATGGTAATCAACCTGTTCAACACCACATTCAAGAAAGGTGAGATACTCTAGAAAGAGAGGCAGGTGAAGATTTACCATGTTCATTATGGGTGCACAAACTTTATTCCACTTTGCAAGGTAGTGCAAACACTTGGTATGTTTATGCAAAACTACATAAGGAGACTAGAAATTGGTAGGATTTGATTGTAGGGATGGACCATACTTTTGACTACTTCTCTACTAAATCTCCGGTAGAAGAGGCATAAAGGGTTATAAATCACTTAACTATGGGAGATAGTTCAAAGGTTCAAGAACTCATTCGGATTTATTTGGTGAGGTAGATTCAAGTGCGTGTTTTGATGAAATGGAAGAGAAAAATACCACACTACTTAAGTGTCCTTACTTTGAGAAAGAAAAGGGAAAAATGGTCTCGCATAGTGGATGATGAAGAAGTAGAAAATCTTGATATAGATCCTTTAGCATGTACGCATGAGGTTTTGGACAGTTGAAGATAAAAATGTGTGCACCTATCATGAACCTATGAAGACAAATAAAGTGAACATTAGCCTGGATATTAAACCTAAGGAGGCAATAATAGGGGATTATTGGTCTTATTTTTAAGTGATAAAGATAATTGGGTTACTACGTGATTTGCACGAATTATTTCCTAGGGGCTACCATGAGTTAAAAGGATTACATGAGTCATTAGGAGAGATGAAGATTAAGCTAAAGGAAGGTGAGCACCTAGTTAGGAATAGACCTTACAAGATGAATCCTAACCCGCACATAAAGGTTAAGGAATAAATTGACAAAATGTTGAAATCGCATCATTAATCCCCTAGAGGAATAAGAGTGGGTTAGCCCAATGGTAATCGGTATAAATAAAGATGGTTGGATTAGGATTTGTGTGGATTACATGGAGATGAATGTTTCATGTGTGATTGATCCATCTCCTACACCTTTTGCTGAGGAAATATTAGAAGGTGTTTCAAATAAGCACAAAATTTACTCTTTTACAAATGGATTATCTGGGTATCATCAAGTTAGAATTGCATAAGAGGATCAAGAGAAAATGATGTTCACCACCTAATGGGGAATTTTTTCATATACTGTGATGCTCTTTGGTTTTAAAAGTGTTCTTGTTGTATTTTCGCACATAGTTGTTCAAGCATTCTAGGATTTTATTCATAACTTCTTGCAGGTTTACTTGGATGATTGGATGGTGTATGGACTTGTTAAGTACATTATGAAAATTTACAATTAATGTTTGAAATATGTATACGTTAAGCATCTCTTTAAACATCAAGAAGTGCATTTTTGTCATGCCTTTTGGCACTTTTTAAGGCATGTCATCTACAAGGAAGGTTTGTTAGTGGATCTAGCTAAATTTGTAGTTATTGTAAGCCCGGAGGAGCCTACTAGTTAGAGTGAGGTGCATGGATTCTAGGGACACATGGGGTATTGTATAAAATTTATCAAGGGATATGTAAAGATTACTCGCGCCTGGAAGAGTTAACTTGAAAGGAAAAGGGTCATTTTATTGGGGAGAACTACAACAACACACATTTGAGGCTTAGAAGGAGAAACTTACTACAATACCTATTCTCGCATTTTCCCTCATAAAACCAACCATTTCATGTGCATGTGGATGCTTTTGGCACATCCATTGGTGTGTTGCTAGATTATCTTGGAGATGGTATTGTAGATCATCCTAGTGGTTTTTCTAGCAAAAATTGACTCTTGCGGAATAAAATTATACAACTACAGAGCGCAAGGCCTTTTCGAAAACCTACATGTTGCAGAAATTTAGATAGTATTTATTAGTAACACCATTTATATTTTATACCGATCACATGGAATTAAAATACTTAGTCAATAATCTAGTCTTACAAGGGCACATATGTCTATAGGTGCTCTTATTCTAAGAATTTGACTTCACAATCGTGGTAAAACTAGGTAAAAGTAATTCTCGTCCAAACCACTTATCAAGAATTCATTCAATGGAGGACACGCAGACAATTCAAGTTACAATTTTGGATGCTCAGTTGTATAGGTTACATCGTGTGCCTTCAAAGTTAGAAGATATTGATATCTTTTACACATAGGTATGGCACCGTGAAGGAATGAAAACCTTAGAAAAGAAACAACTTGCAATTCACTGGCACCCTTTATATTAATCGGTGGTGACTTATAAAAATTAGGTTGAGATGAACTATTGCACTAGTGTGTACTAGAACATGAGTGCATGAATATCATGGAACAATCTTATAGTAGTATTGCAGATGGGCACTATGCAAGGACACCACAATGCACAAGATTCTATTCACTAGATTATGGTGGGAGACCCCGTACAAGGACTGTAAAGAGTATTGTAAGGTGTGTGATCACCGTCAAGACTTTGGAAAACCTAGAAAAAGATATGAAATTCCTTTGAGGCATATTCCTAGTGCAGAGCCATTTGTGAAATGGGCTATAGATGTTGTGGGTCCTATTTTGCTAGCCGCGCATAGAATGGATCATGTTACACCATCAATTGCATAGATTATATTACAAGATGGGTAGTAAGCGTAAAGTGCCTATAAAGGATTGTATAGAGCTACAATAGTCACTTCTTATGGGAAAATATTCTTACTAGGTATGGATGTCTCCGCTTTGAGTTTGACAAGTGATAGGGGCACACACTTCTCAAATGAGACAAGGATATTGTTAGATAAACTTATGGTTGTGCACCATAAAAATAAACCCTATCATCCTTAAGAAAATGGTATTACCGAGGCTTTTAACAAGATATTAAGTCAAACCTTGACAAAAATTGTGATATTGGAAGGAAAGATTAGGATGATAAAAATTTTGTTGTGTTTTGGGTGTATCAAACAACTACAAGAAGTTGGATAAGGCCACGCCCTTTTAGTTAGTGTTTGGCACATAATCACTTCTTCCTATGGAATTCATGTTACCTTATTTTCATGTTGCGTGTCTTTGGAGGTCTAACTGATGAGAAAGAATTAGAAGAAAGGATTGATAAGTTAATAAAGTTAGATGAGAGGCATGCCATAGCACGTTGGATTCGGAAGCAATAAAAGGCCCAAATGAAGGTATGGCATGAGAGAAACATCAGGGACAAGAATCTTGAAGTTGGATAGATAGTGTTTCCTTATGATTCCAATTTTTGTGCTATCGAGGAAAGCTTAAGGTGTATTGTTTGGGACCGTATGTTATCACTCATATACGTTAATCGGACTTATCGGTTAGAGGCACTTGATAGAATACATATACTTGGTTACTTCAATAGGTGTAGGCTGAAACCCTACTATAAATAAGTCTTATTGGTGTTTGTAATAATTCAAGATTGCCATTTAGTATAGGTTTCCCTTTATATATTTTGTTTCATGTATTTCCTTCTTCGTCACTATGCTTTGTCAATTTAGTTTGGTGTTTTTTGTAATAAATGTGTTTACACGCTCGGAAGCTAATTACATTCTCGAATTATTTTTAAGTGTAGAGGATCGCACATACCATTGGTATGGGGTGGTTGTTATTTTTTATTCACAACATGGTACACATGAGAAAAAACTATTACAATTGCTATTTTAGTATTGAAAAGATCTCGTTAGAAAGGAAAGTGCTTCTAAAGAAGACCATGGATGGAAATAAATGAATGAACAATATAACACGAGGTAAGTAGTGGCAAAGTGGAAACTACCGGAGAAGGTGTGGTGGCTAGGTACTTAGGCACATGGAAGCACATAAAAGAGAATTTTGTATCCAGAAGGTAAGAAGGCGCATTGTTATAGCTTGGGTGTGAAGGTTTATTGCGTGAAAATTGGAAAAATGGTCAATTAATGAGAGGATTGTTGGTAGGTGAAGGAGTAATAAATGCACTAAATTTTTGAAAATATATATAAGGACATGATGCAGGTTCATTTTTACCTTTGCAATCACAAGTATTTGAGTGAGCTAAGTGTGACCGAGCAAAGAGAATTGTGTTGAGGTGTGGGGAGTTTTGAAACCAAACGTGGAGAGTATATTTATGTGAAAAAGTGGCTTGTGTCCCCACTAGCGAATAGTTTGAGTGCAAAAAGCATTAAGAACAAGCTATGGCACGTGATTTTGAGTGAGGGCATGTAGATTTGAGCTAGGGTTTGAGCTTACTTGATACAGAAGACAAAAGGTGGAATTTTTACAATGGCACTGAATAAAGCACCTGCAACATGCACAAAAGGAAAGAAAAAGGTGGAAGTTGAGGTTGAAATTACTCCCGAGAGTAATTTTTCAAAGATGTAGTACCTAGAAGGAGTAATAGTCAGATGGGATTGGGATTACCATGTTTTCCGATGCAAAGTAAGTAATTATAACCACCACATCATGACAACAGGGGATAATTGGATGCATTATTGAATAAGAAGACAAACAAGTGCACAAGTGGATGATATGTCAATGTATGATGGTGTTGGAGAGAATTTTATCAAGAAGGTAGGGTCTATTAGTTATATGAACTCCCATATGTTGGAAAACCGGAAGCAATATACCAATGCCTTATGAGCATAGTCCACAAAGAATTTTTCTATTTTGTTGTATATATGGTAAGGATCATAAGTAGCCACGATTGCTACATTGACAGGATGAAGGGCACAAAGACATATATTATTACTAATCGATTGAAAAGGTAGATATTATAGCCACCGAGAAAGGATTTTATATACTCCAAGGGTCCATGTGGAATGGATATAGATAAACTAAAGAAGTACCATGTATTGCAGGAAACCACATATCTACTCACAAAGTTAAATGATCAAGAGAGATGGTCACAAGTAAACAAAATGTGGCTACATATTGCAAATAAAATTTTAGAGGGTGAAATCTAAAACTTGGATGGCTACATTGCAGAAACTATCACCGAGGAAATTCACATAGATGAGAAGATAATTTTTTTGATGTTATCCTATTATCCCTTGTGTTTTTAGAAATTAGAGTGCACGATGGGCTACAAAAAAAAATTTGGTAATACCCCACTGAAAATAATTCCCTCACAAAAAGGTTCGAGAAATAATTATATGAAGGATCAATGAGTGGCATGTTCAAGAAAAGGGTAAAAATGAGGTATGACCAACTTCGCGTGATATTTGAGGAGGAATGGCACATTCCAAAGGAACTACCTTTGGTAGTAGGAAAGGTAGTAAAATTTGTGATGTATCAACATTTCTACATCATGTGGTTCACCATGAAGGATGGTACATGGCATAAACTTCCCTATGCCTTTATAGAATGCTCCTTCCATGCCTTAGTTCATAGATTTACTGATGTGCACTAGAAAAATTCAATGAAGACAAGGTAGATTGTGACTACCACACTCTTAGGAAAACATATGTATATCCAGGTCAATCTTCTTACATTGAGAGGCTCATTTCAGATGTCATAAATATAAATATAGTAAGTTTGGCAATTGGGGAAAGTGGAGTTGTGCTTGTATATCTTCAGCTCAAGCCTAGGCTAGAGAATAACAAGTATGTGGAGAATTATTTTTCATGCTCCTAGGGTACCTAAGGGAAAACATATAATGGAGAATGTGCTAGTTCCAAATCCTTGCACGACTATAGAGGTAGAAGAGGAAGAGGAACATGAGGATAGTGGATATTTGGACCATAGAGGCTAGAGGCAACCCACAGAAAAAGTGGAGAGTGAGTGCATAGATACTCCACCATAGGCACAAGAAGGAGAAGAAGACTTAGACATAGATGCAGTCCCCCGAAGAGTGCCAGTTCAAGAGGGTATTCAAAAGAACCATGACCCAAGGCACAGGAACATCACATCTTGTAAGAAGATCACCTATAATTTCCCTCAAAAAGAAACACACCCGAGAAGAAGAGAAGGAGAAATTTTAAGTTGAATGAGGACGTGGAGGAGTCTAAAGAGAGTGCACCTAGAACCCCAGTTCAACCAGGAAGATGTGGAGGAGCCTAGGGATGAAGAAATGAGAGATGAAGAAGAAGGGGTGAAAGAATTAGAATAAACTATGTAAGAGCAAACCACCATGCCTATCACTACTTAAGAGGAGGAAGGGCCAACTCCAAACCTTGGTGCTCAAGTTCCTAAGGGACCAATAAGGAAGATAAGCTGAAGAATATGTTGTGCCAAGTATGGGCTATGCTAAGGACACAAGAAAAATTGTCCATGCTCAATTTCAAATAATAGTGGACCTTAAAGAGTTATATGGATGGGAGCTGATGGACCCGAGATATGGCCACTGTGTGCACAAGGAAATAACTATCCCTGGTCCATGCAGACTCACATAGATGAACCAGACTTTAATGTGTGTGAGGAGTCTTGTTTCTCAAGAAGAGTGAAGAAGGAACCCCAAAGAAGGTACATGATTATAAATCCTACTGTCATGTTAGATGAACAGGTCAGCAATGCCTTAGTGAAGGTATCTAATGAGGTGGTGTGAAGAAATATTGATAAGACTACCACCATTAAAGCGTTGATTGAAGACAACAAGGAAAAAACTATAGAGATAGAGTGATTAAAGGAAGAGAAGGAACAAGAACAAAAAAGGAATGAGGCCTTCATTGCCATGGATGAGGAGATAGGTGATTATATTTTGAAGCCAAGGCCTCATCTAGAACAAAAATTACCCGAAAATTTCCCTTCGAAATGCATTATGTACACACATTGGTTGCTTTGGTATTAGAAGATGGAAAATTTAGAATGCCCATACCAAAAGATGTTTAACACGAGGCAGAAAGAGAAAATGCCTCCATGATCAAAAAAAAAAATTTCAACTTACGAGGCATTATTCCAAAATTTCAAGGATGAGTCAAGAAATCAGACCAAACTCTAAACATATGTGTAAAGACCAAAGGCAAGTGATAAGGACCAGAACTCTAGTTGAAGATAATGGGGTCCTAGAAGCAATGAAAGATGAATCATTAGGGTGCACAAAAATATTGGCACTATTAAAAAAAAAGGTGTGAATCCTCAGTAACATCTTAAGACCCTCATAAGGAGAGAATAGATGATATTGGAAATCTCATAGCATGCAGAAGATAGATCTTCTAGAGGGCATGATGTCATTGGTTATGGCTACTATTGTTTGAGTACTATAGAATGAGAAGGAAAATATTACTCGGGATGAGTAGGATTTCATTGCCACAAACATTCCAAAAATGACAAAGACCATGTTGAATGAATGGTTTACATTGGAGGTGGAGATAAAAGTGAATATCCAAAGTTGATCCTCTCGATTGAAGAAGATGGAGTTGAAGAGTAAATATTCATCTTTTGTACAAAGTGATTATTTACATTATTTCTATTCTTATTCTTTGTTATTTGGGAACATAAGGAAGAAACCCCATTTCTCATATGGAAATGTACTTTAGTGTGGGGTAATGTTGGGAAGATCTAATACCGTGCTAAGGAGAAGACACATAAAAGATACGTGCACGAGAACATGGCACATTTGGAGGCACGAAATGATAGGAAAGGAAATGCGTGCTAGGATAGTTTGATTCGGGACTTATCCATTTTCATGGATACGAGACTATTTTTTGAGATAATATGTGAAGCACACATTGGGATGGAGACTTGTGCAACACACAAATGCTATTTTGGGAATGAGTGACTTATAAGCACCATGCATGAGTTTAAGTTATTAATAGGATTACTCTTCCTATTAATTGTAGAACATCTATTATTAGCACACTTGTATGTGTAAAGGCACATGGCTATTATTAACATGTGACTTATTTTCGAAAGTGCATAGGTAGTGAAGGGAAAGTCCCCACCTCTATTTATATGTATTGATCTATGTAGTTTAAAGAGATACTAGTGTGGTGAATTATTGTAGAGTTACACCGTTGAATCTTATATGAGCATGACTTATGGTGATACTTTGTAATGTGAGAAGCTTCTATGTTTTATAGTGTTTAATATAATGGAGTATATTGGTTGGATAATGGTATTAAACATGACTATAAATAATTCTTGTATGGTTAATCTTATTATAGTTATTATTTAATTCATGATTCTCTAAGATCTAGATCCGGATTATGCATTGTGGAATATTTATGCTTATTTATGGATCTCGAATATGTTTTATCTTCATCACACTAACATATTACATAAGAAACTCTAAAGAGGGGATTAGTACTATTGTGCAATTCAGGTGAGCACTCAGATCAAGATGGGTGATGTGCCAATGCACATGGGTTTTATCTGATAGATTCTAGGCTACATCACTTATACTCATACTCCTTAGTTGTTTCGTTTGTGATAACCTCATTGTCACCTAAGTCATCATCAATTTAATCTCTAGTGAAAATGAGTCTAGTGAACTTGGAGATTAACTATGTATTTATGTGTATCCTTCTTCTATCGAAGTAAAAAAATCTTCATGTGCGCAAGACATAAACCACTAGTACAATCTCTCAAGCTTGCTGAAAAATAGTAGTTCTTACAAGTTGAAGATGTCCATTCTTCGCAAAGTCTTCTCGCACTAAGTCATCATACACCGATTTTTCCTCTTATGTCCTTTCACCTGTGGGGAAAACTAGCTCGAATGTAATTTCCTTCTCAAGTAGAATTGTTTTAGTGGTTATAATCACTTATAACCATTTTGTGCGTGAGATGGGAAACCCACTCTATTCCCATCAATACCCCATCCGGGTATTGCATCCTATTGTGTATACCATTCCTCATCGAAACTTTCTACCACAAGTAGTTTTCCTTTCCCTTCTTCTTGGGTGAAATGGTTGTTCCTCTCCTTAGTATTAGTCTCCTTTAGTTGAGTACATGATAATTTCTACCTTGTTCTTTGTTATTTTGAAGCCTCAAACTTAGAACCCTACTCCTTCTTGTAATCCTACAATTTGTGCCCTAGTTCTTCAAAACCTAACTAGAGGACACTTATTTTCACACTACACCATCCAAACCCACATAACATCTTTCAAAAAACCACTCTATGCACGACCATGTTCATCTTCACAATCTGGTTCATGAATTTCTACCTTCACAATTAATCATTTGCAAAAATTCACAAGGATTCCCTAGTTCGCAAGAGCTCTTCCACAAGTTATTGCAAGGTAAAAATAAATTACCCTAACCACTTTTTATAGTTTTTCACTTTTTACTACATTAACTACCATGCCACCTACCACCATAATACCTCAATAAATACTTCTCCAAGTGTGTTTCCTATGCATGTCCAATGCATGTAACCTCCGCAACCTTCAGGTGCACAAAACTACACTGATCGCAGACATCCTTACGCGCACTCCAAGCATTGAAGTACATCAACCACTGCATATTTTTCTAAGTATTTTTTCCTATCATAGCCTACCTTGGCATCATCATTATTATCACCATATCCCTTGACACCTTACCATCATCTAACAACCATTATAACCACTGCTACATGTACCCCTCTTATACTTAGGACTTCTATCACACACTTTCCTTTTTTCCCAAGACATTATCAACATCAACCTTTATATGCATGCCTTTGTTTGCACTCTACCCCACACTAAATATATGCATGGTCCTATGCACATGAACTCAAAAAGAGAGTTATCAGCTTCTAGTGCACTTATTACACAAAACACCAAACTAAATTGACAAAGCATAACAACGTTGAAAGGAAACACATATAAAGGAAATGCATTAAAGAAACCTATTCTAACTGGCAATACTTCCTTATTATAAACACCAAGAAGACTTATTTATAGTAGGGCTTCTTTGGCCACTCCCATTGAAAATACCAAGACACCTTGTCCCATCTAGTGCCTAAATCAAGTATATAAGTCACAACATACGGTCCCAACCAATGTAATTGGAACTTCCCAGGATTGCACAAAAACTTAGAATCATATAGAAGAACCATTTTTCTAACCTCAATATTCTTGTTCTTAATATGTCGATCATGTCATTCCTTCTACCTAGAATTTTCTTTCTTTTGGCTCCAACGAGCTATAACGTGCCTTTAATCCAACTGCATTAGTTTTTCCATGCTCTCTACAAGTGCCTTTTCTTTTGCCAAACCTCCTTCTTGCACAATACACAAGGTGGGTAACATGAAATCTACAAGAAAATCAGCCTCCATGCCAAACACCAACTAAAAAGGTGTGTTTTTTTCAAACTTTTATAAATTTTACTTTATGCCCAAAGTACAACAGATACTTTATCATCCCAATCCTTTCTTCCAACATCACAAATATTTGTCAAAGTATGGTTCAATATCTTGTTGAAAGATTCAGCAGTGTCATTGGCCTATAGATGAAATGGGGTTGTCTTGTGATGTGCCACCATAAACTCAATTAATAATATCCTGATAGTATCATTCAAAAAGTGTGTTCCCCTATCACTTGTTAGACTCAATGAGACACCCATATCTACTGATAATGTTCTCCCATAAGAACCTTACTATAGTAGCTACCATGCAATCCTTTGTAGGCATTACTTCCATCCATTGGGTAAGATAATCTTTACAAGTTATAATATAGCGTGATCCGAGTCCTACACGTGGGTTGGGAAATAGGACCCAAAAAGTCAATTTCCTATTTCTCAAAATGTTTTACACTAGCAATAGATCATAAAGGCATCTCATCTCTGTGTCCAAGCTTTCCAAGGCACTTTGGTAGTGGTCAAATTCCTTGCAATACTCTATACAATCCTTGTAAATCATTTCCAACCAAAGGCCTGCTAATAGAATCTTGTGCCCAGTGGCATTTCTGCATAGTGACCTCCTACTATTCCACCATGATCCTATTTTATAATTGAAGGGAACTCATGTTCAAGTACACACCAATGCAAAACCTCATCATGGCCTAACTTGTAAAGATCTCCACCTATCAGCATATAGGGCATGATGCATATAGAAAGTTGTTTCTTCTCCAAGGCTTTCATGCCTTTAGGTGCCACACTAGTACATAGAAAGACTAAAATATCTTTCAAATCAGAGGGTGTAGGGTTAAATCTAAATAACTATGCATTTGGCATTCTATCCTCAATGCTCTGCATGTCCTCACCTGAGTTAATCCTGGATAAATGATCTGGCCCCGATTTCCTCTTTCTTGGCTTCACCACAATTGTAAGTCAAAAGTCTAGAATAAGATAATCCATCTGCATTTGCACCCTTGTAAAATGGGCTTATTGACCAAATACTTCAATACCATGTGATATGTATATATTATAAACAAATTTGCAAATAAATATTGCCTAAACTTTTGCAGGGAATAAATCATCAAAAAATCTTTGCATTCCATAGTTGTGTAGTTATGTTCATTTGGGATCAATTTTCTACTTGTAAAACAAATAGGGTGATCTACAATACCCTCTTTGGGTTATCAAACATTATGCCAATGTCCATGCCAAAATATTCCACATGCACATGAAATGGTTTGGTCCACAAAGAAAAGTGAAAAATAGGCGTAGAAGTAATCCTTTCCTTCAATATCTCAAACATGTGTTGTTACACCTCACCCCAATAGAACTCACCCTTGTTTTTTAATAATTCCTCCAAAGGCATGACAATCTTGGCATAACCCTTAATAAAGTTTCTATAGTACCTTGTGTATCCAAGGAACCCACACACTTTACCCTTAGTAGGATCTACCAAAAAACAACAATCTTAGTAGGATATACCAACAAACATTCTTTACATATGATACATCCTGAAAGAGTTCCAAAGGGTGTAGAAAAATACACTTCTTGATGTTGAGAGAGATGCTCAACTTTCTGCACCTCTCAAACATAAGTCTCAGATTGTCACAATGGTCTTTAACTAGCCCATAAACAGTCCAATCATCTAAGTAAACCTATAAGAACTTATGTATAAAATCCTAAAATTCTTGCACCACAATGCGTGAAAATACTTTGGAGGCACATTCTTCAAACCAAAGGGCATAATTGTGTATGCAAAACTTCCCCACTCTGTGGTAAAAGTGGTCTTCTCTTTATCTTCTTTTGCAATCCTCACCTGATGATATCCAAAAAACCCATCAATAAAGGAATAGATCTCTCGCCATGCCACACCCTCCAAGATCTCTTTCTGTAAAAGGTGTGGGGAAAGGATATATAACAAAAGTAGCATTTAACTCCCTGTAATCCATATAGATCCTTATCCTTCCATATTTCTTGATACTTATCACCATTGGGCTAACCCATTCTGATTCCTCTATGGGCTCAATGATTTCAAATTCCAAAGCATCTTTTCAATTTCTTCTTTAACTTTGGCACACAAAGTTAGGATTCATCATATAAGGCCTCTTCCTAACCAGGCACGCACCTTCCTTTAACTTAATTCTCATCTCACCCAAAGATTCATGCACCCCTTTCAACTCATGATAGCCTCTAGGGAAAAAATCTTGGAAGTCGCATAAGTAGCTCAATAATCTTAGCAACCTTTGAATCAGACCAATAATCACCAATGATAGCCTCCTTAGGTTCAAATTTTGTTCCAATGTTGAATTTATTTGTCTTTATAGGTTCATGGTACACGTACACCCATTCATCTGCACTATCCATGACCTCGCACATACCCATAGTGTGATCAACATCCAAGTTCTTGACTTCCTCATCATCTATCATATAAACCATCTTTCCTTTTTCCTTTGCTAACTAGGCGCACCTAAGTTGTTCTTCATCACTATCCTCTTCTTTAAAGTGCACCTCAAGGTATGATTCTCCCAACAACTCTTGAATGATTTCTCTAGGTTTTATGCTATCTCCCATAGTAAAGTGCTTCATTATCTGCAAGGCTTCATTCACAAGGGTTTATTAGAAAAGTAATCAAATGTCTGAACCATACCTCTAGTCAAATTTTTCCAGTTCCTTGTCTCTCTATTCAAATATACATAGACATACCATGTGTGTGTGCATCCTTGCAAGGTGGAGTAGATTGCCATGGATAAATCATTTCATGTACTCTTTGATTGTAGGGCTGATGCACCTAGTTATGTTGTTGCAATAATCTATTTCACTTCTTATGAGTAAGTTGTAAGTTCTGGATTAGAATGATATGTTGTTTCTTGTAAAACTTATCTTACAAAGTTATCGATTAGAATCATCCTTGATTGGACTCATCCTTGGATCAATTCCATTGATCCAAGGTATGTTTTAAATCTTCTTATCTAAATTGAATGAAAAAATGACATTCATTGATTAAGAGACTTAATGGACTAAACTTGTGTTTGTTGCAAATTCTTTATTATCTTGAAAGACCATGCCTGCATTTTGTTGTGTGTTGTGCTCAGCTCTTCTTGATTGACCTTTACAGGGCACTTAATGGCGTTAAGGGAAAGGGAAACCTGCTTCAGGATTCTGGAGAAAGAGAGTGTATAATGTGTCCTATATCTAATAAGGTCTATCCTAATGGGATTCGAGACTCAGGTAAATTTTTCCTAACTCTTCTACGCCACTCTATGTGGGATGACATCCTAACCTAAGTGTTAATACTAAGTTAGCATGAAGGGAAATAACCTAAGGGATGCTAAGTTATTTCTAACCTATTGCCTATACTATTTGGTTAAACTAAGACCTAACCTAAGGTGACAATCTATTGTTTGAAGGTTATATCCTAAGGTTATACTTTTAAATTAACCTAAGATCTAACCTAAGAAAATTGTATCTATCCTAAACTAATGGGTATGAAAGGGAACCTATGGGTCGATTGGAAAGTGGGAGCTAAGTGGTGGTTCCTAAGATTTTAATGAGATTTGATTTTGATTTGATTTGGTTTTAAGGCATATAAGTACTGCCAGTTTGGTAATTACATGGTTAAAATTTAGTGGAACCTACGTGGAGGCATCACTAAGTTTGGAAATGCATGTGGAAGTTAAATTTAGTCTCGCCAACTTTGGATGGTGGTGGCAAGGAGAGATAGGTGGGAATATGCAAATTAATGGCATTAATTCACCTCGGTTTTGGTGAGAAAGCTATCTTGGAAGGCATGCTGGTGGATTTGTTGGGGTTGTTTTGCTTTGCATGCTTCATGATTTTTTCTCTGCATGGAGCTATCTAGTTTTTCAAACCAGCAGTTTGATCTACACTTAGTGGCTATTTTTGAATTCTTTGATCTATTTTTGGTTTGAGGAATGTATAAGAGGCATTGTGGAAAAATATTATTGTTGTTTGATCTTCTTGGAGAAGAAGGGGTGTTGGAAACTCGGCTGGAAGTCTTCTTGAATCGGAGAGAAGGCACTATTAGGCATGATAGGCTCTACCCATTAAGATTTCTTGCTTTCTTCTAAATGATTCATTAAAACAACTCTAGTCACTAGACATATATTTTTGCATGATGTATCTAGTTATTTACTTGCATGTTTTCTTGAAATTTATGTGGGTTTTGGAATGTGAATCCTTTGTTGTTAATGGTAGTTTTGGGAACTTTCTCTGTACTAGTTATCAGTGGTATTCATGTGAAATTTGTATTGAGGACTCTGTAACTTGTACTGGAAGCTCTAAAATTTGTAGTGGAAGCTCTGTAGCTTGTATTTGAAGCTTTGTTTCTTGCATTCGAGACTAATGTTGAAATGAAATTGGCTTGTTTCTTGTTGGGTTCGAATCTCTGTTTAGTCTTGTGTTTTTTTTTGAAGTAGAGCTTGAAGTGGAGCTCTAAGCTTGTTTAAAGCTCGAAATTAGTATTGAAGCTTAAAATTTGTTAAGAGTTTTGTATGGGACTATGTGTTTGTTTTTTGGACTGTGTTGGAACTTAGTGTAGATTAAACTTTGGTTGAACCTTTGTATTCAACAATTGTACTTACATTTGGTTCTTATGATGAACTTGTAGTTGAGTTGTTGAGTTTTTTCTATAAAATTACTGAGCTAAGGTTTTATTATTTTTATGGAAATGCTTGAACTCTAGAATAGATGTTGGTTTTTTTGTGCTTGTTTAGGGCCATGGGTTTCATGTATAGATCGTATTTGAAAATGTGTTGTTAGAACTTATGTTTGAAGCTTGTATTGACATCTCTAAACAATTCCATTGTTGGTTATTGTGAAATTTAATTCTCTTTGATTTTTGTGAGTAGGTTTTGTTGGATTTTAGTGGGTATTTTGAAGCTTAATCTCCTTTATGGACTGTCTACTCGATGGTAGCTTGAGAGTTTATTTTGGTTTGATGTAGAACTGTAACCTCCTTTTAATCTCCTTTGTTTTCACTCCTTGAGTGTGAATGTTTTATGACTTATGTCCTTTGGACTGTATAGCCTCCCTTGAACTTGACAAGGTGAGAGAAAATTGAAGTAAAACCTCTCCCTCTCTTCCCTGAGTGAACCCGTGTCATGTGGGAAGCTTGGTTGTTTTATTCTTAGGAATTAATGGACTGGAACTGTAATCTATTTTGGGACAGTCGTATCGATTGTAGAGGTTTATGGAATGTATTATTTATTTCCTTTTTGTCTTTGATGTTGAAAAATCCTTACCTGTCTTAAGATTTTAAATGAAACTCGTGAGGCTTGTGGTGATTCTATTTAGTCTTGTTGGAGGAAGTTGGGGACAATACTTGTCTTGAATAAATTGTTTAGTTCCTTACTCTCTTCTGATATTTCATCGATTCATGGGTTTTAATAGAATGTTGAATTTAAACCTATTTTTTAATGTGTTTCGTTTGAAGGGAATATTGTATCCCTATTCTGAATGCTTGGAAATTCAGTCTTTGGGACCGTGAGTTTCATGACCCCTTATCTATCTTACACTATTGCATATTTCTATTCCTTGTTGGGTTCTTTGAATGGATCTCCAGGTTTTTGACAGAGAAGTGAATAGGATCTCTTGGGGATAGTATGTTGTTTAGAGATGATATTGTGAATTTTGTTTAGAGAATTGAATTTGAACTTGAGCTTGGTGAATGGAAATAGGTCTTCATTTGTAAGTTTGTAATGGAAGTTGGTAATGTGCATTCTTTGATTGTGCATTTTGTTTTGAGTTCTCTTTTGGGAACTAGCTAAGAATTCTAAGTTTGTACTTAATAAAGGATTTCATTTCATAGTATAAATGAAATGAAATATGGATTGGGTCCTTTTTGGTTTGAGATCCTTTTTATGTTAACTGTATAAGTTCATTGATTGAACTTCTCTTTAATTGATTCTCTTCTAAGATGGGAATTTTCTTGTGGATTGGTTAAGAGAATTAGTTTGCTAAGTATAGCTTGGATTTTTGGAAAGTTGGGTTTAGATCTTTGCATTATATCTACTAATAGATAGAAGTTAGTAAGGATTTTTTTAGACTATTTAAATGCTTGGATTGAATTGGGACTCTTGGTTAGATGTTGCCTCTTTATTTATGGACTCCTTATATTGATATCTTGGACTGAGGTAGTGTTGTGTGTACTAAACTTGATTCTTTCCTTCAGATGAATTGTGTCTGAGGAATAGGTATGTATTGATTCTCTTCTTTGGTTTATATGGAAAGATGAAGCATACTAATATGAGCTATGTTGTAACTAACTTCTTTTGTTGCTTGGTAAAGATAAATGTGTATTTCTATTCTTATGGGTTTATGAAATAATTGAATGACAAGACTTGTTGATTATTTAAAGTAATTGATAGGATCAATTAAGTCTTGTGATATAATTATGATGTTGTAGATTATATTATGCTCTTTTCTTAAAAGTAAATTCAGATTTTCTTAATTGTTCTTCTTTCTAGATGTTATTACTTATGATTATTTGTATGATGTATATTAATTGTTTCATTAAAGAAGAGTTGTTTAATGAAACAATTAGTGGAATGCACTTTACTTTAATGCTTAGTGCTTATCATGCTTAGTTCATTAAACTGACCTGTGCTAGAAATTTTGTAGATGGACATCGTAAGTGATAAAAGAAGACAAGAACTTTCATGTTGTATTGGCTTATTTAATTCTGGATCTTATGTAAAGAGTTTTGATTCATTCTTGAGTTGTATTGAAAAAGAAAAGTTGTATTCTTTTTGGAATAGAGGTTGTTTGTTATACAAGTATGCCTGAAATGCATAGTCTTGTAAATGTATAGTTTTATAATGATGAATTGAAAGTTGGAGATTTACTTGTATTGGTTGTGTAAATTATCTTGTATTTATGAAGAAGATGGAAATCCTATCTTGATGATATTTTTCATATCTGTTATATGCTTAATTCGGATAAACTTGATAAGTTAGATAAAGGGAATTAGTTTAATTTCCCTTATTTAGATGCAACTTGTTAAGTTACATAAGATAACAATTTTATCTAAACAATTCTAACATAGTAATGGAATGTGTAATGAATATGCAGTAAAACTATAGAAATTGTGAAAGATAAGAAGGGTATGACAAACCCTAACACTTAATCATGTAGAGGAAGATTCTTCCTCACTCAAAGAAATGTAATCTAAAGAATGGTGATATGATCGTTAATCATTAGACTTCATTTCCTATAAAGTCTACTCTAGTTGAACCTATTTGGTGGTTACACCTTCTTTGAATGGTTAAGTTACATTATAATGGAACTTATGATGTTGTTGTCCTGTTTTTTGGATATCTATTTGTTAAGCCAAGTAAAACAAACATAAAAAGCAATCATAAGTTAAGGAAGTTCTTTAATGACTAAATGAATCAAATTTAGAAAATAACTTATGGAGTGTTGGATTAGGGTTTAGCAGGGTTGTTGTAATCGGTGTAATAATCCAAATTAATAATGTATTAATAACCTCCTTGGGGTATGTACATCTTGATGAGGTAGTTTCTGTAGGATGTTGGCACATGCCAACTGTAGGACTGTACCTTTGAGAAGACAAGGGTCTTCTCGAGGATACAACGTTGCAGTTGACATGTGGCAACACCCTTCTACATTGATCATCTAGATCTACACACAAATAAGGACTTGAACTTAGTTTCTCTCTAGGTCAAGTTAGTGGCATGTTTAGGATAGGTAGTAGCTTTCAATGGCTCAGGGTACCTTGGCACATTGGTTGACTTAGGTCAACCGAGTATGCCCATATACCCTAAGACATTTGTGAGTGTCTTCCTATAATAAATTATGTTTCTAACTAGGGCTAGGGTTAAACCTTGGGCAAGTGGACTGATGGTAGTCAAGTAAAGACCATTCTAGATAACAAAAGAGTGAGGTGAAGGATGTATTCTAGAATGATGAGTATGTCATCTAGGAATAGTAACATGAACAATATGTTGAAAATATTTGGCCAAAGTATCACAAGTTATTGGTTGCATTGTCCTATGTCACCTAGTTTAAAGCAACGTGATGTCAGATGAATATTGGTAACAAATATTTAGATAGGTTCTTTAAATAGATCACTCAGTACCTAGAATAGGGTAGGAGAACCAAGTATACGTAGTATACATAAAGTATTCTATACTTAAGTTAACATGAGAGATCGGTTGATAACCAAGTCATGGAATGAGAGATCGGTATCATATCGAGTCATTACATTGCATATGGTTATCTATTATGAGATTGATTGGCATGGAATGTGTGTTCTAAATGATGTTTTATTTAGAATAAGAGAACATTATGTAAAAAAAAATTCCTTGTTTCTAAAGTCTTAAAATGGGAATGTTACATCTTGGTATCAGAGCTGAAGGTTACAAGCTCTTGGACCTATTGTGTCCATAATCTTGATGAAACTTAAATTTTCTTGTAATAGAAAATGGTTAGAACAAGAGGAAATGTTGCAAATAATCCTCCACCTGAGGAAGGAGCAAGCAACTACCTAGAAACTTGATGAGATCCTTGCTGCCCTGTTGGACACAAGAGATCATTTGGTTGTACTTGAACAATAAGTAATGGGAAATGAGGAGGAAGAAGATGTTGATAACAATAATCAGCCACCTCCTAGGGGACAATGCCAATGTAGGTGTTGATAATAACAATGTGAACATACCTGATCAGCTTGAGAAAAAAAGGCTAGGCTAGGCTGGAAATTGAACTCACTAATGATATAAAAAGGATAAGTCCACCCAAGTTTGATGGCACCACATTAGGAGATGGGGATGAGAATTGGCTCAAGTGAAATGGAGAAATACTTTGCAATAAGGAATTTCTTAGAAGAAACAAAGGTGATATGGGGAGCATATCAGCTTTCCATGAGGCATCTTCATGGTGGGACAACCGTAAGGATGAGTTAAATATTGATGAAACTAATATCACATGGGATCAATTTAAAGGTTACTTTAGGCAACGTTGGCTGCCACAACTTTACTATGATCAGAAAATGATTGAATTCCAGAACTTAGCTCAAGGAAAGCTAACTGTAACTGAGTATTGGGAGTGGTTTACTAAACTCCTTAAGTATGTACCTCAAGTACCAAACTGATGAGAAGTTAGGATATGGAAATTCATCATGGGATTGAATCCCATTATAGGAGGAGAGGTGGATGTTCATATCCCAACCATGATGGAAGGGGTTGTTGAAAAGGCCATAAGGTAGGAAAAAAAATTGAAGGCAATTTTTGCTCATAAGGAGGAAGTAAGGAAGAAAATTCCCAACTCCTCTTCATCATCTCTTGCACCTAAGAAAGGACCATGGAAGAAATTTGGAATGAAAAGTAAGTTTTCATCGATACTAATAAGAAAGTAAGCAACAAACAAGTTTGTTGGTAATGCATGGAACAACTTTTTCAAGAACAATAATAATGGGTAGAAGACCTATGGGGTAGAATGATAACTCTAGGGCTGGAAATAAACCCAAGCCTAGAAAGGGACTATAGGAGGCTATTATAACTATGGAAAAGATCATTACGTAAATCAATTCCCTTTGAAAAAGGATGATCGTAATTAACAACACAAGATACACGCTATAGTAGCTGACAAGCAGGTTAAGAAACAAGCCATGCCTATAGAAGTTTTGGGTAAGTTATTTGGTTTACCTATAACTATTCTTTTTGATACTAGAGCTACTGAATGTTTTATTTCTAGTAAATTAGCATCAAAACTAAAAAGAAAAGCTGGAAACATGGATAAAACATGGATTATACAGTATGGAAACAATGTTGTTCATATAGTTAGTATGTGTCTTTTTGGAGCAGTCCTTGATTTACCTAACTTTTCCACTAAATTTGATCTTATGTTGCACCTTTGGGGTCTTATGATGTAATCATAGGTGTTAATTGGTTAGTAGAACATAAGGCTAAAGTGGACTATTTTGAAAAACACATTAGTTGTTTAGATGACCTATAGAAAACAATAGAGATTCAGGGTGTGAAACGTGAGATTTCTGTTAGAAAACTATCAGCTATGCAACTTAAAAAGGCCAAAAATAAAGGTTGTACCTTATATAGTAAAAATTAGAAACAACTGAAGAAGGAACAATGATGTCATGGAACGATATCCATTGTTACGAGACTTCAGTGATGTATTTCTAGAAGAATTTCTAGGTCTTCCACCCAAAAGGGAGTTTGATTTCACAATAGAGATCAAGCCTGGAACCAGAACCAATTTCTAAAGCACCATATCGAATGACTACTACTATAGAATTAGTAGAGCTTAAGGCTTAGTTGCAAGAAATTTTGTCTAAAGGTTTGATTAGACCAAGTGTTTCACCTTGGGGAGCACCTATAATTTTTGTGAAAAAGAAGGATGGAACACTTAGATTGTGCATTGATTATAGAATGTTAAACAAAGCAACAATCAAGAATAGATACCCACTCCCTAGGATTGATGATTTATTTGATCAGATGTGTGGAGCATCGGTATATTCTAAGATAGATCTTTGATCTGGATATCATCAATTGTGGATTAAGGATGAGGACATTCATAAAACAACTTTTAGAACAAGGTATGGACATTATGAGTTCATGGTTTTACCTTTTGGATTAACAAATGCACTGTGTAACATTTATGAATTTAATGAATAATATCTTTCAAGAATACTTGGAAAATTTGTGCTCGTATTCTTGGATGACATTCTCATATATTCTAAAAGTATTGAGGAACACCATGAGCATTTGAAGATAGTTTTGGAAATATTAAGAAAGAGATGATTATTTGGTAAGTTATCTAAATGTTCTTTCTATGACACAAAAGTACACTATTTGGGACATGTAATAAGTAAGAATGGAATTGTTGTAGATCCTTCAAAAATTGTAGCTATAACTGAGTGGCCTACACCAAAGAATGTACATGAAGTTAGAAGCTTCATGGGGCTTGTTGGCTACTATAGAAAATTTGTAAAAGATTTCTCTAAGGTGGTTGCACCAATAACTTCTTTACAGAAGAAGGATAAAAAGTTTGTTTGGAATGAGAAATGTGAAATTGCATTCAAAACTTTGAAGGAATAGTTAACTTCAGCACCTATTCTAGTAGTACCAGATCCTAATGGAGATTTTATGGTGGTAACTGATGCATCTGGTGAAGGTCTAGGAGGTATTTTGTTACAAAATGATCATGTCATAGCTTACTGAAAGTAGAAAACTAAAGTTACATGAGTTGAATTATGCTCCACATGATTTAGAGCTTGCTGCCATTGTTCATGCATTGTAAGTTTGGAGGCATTACCTACTTGGTAAACCTTTTGAATTGAAAATTGATCATCTTGGGCTGAAGTATATCTTCACTCAGCCAAATCTTAATGCAAGACAATGAAGGTGGTTAGAGTTTTTGTCTCAATATGATTTTGACATCAATTATATCAAGGGTAAAGAAAATAGAGTGGTTGATGCTCTAAGTCATAGGAAGCACATTTATGCTCTTATAACATTGAGAACTCAATTTAAGGATGAAGTAAAAAGTGTTATGGAATCTGATTCTTACTTTTAGCAAGTAAAGAACACTTGCTGCAGATCCTAATGATTGGAGGTATAAAGGTTTTCACTTTGACAATGAAGGAATCTTAAGATTTGAAAATAAGGTATACATACCTTCGCTAAATGATTTAAGAAAGAAATTGTTAGCAGAATTTCACAATTCACCTTTTTCTGGACACCTGGTATTACAAAGATGCTTGTTGATATAAAACAACAATATTTCTGGAAGGGAATGAAAAAGGATGTTATAGATTTTGTGACACATTGCCTTGAATGTCAACATGTTAAAGTGGAACATATGCACCCAAGCCGGTTTATTGTATCCTCATAGCATACCACAATACAAATGGCAAGTGATAAGCATGGACTTTGTACAAGGGTTACCTATGTCAAGAAATAAACATGATGTTATTTTAGTAGTTGTGGATAAACTAACAAAGGTAGCACATTTTATTGTGGGTAATATGAAGGATGATTCTCCTGTGTTAGCTAAAATATTTGTACATGAAATTTTAGATTACATGGAGTACTTGAATTAATCATATCGATAGAGATCCTAGAATGATGTCAAGGTTTTGGAAAAGCTTAATGCAGCTCTAGGAACTAAGCTGAATTTAGTTCTACGTATCATCTAGAAATGGATGGATAGACTAAAAGAGTTAATCAAGTTTTAGAGGATATGTTATGAATGTATTGTATGGACCAGCAAAGTATAAGTGGGAAGAGTACCTTCCACTAGTTGAGTTTGCATATAATAACACATATCATGCCTCTCTTAAGATGACACCTTTGAAGCATTATACGGAAGAAAATAGAACCCTGTTAGTTGGGACAACATTGAGGATAGAGAGGTAATTGGACCTGAAATTCTTACTGAAATGGAACAACAAGTTAAAATGATTCGTGAGCGCTTGAAAGAAGAAACAGATAGGAAAAAGAGTTATGCTGATTTAAAGTGGGTTGACAAGAAATTTGAACTTGGTGAGAAAGTCTTTCTTGGGTTAAACCGAAAAAGAGCTCTATAACTTTTGGCAAGGCTGCCAAGTTATCACCTCATTATGTGGGACCTTTTGAGATAGTTGAAGTAATCAACCATGTAGCTTACCATTTAGCATTACCTCCTACTTTGTCATGAATGCATGATGTTTTCCATATTTCTTTGCTTAAGAAATACATTTCATATTTATCACATGTGTTAAATTGGAATTCCTTGCAGGTCCAAGACCAGGAATAATCATGGTTAAACCCATACGAGTGCTGGAAACTCACCTAGTTGCATTTAAGAAATCATGAGATAAGTCAATGTAAGGTCCAATGGGACAGTTTAATGAAGAAAGTGCAACTTGGGAAAACCTGGATGATATGAAAACTACTTTTCCATATTTATTTGATCAAAATTGATTATGAATGACTGATAAAAATTGTGATTTTATCTTTATATGTCAATAAGTCTGCCGGTTATGGATAGACAACTATTAATTTTTGAATAAACAACTATGTGAATGCTGATTTCTGGAACTTTAAATTTGGATATTGTTGCAAACTTATGTTATGAAAGTGAATAAATTGATTATCTAGAATGCAATGATTAAAATGAGATAATCATCAAGATGATGATTCTTTTTAGGAGGAAGTATGTAACACCTTGTCAAACTATTATATTCCTCTTTTGCATTGTAAGCATTGACATGTGATTTTTTAAGGACAAATGTATGTTTCATGGTTGTTGAAAAATCATGCTTGCCATGGATAAATCATTTCTGCTCTTTGATTGTAGGGTTGATATGTTGTTATTTGCAATAATCTATTTCACTTCTTATGAGTAAGTTTTAATCTGGTTAGAATGGTTGCAAACTTATCCCTTACAATTGGACTCATCCTTGGATCAATTCCATTGATCCAAGGTATGTTTTAAATCTTCTTATCTAAACTGAATGAAAAACTGACATTCATTGATTAAGAGACTTAATGGACTGAACTTGTGTTTGTTGTAAAATTCTTTATTATCTTGAAAGACCATGTGCCTACATTTTGTTGTGTGTTGTGCTTCGGCTCTTCTTGATTGACCTTTTATAGGGTGCTTAATGGTGTTAAGGGAAAGGGAAACCTGCTTCAGGATTCTTGAGAAAGAGAGATTATAATGTGTCCTATATCTATAAGGTCTATCCTAATAGATTTGAGACTCAAGTAAATTTTTCCTAACTCTTCCTACACCACTCTACGTGGGATGACAACCTAACCTAAGTTGTAATACTAAGTTAGCATGAGGGGAAATAACCTAAGGGATGCTAAGTTATTTCTAACCTATTGCCTATACTATTTGGTTAAACTAAGACCTAACCTAAGGTGACAATCTATTGTTTGAAGGTTATATCCTAAGGTTATATTTTTAAATTAACCTAAGATCTAACCTAAGAAAATTGTATCTATCCTAAACTAATGGGTATGAAAGGGAACCTATGGGTCGATTGGCAAGTGGGAGCTAAGCGGTGGTTCCTAAGCTATTAATGAGATGATTTTGATTTGATTTTATTTAAAAGGCATATAAGTACTACCAGTTTTAGGGTAATTAGTGGAAAATTTGGAGGAACCTACGTGGAGGCATCACTAAGTTTGGAAATGCATGTGGAAGTTAAATTTAGTCTCACCAACTTTGGATGGTGGTGGCAAGGAGAGATAGGTGGGAATATGCAAATTAATGGCATTAATTCACCTCGGTTTTGGTGAGAAATTTGTCTTGGAAGGCATGCTGGTGGATTTGTTGGGGGTTGTTTTGCTTTGCATGCTTCATGATTTTTCTCATGGAGCTATCTAGTTTTTGAACCAGCAGTTTGATCTACACTTAGTGGCTATTTTTGAATTCTCTGATCTATTTTCGGTTGAGGAATGTATAAGAGGCATTGTGGAAAAATATTATTGTTGTTTGATCTTTCTTGGAGAAGAAGGGGTGTTGGAAACTCAGTTGGAAGTCTTCTTTGAATCGGAGAGAAGCACTATCAGGCATGATAGGCTCTACCCATTAAGATTTCTTGCTTTCTTCTAAATGATTCATTAAAACAACTCTGGTCACTAGACATATATTTTGCATGATGTATCTGGTTATTTACTTGCATGTTTTCTTGAAATTTATGTGGGTTTTGGAATGTGAATCCTTTGTTGTTAATGGTAGTTTTGGGAACTTTCTCGGTACTAGTTATCAGTGGTATTCATGCAAAATTTGTATTGAGGACTCTGTAACTTGTACTGGGAGCTCTGAAATTTGTAGTGGAAGCTCTGTAGCTTGTATTTGAAGCTTTGTTTCTTGCATTCGAGACTAATGTTGAAAGAACTGGCTTGTTGCTTATTTGGTTCTGAATCTCTGTTTAGTCTTGTGTTTTTGAAGTAGAGCTCTATGTAGTGTTCTAAGCTTGTACTCGAAGCTCTGAAATTAGTATTGAAGCTTCAGAATTTGTTAAGAGTTTGTATGGGGACTATGTGTTTGTGTTGGACTGTGTTGGAACTTAGTGTAGATCTATACTTTAGGTTGAACCTTCGTATTGACACTATACTTACATTTGGTTCTTATGATGGAACTTGTAGTCGAGTTGTGAGTTTTTCTCTGTACAATTACTCTAAGCTAAGGTTTTATTCTTTTTATGGAATTATGAACTCTAGACTTGTATTGGAGTTTTTTTTGTGTTTTCCTGAACCGGTAATAGAATCTTGTGGAAAATCGGAACTTATGTTTGAAGCTCATATTCATCTCTGAACAAGTGTTATTAGAATTATGTTGAAATTTAATTCTCTACCAGTATTTTGTTGTTTGGGTTTTATTGAATTTATCTAGTTTTTAAGCTTAATCTCCTTTATGGTATTAAGGATTGTAAAGCTCGATGGTAGCTTGAGAGTTTATTTTAGTTTGATGTCGAACTAGTAACCTGTAATCTTTTGAGTGTCACTCCTTTGTTTTGGGTGTGAATGGTTTATTAATTATGTCTTTTAGACTATATAGCCTCCCTTGAACTCGACAAGGGGAGAGAAATTGAAGTAAAACCTCTCCCTCTCTACCCTGAGTGAACCCGTGTCGTGTGGGAAGCTTGGCTATTTTATTCTTAGGAATTAATGGACTGGAACTACGATCTGTTTTGGGACAGTCGTATCGATTGTAGAGGTTTATGGAATGTATTATTTATTTCCTTTTTGTCTTGATGTTGAGAAAATCCTTACCTATCTTAAGCTTTTAAATGAAACTCGTGAGGCTTGTGGTGATTCTATTCAGTCGAGTTGGAAGAAGTTGGGGACAATACTTGTCTTGAATAAATTGTTTAGTTCCTTACTCTCTTTAGATATTTCATCGATTCATGGGTTTTAATTGAATGTTGAATTTAAACCTATTTTTAATGTGTGTCATTTGAAGGGAATACGGTATCCCTATTCTGAATGCTTGGAAATTCAGTCCTTGGGACCATGAGTTTCATCGACCCTTGTCTATCTTGCATTATTGCATATTTCTATTCCTTGTTGGGTTCTTTGAATGGATCTCCGGGTTTTTTAGACAAAGAAGTGAATAGGATCTCTTGGGGACAATATGTTGTTTAGAGATGGTACTATGAATTCATTTTGAGAATTGAATTTGAACTTGAGCTTGGTGAATGGAAATAGGTAATCATTTGTAAGTTTGTAATGGAAGTTGGTAATGTGCATTCTTTTTGTGTGCATTCTGTTTGAGTTCTCTTTTGGGAACTAGCTAAGAATTTCTAAGTTTGTATTAGATAAAGGATTTCATTTCATAGTATAAATGAAATGAAATATGGATTGGGTCCTTTTTTGGTTTGAGATCCTTTTTCTGTTAATTGTATAAGTTCATTGACTAAACTTCTCTTTAATTTAATTCTCTTCTGAGATGGGAACTTCTTGAGGATTGGTTAAGAGAATTAGTTTTTAAGTATAGCTTGGATTTGTGGATAGTTGGTTTCAGATCTTTGCATTATATCTACTAATAGATAGAAGTTGGTAAGGCTTTATGAGACTGTCTTAAATCTACTTGGATTGAATTGGGGCTCTTGGTTAGATGTTGCCTCTTTATTTGTGGACTCCTTTTATTGATATCTTGGACTGAGGTAGTGTTGTGTGTACTAAACTTGATTCTTTCCTTCAGATGATTTGTGTCTGAGGAATAGGTATGTATTGATCCTCTTCTTTGGTTTATATGGAAAGATGAAGCATACTAAAATGAGCTATGTTGTAACTAACTTCTTTTGCTGCTTGGTAAAGATAAATGTGTATTTCTATTCTTATGGGTTTATGAAATAATGGAATGACAAGACTTGTTGACTATTTAAAGTAATTGATAGGATCAATTAAGTCTTGTGATATAATTCGATGTTACAGATTATATTATGCTCTTTTCTTAAAAGTAAATTTAGATTTTCTTAATTGTACTTCTTTCTAGATGTTATTACTTATGATTATTTATGATGTATATTAATTGTTTCATTAAAGCAGAGTTGTTTAATGAAACAATTAGTGGAATGCACTTTACTTTAATGCTTAGTGCTTATCATGCTTAGTTCATTGAACTGACCCGTGCTAGCAATTTTACAGATGGACATCGTAAGTGATAAAAGAAGACAAGAACTTTCATGTTGTATTGGGCTTATTTAATTATGGATCTTATGTAAAGAGTTTCGATTCATTCTTGAGTTGTATTGAAAAATAAAAGTTGTATTCTTTTGGGATAGAGGTTGTTTGTTTACATACAACTATGCCCGATATGCATAGTCTTTTAAATGTATAGTTTTATAATGATGAATTGAAAGTTGGAGATTTACTTGTAATTGTTGTGTAAATTATCTTGTATTTTATGAAGGAGATTGAAATCCTATCTTGATGATATTCTTCATATCTGTTATATGCTTAATTCGGATAAACTTGATAAGCTAGATAAAGGGAATTAGTTCAATTTCCCTTATTGATATGCAACTTGTTGAGTTGCATAGGATATCAATCTTTATCTAAACAATTCTAACTTAGTAATGGAATGCGTAATGAATATGCATTAAAACTATAGAAATTGTGAAAGATAAGAAGGGTATGACAAACCCTAATACTTAATCATGTAGAGGAAGACCCTTCCTCAATCAAAGTAATGTAATCTAAAGAATGGTGATATGATCGTTAATCATTAGACTTCATTTCCTATAAAGTCTACTCTAGTTGAACCTATTTGGTGGTTACACCTTTCTTGAATGGTTAGGTTTCATTATAATGGAACTTATGATGTTTGTCCCATTTCTGGATATCTGTTTGTTAAGCCAAGTAAAATGAACGTAAAAAGCAATCATAAGTTAAGGAAGTTATTTTATGACTAATTGAATCAAATATAGAAAAGAACTTATGGAGTGTTGGATTAGGGTTTAGTAGGGTTGTTGTAATTGGTGTAATAATCCAAATTAATAATGTATTAATAACCTCCTTAGGGTATGTACATCTTGATGAGGTATTTTTTTGTAGGATGTTGGCACATGCCAACTAAGGACTGTACCTTTGAGAAGACAAGGGTCTTCTCGAGGATACAATGTTGTAGTTGACATGTGGTAACACCCTTATGCATTGATCATCTAGATCTACACACAAATAAGGACTTGAACTTAGTTTCTCTCTAGGTCAAGTTAGTAGCATGTTTAGGATAGGTAGTAGTATCTTTCAATGGCTTAGGGTACCTTGGCACAAGTTGACTTAGGTCAACCGAGTATGCCCATATACCCTAAGACATTGTGAGTGTCTTCCTATAATAAATTATGTTTCTAACTAGGGCTAGGGTTAAACCTTGGGCAAGTGGACTGACGGTAGTCAATAAAGACCATTCTAGATAATAGAAGAGTGAGGTGAAGGACGTATTCTAGAATGATGAGTATGTCATCTAGGAATAGTAACATGAACAATATGTTGAAAATCTTTGGCCAAAGTATCACAAGCTATTGGTTACGTTGTCCTACGTCACCTAGTTTAAAGCAATGTGATTTTAGATGAATATTGGTAACAAATATTCAGATAGGTTCTTTAAATAGATCACTTAGTACCTAGAATAGGGTAGGAGAACCAAGTATACATAGTATACATAAAGTATTCTATACTTCAAGTTAACATGAGAGATCGGTTGATAACCGAGTCATGGAATGAGAGATCGGTATCATACCGAGTCATTGTAGCTGCATATGGTTATCTGTTATGAGATTGATTGGCATGGAATGTGTGTTCTAAATGATGTTTTATTTAAACAGAGAACATTATGTAAAAGCATCTTTCAAAACTCCAACAGGTGTGGCTTTAGTCCTGTTTTCCATGAACAACACATTCAAATATGGTGGTCTCCCCATCTATAGCCATGCATCTAAAGTGAGTATATTCACTTTTATGATTATATCAATCAAGATGTTACTTAAAATCCACCCATCAACAATTACATTCAACATAATCTATTTATCATAATCAATACTATGAGGAGGTAATTTGGCATGAAATATGTGTTTCCCGCGCTCACCCTCTACACAAGGTACCTTTTCTCTCAGCAATTCACCTAACAAATTAATGATGTTATCTTGGCACAGAAACTTACAAACCTCCTTAATGTCATCAATATCTATCCTGGGTAGCATCCGCATTTTCAAATTCTATCTTCTACGACCGATCCTTCAAGCATCAGATCTCTCCCGTAAGTTCCCGATAACCTCCATAGATTCTTGATACGCCTCCTTCTAATGTATAGGACCAAGATATTTTTCATTGATAACCTCCTACTTTTTACTAACATGCTTCTATTTGGGAACCTCATAGACATGTGTAGCCTCGGTGTGAGTATTCACTAGTATCGGTATCATATCAAGATCAGTGCTTATGTGAGAATCCATTAATCTCCCACGGTGTGTTGTACTCTACCCATCCCCACATCCTTATCATGCTTATGCTTCTTTCTCAGGTGCTCATACAAATCTAAGAACTCTTCATAATTGTGATTCTTTCCACAAAAGGAGAAAACAATGTTTTGAGGGCATTTGCACCTGTAATGATTAGGAGATCCACATGTATAATAGGTTCCATGGGGGAACTCACTTCTTCCACCCCCACGACCTCAGCCTCTAAATCCTCCATGGTAGCCTCTACCTTGACCACCTCCATCAGAATGCCCTTCATTATTATTCTTATTCTGACCACAATTTTCACTTTTCTCCTTGGAATTGTTTGCAACACTGGTCTGGTGCACACCCATATCAATTGCTTCATGAATTTGATCAATCAACCTACAATTCTCTATGTCATGAGTGTGTGATTTGCAAATCTTATGCTAACTAGACAAGTTCTTCCCGATGGTGCATCGCAATAAAGGGCACTGCTTAAATCATGGTCTAAATGGTAGATTTTGTAGTCTAGCAAGATGGCATGCACTAATATATGAGGGTAAATATCCATGGTATGACCCTATACTTCACAATTTATACACCACAACCCACTAATTTCCCAAATGGGTGAGTTCCATATGCTCTGCCCACGTCTTCTACACAAGCTCCAAATCCTTCATGATCCATCTCTCTTCACAAAACCATTATTTCTAAAATTTCATGTTACTTCTCCAAATCCATCTCACGTGAATAATTGAAATTAATCCATCTTTCTTATATCTACGTTTCTATCGCTAGGTCTTCCATATTTCCCCACACCTGCTCTTACTCCCGTGCATTATGGGTTTTACCTAGCCATAGGTTTCTCTTCAAAATAAAATGTTACCATCAAGATTTTAATCACTAATGGGATATCGCACATAAAATATCCTCTAGGAACATGCAGGAACTATAACTTAGTTACCTCTAGACAAGAATAAGTAGACACAATGTACTCCAATATATAACTATTAAAGACACTACTCCACTAGTGATCTATAGCGTGTGTCCGAGGAAAATCAGCATCATGCAAATTCTAGTAATCTTCCTACTTCCAAACCAGGGTTCTATACCTCCAATTCCTCTTTAATGCATATCCTACTAGCCACTCATAAAACTCTATAAGAAAATAGGAAAAGAACATCTCATATATTTCATGATAGATATTCTATTCAACCCATGCACGTGCATTAAACTCAGGTCCAGTGTTGTATCTCTATGTAAACTCATCCTCCAAATTCTCTACCCAAGCTTTCAATAGTGTCCAAATTGATCTGGTATGTTTCCATCATGCACCATCCTTGCAATGGCTTCAAAAAGAGGTCTTGAAAATGAAACCAAAATGTAGTCTTATTTTACCCACCAAAATCCCAAGGTGCGCTAGCACATCACCCAAGTAGAACCTAAGCACTCACCCAAAGCATGCAAGGGTAATAGGTTCATTATTTTATCTCTATGTAAACTCATCCTCCAAACTCTACCCAAATTTAAACAGTTTCAAATTGATCCATTATGTTTCCATCATGCACCATCCTTGTAATGTCTTCAAAAAGAGGTCCCTGAAAAATGAAACCAAAATGTAGTCTTATTTTACCCACCAAATTCCCCAAGCGCACTAGTACATCACCCAAGTATAACCTAAGAACTCACCCAAATCACGCAAGGGTACTAGGTCCCTCTTTTATGTGAGCTCTACCAAGGAGTTAGCATGATGGGAAGATATATATTCCATATTTATAACAAGCATTCAAGTATATTCATAGAATATAAACTAGATCTAGATCTTAACCATTAAGTATGAATAGTCAAACAAGAACTAAGATTAACTTTACCATATGATAACAATTCAAAGATGTGTCTATAATAATAATATCCAGCCACAAAGATCCATTATATTAAGTACTGGAAAACACAAAAACTATTTACATACATATAAGTGTCACCATTTGTCATGTACGCACATATTCTAACAACATAACTCTAATACAAAAGTTGTGATACTAACCTATGAAGATCATACATATATATAGGGGTGGGGAATTTCCCTTCACTTCCCATGCATCCTCAAAATAGGTTGCATGCTAAGAATAGCCATGCATCGCTACAAGATAACTACAATGGCATGTAAGCTTTCCTAATTATAGATCTTCTACAGTTAACTCCTATATTAGATCCTATTATTATCTTAAAACTATGCACGTCGTTTCATTTTCCTTGTATCCCAAAATATACCTTTTTGACCAGAAAGTCTTCATGTTCTAACCTTATCTTCAAAACCTTGCTTGGTCGACACTACAAGTCTATATTTAGATCTGTATCCAAAACTAGATAAGTGTTGAATCCTCTACATATGTAATCTTTTCTTGTTTGACTTTAGCGTGCAAATTTTTTATCCTCACATGCACTTCCTCATGTACCTTTCTCCCATGTGCTACCTTCTCCTTAGTACTTATTCATTTTCTCTACTCAACAATAATTCAAGAAATTAAGTCCTTCTTTCCATTGTTCTTGTTTGTCCTCTCATTATATCTCTTGGCTTAATCATTCAATATTTGGATTTTTGGTTACTTTTTCATTATTGAAAGCTTTTAATCTATCTATCTATGTTTCTTACCTTCCTCAAATGATATACCAATCATCTCAAAGAATGTAACTTGATTAAAACAATTTTTTACCACAATTCCTCAAATATGTCCTATTTTCCTTAAGACAAGAATTTTTCTATAATCATGTATGAAGAAACATATAGTACTCACTCCACTCTCTCTACTCTTTGCATCATTTACCTCTCATCACATTCACAATGTTAAAAAGTTTCATCATGTTTTAATCCTTACCTTCCTCTTATATAACTACTTTCCTTCCTAGAGGCTTACTTGCTCCGACTAGGCATGCACACCTCCCAAGGCCTTAAAATTAATCTAAGGGTAACATTAGTTTTCATTTTACTATTTAAACATGCTCTTAAAATTTCAAGACGTGAATCAATCTCCAACTCCTGATACTTGACTTTTTGCAATATTGACAACAAACCCTCACTAGGTCTGCCTAAACACATTTTCATGCATATCTTTTATGTTTTATGTCCTCAAGGACTAAACTATGCTTTTCTGGGTGCCCATTAAGGTCTTCTAGGTATTTTAGAATTTTCAAAATTCAATTCATAATTTATAACATAGTTCCTTCACAAAACACCTTCCAAAACTAGGACTTCTCACACTTGTGCATACAGGTCTTCTCATAACTAGTAAGTAAATGCTTTGATTCAACTAATGAAAGTTAAAAATCCTTTTCGATTAGTTTAAGGACATTCTAAAGATAATTTATTCTAATTTCTAGAGAGAAATTCTGAGTGTAAGGTTTTTGCCACTCAATTTCTTAAGAAACCCTAAGTGTGCAACCTCAAGCCGAGAAGCCTAATTTTGCAATAAATTTTATCGTACTTAAATTCAAGGCACAATATTTTTCACCAAGAACTATTTTTAAGTTCTAAGAAAAAAATTTTGTACTATTGTGGTTGGGAAATCACATGAAATTGCATTTTCATCCAATATTCCTATTATCCTTCCCGAATGAGTACACGATTACAATTATCAAATGAATATTTCTACTATCGAGAAAACAAAGTAGTCTTTTCTTATTAAGGGATAGGCTCCTTCAAAATGTATTTTACAAAACAAAATCATTGATCAAATTTTCACTAAACTCAAACAATTTATCTCATAATATGTTTAGAGGAAGTTCGCAGTCTTACCTTCTTGGAGTTTGGCAATCATGCATTTGAAGGTCCTACACATGCAACTCTAAAACTTCACTGATATCTTGTCTTATCAATAAAATAATATTTAAAAACTTATTACATGGAGTATTCACTCTAAAAATTCACAAATATAACCATAATTATGAGCATTCCTTCACAAAATCTATCATACCAGACTATTATTCACTTATAGAGATGACTTCATCCATACTACATCTCTTTACACATTACATGACAACAGGAAAATATGAAATAATCTTTGCATTCAAATAAGGAATTATTTCATATACTTAATCCATAGTTTGGTACACTATGCTATCAAAAATCAAGTCTTTTATTCCTACAAGAATAGATTAATCTTTACAAAAACCCTATTTTCATTATAAAAACTCTAACTTCTTGAGTTCCACACTCCTTCCCTCGAGAGGAAATCTTCCTCTCCTTCCTCTATACCTCCTCTTGGAGGATAACCAACTCTTCTGATTTGAACTCATCACCTTTTATTGCTTCCCATCACCATTTTTGACCTAACTAACTCACCTCCATATACCTTTCTTTTTACACAAAGAAGTTCATTACAATAATTTTCTCCTTTTCATGCATTAGAGTCTTTATTAACATGACTAAAATCATTTCACTCCCTCTCAATATCTATGACTACAAAACACATCATAAACAAGTCCATAATGGCTTAAAGTATCTCACAATTTCAAAATACTACTTTTGGAGGGAAAGTTCAACATTTGAATTTTTGAAATTTAGACCTCACTTAGACAACATAACATGGACTTCTAATGACCATTAATGACTTCTAGGACCTTATAAGACACCTTGCACACCAAAATTTCTTTGAAAACTCAAAATGTGTCCCAAAGAGATATTCTCCTACATCACATAGGATCTTCTAACCTATAAAATGTATAACCAATTGTATATCATGTATATATGATCATGGAGAGTGATTAAGGGGGTTGGGTAGATATAGTTGACCCTTATAATTGCACATGGTTAATTTATGTTGTCAAGATGGATTATAGAGTATTAATAATGTTTTTTTACTTAGTATTGAGCTAAGTACTAATGTTATTCAATACAAAATAAAAATAATTAACAGATTTGTAAATATTAATATGTTAGATTTTGTTTGTTGCGTGTTGAAAATAATTGAAGCTATAAAAAGGTTGTTAAGATTTTTGTAAAAGAAAAAAATCCCTTAGTTTATTGAATCATAACATGGGTGTTACACTTTAAGGGATGTTCCTAAGGATAGTGTGTGGGAGTGGAGTTGAATGTGATATGTACCTAAGGCACTATTATAATTGGTCACAAGTAGTTTAAGGTTTTTCTATTTGTTTGAAAATGAGGCTTATATACTAGCCCCATAGAATATGTGGCTTCAATCCACTATGAAAATGGATTAGGATCTAATAAAATCATGTGGAGTTGGGGGAATACAAGGTTATTATATTCAAGTTTACATAGGTTAATGGTCCGATAAGTGGGTATTGGGTTTAGGTTAGGAGTAAAACTTGAGAGGTTATTTTTAATGGGAAATTGGAAGTGTAAATTTGATTTTACAGGTGGTGGTTCTTTTTATCATTGGTTGTTGATTGAGTGATTGCAAAAGTGAAAATAAAAATGTTCCTTATCTATATATAGAGATACTCAAACATGTGACAATTTTTGATACGTTCTCCTTAAGGGTTTCAAGTTAAACTATGATACCATCTAGTAGAAATAATCATGAAACTAATCAAAAGTAACAATCATGAAACCGATTAGTAGCATGCATAGTGGAACTTTCCAATAGCATTGTGTTTTTCTAGCTAGTAGCATTAAGGATGGTACCATTCAGTAGAATTTTTGATGCTATAGGCCAAAAACATCAAGAATGTTGACATTCATTCGCACTACAAAAACTATTGGATGGTAACATCAAGTATGATGTCGATGTTAGGAATTAATAGAATCTAATGCGAATAATTCCTCGAATCACAATAATAAGAAGTATGAATAGAATTACAGAAATGAAAAATACACAACATGGAGACAATATTTAATGTGGTTCACCCAATGTGGGCTACATCCACCAAGAACACTTGCTCAAATTTTATTACAAGCCAACAATCTTCACAATTACAATAATCAAATCTTGTTTGGAGCTACACTCAAAAACCCTCGAATTCACACTTGAATTCACACACACTATTCACCTTCACAAAACACACTCATATAAATCCTATTATATGTCCATCTATTTATAAGTACATCAATAGGTAGCCAAAGAGGTGGTTTTACAAAACAATGGGTACCGAAAAAACCATGGGCCCAAAAACAGCCCATAACGGTTACCCATTACCCCTGGGTTAATAAACCACCCATGAAAATTTGATTCGGGGGCTTCATCTCCAAGCCCCCATCGGGAGGGGGGGCTTCACCCCCCTGAACCACCTTGACCCGCTCACCGGTGAGCACAACAACCGTAAAAATATCCGAGTGTAACACATGGAAGGTGTACCAAACTCTAACATGAAAATAGGCTCCATAAACATAACAATCTCCCACTTGGAGACTGATTTCCACTGAGAAATATTCTCAACCCTTCACTATCATCCACGAAGGCCAACCAAATTTGAACATACCTTTAGTTTATCCCTTGTGACCACCTTGGTCATCATGTCTGCAGGATTCTGACTGGTATGAATCTTCTCCAACTTCAACTTATCTTCCTCCAAAGCTATCCTGATGAAGTGATATCTCAACTGTATATGCTTCATCCTGGAGTGGAAAGTAGAGTTCTTAGCTAGGTGTATAGAACTTTGACTATCACTATGCAGCTTACATTCCTCCTGCTTATGCCCTAACTCCTCAAGCAATTGTTGTAACCAAATCATCTCTTTGCTTGCCTCTGTGGTAGCAACATACTCAAGCCTTCGTGGTTGACAAAGCCACCATCTTCTATAGTCATGAAATCCAGCTCACTGCTGTCCCACCTATAGTGTAAATATAACGTGTCGTGATCCTCCTACTATCAACATCTCCAGCCATGTCTGAATCTACATAACCACGTAAAGTGGTGTCTGATCCACTGTAGCACAAAACTATCCCCATGGTCCCTCTCAAATACTAAAGGATCCACTTTACTGCTTGCCAATGCTCTTTACCTAGATCACTCATAAATCTACTCACAAATCCCACTGCATGGGAAATATCAGGCCTAGTGCACACCATAGCATACATCAAACTACCAACTACTGATGAGTAAGGTACCTTGGACATCTGGTTTCTTTCCTGCTCTGTCTTGGGACACTACTCCTTTGATAACTTAAAATGGCTTGCCAAAGGAGTCCCAACCAGTTTAGCATCCTGCATGTTAAACCTATCCAATACCTTCTTAATGTACTCTTCCTGAGATAAAGACAGCTTTCATTCCTTCCTATCCCGAGTTATCCTCATACCAAGGATTTGTCTGGCTGACCCCAAATCCTTCATATCAAAGGATTTACTTAGTTGTTTCTTGAGTACTTTTATTTCCTACTCATTTTTACCTATAACCAACATGTCATCAACATACAAACATAGGATAATATAACTTCCATCCTCAAATTTCTTTGTATACACACAATGGTCGAATGAAATCTAATATAACCTTACTCCATCAGAAGCTATCAAACTTCTTATACCATTGTCGTGGAGCTTGTTTGGACCATACAAGCTCTTCTTCAATTTACACACCATCTCCTCTTTACCTTTGACTTCGTATCCTTCAAGCTCTTTGCATATATAGCTCCTCCTCCAAATCACCATGGAGAAATGCATTCTTTACATCTAATCTGCTCTAAGTGCAAGTCTTCTATCGCCACTATTCCAAGAACAATTCTCGATAGAAGTCATTTTTACTATAGGAGAAAAAATATCATCAAAATCTATACCTTGTTTTGTGCAAACCCTGACCACCAATAGGGCCTTATATCTTTTCTTTCCTCCTTCTTCGTCTTTAACTCTTTACACCCACTTGTTCTCGCAATGCTCTTTTACCTTACAAGAACTTCACCAAATCCCAAGTCTAGTTCTCCATGAGAGACTTATGCTCCTCATCCATGGTTTGCTCCCACTTCTTACTGGCATCTACCTACATTTCTTCATCAAATCTCTCTGGCTCTCCACTATCAGTGAGTAATAAATAATAAAGAGAAGGAGAAAATTGTTCAGTTCTTTTCTTACCCTAGAAGACCTCCTTATTGAAGGAGTTTGGGGTTCCTGTTGAGTAGGTTCCTGAACTGATTCATGGGTCACTTTCCCATCTGGAAGATCCTCTACCACTGCATATTCTTTCTTGGATTCTTCCTTGTTTTCTTGCAACTATTTCTTATACATGAATTTATAATTAAAGACCACATCCCTAGACTAATGATTTTCTTGTCCTTAATACTCCAACATTTAAATCCAAATTTATCACCACCATAACCAATAAAAGTGCATTTTTCTTATTTAGCCCTTAGCTTAGTCCTATCATCCTTGTCAATATGAACAAACACCTCACATCCAAAGACTCTAAGAAATTAGTAATCAACTTTCTTACCGTACCAAGCCTCATTAGGTGTGCCTCCATCCAAGGCACTTGAGGGTCCTCTATTTATCAAGTACACAGTTGTGCTCACCACTTTTGCCCAAAAATAAAGAGGCAGTCCTACATGTATCCTCATGCTCCTAGCACATTCCATTATTTTTTTGTTCATCCTTTCTGACACCCCATTCTACTGTGGGGTTCTGGACAGGCGTCTTTTCCTACGGATTCCATTCTTAGAATAATAATCATCAAATTCATTGCTTCAATACTCCCCTCCATTATCTAACCTGAGACATTTTAACTTAAGGCCTATTTCATTCTCTACCAAGGCTTTCCATTTAACAAAAATATCAAATACATCAGATTTGTTTCTAATATAATAAACCCAAACTTTCCTTGTTGCATCATCAATAAAAGTAACATAATAACTTGAACCCCCAAGAGATGATACCTGAGCCGGCCCCCACATATCGAATGTACCGGCTCTAACTTACTCTGTCTTTCTTTGTAGGTCTAACCTTGAGAAACCTTACTCACTTCGGTTTCCCATATATGCAGTTCTCACAGAAATCCAAACTTTTTTCTGTATATCCAGGAAAATTCTTCTTTATGATGTCCATTCCCTTATGGCTCATATGACCGAGCCTATAGTGCCATAATGTTGTATCTCATCTGAACCCACAAGATTACAATCATTAGTACTATCAGTGGTTAAATACAAGGTTCCAACCTTCTTACCTCTTGCCACCACAAGAGCACCCTTGGTAACCTTCCAAGAGTCAACTGTAAATATCACAGTACAACCATCACTTCCCAATTGCCCCACCGATATCAAATTTCTCCTTAATGTAGGCACATGTCTAACATCCTTCAATAGCCATGTATTCCCATTATGCATCTTAACCTGAATAGAACCTTTTCCAACTATACCGAAAGGCTCATCATCACCAAGAAAAACATTCCCAAAATCCCCTCGAACATAATCAAAAAAATAACACCTATGTGGAGTAACATGAAAAGAAGCCCCTGAATCTAAAACCCAAGATTCAATAATATTATGCAAAGAAAGAATCAAAGCATCCTGACATACATTACCCGATGCCAAATTTGCCTCCTTATTTTCTTCCTATTGTTTCTTCTTGTCTTGAAGCTCCCAATAGTCCTTCTTTGCATGCCCAGACTTTCCACAGTGCCAACATACTATCTTGCTTTTGGATTTTGACCTTGCCCAATCTTTTGATTTTCCATGGTTTCCTCTATTCTTCTGTCTCCCTCTACTTTCCACTATCAAAGAATTCCCCGAAGTAGAAGATTTCCCAGCTTTTTCTTCACATTTCCTGCTTAGAATCACCCCTACAACATCCTCAAACTTCAACTTTGAGTTAGCAGAACCGAGTTGCTTACCACCATTACCAAGCTATTCCAACTTTCGGGTAAAGAGCACAGAATTAATAAATCCCTAAATTATTCATCAAATTCTATTATAACCAAAGCTAGCATACTCACATCCTTATTGAAATCATTTAAATGATCTACATCGAACTATTCTCAAACATCTTCATATTAAACAACTTTTTCATTAAAAATATCTTATTAGAGGTAAAGGGTTTTGCATACATCTTCCCTAATGCATCCATTAGATCTTTTGTATTATTTTCCTTTGAAACATTAAATAATACCAAAGATGCAAGACACAACCTGGATTGTCCCAAGTGCCTTCCTATCCAGAAAATCCCATTCCACATCTGTCATGCTCGAGGGTTTTTTCACCTTCTCAAATAGTGGAATATAAATATCCTTCTGATAAAGGTAATCTTCCATCTGCATCTTCCAAAGACCGAAATTCCACCCGTTGAATTTATCAACCCTATATCTTCCCAAGATCTGCCATAGCTCCCACTCAAGCTAAAAATTTTCCTATGATTCAACGCTTTGCAAACCAAAACCAAGCTCGATACCAATTGTTAGGAATTAATATTATCTAATGCGAAGAATTCCTCATAATCACAATAATAAGAAGTATGAATAGAATTACATAAATGAAAAATGCACAACACGAATACAATATTTAATGGTGTTCACCCAATGTGGGCTACATCCACCAAGAACACTTGCTTAGATTTTATTGCAAGCCAACAGTCTTCACAGTTACAATAATCAGATCTTGTTTGGAGTTTCGCTCAACAAACCCTCCCGAATTCGCATACACACTATTCACCTTCACAAAACACACTCATGTAAATCCTATTGTACGTCCATTTATTTATAAGTACATTAGTAGGTATCTGAAGAGGTGGTTTTACAAAACAATGGGTACCGAAAAACCATGGGCCCAAAACAGCCCATAACGGTTACCCATTACCCATGGGTTAATAAACCACCCATGAAAATTTTCTTCGGGGGCTTCACTTCCCCGAACTTCCTTGACCCACTCACTAGCAAGTGAGACCACTATAAAAATATCCAAGTGTAACATATGGAAGGTGTACCAAACTCTAACATGAAAACAGGCTTCACAAACATAACAGTCGATCATTGGCTAAGTGCATGAAATTGGTGGGCCAAAAAAGTGGACAAAAATTGATTTTAAGAAAAACATGTACATGGTTTGTAAAAGTGCATTCACACTTTAGAAATCTAGGTTTGGTAATTGAAAAAAAAAAGAACATACTTGTTATAGTGTGTACATCTTTCTTGGTGTAGAAGTAATATATGTGTTTATGAGAGATTTGTATTTACAAAAATAAACATTTAAGTTTTTCATTTATTATTATTTAGATTTTTACTCTTTATATTTTAGTTTTTCATTTATTATTATTTATATTTTATTATTTTTTATACTCTAAATTTATTCTAGTAAATATAAGAAATTAGGGTTATTTTTCACCTATTGGAATTGGTCTCATAGGTCTATGAGTCACAATTTATGAGATAGTTTTTAATAATCTAATTTTATCATTACATAAGTATTCTTTACGATTTCAACATTCAACCTAAAGATTTTAGGGTTTAAATTCTACAATCGATGTATGTTTTGGGAAATAATCTAGTCATTTTTTAGTTTTTGGGGCCTTTTGGATTGTTTAATGACATTTTTAGGAGTGTTATATGTGTCAAAATTATAATTTACAAACCTCACAACTCCCAAAGGTAGTGCAAATTGATTAAATATATGTACTCATGAATTTTTCCATCACAATGTAGTTGAATCCCTAATTTTTCCTTAGAATATGGTGTAGAATCATACTATGGATGAGTACCTACTTTACAAGATTAGGGCATGCATATTTAATAGGACCACTCGAGAAATCCTCATAATCAACAATGCAAGGGAGTGACCTTGGTTCCCATGTTGGCATGTATATAATCCTTTGAGCCTTATAATATAGATTAACAATAGTAAGGTTTGGGAAAGAAGATGATCTATTTAAGGAGCACATAATATCTTCATACGTTCAATAGGAAAATAAAAGGTAACTTGAAGATTTAGAAGATAAAATATTGTATCACATCAATATCTTTATAACACTCAACAAAAATTAGGATAGGAGTAGTTGAAAATGTATAAAATATTCCACACATTCATTTACTTTCCATGGAGAAAGAAACTTGGGACTTTAATCAAGATTTTTTCTAGGAAAATTAGTTTTATTCTCACCACAGTGTAGGAGTATAATATTGACTCAAGTGCCACATACTTTATAAACAATAAAATCCACATCAATATTAAGAGAAATGCTTTTTAGATATGATTTTGTGTTGTTGCCAAGATACCATTGAAATAAGTTCATATATGGCCAAGACACCATGACACAATTTTGTGCATCTGTAAAAACAAAATTTGGTGAAAGTGGTAAGAGGGAGATATTAAATGAGAGTGTACTATAAAATTATCATCATGAGTTTTAAGAAGAGTAAAATCCAATCCTCATGGGAAATGTTTCTTTAGAAGAAAATAAGATAAACTTAGTTAGGAATAGGAAAATAGGATATTGGACCTATGATCATGAATACTCCCACACTAATAGTTATTTCACTCAATCTAGTGATTGCACACTAATCTAATGATTTTTATGATGGTCTACTTGTATACTCCCAACTAATAGTGATTTCACTCAATTCAACCTAAATAGAGTCTTGAACATGACTATACAAGATGTTAGAGATATCCTATAAGGAGAATTTTACACACATAAAAACTTTATTTTCTTTGTTCCTCTCTACTAAAGGTTTAAAAACCATTCTCATCATAAAAATACCTTTCTACATGGGAACACAAAAACTTCTCATAATACATTTCTAGGACTAAGCCTTATGGTAGAAAAAAGATTCATAACAAGGTTTTATCAAAAAAATAGTCTTGGAGTATTCTAAATTAATGTATACATGTTTCAAACCTTCCTAAACATCATCCACACATTGTCTCAAGGAGAGAGGTAGTTTACCCTATTTGATTCATATGAACTTAATTACAATGATGTGATGGGATTTAGGAATTAGTTGGTCTTAATAAAATCATGCACATTAAATCAAATATCATTGCATATGTGTTTTTTTGGGTTTTATGGAATCTAATTGCATCATTATCTGAAGTAAATCAAATTTGATTTGTATAATATTACACAAGTAACCATGATCATAGAGTAAAATTAAGATGGAGAGGAAAACATAAGACAAGGAGATAGAAGAATTGTAGTTTCTTGCTTGTATTAAGACAATGGGATCTATCAACCAATAAAATATAACCCTTTGGAATAGAGAATCCATTCCAATTTATAGATCTTACATTAAGACTCTTCATCTACCCTCACATGTCCTTTTAAAATTCCTATCACTTTTGACTATTCACATTCCACTAGGAGTGAAAAATAAGATCCTTTCTTATTAATGGAAAGGAAACTTTTACACCGTGAATATTGCATAATCATTTAAGTTAATAGGATTAAATGGTCATAAAGTACATTTACAATGGAGAATTAGAAAGTGGAGAGAGAAAAGAAGAGAAAGAATGGAGAAAACATGAAGAGAGAGAAGAGAAGCTCCAAGCTCAAATGAAAAAGGATGAAGAAGATTAGATCATGAAGAAGATCTACTCTTGTGATAAACTAGTGAAATGTTCCAATGCAGTGATGAACTCCTAGCCCTTGACCTCTTTTGCAATGTGATAAGCCTCCTAAAATGATGAATTTATGTAGCCTTGTAAGGTACATTGAGAGAAGAAGTGAGAGAAATTGATGAATGGACCACTGAGATCAATGAAGAATTACCTTTTCACTTGAACCAATCCTTCCAATCCATGAAACATCGACATGCCTTTCTCACCCTCTTGTACATGATGAGAACTTGAAAAATTACCCACACAATGCAACAATGATGATCCTTCCACCTAGGAAACATAACGACAAATGAAATGTGAGACCAAAAACCTTTCGACCCTAATATGGGTGAAGGTAGGAGATTGAATGAAGAATGCTTATGTATTTTGATCAAATCATTCAATGAGATGAGAAAAAAAATGAGACCAAAATTCACTTTGAGACCCAAGTTAGGAATGAGAGGAATCCCCTTCCATTTGAGTCATAATTCAATTGTCAATCCTCTGTAAGCATGAATTTTTCCTTACCATTCCTATGAGGAAATTTTTAGAGAAATAGTCTCCATATAGATGACAAGTGGATATTTATAAATTTTGAATAAATTCCTCTCATAGTAGGGAATATCATATATAGATCGTTATTTACTAGGGGTGAGGATCTCATGAGGACGAGGCCAAATTTCATGAGTTGAAAACACCTTCCTAACATCCCAAGTTATGTTTTGGAGTGAAAATATTATCCTTCATAAGGGTAGTGAATTTTTTATCCTGTTGCTGTTGGAAAAAGGGAAAAGGGGACATGATACCTCCAAAAGGCCGCCATGGGTCCATTCATCATGAAAAAGTGGTCAAAATGAGTTACAATGAGTTGAAAGCATGTTTTTAACACCTCAATTTATGACTTAAGTGACATAAACCACTCCTCCATAGAGGGAGAACACTTTGGTGTCCCATCCCCTTGTACATTGGGACAAAGGGACATCGGGCCTCCAAAACCCTACCCAAGCTTTTTGGAATATTGATGTCATCATTCTCAACATGAAAATAAACTAACTTAGAGAAATACATGGATTTTAAAGGGCCAAAATTATATGTTATTGAATCCAAAGGACCCACTTAATCCATTCCCATAATTTTCAATACCCGATTTAGATTGTAATTTTGGGTTTTAGCCCAATTTCCACTTTACCACTTGTGTGTGCACTAATAAGCATGATTTGTCACCGAAGTCCAAATTGAGTATGAAATAATATGAAAAAATACCATGATTGGGTTCTAATTTAATCCAGCTTTTTAATTTTGGCTATGCTCCTAAATATTTCCAATGTGTCTAAAACCCTTTGAGTAAGTTCCACCTAGTATAAAAACAATTTTCTTTGCATCTGGTAGATAATTTAATACATTTTTAATACTCCTAAAATTCTTCCTTGATAATTTCACCATGAATAATTCTATGTCATCTTTCTAATTCCTAGGATATGAGCTCCTAAAACATCACGAGGCTCCTAAACCCGTTCAAGCAAGGTGACTAGTTCCTTTAGAACATGCATTCCCTACTGCCTTGCCTAAAAAGACCCGATTTTTCTCAACTTGTTCCTGACCTCAATTATCTCCATAGAATATTCTTATAATTCCTCTGAAATCTTCATTTATCTCCCATAAAAATAAAAATGATTTAAATTTTCCCTATAAACTTCGGAGGATGTTCACAAGTGATAAAAATACCAAATATAGCCCTTTTCACACCTTGTAAAATTATTATTTCTTTGGATATTTGTAACCTAATGAATCATTTAGATAAACTTCCTTCACATGAAAAACACTTGAAAATCATGTTCACACGTTCCTCTTAACTAGAATCGGGGTGAATCGGTTGAAATATTGATCGAAGGAAAGGTTTACATTGATCGGGAAGGAAATTTTAAGTGTGGGTTTTAAACTTTGATGATAGAGATTGAGCATGACAACAAGGCCATTGAGTGAATGAGAATAAACCATTAACTTTCATTCCATTTTGTTAAATATATAAAAAAAATCAACTTCTCACCACGTTTCATGTTGTCATTAGTCAATTTGTTTAGCTAAAGAGACAATTTAGGAAAAATTGAGACCCTAATCATAGTTATTACTATCTGATGTGAATTTGGACTCAAATAGACCCCCTAATTATATCATACATTACCTAGTTAGTTGATTGGTTCAATGAGATAATAAATATTGATTAAATTAAACCATGCGAAACTTATGGAACTATATGATTTGATATTTACTTTATCTAGAACTAATTAAAACTCTAGGAATGAATCAATCAATCAATTCAATTGAAATTGAAGATGTAATTTTTGATGTAGGAGTACCACAAGTGAATTGAATTTATTACATAATTTTTATAATATTAGTTAAGTATGGGCACACACAAGGATAATAAGAAGGATTATGGAGAAAGGAAATTACAACACAAAATTTGAGTGATTTTGACGATTACGTAGGGATTTTATGAATAATTTGTGCAAAGATGAATTATATAACGTGCATTGATTACACAAGTGAAAGAGCACAATGTGTGCACAAAGTGATTCAATTCTACCATTTGAGGGGCCAGAGTGATTAGGAGTAGAGATACAAGCCTGAGTCATATAGAATAATTGAAACATTTCAAGGGTCATTCAAATACACACCATTGTAATATATTTAGGTTTTTAATGATTTTTATAACAATCCCAATAGTGGTAGTAGTATTTGTAGATATCATAAAGGAATTTAAATTAATAAAAAACATGTAAAGTAAAGGTATTTATCTTTCTCTTGTTTCCATTCTCCTTTTAGTCCTTTTTAGCATTGCATTTCATGTATTGTCCTCATCAAAAGTAAACTTTTCTTTTAAAACTTAAAACCAACTCAAATTTTCATCCTTACTTGATCATTTATGATGCACCCTAGAATTTACTTTGAATGGCCTAAGAACACTAAAGCACATCACTCATCTTGAGTTGAGCACTCACCCTAAGTACACAAAGGTACTAGGCCCCTCTTTAGAGTTACTTGTGTAGGATGTTAGTGTGATGATGTCAAGCATATTCATATTCGTAATGAAACATAAAAATCCATCTTTGCCAAAACCAAATCTAGATTAAGATAAAGTAGCTACACAATAATCATGATAAGATTAACCATAGAATAACAATATTCAGTTAAGTTTAACACCATAATCCAACCAATATTCTCCATTGCATTAAAAGTGTAAAACACATAAGCTCCTTACACTATAAAGTATCTCCATGAGTCATGCACGCATCAAATGCAACAACATAACTCCACAATAATTCACTCTCTTCTAAACTACATATTTCAATACATATTTATAGAGGTGTGGACTTTCCCTTCACCACCTACACACTTCTCAAAATAGGTCACATGCTGATAATAGCCATACACCTTTACAATAACATGCACACATGTAAGTATATTAATAATAGATGTCTTATAGTTAATGGAAGGAGAAATCTTATAATTATCCTAAACTATGCATGGCGCTTATCATCCACTTGTTCCCAAAATACCATTGCATGTAGTGAAAGTCTTCATCTCTATGTGTGTTCCACATGCTATCTTCAAAATATATCCCTTATCCATAAAAATGGCTAAGTCCTAAAAAAAAAAAATTTTAGGCACGTGTTTCCTTTCCTATCCTCCCGTGCCTCCAAATTCCCTTTGTTCCCACGCGTGCATCCTTTGTGTGTTTTATCCTTAGAGAAACATTTTTTCTGCTCAACATTACCCCACACTAAAGTACATTACCATCCTAGAAATGGGAATTCTTTCTAATGTTCCCAATAATAAAGAATAAGTAATGAAAGAATTAATGAAACACTATACAAAAGAATGAATTTTCACTCGTGCCACCCTCTTCTTCAATTGGGAGGATTAACTATGGATACTCAATTTTGATTTCAACCTCTAATGTTTGTTAGTCACTTAATGCGGTCCTTGTCTTCTCTAGAATATTTGTGGCTATGGCATTCAATTTTTCCGAGTAATATTTTCTTTCTCATTCTATAGTACCTAGACAACATTGGCCATACCTGACATCATTCCTTCCATGAGGTCCATATTTTATGCTATGAGCTTCCCAATCTCATCAATCCTCTCTTTGTGTGGATCCTATGCTGCTGCAAGGGCCTCACACTTTTGTTTCACTAATATCAATCTTTCTACACACCCTAGTGTCTCATATTTCATTGCCTTTATAACTTCATTATCTTTAACTAGATTTTTGGTCCTTATTACTACTTCTGGTGCCACACATAAATTGAGAGCTTGGTCAACTTTCTTCAACTCATCCTTCAAATTTTGGAGCAACGCCTCATAAGTTGATATTTTTCTAATCATAGAGGCCCTTTCTCTCTCTAATTCTTGTTCAACATCTTTTAGTGTAGGCATCTGAATTGGTCCATCATCTAACACCAAATCGACCAAAGTGTGCACATAATGCATAGCAGAAGGAAACTTTTCTGGAAGCTTAGGTTCTAGATGAGGCATTTTTTAAAGGATGTGATCACCTATTTACTCCGCCATGCTAACGAATGCCTCATTATTTTTCTGTTATCATTCCTTCTCTTCCTTTAATCACGCTATCTTTGCATTTTTAGCATTTTTATCTTCTATTAGTGTTCGAATGGTGGCGGTCTTATCAATGTTTCTTTGTGCCACCTCTGTAGATACCTTGACCAAGACATTGCTTACCTGCTCATCATACATTAGAGTAGGTTTTATCGTCATATGCCTTTTCTAGGGTACCTTCTTCAATCTTCACGAGATATAGGACTCTTCACATAAATCAAAGTTTACCTTATCCATATGGGTCTCGCATGGACCAAGATAATCGCTTCTCTTGTACACACATAGTGGCCATATCTCGGATCCATCTTATTCTACCCATATAACTCTTTAATGCCCATAGTGCTCAAAACCAAGTGTGGATGATTTTTCTCATGTCCTCAACATAGCCCATATTAGGGACAACATACTCTTCACTTGTTTTTCTCTTTTTGTCCTTGGCCCCTTAGGAACTTGGGTGCCAAGGTCTGGAGTTGGCCCTTCCTCCTCCCGAGTAAAGGATGGTGTGATTGGTTACTCTTGCACAATTTCTTCTACTTCTTTCACCCCTTCCTCTTCATCTCTCATTTCTTCATCCCGGGGTTCCTCCACATCTTTAGGTTGAACTCGGGGTTCTTGGTGTGCTCTCTTCAGACTCCTCCTCCTCCTCATTAAGCTTCATCTTTCTTCTTCTCTTTCTCTTGGGTGCTTCTTTCTAAGGGGAGAGTCGAGGTGACCTTTGTAAAGTTTTAGATGATATGGTGCCTTAGGTATTGGTTCTTCTGAACACCTTCTTAAATTGACATTCCTCATGGACTATACCCACGTCCATGTCTTCCTCTTCTCCTCGCTACTATGGGGGAGTATCCGTAAACTTACTCTCAATGCTTTTAGTTAGCTGCATACTACCTCTATGTTCCGTGCCCACTATCCTCATTATGTTCTTCCTTGTATCCTTCTATGGTCGAGGAAGGATTTGGAGCTGCCACATTTCCTACTATGTGTTTTCCCTTAGGTGGCCCTAGGAGCATAAAATCATTCTCCACATACTTTTCATTTTCCATCTTGGGCTTGAGCTAAAGATAGATAAACACAGACCAATTGTCCCCAATAGCAAAACTTACCGCATTTATGTTTATAACATTTTAAATAAGCCTCTCAATGTAGGCAAATCAACCTAGATAAACATATGTTTTCCTTAGAGTATGGTAGTCATAGTCTACCTTTTCTGCATTGTAGCTTAACCAAGTGCACATCTCGTAACCCTGTGTACTTCTTCCTATAAGTAACACATTGTAAAGGCATAGGGTAGTTTACACAAGGGACCTCATGTCCCATCTTTCATTGCAAATTTTGTAATGAAAAATGTTGGTACATTGCAAATTGTACCCTCTTACCCATTACTAAGGGTAACTCCTTTCGAATGCACCATTCCTCCTCAAAGTCTATGCAAATTCAATCATACCATAGTTCTACCCTTTGTATGAAAGGACCACTCATTGTTCATTCACACAAGTACTTCTAAAACCTCTCTCGTGAGGGACTTCTTTTTGTGGGGTATTCCCAAGAAAAATTTTCCCATCGGGCACTCTAATTTCTACAAACACAAGAGATAATAGGATAGCACCAAAACTTATCTTTTCACCTATACACACTTCCTCAATAATTGTTTCATCTATGTACCCTGCTAAATTGTACACTTCTCCTTGTGAAATATTCTTTGCAATATATATTCGCATTGTATTTACTTGTGACCATCTCTCCTGATCATTCATCTTAGTAAGTAGATGTGTTGCTACTTGCACCATAGGGTACTTTATTAATTTGTAGATTTACATTCCATGCATACGCTTAGAGTATACCAACTCCTTTCTTGTGGCTATAACAACTACCTTATCAGTTAGATCACTACTAACCTATATCCATATGCCCTTCAACTCGTCAATGTAGTAAGTAGGGTCACTATGATCCTTACCGCCCCTGACCAAATAGAAGAAGTCCTCATGGACTCTGCTCATAAGTCATGGTTGTATAATTTTTCTAGTTTTCCAAAATATTGGAGTTCATATAGTTGATACACCCCTACCTTCTTGAACAACTTCACCCCAAGATCATCATACACTAGCATGTCATCCACCATGGACTTGTTGGTCTTCTTAATCAATTATGTGTCCAAATCCCCTTGTTTTTAGTGGTGCAAAGTGGTTATAGTCACATACTTTACATCAACGGATATGGGAATCCCAATCCCGTCTAATGATCACTCCTTCTAGATATCGCATTTCTAAAAATTACTCTGGGAGAAATTTTGACTTCAATTTCCACCTTATTCTTCCCCTTCATTCCTGCTACATGTGTTCTTTCCTTGGTTCCATGGTAAAATCTCATCTTTTTCTTCTATCGAGTACTCTCCTATGCCCTAGCTCAAAACCTGCGTGCCCTAGCTCAAAATAGTGTGCCCTAGCTCCTTCTTAATGCTTTTGCTTCACTCAAACCCTTCTCTAATCGAGACACAAATCACTTCGTGTATAAATATTCTCTCCATTCCTAGTTTTGGAACTCTCTATACCTCAACATGTTTCGCTTGGTTTGGTCATAACTAGATCTCTTGAATACTTTTGATTGCAAAGGTAGAAGTAAACCCGCATCACGTCTTTATATAGATTTGATAAAATTTATTGCATTTTATTATCCTATACCTACCACCAATCCTCTCATTAATTGACCATTTTCCCAATTTCCTCACAATATACCCACACGCCTTCGCCTATAACCTTCTAGCACACATTCCTACCTTCCTCAGCACAGACCTCCTTCTATGCGATTCCATGTGCCAAAGTACCTCACCACTATGCCTTCCTCTATTAGTTTTTATGGCCGTAACTTACCTCATGTTATATTGTGCATTCATTTATTTATGACTATGGTCTTACTTAAGAGAAATCTTCTTTCTAGCAGCTCTCTTCCATACTTGAATAACACCTATAATAGTATGTTCTCATGTGTACCTCTTTTTGAATAACAACCACCCCACACCAATGGTATGTGCAGTCCTTTGTGCATACAAATACTTCATATTGTAATTAGCTTCCAGTGCACAAATTATCTTATTACACAAAACACTGAACTAAATTGAAAAAGCATAGAGACGAAGAAGGAAATACATGAAAATAAATACAAAAAGGGAAATCTATATTAAATGGCAATACTTCCTTATTAGAAAAGCTCGAGAAGAATTATTTCTAGTAGGGCTTCACCTACTCCCATTAAAGTAACCGTGTAACCATGTTCCATCAAATGCCTCTAACTAACAAGTGCCTAATTCAAGTATGTGAGTGATAATATATGGTCCCAACCAATGTACCTTAAGTTTCCCTCGATGGCGCGAGAAACTTGGAATGATAGAGAAGTACCATTTGTCCAACCTCAAGATTTTGTACCTGATGTGTCTATCTTTCCATGCTTTCTTCTTGGCCTTTCCCTACTTATGACTCCAACATGTTATGGGATGCCTCTCATCTAGTTTTATTAACTTGTAAATTCTTTCATCTAATGCCTTCTCATCACCTAGACCTCCGCGTGCACAATACACAAATAAGGTAACATGAATTCCATGGGAAGAAATTCTATGCCAAACACCAACTGAAAGGGTGTGGCCTTATTCAACCTTTTATAGGTTGTTCTATATGCCCAAAGTACAATAAAAACTTTATCATCCCGATTTGTCCTTCCAACATCACAATTTGTTTTTAAGGTCCGGCTCAATATCTTGTTGTAGGCCTTAAGCGATTGCTATTGGAATCTTATTGTTTCCAAAGAGATCTTATTATTTCCGCATTTATTCAAACACTTGGAAAACATCCTTATTTATGTATTTTTACTTATGATATTCCATGGAATGATGATTAATTTTTAGGTATGCACGTGAATTAAAAATGATTACACTCATTTAACAACTAGAAGTTCATAATTTTCCTCTTCTAAAAGAAAATCTTCTCCCATATGAAAAAAATCCATATTTTTCAAAGGAGGGTGAATGACATAGAACATGTAAAATCCTTCTTTTCTTACTAATATTTCTTACTTGAACCCCATAACCCTATCTCATTTTTTTTGGCCAACCATAAAGCAACGACTCTATATCTCAAAATCGCTTTCCATATTTAGCTCCATTTCTCTACAAACTCTAGGAATTAAATATTATTTTTTAAAATTTATAGTTGTTAGGTAATAAGGGATAAAATATGTGAAAAAATCCCACACATAATCGCAATACTAGAAACTAATATGTAGAAAGATATTACAGATCTGAAATAAAAGTGCAAAAATAAAAATAACACAACATAGAGACATTATTTAACATAGTTCACCCAATTTGGGCTACGTCCACCAAGAATCACTTGCTCAGATTTTATTATAAGCCACTTCTTTCTCTCAATACAATACCTAGATATATTTGGAGCTATTCTCAACAAACTCTCCTGAATTCACACTTGAACTCACACACCTATACAATGATATGTCTTCCATACATCAAGAGATAATTACTTAAGTAGTTTTACAATACCATGTGTACCAAACCCATGGGAAAAAATTGCCCCATAAACCTATGGGTCTAAAAATCCTACCCATATGAGAAGAGCATGTTTCCCAAGATATTGGGAACATTTTTCAAGGCCAAGAAAAATTAGTGTGAAGAGTGTACAGTAATTTTAGTGTACAGTCTTCAACACTTCCACATATGAAAACAAGCTCTACAACATAACAATCTCCCACTTAGAGACTAGTTTTCCTCTTAGAAAGCTTCGCAAACCTTCACTTTCATCTATGAAGACCAACCAAAGTTGAACACAACTTTAGTTTCTCCCTTTTGACCACCTTGGTCATCATGTCCGTAGGATTGTGGACTGTATGAATCTTCTCCAGCTTCAACTTCTCTTCCTCTAAAACTTTCCTAATGAAATGGTGCCTTAATCGTATATGCTTTTTCTTAGAGTGGAAGGCAAAGTTCTCACTAGGTGTATAACACTCGACTATCACTATGAAACTTCCATTCCTCCTTATGCCTTAACTCCTCAAACAATTATTGTAACCAAATCATCTCTTTGCTTGCCTCTGTGGTAGCAATATTCTTAGCCTTCATGGTTGACAAATCCACAAGCTTCTTCGTAGTCGTGAAATCCAACTCACTATTGTCCCGCTTATAGTGACAATATAATCTGTCATGCTCCTCTTACTATCTACATCTCCAGCCATATCTAAATCTACATAAACATTTAAAGTGGTGTCCAATCCACTAAAGTAAAAAAATATCCCCATGGTCCCTCTCAAGATCTTGAAGGATCCACTTTACTACCTTTCATTGATATTTACTTGGATCACTCATAAATCTACTCCATGATCCCACTCCATGGAAAATATTAGGCCTATTGCACACCATGGCATACATCAAACTACCAACCATCGATTTGAGTAAGGTACCTTTGACATGTGGTTTCTCTCCTAATCTATCTTTGGAGATATCTCCTTTGATAACTTGAAATGGCCTACCAAACGAGTCCCAACCGTTTTAGCATCCTGCACATTTAACCTCTCCAATACCTTTTTAATTTACTCTTGCTAAGATAAATTTAGCTTTTTTTCCTTCCTCTCTTGAGATATCCTCACACCAAGGAAATTTTTGGCTACCCCCAAATCCTTCATAGTAAAGGAGTCACTTAGCGTCTTCTTAAGTACTTTTATTTCCTGCATGTTTTTACTTACAACCGACATGTCATCCACACACAAGAACAACATAATCTGATTTTCATCCTAAAATTTCTTTATATACATGCAATGTTCGTAATGACAACTAATGTAACGTTGCTCCATCATGAAGCTATTAAATTTATTATACCATTAATGTGGATATTGTTTTATTCCATACAAGCTCTTCTTCGTTTTCACACCATCTCTTCTTTACCTTTGACCTCATAGCCCTCTAGCTACTGCATATATAGATCTTCCTCCAAATCACTATATGTAGTGCATACTTTACATCTATCTCGCTCACGTGCAAGTATTCTCGCTACCACTATTCGAGAATAGTTCTAATAGAAGTCATTTTTACTACGGGAGAAAAAATCTCATCAAAATCTTTACCTTTTTTCTGTAAAAACCCCTTAACCACCAACCAAGCCTTGTATGTTTTCTATCTTCCTTCTTCATCTTTAACTCTATAAACCCACTTTTTCTGCAATACTCTTTTGACTTCGGGTAGCTTCACCAAATCCCAAGTCTAGTTATCCATGAGAGCTCAGTGTTCCTCATCCATTGATTTCTCCCACTTCTTCCTGACATCTACATGTATTGCTTCATCAGAGCTCTCTGGCTCTCCACCGTTATTGAGTAATAAATAATAAAGAGAAGGAGAAAAACACTCAAAGTGTTCTCTTTTTCCCTAGAAAATCCTCAATATAGGAGTTTGGGATTTCGAATTGATTCATGTGTCACTTTCCCATTCGTAAGATCCTTTACCACTACATATTCTTTCTTGGGTTCTTACATGTTTTCCGCAACCGTTGTTTATACATAAGTTTTTCATTAAATACTACATCCCTAGATCTAATGATCTTCTTATCCTTAATACTCTAACATTTATATCCAAAGTCATCACCACCATAACCAAAGAAATAACTTTTTTTTGACTTAGCCTCTAACTTGTTCCTATCATCCTTGTCAATATGTACAAACACCTCACATCTAAACTCTAAGAAATGAATAATCAACCTTCGTACTGACCAAGCCTCCTCGAGTATGCATCCATTTAGGGCACTTGAGGGTAGTCTATTTATTAACTATACAATTTTACTCACTACTTCGCCTAAAAGGAAAGAGGCAGACCCACATATAACCTCATGCTCATAGCTCATTTCATTATTGTCCTCTTCATCCTTTCTAACACCCCATTCTATGTAGAGTTCTTGAGCCATCTTTTACCTATGGATTCCAATCTTTGAACAATAATCATCAAACTCGTTGCTGTAATACTCCCCTCCATTATTTGACCTGAGACATTTTAGCTTAAGACATGTTTCATTCTCTACTAAGGCTTTCCATTTAACAAAAGTGTAAAATACATCATATTTATTTCTAATAAAAAATACCCAAACTTTCTTTGTTGCATCATCAATAAAAGTAACATAATAATTTGAACCCCTAAGATATGATACCCAAGTCGGCCCCACACATCGAATATACCAACTCTAACTTACTCTCATTGTTTGTAGTTACAACCTTGAGAAATTTTACTCACTTTTCTTATCCCATATACACATTTCTCACATAAATCCAAACCTAATTCTATAAATCTTGGAGCATTCTTATTTATGATATGCATGCCCTTATGGTTCATATGAATGAGCTTATAGTGCCACAATGTTGTATCTGTGTCTCAAGCCACAAGATTACAATCATTAGTAATACCAATGGTTTAATGCAAGGTTCTAACATTCTTACCTCTTTACACCACAAGAGAACCCTTGGTAACCTTCCAAGAGTCTGTTATAAATATCACAATACAACCATCATTTCCCAACCGCCCCATCGATACTAACTTTTTTCTTAATATATGCACATGTCCTACATCCTTTAATATCCATATATTCCCATTATGCATCTTACTATGAACAAAACCTTTTCCAACTATGTTTCAAGGTTCATCATCACCAAAAACATGCCCAAAATCCCCTGAACATAATCAACAAAATAATGCCTAGGTGTAAGTAGTACGAAAAGAAGCCTTTGAATTTAAAAATCAAAATTCAGAAATATTATGCAAAGAAAGAATTAAATCATCTTGGTAGACATTACATGTTGCCACATTCACCTCCTTGTTTTCTTCATGTTGTTTCTTCTTGTCTCGAAGCTCCCAACAATACTTCTTTTCATGCTAAAACTTTCCACGGTGTCAACATACCATCTTAATTTTAGATTTTTACCTTACCCAATATTTAAATTTTCCATGACTTCTTGTATTATTTTATCTCCCTCTAGTTTCCACCATCAAATAATACCCTAAAGTAGAATATTTCCTAGAGATTTTTCTTCTCGGTTCCTTGCTTAGAATCACCCCTACAACATCCTCAAACTTTAACTTTGATTTATTTAGAATGCGTTGCTTCTTGTTGGGTTGATGAAATATGGCCTAAGTATGAAAGGAATAGAAGGATTGGATGCATGGACACATGGCATGTACATGATCCTTGAAATATAGTAGAACAGGGCATTCCCAAGAAGACGTGAAATTAGGACTTAGTTGTTTTCCAAAATAAGGCTAATTATAGACGTGGATCAGAGAGCACGTTTTACGTAAGACTTGAAGAACACACAAAATCTATTTTAGAAAAGTGGAAGATCAAGCACCATGTATATTTTTAGGCTATTAATAAGATTAGACTGTAGTTATATTATTAAATGATCTATTATTAATGAGCTTGCATGCTCTTGTATTTATCATGTAAGGGTGCATGGCTATTATTAGCATGTAGCCTATTTTTGAAAGGTGCATGGGTGGTGAAGGGAAGTCCCCACCCCTATAAATATGTATTAATTTTCATGGTTTAGGGATCCCATTTTGTATTAGTGTTATGTTACAAGTTTTGAGCGTGCATGACTGATGGGGATTATGTTATGTACGCATGAAGCTTCTTTGTTTTACATCAATTAATATAATGGAGCTTTATGGATGCATATTGATTGTTGACATATTTATTAATTAATCTTGCATGGTAAAGTTAATCTTGATTCGGTATGATTTAATCATATTTATGATTAAGATCTAGATCTTATTTATGTTATGCAATATAATTGATTATCTCGTTATAGATCTGGATATTTGTATTCATGATAAATTCTTGAGAAAGCTGCCATAAAGAGAGACCTGGCACCCTTACACGCTACAAGTGAGAACCCGGTTCAGAGTTGACTTATGTGTCGAGTGCGCCTTGAGATTTTGTGGGTAAAACAAGACTAAATTTTGGTTCCATTTTCAACACTTCTTTTTCAGCTTGTTTACTAGGATGTTGTATGATTAATATGTACAGATTGAATGTGGCCGTATTAAAAAGTGGTTAGACAAATTGGTGGAAGAGTATGCTCACAAATTTAGCACTGGACCTGATTTTAATACATGCACGTGGGTTGAAAAAAACCTGTATTATGAGTTATATAAGACATTATTCTACATCTTCCCTATAGATTTGTATGAGTGGTTTGTTTCTTACGCATCAAAGATAAATTGGAGGTTCCACATACTTGTTTGGATGTAGGAAGAATTTTAGGATTTGTATGATGTAGATCTAACTTGGAAGCACATTGCAGCTCATTAGTGGAGTGGTATTCTAAATAGATATATTTTGGAGTATGCAGTTTCTACTTATTCCTATCCAAATTTTGTTGAGTTATAGTTCATGCGCAAATCCAGAGGGTCATATTTGCATGGTATTCCTTTAGTGATTAAGATCTTGATTATGACCCTGGATTTTGAACAACATCCTATGGCTAGCTAAACCCCACTATGCACAGGGGAAGGAGTAGGTGTGGTGAAGGATGGTGGACCCGGTGGTAGAAAGACATAGAGAATAATGGTAGCTTAAGTTTAATGAAGTGTGTGAAAGGTATTTTTAAGCAGCTAAAATTATAAGAAAAATTATGTCGTCGAGGGAGATGGCTCATAAAGGATTTGTAGCTCACGTAGGATACATAGAGCCGAGAATATAGAAATACCTCATTTAGAAAAGCATGGTAGAGAACCCTCTTTGGCTTCGAGATGAACATGTGTTTGAAGAAATATTGAGAACCGAGGGAGCGCATTTTATCCTACCTAGTGACCTATCCCTTGCACTTGGTTTTTCAATTTCTACGACAACTATCAATAAGAAATCTAGTGTGGGTAGTATAATAAGTAACAGATAGAGTTAATTTACATTCAATTTCAAGATTTAATAAGGTATCTTATTAATCTATGACAACACAATCATCATTTGTGTTATTTGGAGGTCCACTTGGAGGTATATTTTTAGCAATTCATCAAAGCCAGAATGTGGGCATGCAGAATGTTGGTATTACATCGGGAGTAGCATAACCTCACAAGATGTGGGAGTTCATTTTACCACAACTATTGGAACACAAGGTAGTTCATCCTTTGGTTCATTTCTTGTTATAGGAGGAGGATTAGGTGGCTTAGGATCTAGTGGATCTGGTGGTTTTGGAGGTGGAAGAAACATAAGAGGTAATATAGGTTTTGGATCTGGTGGGTACAATCCGCACTAGCCCCATCAAATTTATATGGAGATGTCTCTTCATCTTGTAGAATAAAGAAGAATAAAAATTTAGTTGAACATGTGCACATGTGCAAGATACTATGGCGTGTGAAGGGGATTACAACTTTAGGGCATAAGGAAAGCTAGTTTGTAACTACTTTGTAAGTGCGCCGCATATTTGGTATAAGAAATATGATCTAAAATAGACTTATGTAGACTATACCACATTGTGTGATGCATTCTTAGAAGATTTTCACATACCTAAATTTGAGCATAAAAGCATCACCATGTTTAAAGACATCACAGGAATAACTAAGAGTGTTTGAGAGTATGATGCATGGTTCAAGGCCCTTTTTTTGAAGTTATCTTATGACATACATCCAAATCACCATGCTTATTGGTTCATTGGAGAACTGATCATGAATTTTAGAATGGATCTCTCACACAATACTTTTACATACTTACGTAAGGTACTTGAAGCAGCTCTATGCCCTAGGTAATTGGGAGTGTGGACACAAGATTCAGCCCATTTTAGGATGCTTAGATTACAGCTATGGAAAAATAGTTAGATAATTTGTCACCTAATTCGAAAGTGCATGAGACACAAATTAGAATTTGGTGCACAAATTATGAAGAAGAAGGGCATACTAAGGGTAGTTGTATTTGTAAATTAGTGTGCACCATGTTGCTACATTGTGAGATATGTCACTTGTATCATGATTCAAGTAGGCTTCCATGGTTGCAATGCGCGATAAGAAAGAATGTTTTCTATTAAAATAATATGTGTAGGTCTACCACTCATGATATAGATAATTATAGTTTGACTAATCAGATTCATGATGTCATCTATACTTGTGTACATCATACTAGTATTGCAAAAATACTAAGGAACAAGGTGAGCATCATGATCAAAATCACAATGAAGGGCACTCGATGGAGGTCGAGATAGAGGTTGAGTATATTGTGTAGAATTTAGAGGCCGAGGTCACGGAGGTGGAAGACGTGAATTTTTATGAGGAACATGGCATACATGTGGATCCCCGATCGTTATAGGTGTGAATGCCCTCAAGAAATTATTTGTTATTTTTGTGGAAAGAATCAAAACTATGAAGAATTATTGAACTTTTATTAACACCTAAGTAAGAAACAAAAGAAGTAAAAGTGTGTGGGAATGGTTAGAGTACGGTGTGTTGTGGAAGATCAATGGATGCTGAAGTTAGCACCTAGTCCCGAGTTGGTACGTGAAGATCACTATACGTCATAAAGCTATGTATGTTAGGGAAGTTCTAAAGTAGAATCCTATCATTACAAAGGAGGAGGTACTACATTCAAATTATCCAGACCCTACACATCAAAAGGAATTTTATCAAGAATCCATGCAGGAGATTAGGAATTTGTAGGGTGAGATATAATGTTTGAAAGAACAATCGTGGAAGTTATAACAAAAGATAACATTCGATCTTCCTCAGAAGGATGTTACAAACTTGAAGGAGGTTTACCAAATACTACGACAATAAAACATCATTCCTTTATTGGGGGAATGGTTAAGGGGAAAAATTTTGTGCGTTGGATTTGAATGCAAAAGATAGATGTTACATGTTAACCTTCCTCCTCATAGTCTAGATTATGACAAGGAGATCACTCTAAATGTTGTTGTTGATGGTTATATTTTGAGTAACATTTTGATTAATACAGGTACATAAGTGAATGTACTCACATTGTACGTGTGGAATTAGATGAGGAGACCACCATGTCGGTCATCTTCAAATGTATTTTTATGGTGAATAATACTAAGGCCACGCCCATTGGAGTCTTGAAGGATGATACTATTACTATACAAGGGGCAAGGTTTACTAAGGACTTTGAGGTATTGACACTTGTAGAAGTAGACATTTTCCAACATTACTTAGGTGCCCTTGGTGTAATGCAAACAATGTTGATTTGTGCTTCAATAAAGTCTATATAAGTTTTGAGAACAAGGAAGATTATGTCCTCATTCCTTTGACATATGGGAAAATTGCACCTTATGTGAAACCTTTAAATGAAGAAAATTTAAATAGAATCTGTGCACACCATTAGGGACCTAAAAATCCTTGAGCCATCAAAAGAAAGAGTCCTCAAGTGGGATGATGCATAGTCCATGAGTGATAATACAAGTGTTGCATATGACAATTGGGCACATGGTAGTTATGAAATGGTTGGGTGCGAAGTGAGAAGTGTAGTTTCGCACGTAAGCGAACCGCATTGTGTTAGGTGTTTGGGCAAGAACTAGGTAAATTGGTGAGAGAAATATTGAAGTATTCCTACACTCTATAGAAGTTCAATGGATAGATCAAGTGGAAATAAGGAATATGTTATTTTATACTCTACGCAGGAGAGTAGTGTGTTGGTGGATGGTTCATAGAGATAATATATTAGAGTGGTGAGAAGTGAGAATCACCTTCTCTGATAGATTTCTATGGAGCAATGTGCCTACTTAGATCTATGAATTCCATGGTAAATAACACATTCAGCACCACATTTAGTAGTGTGAGAGACTCTAGATAAAGGGGTAAGAAGATTTACAACATTTTCTATGGGTGCATCAATTCTACTACACCTTGTGAGGTTGCACACATGCATGGTATGTCTATGTCGAGTTGAATAGAGAAACAAGAAATTGGCAAGAATTGATTGTAGGTATGATTCAGACCTTTGACTATTTTTCTACTAGACATTCAGTGAATGAGGCATTATAGGTTATGAAATGTTTGACTATGGGGGATAGTGAAAAGACCGAGGAAATTATTCAAGAGTTGTTGGGTGAGTTAGACCTAGAGGCACACTTTGAAAAAGAAGAGACGATGTAGAATAGCTTGGGCATGCCTTCCTAGAAAGAGAAAAGGGTAAAATGGTCTACTTAATTGATGATAAAGAGGTGGAGATTCTAGATTTTGAGCATACGGTGGGTACACACGAGGTCTTATATAGTGTATATGAGAAGGTGTGCACATATCATGAGCCTATGAAAATGAAGAAGATCAACATCGGGAAATATGTTGAACCTAAGAAAGCCATTATTGGAGATTACGGGTCTAAATCGAGGTTGCTAAGATAATTGAGTTATTGCGCAACTTCCGGATTTGTTTCTTAGGGGCTATCATGAATTAAAAGAGGTGCATGAATATTTGGGTGAGATGAGAATCAAGCTAAAGGAAGGTGTGCGATCGGTTAGTAAAAGGAATTACAGGATGAATCCTAATCTACACATCAAGGTGAAGGAATAAATAGATAAGATGTTGAATTCTTGAATCATTGAGCCAATCAAGGAGTCGAGTGGGTTAGCCCTATGGTGATCAGTATAAATAAAGATGGAATAATTTGGGATTTTTTGGATTATAGGGATTTGAATGTTGCATGTGTAATAGATCCCTTTCCCACACCAGTTATAGAGGATATTCTAGAAGGCATTACAGGGTACGAGATCTACTCCTTCACTAATGGATTTTATGGGTAACATCAAGTGTAGATAGCTAAAGAGGATCAAGAGAAGAGAGATTTCACCACTGAATGGGGAAGTTTTTCATACACATTTATGCCCTTTAGATTAAATAACGCACTGAGTCTTCTCGTGCATTGTTGTACAAACATTCCAGGACTTTATTGATAAGTTCTTGCAGGATTTCTTAGATGATTAGACAATGTATGGGCTAGTGAAAGATCATTCGATAAATTAAGGTTGATGTTTGAGAGGTTCCGAAGTTGAGCATCTCTTTAAACATTAAGAAGTGTGTTTTTTCTACACCTTTTGGACTTTGCAAGGATATATTATTTGTAAGGAAGGCTTGTTAATGGATCTTACTAATGTTGTTGTTATTTTGGGATTAGAGGAACCTACTAACTAGAGCAAGGTGTGTGGATTATTGGGGCACACATGATATTATAGGAAGTTTATTAATGGTTATGCTAATATTATTGTGCCCTTGGAATAGTTATTGAAGAGTAAAGGCAAGTTCCATTGGGGTGAAGTGCAATAGTATGCATTTGATACATCAAGGAAATGCTTACTACTAAACCTATTATGTGCTTTCCTTCATGGATCAAACCTTTTCATTTGCATGTGGATGCCTCGACATGACCATCAATGTGGTATTAGCCCATCCTAGTGAAGGTATTGTTGATCATCTAATTTTGTTTGTGAGCATGAATTTGACACCAATGAATAGAATTATACTACTATCGAGCATGAGGCATTGTCACAAGCTACATAAGTTTTGACAATAATTATTGGAAACACCTTTTATTTTCCATACAAATCACATGGAATTGAATTACTTGGTGAAAAATCTTGTTTACGTAGGGGTGCATATGTCATTGGATTCTGTTATTTCATAAATTTGATTTTATAGAGGTGGTTAAGCTAGGTAAGAGAAATTCTGGACGAGATCATTTATCAAGGATTAATACATGTAAGGATGCGGAGAGCATTGAGGATATAATGCTAAATGAATATATTTTCATCTGAACCACATTCCCTCTTACTTTTAAGACATTGTTGTCTTCTTTACGAATGGGTGTGGCTCTATAGGGAATGAAGAATATAGAGAAGAAACAACTTGCTATATGTGTTACACCTTACATGTTGATTAACGGAGACTTATACAAACTAGGTCGGGTTGATGTTTTATGTTGGTGTGTACTTGAGAATGAGCATGAAGATATTATGGAAGAGGCTCATGGCAGTATTTCAAGTGGACTTTATGTAGAAGATGCTACCATGCACAAGATTTAATTAGCATGTATATGGTGGGAAACATTGTATAAGGATTATAAAGAATATTTTAAGGATTTTGACCATTGTTAGTGCCTTGGAAAGCCTGGGCATAGTGATGAAATGTCTTTAAGGCCAATTGCTAGTGCATAGCCTTTTAAAAGTGGGAAATTGACTTTGTGGGGCTTATTTCCCCACCCATGCATAGGACTAGATCACATTATATTATAACTTGTACAGATTATCTTACAAGGTGGGAAAAAGTGGCACTTACAAAGCATTACACAACAACTATGGCAACAAGGTTTCCATGGGAAAACATTATTAGTATGTATGGATGCCATTTGATTTTGACAAGTGATAGGGGAAATCATTTTCTTAATGAGACCATGAGGATACTATCAGCATAATTTATGGTGGAACACCATAAAATAACACCCTATCACCCTCAAAGCTAATGGAAGCTGCTTAAGGATTTCAACAAGATATTGAGCCACACATTAACTAATATTTTTTATGTTGGAAGCAAATCTTGGGATGATAAAGTATTTGTTGTACTTTGGGCATACCGGATAACTTATAAAATACTAACCAAAGCCACACCCTTTTAATTGGTGTTTATCGTGGAGGCTATTTTTCCCATGGAATTCATGTTACCTTCTCTATGTATTATGCACACGGGAGGTTTGGCTAATGAGAAATCACTTGAGGATCACATAAAAAAATTGATCCATTTGGATGAAAGTCTTGTTATAGCATGATGGAGTCAAAGATGGAAAATGCCGGGCATAACGCATGACATGATAGACATATTAAGGATAAGAAGTTTAAAGTTGGATAGATGTTTCTTTTATATGATTCAAAATTCTTGCGCCACCCTAGAAAACCTAAAGTTAATTGGTTTGGACTGTATATCGTGAATTACATAATTGATTCGTGCACTTTGCTAGTTAGAGGCTCTAGATAAGACATGGTTGTCTCAGCTACTTCAACGGGAGTAGATCAAGCCATACTATAAATAATTCTTCTTGGTGTTTGTAATAAGGCATTATTTCCATTTAGATTATATTTCCTTAATGTATTTCCTTTATATTTGTTTCCTTTACTTGTTGTTATGCTTTGTCAATTTAGTTGATTGTTTTTCATAATAAGTGCACTTGCACGCCAAAATATTATTACTATATATTGAATTCATATGAAGAGGATTGTCCATAATTTAAGTGTGGTATGGAATGTATATAAGATGACTAGACCAAGCTTGAATGTTATCTAAGGATAGGTATGCATAGAGAGATATTATACAGGTGATTGAAGTGAAGGTGCGGATAGAGAAATATTGCTCAGAATAATTACCACGTATGGATGCATAGTGTAACATGAGGTAGGTTGCAAAGCAATGGAAACTACTTAGTGAAAGGTGCAAGATCTTGAAGTATTTAAGCACATAAAGGCACATGAAAGGAGATCATTTTCCAAAAATAGTAGGAGTGCTAGAAGGTTATGATTTTGGTGCAGAAAAAGCAAGAAATGCCAATTTAATGCTAAGTATGGTGGTAGGTGGGGAGAAATAAATGTCAATTTTTTAAAATCCTATATAAGGCATTGTTTTGAAATCATTTTTTTACCTTACGATTGAACTAATTTTAGTGAGTTGAAGAGCGAGATAAGAGAGAGTTGTGTGTAAGTGAAAAAAGTTGTTTTACAAACTGAAATAGATGTATTTTAGCATGAGATTAGTAGATGCTCTAGTAGATAAGGTTTTTGAGTGAAACAAAGATGTGTGTTTAGAAGATTCGATAGTTAGGGTTTGAGTTTGAGCTAGGGCATGTGGAATTGAGCTAAGACACATGGGTTTAAGTTGCGAGAGATGGAATATATTGAAAGAAAACACATTTATTATTTCTATGGTACCTAAGATCAAATCTAGAGCATCCAAATGGGAAGGAAGAAAAAGGAAGTTGAGGTCAAAGTGGAGGATGCCCTAAAAGCCATTTTTAGAGATGCAATACCTAGAAGGGGTTTTGATGGGTCGCGACTGGGATTCACACATTCTTCATTGTAAAGTAAGTGATTACAACCATAGAAATAAAGATAATAAATATGAATTGGATAATTTTCTAGTGATAAAGATAACAAAGAGAACAACAAATGATATGGTCATGTATGACAATGCGGAGAAAATTTGTTGACCAAGGTGGGATTTTCGTAACTCTATGAACTTCCTTAATTTGGAAAACTATAAAATTTATACCATTGGTTGATGAGAAGATTCCATGAGGACTTCTTCTATTTTGTTGGGAAATGAATGAGGCTCCCCGTGCCCCTAATTAGGAGTTTTATAGGACTAAGGAGTTTGGGTACTGAATTGAGTAGTGACCTCACTAATAAGGAAGGTATAAAAGAAACAAAGAAGGCACTAGGATATATGATGGGAGGGCATGAGATGGTCATCCCTAAGTTGCAAAATTATCCAATCATTCAGTGACAACGCACCTACTTATAAATTTGAATAATCAAAACCGTTTTTACAAGTAAACAAGGCATGGTTGCATGTGGAAAATAATATGATAGAAGGTGTAGTTTACAATTTTTCTAGTTACATTGTTGAAACCATCAATGAGGAGGTGCACCAAGGTGAGAAGATAATATTTTTCATGATCCTTCTATCCCTTTTCTTTGTATAAATTGTAGTTCCCGATGGGCCAAAGGATAAGATATGACAATATACTAAGGAGAAGAAATATCTTGCAGAGAGTATTTTTAAGTATACTTTTGAAGGATCCATGAGTGGACCCTTTAAATAGAGAGCATAGTTGTGGTATGAGTGACTTCACACCATGTTTGAGGAGGAATGGAGAATACCCAAGGATCTTCCTTTGGTATTAGATAAATAAGTATAGTTTGTGGTGTATCAACACTTTTGTATAGGGTGCTTTGGAATGAAGGATGGGAAGTGGAGACCTTTGTGTAAGCTCCCTTATGACTTCACCATGCACTACTCGATAGGAATATGTACACAGGTTTTCAAATGCATGTCAGTTGCTTTTCAATGTAGATAAGGTAGACTATGACTACCACACACTCAGGAAGACTTACGTTTATCCAAGTAAGTTTGCATATATTGAGAAATTAATTTCAGATGATATTAACATGAAGGAAATGAGCTTGGTAATTGGAAATTCTAGGAAACCCTGGTATATATTCACCTCAAGCCAAGGTTAGAAAATGGAAGGTATGTTGAAAATGAGTTTAAGCTCCTAGGACCACCCAAGGGGAATCATATTGTGGGCACATTACAAGATGAAGAAGACACTTTTCCCCTTGAAGAATAAGAAGAAGGAGAAGAGGAGGAGCTTAAGGAAGACAGTGGTGGCCTAGAGCATAGGGGCAGAAAAAAGCTAGTTGTAGGAGAGAAAAGAGAGTGCACGGTAAACCCTTCATTATAACAAGAAGATGAAGTATTGGAAACAAACACTATGGAGATAGACATAGAACAAAGTGCTAAGGAAACTCAATTTAAAAGAGTGATAAGAAGAATGGTAACTCAAGGAACGAGACCTTCACAACCTCTTAGGAGGTCAACTAGGACTTCCTGTGAAGGTAGAACTGAAAACTAAGGAAATGAGAAAGTACATCCCTAGGAAGGATGATGAAGATGAAAATTTTGGGGACATCACACCGAACACACCTTTGCAGATTGAGGATACGAGAAGATCCTCTCGGGAGAAGAAATGAAAAATGATGCAGAGGTAGAAATAGGTAAGGGCAAGTCATCGGGAAATCCTCATACTACATAGTCGGTGGGAACCAATGTTGGATTCGAGAATGCACACACCTAAAGGTAAGCGATCAAGGAAAGGAAAGGAGGAAGAAATTTATGAGATGCCAATAGTTGGGTATATTGATGACCCAACCAAAATCATACGTACGAGGTTCCAAAGTACTTTAGAACCCAAAGACCTTTATGGTTGGGAGCTGATGGATGCAGACATGGCTACTATGCACACACGTAAGTAGTTATCTTAGAGCATGTAGAATCATATGGATGAGCCTGAATTTGATGTATGTGAAGAGTCATGTGTTTAAAGTATATTAAAGAAAGCACCACACTCGTGCCATGTCACAATTAAGCCCACCTAGATTTCGATGAACAAGTGATCAACACTTTGACGAAGGTATCCACCGAGTATGCGTGTAGGAACATAGACAAAGTGGAAATTATTTGGGTGTTGTTAAATGATAAAAATGAAAAGGATATTGAAATCAAGCATTTGATAGAAGAAAAAGAGACAGTTGAGGTGACGACACATTTGATACTCAAGTATGTATTTGAATAGATTGGGGACAAGATTTTGAGAAAGAGGTTGGATTTGGAGGATAAATTCGCATGATATTTTCCATCTACTTTACATTATGTATGCACTTTAATTCATATAGTTCTGGATGAAGGGACAAATAATATTCCAAAACTAAAGGATGTTGCAAAACAGCACAAAAGGCCAATGCCACTATTAAGTGAAACATTACAAGTTATGAAGCATTACTGTAGACCTTGGAGGATGAATTAAATAAATAAGATTTGGCATTGAATATGTGCATGGCCCCAGATGTAATAATAAAGATGATAACCATGGCTGAGGAGGATGAGGTTCTCAACATAGTAAATAATGAAACATTCAAATGAGTGGAGATGCGACTTTGATAACAGAAAAGTGTGATACACTTCTAATAACACCCAAGATCCACACAAGGAGAAAATAAAGGAAATTGGAAAATTAATAGCATAGTGAATGGATGTCATGGAAAAATTGGTCTTAAGCATGGATAATGTTCTCAGGGTACTATAAAATGAAGGTGAGAACATGACACTTGATGAAATGGAAGCAGTACTTGTAGACATTCCGGACAGGACAAATAAAGTGCTAAGTGATTGGAATGAATTGGAGGTAGAGATTAAAAATGAATATCCATAGTTGATTCTTCCTGTGGAAGAATAGGGTGCTAAGTATTAATTCATTCTTTGTATAGTTATTATTTCATTATTTATTCTTTTTCAAGGAGAGATAAGTTATGATTACCCATTATCGGGGATGGCAATGTACTTTGTGTGGAGTAATGTTTGGCTTATGAAATACAGCCTAAGTATGAAAGGCATAGAAGTATTGGGCACGTGGACACGGGATACGTAGGTATGTGTGAAAATACAACAAAACATGGCATGCTTGGGAAGACATGAAATCAGGACTTAGCCATTTTCCAAAATAAGGTTAATTATAGATATGGAGTGTAGATCATGTTTTTTAGAAGAATTGAAGAACACACAAAGTCTATTTTAGAAAAGTGGAATATTATGCGCCATGCAAATTTTTAGGTTATTAATAGGATTAGAATGTAGTTATATTATTAGATAATATATTATTAACGAGCTTGCATGCTCTTGTATTTATCATGTAAGGGTGGATGGCTATTATTAGCATGTATCATATTTTTGACATGTGCATGGGAGGTGAAGTTCAAGTTCCCACCCCTATAAATATGTATTGATTTCCATAGTTTAGGATTCCATGTTATAGTATTGTTCTATTGTGAGTTTTTGAGCACGCATGGTGATGGGGTCTATGTTATGTACGCATGAATCTTATGTGTTTTACAAAAATTAATATTATAGATCTTTGTGGTTGGATATTTATTTTTGACACATCTATTAATGAATCTTGCATAGTAAAGTTAATCTTGATTCTTGTATGATTTAATCTTATTTATGATTGACATCTAGATCTGGTGTATGGTATGTAATATACGTAATTATCTCATTGTGGATATGGAATATTTGTATCACCATTCTAACTTCCATAAATAGGGACTTGGTACCCTTGTGCACTTTAGGTGAGCACTTAGTTTAGGTTGAGTGATGTGTCGGTGTGCCTTGGGGTTTTGTGGGTAAAATAAGACTACAATTACCGTCATTACTGTGCCATTCCAACTCTTAGTTAAGGAGCACATAATTAATAAATCCCTAACTTCTTCATCAAATTCTATTGAATCTGAATCTAACATATTCACAATCATATTAAAATTATTCAAATGATCCATTACTAAACTATTCTTAGACATATTCATATTAAACAGCTTTTTCATTAAAAATATCTTGTTAGAGGCAAATGGCTTTTCATATAACTTCCCTAATGCATCCATAAGTATTTGGTAGTCTTTTCCTTTGAAATATTAAATAATACCGAAGATGTAAGACATATCCAAATTGTTCCAAGTGCCTTCCTATCAAGAAAATCCCACTCCATATGTCATGCTTGAGGGTTTGTTCCCTTTCTCAGACAGTGGAATATAAATATCCTTATGATAAACATAATCTTCCATCTTCATCTTCCAAAGAATAAAAATTTTCCCATTGAATTTATCAACCTTTGATCTTCCATCATCTTCCATATCTCCCACTCAAGATAAAACTTTCCTTGCGATTCAACACTTCATAAAATAAAACTAGGATTTGATACCAATTGCTAGGTAATAAGGGATAAAATGTGTGGAACAATCCCACATAGAATCATAATATTAGAAACTAATATGCAGAAAGATATTAAAGATCTAAAATAAAAGTGTAGAAAATAAAATAACAAAACACAATGACAATATTTAATATGTTTCACCTAATTTGGGCTACGTCCACCAAGAATCACTTGATCATATTTTATCACAATCCACCTCATTCTCTTAATACAATACCTATATTTTTTTGGATTTATGCTTAAAAAAATCTCTTGAACTCACACCTCTACAATGATATGTCTTCCCTAAATCAATAGGAAAATTCTTAAGTAGTTTTATAATACCATGGGTACCAAAACCATGGGCCAAAACTGACCCATAAACCTATGGGTCAAAAATCCCACCCATATGAGAAGAGCATGTTTCCTAAGATATTGGACATGTTTTTCGAGGCCAAAAAAACTCAACACTTAATATAAAACTTAAGATAGTGTATAATACTTTTAGTGTATAGTCTTCAACACTTCCACACATGAAAACAAGCTCCACAACATAACAATGAATATCATCTAAAATATTAAAAACATGCCTATTTAAGAATTAAAAATGAATGAGAGAAATAATTTAATAATTTGGTTAGAACCCAAATTAATTTATTTTATAATTTTTTTCTCCACCTCCTCCAATATGTATCCCAAATTTCTATAAAGCTTTCATTCATTCCATAGTTTTCCATCCCTTTACCCACTACCCACTCCTTCGTAATAATTTGTTATATGGTCAAGTGACCTTGCATATCAAATTTTCTATTCTTATACTTCCACTCATGCCCCTTCTCTCCTTCCATCTACCTTCACTTTATTTGTCTTTTGTGAACTCATAATAGTGTACAATAAAAATGGAAATGGATAGGCCCCTCCCCTCTTATTTTTTATGTTAGGGATGGTGGTGGCACAAATATGGTGAAACATTGATGTTATTTTAATCATATATACATAACTTTTGTGCCACTATAATCATGTAATAATTGTATCAAAATTTCTATTGAAAATGAAAAAAACAAATTGGGGATTGATATAAATTTGACTCAAATTGTGACATTTTTTCACTATATGTAGTAGTGATGGATCAAATCATTGAACACACTCCATTGAGTTTCCATGAAATATGAACAAGTAGGATCCAAAAACATAAATTAAATAATAATATATTAACAAAGTAAAACTAGTAGGATGAATCAAGAAATAGAGGATGCGTCCTACACCCCATGATTACATAACTACTATGGAATCCATTAGGTAAAACCAAGATTAAGTCCATGTTATCCATTTTTACCCCTTGGTAAAAATGGAAAACTCAAGAAAAATGGACATGAGTAGTTGATCAAGAGCTTCATGGATAATCTATATAAAAACATATAAATTCTATTATTCAAAGCACTTAGGAGTCATTTAGTGCATCTCCCTTATTCTAGAGGAAAAGAATTCAATTCTTAGCCAAATGTGAGAAAAAATGAGTAAAATTGGAAACATTTGGCTTTACGACACTCTACTTAATTTTTTTCTAACTCCCTGTGTCAAGAGAAATCCAAAAATTAGAGAAAAATGTGAAAATGAGGAAAATCTGTGCTACAAAGGAAAGTCGTACTACAAAGGAAAAGTCACGGAACAAAGGAAAAGCTGCACAACAAAGGAAAAGTCACACTACAAAGAAAAATTCATGCTACAAAGGAAAATATGAGTAAAAAGGAAAATACACATAGCAAAGGAAAAGCCATGCTACAAAGGAAAATCCACGCAACAAAGAAAAATATTGCTACAAATGAAAAGCCACGCAACAAAGGAAAACGGCGCTTTTTTCACGTGAACTTTTAATGGCCGTAACTTTTGACCCGTTTCTCTGATTTTTGCAAACTTTATATCGTTGAAAAGGTATCAACATCCTCTACAACATAGAAATATTTCATAACTTTATTGAGGTTAGATATGTAAAAAATTAGAAAAGGTATCTAACACGAAAAATACGAGTTCCAAGCATTTAACTACTGTATTAATGAAGTATGGTCCTCTTTTCTTCCATGAGCTAGAGTAAATTTGGGATGGGTTTTAAGAGGTGCCCATGCCTTTTTCAGAGCATTTAATGATAGCTGTTGGTGGGTGGGAGTAGAATTCTAAGTTTCTCCTCTCTCTTTTCTCACCACTTCTATATATTGTAAAAACTTCTCATTTTTTAGGGGGTATTCTAGGACATGGGGAAACTCTTGCAAAATTGTTTCTCAATTCCATTGAGCTGCAAGCCTTCTCTTGGGCTTGACAAGTGTATTTGTGCCTCTATCTCAATAATGTAATGGACTGTGCATAATCTAAGAGTAATAAAATATATGTTTGTGGTGTTCTTTCAACCCTTGCATTGTTTTTGTTGTATCTCATTTCCTCTTTTTTCATTGTTGTCTTTCAATGCATATATTTCTCATTTTTAGGTGCAAGATGTTGTGTTTCATGGATATTAGATGGTGAATGAAGACCTGGGACTGTGTCACAGCTATCCAGCCTCTCCCTACTCCATTTTCCTTCTCTAATCTCCGTCAATAGAGTATTTTCACACCCTTTTTCTGGTGTTATCACCACCCTTAGCTTATTATTTCCCTTCCATGTACTTTTCTAATCATCTCTCTCTCTCTCTCTCTCTCTCTCTCTCTCTCTCTCTCTCTCTCTCTCTCCATGGTTAGCATTAGATGGTTAGATTAGTATTATTTAGCTACATTTTCCCTTCTAGGAGTAGTTTAGCATTAGATTTAGGTAGAGGAACCAACCTTATCTGGAGGTTTGTCTCAAGTATGCAAGTCCCACAACTTGAGATATGGTCCATTATTAGCAAAAAGTTAGATATTTCATTTCCATATCCTAGAGTGTTATTTTTTTCACTAACATTTTTAGTACGTGAGGTGGGATGGGACCGAAGAGATTTATATCTTCATTTCAATAAGTTGGTGTGTATTTGTTATAATCTCAACCTTTGGTAGCACATTAAAATCACATCGGTGACTTCACCGATCTACACAACCCATCCTCTAAGTTTTATACATTCTTTTCCATCCATTTTCTCTCCATACCTTCCATTTTATTTCATCCATGAAGTTTGGCAATCATGACTTCATTCCCATCATGGAATTCTCACTTAAATCCTATTGGTTTGAAAATCTATCAAAGCGGGCGAGATCTATGGACAGACGAGCCACACAAAGTGTGCGAGTGGCATAGCCCCTCTTTGAGTTAGAAAAGTGAAACTAGTTTATTGCTATTCTACCAGCAGAAATCTGTGCAAGTCTCACAATATTCTGCCTTCAGGGGTTGGGATCTCATCCCATTAGAGGTATTTCCAACTGTAAAAGAAGGGAAAGGAACGAGGTGGGGAGATGGGAAAGATCTCGAAGGGGGAAAAGAAATAAATTCAAAAAAGAAGGTCTATGATTTGGGTTGGTAGTAAACAGAGCCAAACCTACTTGCATAGACGAATAAAGAAATACTGATGAATAAATGACAAAAAAGTAGAAGTAGATTCAACAGAACAATCATACAAATCTAACATAAGAAAGGTCTGATGTAAAACACATGTATTCAGCACAAAGTCTAAATATTGTATTAATATTTGTTTCTGTTACAAAAAGCTCAAAGTCTTTTCTTCTTACTTCTATTTTTCATCTGAAAAGTATCCACACTTGAATACAACAAGTATTCAAGTATTTATAGAAGAAGAGAAGAAAAGAAGGCAAAAACAAACCAACCACTTAATTACAAAATATCTTAAAGTCATTTGTTGACTTTTGACAACTTGGTGGATGACATCATCCCATGGTGCAACATGGATGATGTCATCATTTGTGTCAACATACTTTTAGATATTTACAAAGAGAAGATCGAGAGGAATGAGACTATTCATCATCGTCCCACGGCTGAAAGGGGGTATCCTACTTCTGCTGCTGCTCAGGAGACGTGATGTGGAACTGGGCACGATATTCCATGAACTTGCTGATCATGGGCTGAAGTTGATCCTGGGAAGGATCCTTGTGATGATCACTGATAGCCTCGCAAGTTTCCCACTCATCTGTGAGCTTTTCTGGGAGCTTGGAATATTCATTTTCTGCCTCTATCAGGTACCCTATGAAGTCACGACAGGCCAGTAGGTTGTTGATGGATTCGGTGTCGAAAGTGACTTCTGGTCCCAGCCCTTGTGAAACGATCTCCTTGAAGATCCGAATAGTTTCATCTACCTTTCTCAAGGTGAAAGAAGGAGTGAGAAATCCCAGAGACATTCTCAGGACAATTTTCTCCATTTGATGCATTACATCAGGGCTTCCTCCTTGATTTTGTCAATCTTTTCCAGGACAAACTCCAACTGATCGACCCGGTAGTCCAGAGTAGAAAGGATTTTGTTGAGGGCTCTAGGGTGACCGAAGACACCGAACTTGACCAGATCTTTGACTGAACAGTTGAGCATTTTCTGAAAGGTCTCATGCTGCATCTTGAGATGGTCTAGTTCTTCGGAGATAGGTCCTGTAATTTCTGGAGCTCTTTGTTCACCCGACTGATATTCTGATACAATCGGTGAACTTGGTGATTACTCCCTCACTTTCTTTGAGGATTTGGCTTCTCCAGGTGGAAACTACCATACCCTGCTCACCGATTTTGGCATATTCATTTATCTTATCCTGGCTCAGAGGCTCAGGAGTTTCGGCGGTAGTTGTAGGAGGTGCACTGCCCATTTTCTACAAGGCGTGGAGAAGATGTTTATTTTGCTCCTTTAATAGCCTCTTTTCTTCCTTTTCTTTCGGAGCTTCTTACAAAGGGCGTAAACTACAGATAGGGCCTCTCCCTGAAGGCTTTCTAAAGATGTCCCCATTGTGACTTGGGTCACTGTATAATCTGTCGAAGACAGATCCTTTTTATCCTTTAAAGGATTGGGATACGCTATCTCCATTACTCTCTCTCCTGACGCACTCTGAGAGAAGCGGGTTATAAGTTTTTGCTTCTTGGCCCCATTTTATGGGATGATAGAGAAGTGCATCGATGCGATGGGAACTTTCCTTTTTTGTTGGCTCAAGTGCTGAGAGATCCATGCTGGACTTATGGGAGAGGGACCAAAAGTAGAAAAGGGAGCAGCTGCAGTAGTAGAGGGAAAGTGCGTTGAGACACTTGGAGGCGGCATTGAGAGGGAGGCCAAGAAAGTGCTCATGGGAGGAAGAGATACTGCAGGGGAGGTAGACATGGGAATGGAAGGGAGCTGGGAGATGAGGGAAGAAATGGTGGGGGACAGCTCCACAAGAGAAGAGAAGATGGATGATGAGGAAGGGGGAATAGTAGAAGATGGGGGAGAGGATATGACCAAAGGAATGGTCGTTTGGGTCACGCAAGGAGGGGAAGGAGGAGAGGGAGAAGGGATAGAAAGGACCTCAACAGTTGTAGTAGTGGCAACATCTTGAGTGGATGTGCCCATTGGAACATCTTCGGCCGCTTCTTTCTCTGGGGAAGCCAGAGTTACAACTTGTTCTCGTGCGGCGGAAGGGGGACTCTCAGGAGCCTCTTCTTGGGTAGAGCTTGACTCGCCCTCTTTGTCTTTACCTCTGCCCTTTGGTAGATGTTTTGGCCTAGAAGGTGCGTTGCCCAATGGAGATGTGGTGAAATCTACCCCGAGGTAGATGAGGCCATTCATCCTGCACCAGTGCTCTGTTCTCCACAGAGTTTCTTTGACCCTTTCTTCAATGGTCTGGGGTGCTTTAGTTCTGTCAATTATAGCAAATGGCCAGTTGTCCCCATCCGTGTCAAGATATACCTGATCAACTTCTTGATCAGTAGTTTGATAACCTTTTGGGACAATGGCCATGCCATACTGAATGATTTCGGCCAAAGCCAAGTGGGAGTGATCCTTTCTTCTGAGCTCGACCTCATGATATAGGTCGATATAAATGTCCTCGATCTACGGAATGTGGATTGGATCGAGTTTGGCCCTGGGAAGGCAATTCCTTGGATCAAAAGTGGGCCTTGCCGGGAAGTTGTGCTTTAGATTGAGTAGTTCTAGCTCTGCAAACATCTCCCGGGATTTGTGGTGGGAAAGACAAGTGTACCTACCCACTGTGAGGGGGAAAGGAGTTCCACCCTTCTTTCTCTTCAAACACTTTTTGTGGTAGGTTATGAGCTGTTTGGATAGCTCCAACAGGATCAGCTTGGGGCTGGCATATCTTGGCAATTTGGTGGGTTCCCCCAAGAAGTTGGCTGCCCTTAGATAGGTGAAGGTGGGAAATTGCGTGAATAAGGCCCCCCACTTCTCCGTTGCTGCAACAATGCTCTTGGTCATACGACCGTGAGTCATGTTTGGCCTCAAAAGGCTAGATGATGCCATAGAAGAAAGCATCGTTAATCTTTGTAAACTGTGAAATACTATTTTCCAGCTTCAGCTCTGGGTAGTATTCATATATTTTTACTTGGGGCCAAACCCCACATCGCATCAATGCTGGATAATCCCTCTCCGAGGCTGCAACATAAACTACGTAGGAGTTCATGTAGAACCTCCCCGTTGTGGTGAGTTGTTGGAGCTGCTCGGATATAGTGCTGCTTATGATCTCCACCCACTCAAAGTGTTGATCTGGCACATTCTTGTTCATTGTCTCCAGGTACCTGAGCATCCATTTATGAAAGTAGTGGGCATCAGAAAGCCCAAATACTCTGCTTAGGAATGTGATGGTATCACTTAGTTCCTTGGAGAAATCGCTGCGGTGAATGACCTGTGGCCATCTGGTTACCACCTTCTTGTTTTTCAGGTACACCTCATTCATCAATTGCATACACTGGTCTTCATTGTCCTCCCAAGCCTTGGTGCAGTCTTCTTGGCTTACGGCCACAAAGTCTTTGGTGGTGAGGAATGCCAAGCATAATTTCAAAGTGTCGGGTAGTGAGGTTGATCATGACCTCGCCCTTCTCATTTTGGACACACCTCATGTCTTTGTTGTAGCAGCGGGCCACTACCATCATGAATTCGTTGTTTACTACACTGACTGGGATCCCCCCAGCAAAATGCAGGCCACTGCCTACCAGTTTTTCCATCCAGGGACTTCCTGTGACCCTCCTGGTTCTGGCCCAGAAATCTTCCATATCGATGTGACCGAGCTCAGAGTCTCTTATATCTAGGTCACATTCTGCCTGGGATTCGGGCATCCTGACCCTCTGATATTTGTACTTCATCTCTTCCTCTGTAAGCTTGGCTTTACCCTTAGACTTGGTTGGTCTCTTGCTTGATGTAGACATATGTAGTTCTGAACTCAGTTGCTGATCTGCAAGAAGAAGAAGTGAAACCCAACGTAGAAGAGTCATGTTAGCTATTTGATCTCCCATTAAAGCATTGACAGAAGGAAGAGTTAGCAATTTTAAGGCATCAGGGCGCAGGGTGCATGAACACTACAGGCTACAGGGTTAAATAGTATGGCACACAGAAAAAGGGTGTTACAAGGGACAAATCAGCGCCAAAGGGCGCAAGGTGCATGGATACTGCACATGAAATTTTTGTTGTTGCAAGCAGAAGTGCGCCTGCGCCATTTATATGCATTTTATACCGGGCGCAGATAATTTTCATGTTGCACGGGGACAGGATGCGCCAAAGGGCGCAGGTTTAGTGTGTGTAACATCATCTTTATGTGCGCAAAAGGGGAACTTGGTGCGGCGCATGAAAGGTTTGCATGACATTGTGTTACTATAATAGGGGATGCGCCTGCGCCGTTTAACGTAGTTTTATACTTGGCGCAAGTAAGGTTGGTGTTGCATGGGTGCAGGGTGCACCAATGGCACAGGTTTTTGCAATGTTACATAGGAGCTCGGTGCGCCAAGAGGGCGCAGGGTTATTGGGTGTTGCAAGCAAGGAAAGTGTACCTTCTGGGTGCAACTATATTTTATGCAGCAAGCAGGGTGAATGCGCCAAGAGGAAAATGCAGTCGCTAACAAACTTTTAAGTCTTGTTTCTTTCTCTAGAGGGGTTTGCATGTGTTTTAAGCCTCTTCTGTAGGGTTTTTTGGATGGTGAAGAGGGCATACTAAGGAGATCCAAGTGATTTTTTCTGAGGCAGAGTCCTCCTTACCAGCAGATCTGGAAAGAGGAGGAAGAGCATGGGAGAAGGACAACAAGAACAACAAAAGAGGGGTTTTACAAATCCATGCCTCCTACTACACAAACAAACAACCAACAATAAAAACACAAGAGGAATAAGGACCACCTACCCGGAATATATATAACGTGAGAGACGGCGGGGTCCACGAACGTGATACGAGGACAACAGCGTCTGGCAGGTACAAAGGAATAAAATCTATCACGTGTTTTTTTAATTGTGAAAGTGACAGGGCGGATGCGCCTATATATAGGAAAAGGTGCAATAAATGTGCCAACCACTTTTAAGGGGTGCATCAAAACACCTGTCGACACTTCAAACTTTGCACCCTTTGGCACACCAAAATGCGTGTTAACACATGATTATGTGTGCCTTTGGCGCAACAAAAAATATTAACACCGAAATAGGTGCACCTTTGGTGCACCAAAATGTGGCGCAACAATCATGTTGTTGACACGAAGGCGCATGCGCCTTGGTGCATGCAAGAAAGGCGCATCACGGGGAGGTGCACCAAAACATGTGTCGACACTTCAAAGGTGTGCCAAAGGAAATGAAGGGGCGCATACTTATTCTGTGTTACACCGACAAAAGGTGCACCCAACCAAAAAGACCAAAAAAGGCTAAGTTCGGAAAACTAGATTTCCCGGAAAGGGATTTTGCAACGTTCTGAACGCAAGGGGTCCCTGACGAGGGACCAGAACAAAATTTCCATTGGGTTACCCGTGAAATTTCCCTTGTCAATTTTACGGGATAACAGCTGGCTCTTTCTGGGGACTATCTCTGAGCGGAACTCAGGGGTAGAGAATCCCAGATCTACATGTGCCTATCCATTGGGTTACAGAGTCAAAAACAAGGGCGACCAAAAAGGGGAAACACACAACCAACAAAAGAAAACACATGACAAAAACAAACACACAACTGAAGCAAACTATACAAAGAAGAGAGCAAGCTCTACTTCCTGAAGATCTTCAGATGTTGCCCGCTATAGGGAAGCAGGAGCTCAGTTCCATCTAGATACAAGAGATAGAAGCTATTCTCTCCATTGAGCTGCTTGATCTTGAAAGGTCCTCTCCATAGGGAATCAAATTTTCCATGCATGCCCTTTGGCTCTCTTCATTTGTCCCACAAAAGGATGAGGTCTCCCACCTGGTACTCTCTTTTCTTAGCTTTTTTATCGAACAATCTCTTGACTTGATTCTGATGTTCGGTGATCCTGTCGACCACTCTTACTCTCTTTTCTTCAAGCTCTACTAGATACATGATCCTCTTTTCAAGAGAATTTTGGAAAGTCTCATCTTCAATTACTCGTGCCAAGCACAGAGTAGGGAGTTTCACGAAATGGGAAGCTCGGCGTCGGTTCCATATAACACTTGAAAAGGTGACATGCTAAGAGACCTCTTGGGAGTAATGCGGTCTACCCACAAAGCGTTGTATAATGACTTGTACCACATTCGTTGATTCTCATCCACTAGCTTTCGTATGATGGTTACTAAGTTTTTATTACTGGATTCTTCCTGACCATTTCCTTGAGGGTAATAATCTAAGGCGTGAGCCAAAGTTATTCTCGTATTCATAGAAAAAACCAACAACTTCTCGTGAGGAGAAGTTGGAAGCGTTATTAGCAACAATCTTGTTTGGAACGCCAAACCTGACAATGATATTTTCTTTGATGAAACTGTAAACAACCTCGGAAGTGGCATGTTTGACAGGTATGGCTTCCACCCATTTCATGAAGTAATCTATTGCTGTCAGGACATAACTATGTCCGGCACTCGATTGGGGATTGAGTGCACCGATAAAATCGATTCCCCACTACCTGAATGGTTCGTCAATGATGACCGGCCTGAGGGGAAAAGTAGCCAATTTGGGCTTGCCGAAAAATTGCTGGCAGAGCTCACATTTTTCTACCCAAGTGGCTGCATCTTGGAAAAGCGTTGGCCAATAGTACCTGGCCCGGATGATTTTGTGTGCTGTCATGGAAGAGGAGAAGTGACCACCATAGGCTGAATCATGAAAACTTTGAAGTAACTTTGTCTATTGTGGTTTGTCAACACATCGCAAGAAGATGCCATCTATTCGTGTTTGTATAAAGTGTCATTCCAAATGACATATCCGCTGCTCAACTTTATAGTAACGCTTCTCCTTTGAAGTCAGATGAGCTAGACACTCACCATAAGTGAGAAAGAAAGTGATATCAGAGTACCATTCGTCACTGGTGGCGACAAATAGAACCATGGGTAGAGAATCAGCTTTCTCCAACTGGCCTTGTGTTCCGTCAATGCAATCATCCTTTCCCCAGAATCTTTTGAATCTTGGTTTTCAGCCATAAGTTGACATAGGCCCTTGCCTCTTACCAACTTGGTTGGTTTTATATCTAAATCATACTCTTGGACTTTTGCAATCCAATTTCCTCGCAAACTCCCTAACTCCTGTTGAGTTAAGATGGACTTGACTGCCACGTCAGGAACTAGAACTACCGTATGAGAGTTTAGAATGTAGTACCTGAAGTTCTTAACTGCTTTGACAATGGCGAAGGCATGTTTTTCCAACTGAGTCATTTTTAATTCGTGAGGCTTGAGAGGAGAGCTCATAAACGCAATCGGGGATTCAACATCTTGAGAATTCCTTTGCATTAGGATGGCCGACACAGTGTGCTCAGATGCATAGCTATACATAATAAAATCCTTGGAGAAATCGGGACATACCAGGACTGGCGCGTGAGTGACAGAGGCTTTTATCTCCTTGAATGACTTCTTCCCTTCTTTGCTCCACTGGAAAGTTGGTGACCCTTTCATCATGTCTAATATGTGGTGAGTCTTTTCAAGCAAAGTCGGGAACAAAGCACCTGAGAAAATTCACTTTTCGAAGGAGTGAACACCGGTCTTGCTTGTAGGTAAAGTAAGGCTTTGAATAGCCTTAACTCTTTCAGTATCTATCTTCGTCCCTTCTTTGCTAACAACATGTCCTAGCAACTTTCCTTCTGTGACTCGAAAACAGATTTTTTTGGATTCAGGGAGATCCCGTGCTCTCGGCATCTAATCAATACTTTCTCCAAATGATCACAATGATCATTTCGTTGTTTGGAGAACACAGTTAAGTCATCTAAGTAGACTATGATGACCTTCCCCATCATACCTTTGAATGCAAAGTCCATGGCCCGCTGAAAAGTGGCACCAGCATTGGTCAGGCCAAAAGGCATCCTGCTATAAGCAAACGTACCCCAAGGGGTAGTGAATGTTGTTTTAAATTGGTCTTCAGGTGAGACTTCAATCTGATTGTAGCCCGAAAAACCATCAAGCATGGACAACATTTCTGATCCAGTTACTGCTTGTAGAACCTGATCCATTATGGGAAGTGGGTAGTTGTCCTTCAAGGATGCTTGATTCAAGTTACGAAATCTACGCATATGCATATCTCGCCATTCTTCTTGCACACCGCACAATGTTCACAACCAGTAATCTTGTGATGGATAGGAAAAATGATCCGTGCATCCAGCATTTTCTGGATTTCATCCTGGATAGTACCTGAGATCTTAGGATTATAGTGTCTCTGCTTCTGGCGAAAGGGTTTGACATCCTCTTTCAACGGGATGTCATGTTGGACGTCCTTTGGCTTGAAAGACTTTAGATTGGCATAGGACCATGCCAATACATCCATGTATTTCTTCAACAATTTGACAAACTTCCTCTTCTCTTCAGGTGTGCAACATTTTCCAATGTTTACAAACTGTGGATGTTCAACCGAACCTAAATTGACCGGTTTGGTTTCTGGGGAGGAGCCAGGATCATCTTGCCTTTTATTTTTTACAAAACGATCATGCCTATCAAACAACCGTTCTAGGGAAACCAGGCATTTCAGGATTTTATTATTTCCTTTAAGCTGACATATGCCATCGTTTCCTTCGGGTTCCCTATTCTTATCAGTAACAGACTCACGGCACGTGGAAGTAGATCCTTCAAAATGAAGCTCATTAAAAATTTCACTTTTTCGAGAAAGGCAATGAGTTGATTGTCATCGTTGAATACTTTCCAGTGCTGAGAATTGTCCGGCACACTTGGGCGGAAAACCACCTCAATGGTATATGTGTCTATTTTCAAACCTGGGTGAGGGAGCATGAGAGATGCTGAAACGGCCAATGAATCGGCCATGTCATTCTGAGCTCTCGGGATGGCTTTTATTGAAAAATCATCAAACTCCTCGATGTTGTCCCATACCACATTGCGGTAATGTCTGAGCCTTTCATTCTTTACTTGGTATATCCTTTTAACTTGATTTACGACCAGCTCTGCATCACCTTGTACTTTCAGATTCTTGATTCCTCTTTCCTTTGCAGCTTGCATGCCAAGTAGCAAAGATTCATACTCAGTGGTATTATTCGTGTTGAAAAATTGTAACTTGAAAGAGAGGGGAATAATCTCCTCCTTGGGGGATATTAGCACGGCGCCAGTGCCACACCCACTAGTCGTGCAGCTTCCATCAAACTGCAAAGTCTTGATCTTGTTAAGATCTTTTGCTTGGATGAGGACATCCATTTTTTCATACTCGGTAGACAAGAAATAGTTTCCCATCCCTGATGATTCAAAGAGAATTTGGGATTTGGGATCATCGGAGTTAGTAACCAGGTATTTATTTTGCAATTCAGGCTCCAATGTCTACATTACACCTTTGACAGGGATTCTAGATTTAGACCAGTCCATATGAATCTCCCACCAACTTCATCGCAAAAATCCTTCCTAGCAGAATTCCACATAGGTCACTGGAATATCGGCAACAAGGATGGTCATTTTTACCCTTTTTCTAGGATGGTCATTTAGATCTTGGTCTTTTTAGCATGGTCAATTATGTCAAACACGGCCAAGGGTTGCGTTGATGGAGGAATGAGTCCCTCATTTCACGATGGTAGGGTAGGATTACTGGCCTTGATAGGAACATGAGAGGACTGATTTGGAGGGGAGATAGGGGAAAAATATTTTTTTGAAAAAGATCTAATAACAGGTTGAGCCGGAAGGGGACTACCTCATTTAGCGATGGTTGGAGGCATGTTTGGCATGGCCTTTTCTTTCTGTATCTTGGTAGCAACCTCTGCTTCCTTTCCTTGTGAGTGGGTGAAAACAACATATGACTGTCTACTTGCATATCCTTGGGTACCCTCCTCTTCATCAGATTCCCCCTCATCAAATTCCATATACCCGATAGTAGAGTCACTGTCGGTTCATCAACATCTTGATCATCTTCACCTTGAGATGAAGGTTCTTCATAATTTTTCTCCTCTTCTTTGATTTCAGCTAAAGCGTTGACTGGAGGAGCCTCAAGCACCAACCGTGGAGCAGTTGCAGGCAAACGCGGCCTATGTGGGACGCTGTTGGAAGTGAAAGTTCTTCATGGAATATCCCGGTACGAGGAACTGGGGGAAGCTTGGGCTAACTACTTCTTTAATGTGAGCAAGTCATTTGCCATCTTTTGAAATGCCGGATCAGATGAAGTGGTGGGAGAAGGGATCGAAGCTTTAAGCTTGGACAATTCTCTTTTTAATTTGCCAGATATTAGCAAGTTATCTTTGATCCGGATGGCAACATCCTGGGTGAGAATCAAAGTAGCTACTTGTTCTTGCAGGAGTAAGAAACTTACTTTTGAGCTCATGGCGTTTACGAAGAAACACTTCTGATTTTCCGGTGTTGGAAGCATGGTAGGCGGAACACGGTTGATCAGTGAATTGAAACGGGCGATGAAGTCACGCATAGTTTCATTGACCTCCTTCTTTAGGTGAGTGATCTTTGACAACAACACGAACATGTCTTCGGAAGGCTTATACCTATCTTCAAATGCAGCCCGTAAGGTGGCCCAACTAGTAATAGATCCAGCCGGCAAATGCTGAAACCATTCTGTGGCGGGTCCTTGCAAAGTTTCCAGAAAAAGGTGAACCGACACATCTTCATGGGTCACATCGAGGATACTGCATGACATGATGAATGCAGATATATGTGAATCGGTGCTTTGGTTTCCGCTCCCATCAAATTTGGGAAAATTCTTTCGGTTTCCATGTGGGAGCGTGTGAACAGGATGTGGCAAAGCCAGAGGGCCCATAGCATTTCCCCATGGTACTGCCATTTGGACAGCCGGAAAAAGAACGTGGGCTGGAAGCACAGTTCCACTGAGCAGCAAGGCACTGCAAAGTGATGTAGATGTTCCTGGTGAGAGATGCTTCCTTCATGGAGGTGAGACACTCCTGGACAACCAGTCGGCTGAGCTTAGTGACGAGAAGCGTGCTGGTGTAATACTGAAGTTGTTCCTTTGAAGTAGATCGAAAGTAAGATCAACTTCTCCATGAGCTCTCCTACTACGAGTAAATGGTTCACCCGCCAGTGTACCTTCCAGGTCTGCAATTTTTGGAGCAGATTTAAGAACTCTTTTTTATTGTACTTGCTGATTTTCTGATTTTTCTGACAAAAACCAGCAGCATGTACTTTTCTAAATATTTAAATTTTATCCTTCTCTTGAAAACCGATTGCGGTTTATTGTTTGATTAACAAGGATAAAATGATGGTAAAACTTAGTAAGCTGATTTTCAGATCTAGAGTTGACTTTTCAAAGAGTTTGAAAATTTTGGTAAACCGTCAGAAACTCAGATCTACGGAAAAATACGGACTTTTGTAAAAACTCAGCGAACTAAAGATCTCTATCTAGCCCAGATCTATGGACCTCTGAAGAAAATTTTTAGTTTGGAGCATTTTTGCAAAAATTTTGGATTTCTAGACAAAAAGTTAAAATTTGCAAACAGGTAGTGATTTTTGACTTTTTCTTGATTTTCAAACACACCACTACCATAGATCCGTTAGGTCTATTCGATCCCCAGCAGAGTCGCCAAAAACTGTTGGTTCGAAAATCTATCGGGCGGGCAGATCTATGGACAGATGAGCCAACAGTGTGTAGGGCATAGCCCCTCTTTGAGTCAGCAAAGTGAAACTGGTTTATTGCTATTCTACCAGCAGGAATCTGTGCAAGTCTCACAATATTCTACCTTCAGGGGTTGGGATCTCATCCCAGTAGAGGTATTTCCAACTATAAAAGAAGGGAAAGGAATGAGGTGGGGAGATGGGAAAGATCTGAAGGGAGAAAAGAAATGAATTCCAAAGCAGAAAGGTCAGAAGGTCTATGATTTGGGTTGGTAGTAAACAGAGCCGAACCTACTTGCATAGATGAATAAAGCAATACTGATGAATAAATGACAACAAAGTAGAAGTAGATTCAACAGAAAAATCTACAGATCTAACATAAGAAAGGTCTGATGTAAAACACAAGTATTCAGCATAAAGTCTAAATATTGTATTAATATTTGTTTATGTTACAAAAAGTTCAAAGTCTTTTCTTCTTACTTCTATTTTTCATCTGAAAAGTATCCACACTTGAATACAACAAGTATTCAAGTATTTATAGAAGAAGAGAAGAAAAGAAGGAAAAAACAAACCAACCACTTAATTACAAAATATCTTACAAAATATCTTAAAGTCATTTGTTGACTTTTGACAACTTGGTGGATGACATCATCCCATGGTGCAACATGGATGATGTCATCATTTGTGTCAACATACTTTTAGATATTTACAAAGAGAAGATTGAGAGGAATGAGACTATTCATCATCATCCCGTGGCTGAAAGGGGGTATCCTGCTTCTCGCGCTACTCAGAGATGTGATGTGAAATCAGGCACAATATTCCATGAACTTACTGATCATGGGCTGAAGTTGATCCTGGGAAGGATCCTTGTGATGATCACTGATAGCCTTGCAAGTCTCCCACTCATCTGTGAGCTTTTCTAGGAGCTTGGAATATTCATTTTCTGCCTCTATTAGGTACCCTATGAAGTCACGACAGGCCAGCAGGTTGTTGATGGATTCGGCATCGAAAGTGACTTCTGGTCCCAGCCCTTGCGAAACGATCTCCTTGAAGATCTGAATAGTTTCATCTACCTTTCTCAAGGTGAAAGAAGGAGTGAGCAAGCCCGGAGACATTCTTAGGAAAATTTTCTCCATTTGATGCATTGCATCCAGGGCTTCCTCCTTGATTTTGTCAATCTTTTCCAGGACAAACTCCAACTGATCGACCCAGTAGTCCAGAGTAGAAAGGATTTTGTTGAGGGCTCTAGGGTGACCGAAGACGCCGAACTTGACCAGATCTTCGACTGAACAGTCGAGCATTTTCTGAAAGGTCTCATGCATCCTGGCATGGTCCAGCTCTTCGAGAGATAGGTCCTGCAATCACCTGGAGCTCTTTGTTCACCCGACTGATATTCTGATACAATCTTGGTGAACTTGGCGATTACTCCCTCACTTTCTTTGAGGATTTGGCTTCTCCAGGCAGAAACTACCATACCCTGCTCGCTGATTTTGGCGTATTCATTTATCTTATCCTGGCTCAGAGGCTCAAGAGTTTCGGCGGCAGTTGTAGGAGGTGCACTACCCATTTTCTGCAAGGCGTGGAGAAGATGTTTATTTTTCTCCTTTAATAGCCTCTTTTCTTCCTTTTCTTCCTGGAGCTTCTTGCAAAGGGCGTCAACTGCAGATAGGGCCTCTCCTTGAAGGCTTTCTAAAGACATCCCCATTATGACTTGGGTCACTGTATAATATGTTGAAGATAGATCCTTTTATCCTTTAAAGGATTAGGATATGCTATCTCCATTGCTCTCTCTCTGACGCACTCCGAGAGAAGAGGGTTATAGGTTTTTGCTTCTTCGCCCCCTTTGATGGGATGACGGAGAAATCCATCGGTGCGATGGGAACTTTCCTCTTTTATTAGCTCAGGTGCTGAGAGATCCATGCTGGACTTATGGGAGAGGGACTAGAAGTAGAAAAGGGAGCAGCTGCAGTAGTAGAGGGAAAGTGCGTTGAGACACTTGGAGGTGGCATTGAGAGGGAGGCCAAGAAAGTGCTCATGGGAGGAAGAGATACTGCAGGGGAGGTAGACATGGGAATGGAAGGGATCTGGGAGATGAGGGAAGAAATGATGGGGGACAACTCCACAAGAGAAGAGAAGATGGATGACGAGGAAGGCGGAGCAAGAGAAGATGGGGAGAGGATACGACCAAAGGAATGGTCGCTTGGGTCATGCAAGGAGGGGAAGGAGGAGAGGGAGAAGGGATAGAAGGGACTCTCAGCGGTTGTGGTAGTGGTAACATCCGAATGGATGTACCCATCGAAACATCTTCGGCCACTTATTTCTATGAGGAAGCCAGAGTTACAACTTGTTCTCGTGCGGTGGAAAGGGGACTCTCAGGAGCCTCTTCTTGGGTAGAGCTTGACTCACCCTCTTTGTCTTTACCTCTACCCTTTGGTAGATGTTTTTCCCTAGAAGGTACATTACCCAATGGAGATGTGGTGAAATCTACCCCGAGGTAGATGAAGCCATTCATCCTGCACCAGTGCTCTGTTCTCCGCAGAGTTTCTTTGACCCTTTCTTCAATGGTCTGGGGCGCTTTAGTTCTATCAATTACAGCAAACGGCTAGTTGTCCCCATCGTGTCAAGATATACCTGATCAACTTCTTGATCGGTAGTTTGATAACCTTTTGGGACAATGGCCATGCCATACTAAATGATTTCGGCCAAAGCCAAGTGGGAGTGATCCTTTCTTCTGAGCTTGACCTCATGATACAGGTCGATATAAATATCCTTGATCTACGGAATGTGGATTGGATTGAGTTTGGCCCTGGGAAGGCAATTCCTTGGATCGAAAGTGGGCCTTGCCGGGAAGTTGTGCTTTAGATTGAGCAGTTCTAGCTCTGCAAACATCTCCGGGCTTTGTGGTGGGAAAGACAAGTGTACCTGCCCACTGTGAGGGGGAAAGGAGTTCCACCCTTCTTTCTCTTCAAACACTTTTCATGGTAGGTTATGAGCTATCTGGATAGCTCCAACAGGATCAGCTTGGGGCTGGCATATCTTGGTAATTTGGTGGGTTCCCCCAAGAAGTTGGCTGCCCTTAGATAGGTGAAGGTGGGAAATTACGTGAATAAGGCCCCCCACTTCTCCATTGCTGCAACAATGCTCTTGGTCATATGATCGTGAGTCATGTTTGGCCTCAAAAGGTAGACAATGTCATAGAAGAAAGTGTCGTTAATCTTTGTAAACTGTGAAATATTGTTTTCCAGCTTCAGCTCTGGGTAGTATTCATATATTTTTACTTGGGGCAAAACCCCACATCGCATCAATGTTGGATAAACCCTCTCCGAGGCTGCAACATAAACTACATAGGAGTTCATGTAGAACCTCCCCATTGTGGTGAGTTGTTGAAGCTGCTCGGATATAGTGCTACTTATGATCTCCGCCCACTCAAAGCGTTGATCTGGCACATTCTTGTTCATTGTCTCTAGGTACTGAGTGTCCATTTATGAAATCTTGGGCGCCGAAATCCCAAATACTCTGCTTAGGAATGTGATGGTATCACTTAGTTCCTCGGAGAAATCACTGCGGTGAATGACCTGTGGCCATCTGGTTACCACCTTCTTGTTTTTCAGGTACACCTCATTCATCAATTGCATACACTGGTCTTCGTTGTCCTCCCAAGCCTTGGTGCAGTCTTCTTGGCTTACGGCCACAAAGTGCCGGTGGTGAGGAATGCCAAGCATAATTTCGAAGTGCTGGGTAGTGAGGTTGATCACGACCTCGCCCTTCTCATTTTGGACACACCTCATGTCTTTGTTGTAGCAGCGGGCCACTACCATCATGAATTCGTTGTTTATTTGACCTATTTGGGATCCCCAAAGCAAAATGCGAGCCACCGCCTACCGGGTTTTTCCATCCGGGGACTTCTGTGACCCTCCGGTTCGGCCTGAAATCCTCCATATCGATGTGACCGAGCTCAGAGTCTCTTATATCCAGGTCACATTTTGCCTGGGATTTGGGCATCCTGACCCTCTGATATTTGTACTTCATCTCTTCCTCTGTAAGCTTGGCTTTACCCTTAGAATTGGTTGGTCTCTTGCTTGATGTAGACATATGTAGTTCTGAAATCAGTTGCTGATCTGCAAGAAGAAGAAGTGAAACCCAATGCAGAAGAGTCATGTTAGCTATTTTATCTCCCATTAAAGTATTGTGAAGGAAGAGTTAGCAATTTTAAGGCATCGGGGGTGCAGGCGAATGAACACTGCAGGTTAGAGGTTAAATAGTACAACGCACGAGAAAAAGGGTGTTACAAGGGACAAATCAATGCCAAAGGGTGCAAGGCACAAGGATACTGCACATGACATTTTTTTGTTGCAAGCAAAAGTGCGCATGCGCCATTTATATGCATTTTATACCAGGCACAGATAATTTTCATGTTGCATGGGGACAGGATGCACCAAAGGGCACAGGTTTAGTGTGTGTAACATCATCTTTACATGCGCAAAAGGGAACTTGGCGTGGCGCATGAAAGGTTTGCATGACATTGTGTTACTGTAATAGGGGATGCGCCTGTGCCATTTAACGTAGTTTTATACTTGGCGCAAGTAAGGTTGGTGTTGCATGGGTGCAGGGTGTGCCAATGGCACAAGTTTTTGCAATGTTACATAGGATCTCGGTGTGCCAAGAGGGTGCAAGGTTATTGGGTGTTACAAGCAAGTAAATTACACCTTACGGGTGTAATTGTATTTTATGCGGCAAGCGAGCAAATGCACCAAGAGGAAAATGCAGTCGTACAAACTTTTAAGTCTTGTTTCTTTCTTTGGAGGGGTTTGCATGTGTTTTAAGCCTCTTCAGGGTTTTTTGGATGGTGAAGAGGGCATACTAAGGAGATCCAAGTGATTTTTTTTTTTTTTCGAGGCGAGTCCTTACCAGTAGATTTGGAAAGAGGAGGAAGAGCATGGGAGAAGGACAACAAGAACAACAAAAGAGGGGTTTTAAAAATCCATGCCTCCTACTACACAAACAAACAACCAATAGTAAAAACACAAGAGGAATAAGGACCACCTACCTGAATATATATAACGTGAGAGACGAAGCGGGGTCCATGAACGCGATATGAGGATGACAGGCATGCTGACAGGTGTAGAGGAATAAAATCTATCACGTGTTTTTAATTGTGAAAGTGACAGGGCGGATGCGCCTATATATAGGCAAAGGTGCAATAAATGTGCCAACCACTTTTTAAGGGCGCATCAAAACACCTGTCGACACTTCAAACTTTGCGCCCTTTGGCACACCAAAACGCATGTTAACACGTGATTATGTGTGCCTTTGGCACAACAAAAATACTGTCAACACTGAAATACATGCACCTTTGGCGCACCAAAATGCGGTGCAACAATCATGTTGTTGACATGAAGGCGCATGTGCCTTGGTGCATGCAAGAAAGGCGCATCATGGGGAGGCACACCAAAACATGTGTTGACACTTCAAAGGGTGTGCCAAAGGAAATGAAGGGGGTACATACTTATTCTGTGTTGCACCGACAAAAGGTGCACCCAACCAAAAAGACCAAAAAAAGGCTAAGTTCGGAAAACTAGATTTCTCGGAAAGGGATTTTGCAACGTTCCGAACGCAAGGGGTCCCTGACGAGGGACCAGAACAAAATTTCCATTGGTTTACCCGTGAAATTTCCCTTGTCAATTTTACGGGATAACAAATCCACAAATCCAGTTTAATTCACCTCCAAACTTGCAAGATTATTCTCTAGGTTGTTTCAACGCACCTTCGATCAGTTTACAATAAAAATTAGAATCAACAGTATGCATATTTCCATGAGAAATATACCAATCAGTTTGGTTATTCACCAAACTATTTAGTTGTTCTAGATCAGTGGTATGTATATTTTGGAGGCCATCCTACACCTAAAGATATTATTTTTCAGTGAAAATTTCAATGAATGGAGGGAAATATGGTGTAGACTAGGGCTACATCTCAATTGAAAGCATTCAAGATTGGTTTCAAGGTCCCTTATCCATGGGTTGGCCCTATGCCAAGACACTACAACCCTCAGTAGAAGCTTGATTTCATGGTTGAAATGTTGCCACAACTTGTAAAGTGGATTAAAGGGATAGAGGCTCATGAATCTAGTGTATGCTTCTACACAAAGAGCCTTCGACACGGAGGAGAACATTCAAGAAGTGTATGCTTCTCAAAAACTTCCCCTATAATTAGTATTGGAGGAGTTTGATCTTCCAAGCATCATATTAGTTAAAGAGGAGAAAAAAATGATGATGACACCTTTCATAAATCAGTCATCAAGGTATAAAATCAGCTATTTGTAGAAACACAACAAGAGAAAAATCAACTTGAAAACAATCTCCTTTTCCAATAATATTTGAAAGAAAACTTCATTCTTGGAGATGAGATTCAGAGTAATGGGATAACTTCATGGATCAGACCTTGCCTAATAAAGTACTTGGCTTCATTGAAGCAAGAACCAGAGTTGTCACCGGACATGCTTACTTCTGAGCATAAGGACAATTTTCAGAGTGCCAAGGATCAGCTGTAATTCCTCTTAAATCCAAAGGTAGAGCAACTAAAAGATGTTTTTTTCTTATTTCCAGTTGATACCTTGATGATTTGGGTGGAAAATCAACTTGTAGTCAGTTTTTCACTCATGCACAAGACCATGTTGGATTTCAAATCAATTACGAGGGCCAAATTTTTAGGAATGGAAGCTACTTCTCCTTGTCAGTGTCAAGATTTTTTTGAGTTTTCCATTCCTCAAGTTAGAGTAGAGTAGGTAGGTTTTCTTTCAGTAGAATAAGTGCTTGTTTACACTCTGTATGCTCCACTTGGGGTATGTATGATCTTTCACCTTTTATACATAGTTTTTGGCTTCATTGTTTCTCTTGCACAATTAATTGGAGGTCAGTGTTCATGGGGAAAATTAGATTTTAATATCAGTACCAAGTGCATTCCAATTCATCAAGTGTTTCCACTAGGCTCTGCAAGTTTTATCCTTTCCAATGAATTATCAATTATAGTGCTTCTTACTTGGTAAGAAATCATATTGTTGAGATGGTTTTATATTTTTTCATTCATTATCTCAATCATATCAGATTGCAAACGGGAAATAAAAAAGAGAAATCCATGATCAAAACAATTTTCCAATCATGAAAACTTTAATATTTTCTTATAAAAATTAGAAAATTCGAGCAGTAGGGGTCAACACCAGGTTCAATAGTGCTTAAGTGGCTCAGAGATAAGATTTAAAAATTTCATATCGATTTTTATTTACAAGTAGAGTCCATGCCCAATAGATGCTTCAAGGCCACTGGTCAACTCATCTAGTAGGAATATGTCCCCGTGAGTCACCAAATTGTTATCCATTTTTACCCCTTGGTAAAAATGGACAACTCGAGAAAAAATGGACTTGAGCAGTTAATTAAGAGCTTCATGGAGAATCTAGAGGAAAACAAGTAAATTCTATTATTTAGAACACTTACAGTTTATTTAGGAGAAGTTTTGGGTCATTTAGTGCATTTCCCTTCTTCTAGAGGAAAAAGAGTTCAATTATTAGCCAAATGTGAGAAAAAATGAGTAAAATTGGGAAAAAATGGCTTTGGGGCACTCTACTTCATTTTTTCTAACTCCTAGATCAAGAGAAATCCAAAAGTTAGAGAAAAATGGAGAAAATGTTAAAAATGAGGAAAAATCTTGCTACAAAGTAAAATCCATGATACAAAGGAAAATCCGCGCTACAAAGGAAAAGTCACATGACAAAGGAAAAGTCGTGCAACAAAGGAAAAATTGCGCTACAAAGGAAAAGTCATGCTACAAAGAAAAATCCACACAAAGAAGGAAAATTCATGTGATAAAGGAAAATATGTGAAAAAAGGATAATCCGCATGACAAAGGAAAATCTACGCAACAAAGGAAAAGCCGCACTACAAAGGAAAAGTCACACAACAAACGAAACGCAGCGGTTTTCGCGCAAACTTAAAATGGCCATAACTTTTGACCCGTTGCTCCGATTTTCACAAAATTTATATCATTGGAAAGCTCTTGACATCCTATACAACATGGAAATTATAGTTTTTATTTTTATTGATGTTATATGTGTGATGCAAATGGAAAACCTCTCCAGCACCAAAAACTACAGTTCTAAGCATCTAACTACCAACATTAATGAAGTATGGTCCTCTTTTCTTCTTCTAGAAGCTAGAGTACATTGGGGATGGATTTTTAGAGGTTCCCATGCCTTTTTTAGAGGATTCAATGACAATTTTTGTGGGTGGGAGTAGAAATACAATTTTTCTTCTTTCTCTCTTTTCTCACCACTTCTATATATTGTAAAAAAATCACACTTTTGAGGGGCTATTCGGGACATGGGGAAACTATAAAAAAATTGTTCCTTAATTCCATTAAGTTCAAGCCTTCTCTTGGGCCTGGAAATTGTATTTGTGCCTCTATCTCAATAATGTAATGGACTGTGCATATTCCAAGAGTAATAAAATCTATGTTTGTGGTGTTATTTCAACCCTTACATTGTTTTTGTTGTATCTCCTTTCCTCTTTGTTTCATTGTTATATTTTTGTGCATATATTTCTCATTTATAGGTGCGGGATGTTTTTTTCATGGATATTTGATGGTGAATAAATACCTGGGACTGTGTCACGTTTTCCAACCTCTCCCTACTCCATTTTCCTTCTCTAAGCTCCTGAATAGTGTTGAGTTGTGGAGATCGATTACTTCATATTAGCATGTAATGAAAAACTTCCTAGAAAACATAATAACTATCATCAATTAGGGGAACCGGCATTGGTCAAGAAACAAGGAGGAACCGACATTGGTTAGGGATAACCAATGTCGGTTACTGCATACGAGGATGTTTTAATTAACTCTTGGGGATTAGATCTATTTTTATCATTAAAATATATCTATTGATTGTAATTTCATGACTAAGTGCCCTAAGTCTATAAACGACTATATAAGCATGAAAGTTAGGGTTTAGAAGTAATAATTAACAATAATTAGCGAAATTGTAAAATTTAGTGAGAGAGAGAATTCTTGGAGGAGAAGCAAAAGCTTGAGAGAAAGAAAGTACTATACATCTGAGAGGTGTGGAAGATTGTAAATCATCAATTATATATCTTGTTAAAGCTTTGGATAATAGATTGGCTTGTTTCTTGGTGGATGTAGTCCACACTAGATGAACCATGTTAAATCTGGGTGTTGCTTTATATCTCTCGTTTTGTATATTTCTTCTAGTAGAGTATCCACTTTTATTTGCATGTATTCTTAGATCTGATATATTATCTATACAATCGGTGTGTTAAACCCCAACAACTTGTATCATATCTTTGTTTGAGGGTTTTATATGTTGATAGATTTACTCACAGAGGGTTTTTTGATTAAGTGAGAGCTACAACAGTGGCAGAAGAAAACAAATATAAGGTAGAGAAATTTGATGGCCAAAATTATCAATTATGGAAGATGCAGATTGAGGATTATTTGTATCAAAGAGATTTGTATTTACCATTGGATGAGAAGTCTAGACCTATGAAGATGATTGATGAAGAATGGAAGATTCTTGACAGAAAGGCTTTGTGATCTATAAGATTGATCCTGACAGTATCCTTGGATTCCAATATTATAGGCGACTTCTACGATAGGGTTAGTGAAATATCTTGATAATTTATATGAAAAACCTAGTGCTTCAAATAAATTTTATCGAGGAAGAAACTATTTAGTTCTAAGATTCATGAAGGTGGATTTAAATCTATTCATTTGAATGATTTTAGATCTATTGTAAATCGATTAAAATCATTTGATATAATTTGTTTAATGATGAAGTGAAAGAAATTTTATTCCTATGTTCTTTTCCGATAGTTGGGATAACTTGGTAATGGTTGTTAGTAATACAATATCTGCTAAAAATATTTTGAAGTTTGATGATGTGGTTAGTAGAAAGAAGGGAAGGCAAGAAGGAGAGATCCAAGAGTAAGAGTAATGGGAAATCAAAGTCAAGGGATAGCAAATCTAAATCCAGAAGTAAGGGAATTACTTGTTAGAAATGTGGAAAGAAAGGACATGCAAAGAAATATTGTTGGTCAAAGGATAAAGAGAACCAACAACCAGAAAAAGGTAAAGAAGCAAATCTTGTTGCATCAGAGGTAATGTAAGATGCTCTTATTATTTCTTTAGATAATAGAATTGAATCATGGGTTTTAGATTCAGGAGCTTCTTTCCATGCAACCCTAATAAGTGTTACTTCATAAATTATGTCTAGGCAATTTTAGGCATGTTTATTTAGGTGATGATGAACCTTGCGGTATTCTGGTAAAGGGAAGTTCATCTAAAATTGTAGAATGGAAATACATGGGTATTGAAAGATGTGAGGCATGTGCCAAGCCTCAAGAGGAATCTTATTTCTACAGGGAAACTAGGTGAATCTGGTTGCATGGTTACTTTTATAGGAGACTCTTGGAAAGTCACCAAGGGTGCTTTTATTGTGGTAAGAGGTAAGAAGGTACAAACATTATATTTATCTACCGTGTTCTTGATTCCTTTTCTAAATTATCTAATTCAGACTTAGATGTATGCATGTGGCATAATCAGCTAGGCCATATGAGTCAAAAAGGAATGCACATCTTAAAGGCTAAGGGTAAGTTATCAAATTTGAAAGATTTAGATCTTGATTTTTGTAAGCATTGTGTCTTTGGAAAGGAAAAGAGTGAGATTTCTCAAAGTTGGGGAAACTAAGAAGGAAAAAAATTGGAGCTTGTACACTCGGATGTGTGGGGACCAACTTGGGTAGCTTCTCATAAAGGATCCCAATATTATGTTACTTTCATTGATCATGCTACAAGAAAGGTATTAGTTTATTGTATGAAATGTAAATCTGATGTTTTGATATTTTTAAAAGATGGAAATACCTTATTGAGAATAAATCAAATTCTAAGTTAAAGTACCTTAGATCGATAATGGTGGTGAATATTGTAGCAAAGCTTTGAGATTATTTTTCAATGAATGGGATATGTAGAGAAAGAACGGTTCCAAGAACACACCACAGAGAATGGTGTTGCAAAAGAATGAATAGGACAACCATGGAATGTGCTAGAAGTATGAGGATACATTCTAGACTGCGCCTTACAGTTTTAAGGGCATTGATATAGTGGTTTATTTGATTAACCACGGGCCTTCAAGTTCACTACATGGAGGAATACCAGAGGAAGCTTAGACTAGAAAAGAGGTAGATCTTTCTTTTCTTAAATTTTTGGTTTAGTAGCTTTTATGCATGTTGATAAGGAAAATAGAAAAAAATTGGATGAAAAATCTAAGAGATGCACTTTCATTGGTTATGGATTTGTTTATTTTGGTTTCCATTTTTAGGATTTAGAGAATTATAAAATTATTAGGTTTTGTGATGTTGAATGGAATAAAAAGAGAATGTACATTGTGGATAAAATTTTGGTACCCAAGGATGAAACCGGTTGAGAAGTTTGTGAATGAAAATGAACTCTTAGATTTAAAATTATTACCTACTGGGGTTACAAAGAACCAGTTTTGGTTTACCCCTGATCGACATCATCACATGAACCGTGTCGGGTTACAAAATATCCAAACCAACATCAGTTAGTAGAACCGACGTCGGTTATAGGTGACCAACGTCATTCACGGTTAGATTTAAATATAAATTTCCAAGAGGTCCAGATTGAGCCTCTGGTACCCCAAACTCTGTGAGAAGGTCACAAAGGGTAAGTAAACCTCTAAAATTAGTTACACCTTCTTATTTTATTTATTATTGACTGATAATGGTGAACCAAAGAGCTTTGAAGAAGTAATGAATGATAAGATCCATGTCCAAAGTGGGAGCATGACATGGATGAGGAGATGGAATCCTCGAAGCAGAATCGGACTTGACATTTGGTTAAGTTTCCAAAGCATGTAAGAGGACATTATAGAACAATTTGGTTTACAAGATTAAGGAAGAAGAGGGTGGATAGACAAGATACAAGGTAAGGCTTATAGTAAAGGGATATGCACAAAAATTAGGTATTGAATTTGGTGAAATATTTTCTCCTATTGTTAAGATGACTTCTATTCATAGTGTATTGAGTTTAGTTGTAGTAGAAGATTTGCATTTAGATAAAATATATGTGAAGACTACTTTCCTTCATGGTGATTTGGATAAAGAGATTTATATGTAGCACTGCTTGGGTATGAAGTCAAGGGTAAGGAGAAATTAATGTGCGAGTTGAAAAAGAGCCTATACGGGCTCAAGCAAGCTCAAGGAAATGATACATGAGGTTTTATAGTTTTATGCATGAGAATGGTTACTTGAGAAATGAATCTAGCCATTGTGTTTATTTTAAGAAGCTTGAAAATGGGAGCAATATTATTTTTTTATTGTATGTGGATGATATGCTTATTATAGAATCTAGTATGCAGGAAATTAGTGATATTAAGGAAAGCTAGCTTACACATTTTCTATGAAAGATTTAGGAACTGCAAAATAATCCTTGGCACGCAAATACATAGAGACAAGAAAAACAAGAAATTCTATTTATCTCAGGTGTATTATATCTACAAGGTGTTAGAAAGGTTAAACATGAAAAATGCAAAACATGTTAGTACACCTATATTGGACACTTCAAATTAAGAAAAGATAAGTTTCCATCATCACATGAAAAGGTCAAATACATGAAACAAGTGCCATATGATTCAACATTTTGGATTCCATGCATGTTATGGTTTGTACCTGACATACATTGCATTACAGTAAGTGAGAGTTGTGAGTAGATATATGGCCAATCTAGGTAAAGAGCATTGGAAAGCAGTCTAATGGATACTCAGGTATTTGAAATGGACATCTAGCATGTAGTTATGCTATGGAAGTTCAGATATTTCATTATGTGGCTATGTTGATTTGGATATGGTTGGAGATCTGGGTGGTAGGAGGAGCACTACTAGATATATTTTCATAATAGATGGGATGGAAGTTAGCTGGATTTCAAGATTACATAAGGTTGTGGCTTTGTCTGCTACAGAGGCAAAGTATATTGCAGCTACAGAGGATAGCAAGGAGATGATATAGATGAGTAGGTTCATGAAAGAGTTGGTAAAGTATCAATATGATTATAAACTGTTCAATGATAATCGAGTGTAATTCATTTGGCAAAGAACTCAATTTTTCATTCGAGAACAAAACACATTTAGTTGAGGTATCACTTCATACGATAGGTATTGGAGGATGGAAAGTTGAATCTGGAAAAGATTCATACAAGTGAGAACCCTACAGATATGCTAACGAAGCCATTAGCAAAGGAGAAGTTGGAGCTACACTCCACTTTTGTTGGTCTTTGAGTTTGAGACTTGAAGAGGAAGAAACAAAGCTAAGGAAGGATCCAAGAATGACATTGTAAAAATAATTCATTTGGTAAAAAAATTATGTCATAACATGTAGATATAATGGCAATAATTCAAGAAAACTAGGAAATATGACATGAGCTATTCGATCTTATAACAATATATAGAAATTAACATGTCATAAGAGATTCATTTTGTTATAAGGACATAGAACACAAAGTATCATAGTAAAAGAGTGGTGGTAGGAACCTATTGAGAATGATCACAAAGAAAAAAATTAATGGAAATCAATCATATACATCTATATTATATGATAAAATAGAGAATAGAGTAACAAGTGTAAAGACAAAACACATTATAGAGCACACAAGTGTATAGAAAAATAACAACATATAACATACAAATGTAGAGAAAAAAATTAAACATAGAGCATACAATGATATAGAAAACAAGGCATATAATATACAAGTGCATATAGAAATTACAAAAGACTATATCACAACTCATACGTATTTTAAAAATAAAATCGAGATAGTATCACATAATAATCACACAAGTGAATTGAGTAGTGAAATACAATCATTTTCAAATAGAAATCAAAATGTTTAATCACAAACATTTAAAAATTAATTTTAATTAGTTTATTTTAAATATAAATCAAATTATGTAATCACATAATTGCATGGAGAAATCAAATAAATTAATGAGATAAATCAACAACTGGTATAATCAATAGTGTTTTGTATAGAAAACAAGAGCCTATGGTAACTAAGAGTGAACAAGTGAAAACATTAAATGATAAATGCAAGTAATTATGGAGTATGGTAATTTAATTTTTTAGACTTGTAAGTAATGTGATCATCGAATAAAGAAAGATATATCACATGTATTAAGTATTAAAATAGTGTAAGATAGGAAATAGTAATATATTGCTCATAATGGACTAGTGTAAAAACATGTGATCATAAAACTTGGCTGTGTAGATTCCCCCATTATAGTTATGTCCCTAATGTGTTAAGCATCCCTCAAGATAAAAGGTTTTAAGAATCCATAGTGTGCTAAAGATGTGATAAATGTAGGTGTAGTATGGAAGATGCCCTGTGGTGTTACGTTCTTAGTGTTAGTGTGTAATATACATAAGTTGTAAATTCTTAACTCATTGTATGAAGTGAGAGTCATAAGGTAGTGTAGACTAATTCTTAGTTTCAAATCAATGCAATGACCTAAAGCATGTCACATGTAGGTGATGATTTTGTATTTTCATAATGTTATATTAATTTTGTATGTTTTAAATAAAATACTTTGAAGGTAAAATGCTAGGTAAAATCAATAATAATGGCCCTGTGGAGAACACTATTAAGTTTTGAAAAATGAAATTTGGGTTCTTGGGTAAATATTTCTCCTCAAAAATCACATCAGACAAATAAAATATATTGCATCATTGAGTAATGACTTATTTATGAGTTCCAAAAGAAAATTTCATTCGATTGATATTAATGCTAAGTGTGTGTGTGTCACATACTATATAAAACTAAGGTGTACATTTAATTGTATATGTATCTAATGAGGGGGTTCCATTTCAATAGGTGTTGGTACTATGTTGTAGGAGGAAAAGGGGTGTATAAAATCATTATTTCCATTTATAAAGTAATCACATGTAGTATGGTAAAAAAAAATCATCAACAATAATACTATAAAGATGTGAGTCACAAGTACTCGTCAGGAGTAATTGAGGCTATCATTATGAAGGAGAGTGCATAAATGTCCTTGAGGTCATACACATGTGACTATTGTAAAAATACAATATTTCATGCATAAGCGTGTATCATAGGTTTTCCCTCAAGTTAGGTTTGAAATATATAGTAGTAGATTCATGCTCAATGAAGGTATTAGGATAGAATGATAATCCCACATATGTTCAATATAAAGATACATAGGGGGAGTAACATATCCATGAATAATGTATTGGGTGGAAAATTTATGTGCACTTTGAATTACCATGATTGATTGAGTAGGGTATGTATGATCTAGCATGAACCTTGTCCATACTTTTATTATTAATGTATCAGAAATTATAATAACAATATTTTCATATGTTGTGCAGTCTATGTTGATATTTTAGTTAGAATAGATTCATTGTTATTAAAGTAAAGAATCATGAAATCGACATGTATTGATGTATGTGTGTATATAAGAACTTATTAGACCATAGATTGAGAAACTAATAGATGCCCCCAAAAAATGTGTGATATGAATTAGACAATTGAATGTTGAAGAAATTTTGTGTGTAATGCCTATGGGTCTTTCTATATTTTCGTGAATAATTTCCAAAGAACTCATGGGTGTATAGGGATTTAGATAGTTCACTAGATGGCATAAGGTAAAATATCTAAGGAATGAAGATCCATATATCTTAATGTTCTTATATAATATGAGAAAGAGGATTCAACATGAGTGCTCATACAAGACACACATGAGGTATATCAGTACCTCAATTAGGTTTTGTATGGATTATTGCATGCATAGGTGTAATATCTCAAATATGAATTTCATATGTAGAGGGTGTGTAGATAAGGTGAGATGTTTATAGTTGAAAATATATGCGTGTAGTACTTGATTATGTAATAATAACAAGAATGTAGTTATCAATGATATCTTGCATCTTTATACTTAATGTGGAAAAAAATGGTAGCATGGGAAAGACATTGATGGTAAGTACAATATGCCTTAGTATTTAACCAAGAACTATGTGACTTGGTCATGTCAGTTTGGGTATGTTTTAATAACTTACTAGGAATTTACTTGATAATTTTTGGTATAACTAATCAAGGAGTTATTGGTATGTACTAAAATTTCATCATAGGAGGTGTCACGGGATGGTGATTAGGTGGAGGTAGATCCATATGTATAGGTGCAAATTTTAAGGAAAGATATATATCAGTCTATTAATTTTTTTATTATTGGTAAAAGGTTTTGGAGGGACCTTACCCAAGGTTACAACCAGAGGCTCAACAACCAAGATTAAAAAGTATAACAATGTGGTTTTTTGATGTGGGGTCCACACCCCAACCAAAAGAGAGAAAAAAAAGGCAGGGGCCATCTACCTACATAGATCCCAACATCAAACCAACAACACAAAAATAGTTACACCGAGAACAAGGAGTCAACAACACTAACCAACAGATTTATTAAAAGAACTTAAAGAAACCCTGAAATCCTGGTAGAGTTTTAGGGCTATGGAGATAGTGGGGTCCCAATTTTTAGCCTTAAAATTTCTTGTAATCTTTTCATTCTTCCATGCCAAGTTTGGGATGCCGTTGGAGTCACAAATTTGGTAGATGTGGACTTGCATAAGATCCATAATAGCACTATGCATAGCCAAGTAGTTGTTGTGTTTTTCCTCCAGAGCTTTAATCTTAGATTCCAGGGTGAAAATTTCCTCTTTGAGGCCAGTGTTGGGGTCTAAAGCTTGTTCCTTAACAATAGTAGACTTAAGTAGAAAGTCTACATTGTCCTCAAGGGTTTTAACAATATCAGCTTGCATGTTGAATTTCTTTTCCAAACTAGAGCCTTCTTCCATGGTAGGAAGAATTGTGGGAGGGCTATCTTCCACCAATATTTATTTTTCTTTCTAGCTAGTGCCCACAATTTCCTTGTCTTTCCTATTACTGCAAAGAATCCTTTTAGGGGTGGTTCTAATATAGACTCATAATGGGGTTTTGGAGTGAATTTGAGTTTGTTTAGGAAGGGGAGAAACCATAGCAGGGAAAGATTCATTGGAAAAACCATTAGACATGTATTGATTAATGAGATAAATGACTCCCTGGTGAAGAGGAATAGTCCTCTTGTGACCCTGAACTTCTAGAATAGAATTTTCCATTGACTACAAAATGTAGTAGGAGAGACTCACCTTCACCTCACGCCTGAAGTGGTTAAGTAGGACCAAGTGATGTTGCAGAATGGTGGAGAATATTCCCTCTAATGTGACATAATGCACCATCATATGTGCCACCTCATCATATGGTTATAGGATAGAAGAAACTAGAATGCCTTCTTTTTGATGTTGAGCTTTTCTCCATCATCTAGAAAGATATTTTCTTCTACTTCCTTATCAATTTTGTTCTGAAGAATTTATTCCCCTCCATGCTTATCCTGGTGATAAATGAGATGAATTCTTCAGTGATTTGAAAGTCCCTATCTCTGAAAGAGATGTTATGGTCTTTCCAATTCACCATGAATTGTAAAGAGATATATTGGTCATGCCCTTTTATGTGTTAGATGAAATTGGTGAAGCCCTCCATATTTATGGTCTCCTAGAGCTCAATCTGATCCTGCCATTGTGGGTCGAAGATAGGTTCTACTGGAAAGGGGCACCACCCATTATGAAAACCCTATGAGATTTTAATGGAATGAACTAAAAATGCGACCACAGACAACATCCCATTGACAACTTGTATTCATGTGTGTTGCAAGGATAAAACCCGCTTCCTTCTCCCTAAAATGCTCTAGTATGAAAAAAGCACTCAGTTTTTGAAAGCATGGAAGAATAAATTTGGGCATGCCTGAATTTCCATGGAGATATTGTTGTAGGATTACACACGTGTTGGCACCACCGACTAAGAAGTACTGATGAGAGTGTTCATTTCATTTGAAATGATATTTCTAACTTTAGTAGGAGTGTCATTGAAGTCATGTCATTCCTTATAATCATTAATACAAACTCCTATATTTGCAATCAAATCCGTAGATTTGTTTCCTTCTCTATACACATGCTTGAAAATGATACTTAGACCTTTGCATAAATTATGGGCTTCATTAATGAATTCTCTAATGGTCCAACTAGGAGTTAGGGACTTAGAGAGAATATTGACAATGTTCATTGAGTCACCTTCGATAATGATGTTTCCCATGTTGATATTCCTAGCAAGTCTGATTCCCCATAGAGCAGCTAGAGCCTCAGAGTAGTGGTTAGTTTTCTTACCCATGGGACCAACATATGTTGCAATAAGATGACCCTTGTGATTTCTTATTAGACCACCTCCTCCAGCTGGACCAGGGTTTCCTTTGGAGGCACCATCAAAGTTCAACTTATACCAGCCTTCAGAAGGGGGAATCCATTGTACAAGAGACCTGTCAATGCTTTGAATGGGGGTAATACACTATTGTATATCAATATTCCATGCCTTAAGATATCTAACCTCCTCTTGTGGATATATGGATTTTTTGAGGTTTAAATTTCAAAATGTTTTCTTTTGCAGCCACTGTGATTTCATTGAGGATACTTTTAATGGTCTGTTAGTATCTCTAAAAATGATCAAGTTGTGGGCTTTCTAGATTCTCCATATGGTGTGAGGGAAAATAATTTTCCACATTGCACTGTGAAGAAGATCATGTTTAAAAGGAGGTTTCCATTGTATCTAGGCTTGTATGATATCTTCTGGAAAAGACCATTTGACTTCAAACCTGTTAAAGATAAGATTCCAAAGAGAATTAGCAACTAGACAATGAAGAAGAAGATGTTGGATAGTTTCATTATCCATCTTACAATGATAGAAATTGTCGGCATGGTGGACCATCTTTTGATGATATTGTCTATGGTGAGTATGCCTTTATTGAGCATGAACCAAAGGAATTGATTAATTTTTGGGGTAAGCTCTTTGAACCAAATCTTGTTCCAAGGGAAGTTATTGATAGGTTCATTGGCATACAACTAATACCCTAATCTCACCAAATAGTTACCATCAAAAGAAGAAACCCAGTTAAATTCATCTTGATTTTGGGTTTGACTAATGGGTATGAGGTTCAGAGTGGTTTGAAGTTCCCCAAGAAGCTCCTTGTGAATTGGGGTAAAGGACTCAAGGTTTTTCCAATGTAATTTTCCATCAGTGTTTTGAATGTAGTCACAAACTTTTTGTCCCAATGATTCAAGTAAGGATGTCTTTGAGTTGTTCCCAGTGTTCATTATTTGAAAGTGTGCTAAAATTAGCCTAGTTGTCTTTCCATAAACTTATGCTATCACTCGTTCCCAATGTCTCTATTTGCACCTGCAACAAGATTTTCCTAATCTTGAAAATATTGTTCCAAAAAACAAATCCCAATAGGTGACTAAAATTATTAAGGTATTCCATAGTACTTCCTTGATTTAGATATTTAGCTTTAATGAGATTGGTCCATGGTTTTTCTTCCTTCACAAGTTGCCATCCCATTTTAGAGACAAGAGAAACATTCATAGTATGTATTTTTTTATGCCAACGCCTCCAGATTTTTTGTTGTTACATGCCTTGTCCCAAGCCACCAAGTGCATCCTATTCTTATCTTCAATTCCTCTCCAGAGAAATGTTTTTGGATTCTTTCAATTTTTTCCATGATAGCCACTAGGATAAATAATAAGGATATGACATAATTCAAAAACAAATTAAGTGTTCTTTTAATAAGAAGGAATTTCCTAGCACTTGAAAGGATAGAGCCCTTCCAACCAACAAGATTTCTCTGAAACCTATCCAATAAGGTATTCCACACACTCATTTGGATCTTGTTGGTAGAGGAAGACCAAGGTAGGTAGTAGGTAAAGATTTAATTTCACAACCCATCAATCTATTAATATAGAGATTGTTTGTATGTAATATTTTAAGGATCACAGAAGATAACTCTTTTAGTTCCTTATTCATTTTATTCTTATTGACTAATAGTTATTCCCTTTTCGTTGTTTATATATTAGACATTACAATAATGTAATACTCCAAAAAGTGAATTATGGTTTTATGAAATCCTAAAAGAGTTACGATCATACTAATCATATTTAAGAATATTAAAAACATAGAGATGGGGAAAATAACCTAAATTGTATGTACTCCTAAATAAACAAGTTCACGGTAATGTAATACTAAATCTATGTTTTTCCTAAATAACATTAATTACTAGGAGTAAATATGAATCTAGAATTTGAAATATAGTAAATAAAATTTCTAGAAACATTTATTGTAAATATAATAGATATAAAAACTTTAGAATGCTAGACAAGTGAAATACATGTTAAGTTTTGGAACATATTTACCCAAAACTTGGTGAGATGAAGTGACAGTGATCTGAAGGTATGCAAATGAGTTGTGTAGTGTGTTGTTGAGTTGTTTTGAAAATATGTAGGATTGAAATTGATAGAAATTTGAATTCTCATGTGTTGGACATATATTTTATTGGGTAGATTTTTCGTGTGTGGGAAAAAATCATGTGTAGAATTGATATGAATTCTAGTTATGGCACTATGACATTTTTGTTATAGGTTCATAGCCATATGTTTTTATTTTGATGATCGTGAATCTATAACATAATAGGGATTTTTATTTGTGTAAACCCTAGCTCTCTACTTGAATACCTAAAAAAACTCGTCAATTTTGGATAAACTAACCTCACTCCACACTATAGTATTATGATCATTACATAATTTACTAATATTTTTAATTGCAATTGATCCTCACATATTTTTCCATCTCAATTAATATATGCAAATATGAAATAAATAATATATTGGCGAGATCCTAAAATGGCCTCCAAAACATGGAAATAATATTTAGTGTATAATATAATTTATGATAATGACATAGGATAACCTTTAAGAATTATTCAAACTTGATAGCTAGCTAATATACTTGAAAGAATGATTTTATGTTCAAGTTCTTTGTTGGGATATCCTAAGTAGCCCAAATATGTGAGAGAATCGGCCCTTTGAATGGGTGGGGTGAATTTTATTTCTTAAGTGACTTTTACAAAAGTTTCTTCTACTCAATTGGCATAAGAAAACTACCACTTACTTTGCACATGAAAAACTTAATATTAAGTGAGTAGAGAAAAAACTCAATGTCCTTAGGACAAAACTATCATTTAATTTTATCCATCATATGCAATTGTTTCCGGTGAAGGTACAAAAATACGATAATCAAATATTGTGAAAAACTATTTAAAGATGTATTATATATTTAGAAAATACATTTTTGATTGGTCAACGATGTGTAAAAAGTGTGAGCTCATGGCCAATAAGTGTATAATTGAGTGATATATGTGTAGTAATTAATAACTTAAGTTTACAATAGAAAATTAGATGAGATAAAAGATAAAGATAATTTTCATATGTCATTGGTTCAATTTTAGGGTACTACACATTCAAATACACATGGTTCAACTTGGGGAATTTTATTTTATAATAAAACTATTTTTGGCATATTGTGCTTCTATTTGAGATTATGCTCTTTTAATGCATTCAACAAGGTGGTTATTATACCAGGGTTTTCAAAAAAACATTGTGTAATGTAAATAATTTGAAGCATTTTTTTGTTCTCTGTAGAAAAGTGTTTCCTGTACTATTTTCATGTTCAATAACAATATGAGAATCATTCCTAATTTTCTATTCAAACAAACATTAATGGAAAGAAAAAAATATAATTTAAGGAGAGCATTGAGTATTATTCAAAGTAAACATTTTTCCAAACAAATTAAACGATAAATAAAAATAGTTTCAATAAAATCAACTAGATTGGATTGTATCCTACCACTTATAGTTGAATTTTTGGATCCAATAATTTTGGATGGCATTAACTAACCCTAGATGGCTATAAAAAACTTAATTTCACCATAAAGGTAAAATCTAGTTTGAGTGCACAAAGTGATTCAGGTTCATAAATATGGAAACTCTAATGGTTGGGTGTTTGAGGTAGGTTAGTATCACTAAAATGTATATGTAGAGAGTTGAATTTCATTAATAATTTATTACAAAAAAACACATCACATTGTAGTTATATTTAAATAATTTAAATTAGTATGTCAAAATTTCTTATAACAATAATATACTTGGAATATTAAAATAAAATATGATAATTGAAATAATTGAAATTATAAAGATAAATAAGGTTTTAGAGTGGTGATTTTTGTTAAAATTAAGGAGACAATTTTCAAAAAGATGTCTTTGTTAAATGGGTCTAGATAACAAGGTAAAAAAACCAAGAAAAATAAATGAAAATAGAAAAGATCCACTAGAATTGTAATTTTCATTAAGTGGTGAGACCAAAACTATACTTATGTAGAAAGAAAATTGAACTAGCTAATGTGAAATA